>CM070834.1:0-647500 GCA_036326025.1 Chrosomus eos
CTCTGACAATATAGGCTTAAACTGTTCCGCCTTAAGTTGAGCATCGCTAGTACAGAAAAAAAATCGACTAGAACAAACAAATAATTAAATACAAAACAAAACAAAAATAAATAAAATGAAAAATAAATAAAAAGGGACTTTTAAATTAATTTAAACATCTCCAAAAAAGAAATCAATTTAAGGGCTTTCTGGTTTTTAACTAATTTTAAAGATTTGCACAAGAGTTTAACCTCATTCATCCAGTGATTAAAGTTGGGTTTAGATTTAAACCATCTGCATTTGTGTATGAAAAACTTTCCAAAACATAACAAGAAATTAATAACAAAATCACAATCTTTGTTATCCAGACAAACACCAAACTTAATCAACTTCACCGTGAGAGGTGGGAGTTCAACCCTCCTAGACCCTAACCAGTTCTGCACCTCACTCCAAAAGGGTTGCACCATATCACAATCAAAGAAGACATGCTCTAAATTCTCAATATTTTTTTCACAAAAAACACAATTATTCACCTCAAAATTAAATTTCAATCTTAAAAATTCATTAGTAGGATAAATCTCGTTTAAAATTTTGAAGTTCACCTCCTTAGCTTTAGGAGGAAGGGGAAAAGACAAATAATTGTTCCTAATTATTTTTATTTCAACCGTATCAAAATCTTTAAGCACATAGTGCCGTCTAATTGGGTTTGGGTAATTAGCCTGTAAAATTAAATTTCTAATAACTTTATTTGTAAAATTTTTATCACAAAAATCATAACCTTCTAAGGAGAGCGGTCTCAGTTCTGGGGAGATTTGAGAGTACAACATGTCTTCTTTAACCATTAATCTTAAAGGAATTGGTATGGCTCTAATCATTCTATTAAAAATATTAACGTTACACTGTACTTGGAATTTCTCACAAAACTCTCTATACAGTAACAGATTTCCATTATCATCCAAGAAATGGGCAATAGCCCAAATCCCTTTAGATTTCCATTCCTCAAGATAAACAGATTTTCTGCCAAACTTTATATATCTACTATTCCATACTGGAGTGTTGTGAGGCGTGAAGTTATGTTTGAACAATAGTTTCCAATAGAGCAGCACTTGCTGATGAAAGGCTGAAAGTTTAACTGGTAACGAGGTGCACTCAAAGTCACAACATAACAAAAATTGTATTCCCCCCAGTTTGTTAAAGATAGCATTGGGGACAATAAACCAAAAGGAATGGCTATTTTGAATGAAGGATTTTAACCATTTCAATTTCAAAACACCATTCATAATGTCAAAATCGATCGCATTCACTCCACCATCTTCATATGTTTTAATCATGTCGCGTATCAAAAACTAGGACGACACATTTGGCTACGCATCGACGCATAATGGCGGCCGAAGCGTAGCGATGCGTAGCCTTGCGGACGCGTATGCGTACCGATGCGTTGACTATGTAATGGCCCTTAGACTGTGAATGAATGAGAGACACGAGTGTGTGGGCCCACTTGATGTATTGTCAAAGATGTCCCAGACAGCATGGTGACATTAGCCTCGTTTCCATCCACTTTTTGCTCTGTTATGTTATCGACAAAGTGAATATGCGAAAAAAAAAATTACGAAATTTGCCGTCTCCGGACAGTTACCGATAAGATTGTGTGCGTGATGACGTCACGAATGACGAAAGCGATTTGTCGCATATGTTTTGGTGTATCGCAAAAAAAAAAAACGGCCCTTGAGCCGTTTCCATACATTTTTTTTAATATATCGCAAATTCTACCTTTTGGTATTTCAGTCAGCACACCCCCCAACACCAAACAAACAAACAAACCAAAAAAAAAAAAAATTGGAGAGAGTATTCAGGCAGTTAATTGAAATTTGCCAGCTTACTGTCATTTCAATTTAAAAAAATAATTGCAAGTGTCCGAAATATCAGAAGACGACGGCAGAATGAAGCAGTTGCTCATCTCATCTCATATAGGCTCGAACTACCCTTATGCGACGAAGGGTCCAAGGGTCTGGGAAAGACCACGCAATAATTAAGGCGTTCTGGGAGGAAGTTGTGGAGAGGAGAGACACTTTACAGAAAGTGTTTTTTTTTTTTTTTGCCAGGCTCGATATTACTCTACACCAAAAATCTAGTTGAGGATAAATTTTTTAAAATTGGGCAATTCCAGCGTTATGGACGTGACATTTGCAGTCAAATCTTGAAATATAAATTCTCAGAAAATGTATTTAATACTGAAACGTCTGTATATATATATTAAAACTCCCTTAATAAAGGAGTCCGGACATTAGAACAATATCAGTCTACACATACGTTTTATATTTAATATGAGGGAAATACACATAGACACAAAACAACTTTTAGGTGGCAAAATATTTTTTTAGTTGGCTAATTCTATGAATCCTACACTGCGCAAAACAAAAGTAGCCTCATACTAAACGGATGAAGAATGGTCGGCCTCCATAGAACATAAAATATTATTTTTATTTTTCGTGTTCGCATTTATGAGGAAAAAAAACAGTTACGGACGTGACAGTTATCCATTATGGACATGACCGCAGTCTCTGACAGCGACTTTAAAACTTTCACAAAGACCTCAAACAGAAAGCACAAAGCCTTTCTTTAAAGGGTAACTAAACCCTGGTCATAGCCTGACTCCACCCACTGGCAATATTTGAAAAATGCTGGAAAAGTGGGCAGAGCCCAACGGAGATAGAGGGGATCGAGGGCGGGGCTGAGCGGAGGGGCGGGCGCCTGAGACCCGCAGTGAGTGACAGCTGCTGTCAGACTCGCTAAAATGGAGTGACGCAAGTAGCTTTGCAACAGAGCAGTCATTTGAAGACTTTTCTCCCCCACCTTCACCTGAAGTGGAGGATGTTGAATTGTTTGTGGACACAGGGCCAGAGCCATATCAATTCGAGCCGCTCAAACTGCGGTCTTGACTCCCGCATCGCGATCGGCATCCGTTTATTCTTATATTCAGTCATTTTGAGGTAATTTACTATTACGTTCAGTATATTTTGCTGCTATGTGAAAAAAATATCCAGCAAATCGCGCCGGCGGGTCACCAGATGGTTAACTTTAGCCTAATAGGAATGAACATAAATTGTGATTAAAAATATATGCTCACTCACATCATGACGCCGCTGCGGTGGTGGAGTACATGCAGGAAGAGCAGCGTTTGGCAGCGCGAGCTGTGTGGAGAAGCCCATTTCCACCTCCATTGCGTTGGAGAAGCAATCCCGCGTAAAATGCAGGTTGCACACTCGAGCGATAGGCGAGAACTCCCGGTCTTCCAGGCCAAGTGCATGCAAACACTGGCGCCTAATTTCCAAGTCTAGTGGAAAGTTATGCAGTCCAGCAGTGCTGTTGCAACCAGCAACACTACACCTACGTACCATCCTGACCACTGTACTAAATACAGATAAAGCTAATGCTAAAAATCTGCGCTATTCTAACTGATGCAATATTATGCTACTAACTAACTATGCTTCTAACAATATACTAACAACTATGCTAATTAACTACCTAGGCTATACGAAATAATCTAAATAACTATATAAATGCTATGCTAACTAGATGCTAATATATGCTATCCTGATCGTTTTCAATACTCATAAATCCAACTTCTGACTCGCTACAGTAGTTTTGACGGAACCAGATGCTTTTATACCAGGGGCTGCCAAGGGCGTGGTGAGCTCGCACCAAGGGCGTGACCGAGTGACGTCAGAGAGTTCACTACGTCAGAGAGTACCCCTACTGCAGGAGCTTTCCGTTTAACCTGAAGAGGGCAGCACTCAGACGTTTTTACAGCATATATTTGAAAATTAAAACACTTTATACCCAATTGTCAAAAAATTTAATTGAATCAATGAACAGCATTTATGAAGCTCCATTCTTACAGATCATTAAAGGTTGTGTAGGTAGAAATTTAAAAAAAAAACTTTTTTCTAAATTTGTTTAAACTTTCTATATGTATCAATGCATAATTAAAATGTAAGTAGTCTGATAAAAAGACTATAAAAATCGAGTGACTATAGACCGTTTAATCTGCACTAAACACAGCTCATTAGTTCAAACCGGGACGAAACAACGGATTGGCTTAGGCGACTGTCACTCTCTCGCAACCATGGCAACCAGCCTTTTGCCACACAGGACCTGCCCACTTGCGCGTGTCCAGATCATACCTGTTCACATGCCCTTGTTTGAGCTTGAAGATGCAAAACTCGACGCAGGTCCTCTTGTCCAAGAAGTGCTCTTATTTTGAGCTATCCGCGTGTATCCGCGTGTATCCGTGTGTATGCGTGTATGTCAACGCCATTAATGTCCGAGTGATTCCGCGTGTATGTTAAATGTCCGATCGAAATGAAGCAAAATGTAGATCTACATCTGGGGAGCGATATTTTTTTCCTAGGATGGTAGGGGTAGACGGGAAGACTCATAAATGCTATTAACCCCAGTGACGGGTAGGTTTAGGGACGGGGTTAGGTCATATTTATATACAGTAATAACGTTAAGTCAACGGCGTTCATAAACACGCTGAAAAGCGATTATACGTGTTGATAGCCAGAGTCAACAATGCTTTCATCATGGAAACTCTTACATGACGAACACCATGAATCTTACACGAAATTCATCTTCATCACAGTGTAAATGATGGCAATGGAAAAACGTGTATCATGCAACCTGTTTTTAGCTTTGCCTTATAGATAACCATAGATATATATAACTAGCTCGTTAGCGAATCAATAAATATATATTTGAACCTTTACCAATATCAATATGCTAGCTTGATAGTGAGTAGCCTACTAAAATACATCTTATTTGTTTATCTTCATAATGATAAAGTTAGATTTTTTTATTACATGTGATTCTGACATGATGTCACTACATGCACTGCTCCTTTCTCTCCGCTCGTCTCAGGTAAATAATGCGTCTTCAGCTCAGCGGTCAGAGCCGCGCGTTCATGTGTTTTGGGGGCGTGGCTTTGGAAGGAGCCCAGAAGGGAGGGGGTGGAGTGAATGGAAATAATGAGCTGTCTTTAAAACAGTCGTGAGAGGTCTACAGACACTCGATTTTTATACTTTCTTTTTCAGAGTACTTACATTTTAATTATGTATTGATATATACAGAAAGTTTAAACAAATTTGTTAAATAAGTTTTTTATACAATTTCTACCTACACAACCTTTAACTAAAAAAAGTTGTTTTGGTGTTTAGTTACCCTTTAAAGTGAATTTCATTTTGTATTAATTGTATCTTAATTTTAATCAATGTTTAATCAAACCAATTGCATGGATTTTGTAATAAATATTATATATAGTAGAAAATAGATCATCAATGCCCGTACGGAAATGGGAAAGAAGGCATTTTTGTATTCTGCACCTTCAGCATGGAATACTTTGCAAAATGACTTGAAACTCATTGAGTTAATCTCGCTAAATGCTTTTAAATCCAAAATGAAAGATTTAGAGGCAGATGCCTTATGTAGGCTAAATGCTCGTAGACTCTAAACATTATTTTAAATGCTTATATGAAATGTTAGCTTTAGTCTTCAGTGTTATTTGTCTGTAGGCTACCTATGTGTTTGTTGTACTGCTGCCTGTCTTGGCCAGGCCACCTTTGGTTCTTAATCTCTTCTTAATCCTGGTTAAAGGTTAAATAAAATATCACGGAGGCACCGCGCGTGAACTGGACTCTCGTCTCATAACCGAAACTCAGCGTATAATGTGAAAATATAATTTGACACCACATTTATTTGCGTTAAAGCCCTTTTTCTCGACAAAAAAGTGTTTCCAAATGTTGTGGCAAAACTTCTGTCAAACATCATCACTGCGTAAAAGACACTCAGAGTCAAATTAATAAAAAGAGAAATATTTATTCTTGCAAGAAGGCCCAGTCGCCATCACAGCTGTTACATTCTGTGAAGTGAGTGGCGCAAAACAGGAAGACATGAGACAGCTTTTATACTCTTTTTAAGGTTCCTTCTCACCCGCTGTACTTTTCCACCCAGATAAGGCCCCCACTTCTGTTCAGTTTCTACTTAAGGACACAAACTGGTACTGGAATAAACTAGCCAAACCTGACCATTCCTAAGGTCAAGACGTCCTGTCCCATATATTCCTGAAACGTCACACACAAGCACGTACACACATATACTTTTACACATTGAATAGATTAGGAATAAATGACTATTAAAATTTCTACAACAATTCCACACTTTTTATCATTCAAATTACCCATAATTACAATAATAAACAAAAAGACAAATTTTAAGTCATATCATCACACTCTTCATCTCTCGTTTTAACATAACTGATCACTCTTCTTAAACATTTGTGAAAATAACATGTAACCCAGTGAGGGTTATTATTAAAATACCTTAACCGCTATTTACTGATTAAATAGGTATTAATAAGTTTTATGATTCAGATATTATCATATAGTGTGTTCATTTGATATATATGTACTGCCCCTTTAAGAGTTGCGCTAAACTTTAAAGTTTGATTGGGATGTAGATGCTAAAACGTGTCTTTGCCCAGCATGTTTGTTCATTTATTGGTGATTGGTTATTTTGGGACTTATTCCCGCCTCTGTTAAGAGAGGTGAAGGTCTGATAGGAGGGAGGAGAGAGTTTTTTTTGGGGAATGGAGAGAGAGAGTTTGGGGGAGTTGTGAGTTTAAGACGGAAAAAAAGGGACGGGAAAATAAGAGTGTTAAGCTTACATCAAGTGTTGTGAAGACTTTTATTTCTTTGCTTGTGTATTATACTATGCACAAGAGTTATAGTAAGAGTTAAGTGTTATCTAAGATTGCTTCCCAGCGCAGCACGAAGCTTCGTTCATTATTGAGACTGAGCGTGAGAAAGCAGACGACTAACTGCCGTTTGCCTGCACATAGTGGTCTGAGTTTAGTGAACTTCACGGACTGATTGTTGTGACTGAGTTAAAGCTCCGGGGTCCGGACCAGGCCGCACTCTCATCCCCGCTGACATAGTGGAGAGAACCGCGCCGCCCTGCTACTGACTGCCCGGGACTCGGGAGACCACAGGACGATCAGCCGTTTCTAAGGAGGAAAATCGCGGAGTTCATCAGCGCTCAGGTGATCTGTTGATTTATTTTGGCTCATTCGAGTGAAGAGGCCATTTGCTGTTTTCTAGGCCACAACGCTCCCCAGCAACGTAACAGGCCTGCAACGGGGTGGGTTGTTTTGACTGGTGTGTGTGTGTGTGGGCCCACGCTTGTAAATTTACTGTTGTGCTATTCGTTTTTTGTGTTTTATACTTTGGTTTGTGGTTTTGATACGAACCAAGTGTACTATGGGATAATGATTTTCCCCATCACATTTATCTGTATCTGCTGTTATTTTCCATGGGTAATTGAATATATTTTAGGGTGAAATTAATTTAATTTACATTAGAGATATATTTACTGAGACTTTGTGAGGTACTCAACTGGTATTTTGAGAGGTATTTATCAAAAGTGATATACACTTCTGTCTTTTGATAATTCAATCCAATCCAGGGTTATTAATACACTAGTCTTATTATTTGATATTTGATTTTTTCCTTTTCTGTTTAATAAATCCTATTGTTAACTTCTTTAAACCTACCTTTTGTGTTGATTTAGGGTTTTCTCTGGTGGGTTAATTGACATTAAAAATAAGCATACTACTAAAAGAATATAAATATATTTAATCTGAGTACAGTGGTCAACTAGGGTAATAGGAGAGACATTATTATAAAGTCGAGAGACATTTTCAGAACCTGGGTGCTCCGCCCTATTAATGGTCAAGGGTAGGGGGCGCTACATAATTTGGGGGCTCGTCCGGGATCTTTACTTCCTGTTACCCTGATGAAGACAAAAGAGACACTGAACACAAGAGCCGAGTTATATTTTAAGCTTAAATAAGTTGACTGATAATTATCTGCCTGAAGTTTCAGCATGGCCTTTGGAAGTAGCCCACTCCTGCTCGCTGAACTCTCCAAATGGTGTAAGGAGGCAGAGATTGAGGAGGCTCATGCAATACTGTTGATTGGCGTACCTGCAACTACCGAAGTAGCAAGTATTGAAGATGCTGTTCAAACTGTGAAACTTTTTGGAAGAGTGCGAGTTAGAGACTCAAAAGTGGGGCCAAGTCCTGATACCGTCATGGTGCTATGTGAGTGTCGTGAAGTCATAGACCCTGCCCGCATTCCAGCTGAACTACTGCGGCCGGATGGAGAAGAGTCGTGGAAAGTGGTAGTGGCACCTCTTAATGTTTCAACCTCCGAGTTTTCCAAGAAATTGTCAAAGTTCTTAACAGATGAAGGAAAATCTATGACTGACATACAGGCCTTGTTCTCTCCACACAGTTCCAGTTCCCCTGAGTCCATCATACGTGCTGTGGGTGAACTTCTGGAGAAGGCAACAAAACCATCAGGTGAAATTAATGCTTATCGACGACTACGTATCTTTTCTGGCATTGTTCCAATACCGATTGGAGAGGAAAGTCTAGAAAACTGGATAGAACAGGCGAGATTAATGACTGAGGAATGTGAGTGCTCTGAAAAGGAAAAACGGCGAAGAATAATGGAGAGTGTGAAAGGGCCCGCCCTTGACATTATCAAAGCTGTTCGATTTTCATGTCCTGAGGCCAGTGCTTCTCAATATTTGGAAGCGTTAGAAAACACATTTGGAACCTTTGAGTCAGGGGAGGATCTATACTTTGCTTTTCGTCTATTACGTCAATTCCCTGGGGAAGCTTTGTCTGACTTTTTACGTAGGATGGAGAAATCCTTAACTAAAGTTGTGCAAAGAGGAGGGTTGAGTCCCCCGATGATGGACAGAACAAGGGTTGAACAGCTGATTAGAGGTGCGGTAGAGTCGGATCTGATGCTTCTGCAATTAAGACTGAGGGAGAGAAGAGAACAGCCACCAACTTTCTTAGCCCTACTAAATGAAATCAAAGGAGCTGAGGAGAATGAAACCGCTCGCCATAAACTCAAGGTATCCGTGAAGCCCATACAGCTGAGACAGGATGGTAAAATAGACTCCTCTGTGATCAAACAACTCCAAGAAGAAATTCATGAGCTAAGATCCAAATTCATGGAGAATCCAAACACCGTGTCTGTTTCTGCCATGAGGGTGGATCCAAAAGACAATCAGGAAAAGAAAAGAGCTGATTCCCATGGAGAGTCTGAAGTACAAGCGTTAAAGAAGCAAGTTCAACAACTGCAACAACAGCTGGCAGTAATGAGTTTTAGTTCCACTACTCAGTCAAGCCCCAGGTCTGTTCCAGTATCATATAGAGAAAGGCCAGTTAAACCCAAAGATGATTTCTTCTGTTATCGGTGTGGAGAGGATGGACACATCGCTACCAAGTGTCAGTCACCTGAAAACACCTCTCAAGTAATACAGAAGTTGTTACGTGCTCTCCGAAAAGCTAAGTCTGAAAAGAACCCTGTGACTGGAAACAGTGCCACTTCTAACAGCCTAGACTGTTTCTCTAAAAAGAGTCAAACGCTGGTCTGTGGAGTAAGTCAACTTCCTAGAGGGTTAGTGGGTCCTGCCTCAACCATTCCTGTGGAGCTGAATGGATGTCCTTGTCAAGCTTTACTGGATAGTGGGTCCCAGGTCACCATTGTATTTGACCAGTGGTATTCCAAATACTTACCACAGATACCGATCCATCCGCTCACTGGATTGTCCATTTGGGGTCTGAGCTCTTCTAGTTATCCATACAAGGGATACATCATAGTGGATGTTTTGCTTCCTGTTTCCCTCACTGGGGTTAAAGAGTCAGTTTCCATTCTTGCTTTGGTCTGCCCTGAACCTCAAGGTCCCCAGCAAGTTCCCGTAATAATCGGCACCAACGCAAGCTTCTTTCAACGTCTAACCATGCTCAGTCAGGACTCTGGTGTACCAAACCAAGCCCACACCCTGAGAATTCAGTCGTCGCTCCTCGAACCATGTTTACTGCGGGTGCAGGGAAAAGAGGAAATCCCAGAGTCAGATGATGGACAGGTCAAATGGAAAGGACCAGGAGCCCTTACTATCCCTTCAAGAAGTGAAACCTATGCTAGGTGTAAAGTGGAGTGTGAGAAGCCACTGAGAAAAGACATTTTTCTTGTGGAAACACCGATGGACAGTCAACTTCCAGCTGGACTGTTTATCCCTCCAACGGTTATGGCTTCTTCTGCCATTGATGTGAACCACTTCAGAGTCCTGGTCTGCAATGAGACCTCTAAAGACATCAGCATTCCAACGGGCACAGTAATTGCTAAAGTCTTTGCCACTGACACGGTCACAGTTACGCCCGACGCTCCGATAGATCCAAAGAGGATAGATCCCAGCGTGTTCAAGTTTGGCGATTCTCCTATTCCTGCTGGTTGGGAGAAAAGGCTTAGAGAAAAGTTAGCTGAACACGGAAACGTGTTTTCCCTTGAGGAGTGGGATGTGGGCAGAGCCAAAGGTGTGAAACACAATATCAGACTCAGTGACAACAGACCCTTTAGGGAACGATCCAGGCGTGTCACACCTGCAGACATTGACGACGTGAGGCGCCACCTTAAAGACCTGTTGGCTGCAGGCATCATAACTGAATCCAGAAGTCCTTATGCCTCGCCAATAGTTATTGCACGAAAGAAAAATGGAACCATCCGTATGTGCATAGACTACCGCACTTTGAATTCTAGAACAACTCCTGACCAATACACCACTCCTAGGATAGATGATGCTTTAGACTGTCTGTCAGGAAGTAAATGGTTCTCTGTCTTGGACTTGCGTAGTGGCTATTATCAGATTGAGATGGCTGACGAGGACAAGGAAAAAAACAGCATTCATCTGTCCTCTGGGTTTTTACCAGTTTGAACGTATGCCACAGGGGATCACAGGAGCGCCCGCCACATTTCAGCGGCTAATGGAGAGAGCTGTTGGAGATATGCATCTTCTCCAGGTCATTGTGTATCTGGACGACCTTATTGTGTTCGGTCGTACATTAGAAGAGCATGAGGAAAGGCTGCTGAAAGTGTTGGACCGGCTGGAAGAATATGGGCTCAAAGTATCTATAGACAAGTGCCAGTTTTGTCAGCCAAAAGTCAAGTATGTGGGACATATTGTTTCGGCCGACGGGATAGCTCCTGATCCTGAGAAGGTGAACGCTGTGTCTCACTGGAAGATGCCGCATGATTTGAAGTCCCTGAGGTCCTTTCTAGGATTTTGTGGCTTCTATCGCCGCTTTATCAAGAACTACTCTGCCATCGTGAGACCCCTGACTGACTTAACCCAAGGTTATCTCCCTGTTAGAGGTAAATACACAGCTGTACAGAAAGGCAAGTACTACCATGAGTCAGAGCCATTTGGTGAGCGCTGGGACCCAAGGTGCACAGAGGCCTTTCAAAACATCATCTATTGTCTTACACATGCTCCAGTTCTGGCCTATGCAGATTCTGTTAAGCCGTATGTCCTACATGTTGATGCAAGCCTGAGTGGTTTAGGTGCAGTGTTAAATCAGGAACACCCAGATGGACTGAGACCGGTCGCTTATGCCAGCCGTAAACTGAGTGCGGCTGAACGCAACTATCCCATTCATCAGTTGGAATTCCTGGCACTCAAGTGGGCTGTTGTGGATAAATTCCACGATTACCTGTACGGAGCCAAGTTCACAGTTAGGACGGATAACAACCCCCTGACCTACGTCCTGACCACCGCTAAGCTTAGTGCTACTGGACATCGGTGGCTGGCAGCCTTAGCCACATATGACTTTAGCCTTAAGTACAAACCAGGGCGTCACAACATTGATGCGGACGTACTGTCACGCTATCCCTCACACACTGAACTGTCGCAAGAATATGTGGACTTACCAAGGTCAGGAGTAAGGGCCATCTGTCAGCTGGCTGATACTCACCCCTCCGATGAATCATACAATAGGCTGGTGGATCAGTTGGGTGCTACTCCAGAAGTCATTCCCTCTGTGTATGCTTGTCCAATGCAGTTGGAAATGGGACACAAGGAGCAGTTGTCCAACTCTGAATTGAAACTAGCACAAGAGCAAGACCCCATCATCGGACCGGTGAAACAGGCAGTGGAGACAGGGCATATTCTCACCACTACAAAAAGTTCTAACGTCATGGAGACTCTCTTACGGCAACAGGGTTTAAAGTTGAACATTCGCCACAACCTCTTGTACCGGATTACGTCCAGTACCAGCGGGAGAGAGAGAGACAGCAGCTAGTTTTACCAGAAAAATACCGGGCCCAGGTGCTACAGTCTCTTCATGACGAGTCAGGTCACCTTGGAATTGAGAGAACCACAGAACTTTGCAAAGATCGTTTCTACTGGCCACGCATGAACAAAGAAGTGGAGCAGTATGTGAAGGAATGTGGACGATGTATTGCTAGGAAGACTTTACCTCAAAGATCGGCTTACATGAATAGCATAACGAGTAGTGGCCCACTAGAGCTTGTCTGCATTGATTTCCTGTCTATTGAACCTGACCTGAAGGGAATCTCCAACGTGCTGGTCATCACAGATCATTTTACCCGCTATGCCCAGGCATATCCTGCAAGAGACCAAAAGGCATTAACAGTGGCCAAGATCCTTGTTGAAAAGTTTTTCATACATTATGGTTTGCCTGCACGCATTCACTCCGACCAGGGGCGGGACTTTGAAAGTAGGCTCATCAAAGAACTCCTTGGAATCCTGGGAATTCGCAAGTCCCGGACATCACCTTACCACCCTCAAGGAGACCCGCAGCCAGAGCGTTTCAATCGAACTCTTCTGTCCATGCTGGGTACCCTGGATCCTGCCCAGAAGAACAGGTGGAGCCAAAGTATCAGTCAGTTGGTGCATGCGTACAACTGTAGTAAAAATGAAGCAACTGGTTACTCGCCTTATTATCTGTTGTTCGGGAGAGAGGCTCGTCTTCCGGTGGATGTATGCTTTGGGACTTCGGGGGCTGGTGACAGTGGGATGAAACATCAGCAGTATGTCGAGAGAATGAAAGAAGAGCTGCAGAATGCCTACCACTTAGCCTCTGAGAGTTCTTTAAAGACACAGCAAAGGAACAAGAGACTGTACGACCGTAAAGTGAAACATCAGACTTTGGAGAAAGGAGATCGAGTGCTTATTAAGAACCTGGCCATTACAGGAAAGCATAAGTTACAGGATCGCTGGAACTCCTTACCCTACCTCGTTATGGAGAAACTGCCAAACTTACCTGTATACAGGGTAAAGCCAGAGACTGGCACAGGGAGTGTCAGGACCCTGCATCGAGACCAGTTGTTATCTATTGGAGATAGAGTGAGGTTGTACTTACCTGATGAGAGGATGGAGGTCCAGCGTCCAGTGGTGACCCGAGCAAAAATGGTGGAGAGAACCCAAAGAGAGCAATCAGCCCAAGATCGTTGTGATCCAATAGATCACTCTGATAGTGATGAAAGTAGCCTGTGTGATTACTTCCCAGTTCAACATAGGAGACCGGTCAGACAGATGCACACCCCCTCATTAAATGCAGAATACGTAGAGATGCATAACAGTCATGAAAGAGTTCCTAATCAAATGGAAGTGATAGGAGATCTACCAGATTGTGAAGCCGAATGGACCTCTCTGCCGACTCCTGATCGGATAGAGGATCTGGAATCAGAAGGGGGAGACGGGCAGTTCATGAATTCCACAAAAAACGCAGAAACTGAAAGAGTTGAACTTCGCCCAAAGAGACAAGTAAAACCAGTGAAAAAACTGAGTTATGATGAACTGGGGCAATCTACGGACAGACCCTTAACCCTAGTATATAGGGGTATGGTGGTGCAAATTGAAGATTTCCCAAGAAAGAAAAATGTTTGCAAAACATTGTGGTGCCACCCTATGGCACTGTGCCCTCAATGTTATAGAGTGAGTAAACAATTAAAATCTAGAGCCATGATACTAATGTAGTTGACTCGTCTCATGGGGACATGAGTCATAAAGAAGGGGGAGAGTGTAACCCAGTGAGGGTTATTATTAAAATACCTTAACCGCTATTTACTGATTAAATAGGTATTAATAAGTTTTATGATTCAGATATTATCATATAGTGTGTTCATTTGATATATATGTACTGCCCCTTTAAGAGTTGCGCTAAACTTTAAAGTTTGATTGGGATGTAGATGCTAAAACGTGTCTTTGCCCAGCATGTTTGTTCATTTATTGGTGATTGGTTATTTTGGGACTTATTCCCGCCTCTGTTAAGAGAGGTGAAGGTCTGATAGGAGGGAGGAGAGAGTTTTTTTTGGGGAATGGAGAGAGAGAGTTTGGGGGAGTTGTGAGTTTAAGACGGAAAAAAAGGGACGGGAAAATAAGAGTGTTAAGCTTACATCAAGTGTTGTGAAGACTTTTATTTCTTTGCTTGTGTATTATACTATGCACAAGAGTTATAGTAAGAGTTAAGTGTTATCTAAGATTGCTTCCCAGCGCAGCACGAAGCTTCGTTCATTATTGAGACTGAGCGTGAGAAAGCAGACGACTAACTGCCGTTTGCCTGCACATAGTGGTCTGAGTTTAGTGAACTTCACGGACTGATTGTTGTGACTGAGTTAAAGCTCCGGGGTCCGGACCAGGCCGCACTCTCATCCCCGCTGACATAGTGGAGAGAACCGCGCCGCCCTGCTACTGACTGCCCGGGACTCGGGAGACCACAGGACGATCAGCCGTTTCTAAGGAGGAAAATCGCGGAGTTCATCAGCGCTCAGGTGATCTGTTGATTTATTTTGGCTCATTCGAGTGAAGAGGCCATTTGCTGTTTTCTAGGCCACAACGCTCCCCAGCAACGTAACAGGCCTGCAACGGGGTGGGTTGTTTTGACTGGTGTGTGTGTGTGTGGGCCCACGCTTGTAAATTTACTGTTGTGCTATTCGTTTTTTGTGTTTTATACTTTGGTTTGTGGTTTTGATACGAACCAAGTGTACTATGGGATAATGATTTTCCCCATCACATTTATCTGTATCTGCTGTTATTTTCCATGGGTAATTGAATATATTTTAGGGTGAAATTAATTTAATTTACATTAGAGATATATTTACTGAGACTTTGTGAGGTACTCAACTGGTATTTTGAGAGGTATTTATCAAAAGTGATATACACTTCTGTCTTTTGATAATTCAATCCAATCCAGGGTTATTAATACACTAGTCTTATTATTTGATATTTGATTTTTTCCTTTTCTGTTTAATAAATCCTATTGTTAACTTCTTTAAACCTACCTTTTGTGTTGATTTAGGGTTTTCTCTGGTGGGTTAATTGACATTAAAAATAAGCATACTACTAAAAGAATATAAATATATTTAATCTGAGTACAGTGGTCAACTAGGGTAATAGGAGAGACATTATTATAAAGTCGAGAGACATTTTCAGAACCTGGGTGCTCCGCCCTATTAATGGTCAAGGGTAGGGGGCGCTACAAACATTTGGAAAATAAAAAAGCTTAGGCTGTTTTTTGTAAGGATAGTCCCTTAACCTGTTAAGCTTCACCCCCAATTTTGAAAAATCCCCAGAAATGGCATACCCAAACTGAAACAGATACAGTTCATGAACCATTTGTTCTAAAAGCACAAGTATGATCTCATTTGAAAGCTGACACCTGGCAGTTTATTGCAAATCTAGAATTAATTATTGTCATAATGAAAAATAAATGTTATAAATAGCTTCAAAGTTTTGTCAAGTTATTAGAAATTTATTTTTATGAAATATTTTCATGAAAATAAAATTGAAGTTGGCCCTGTAGCAATCTAGAAATGCACTGCAGCTAAAGCCACATGTCTGACCATGTTATATTTAAAATCTGAAGATGATATGTCTAAAACTCTTTATTTAGTTAAATGTTTTTCAAGATCATGTCAAACGACTTTATTTTGATTAGACTCTAAAAAGCAAACTGATGTTTATTGTCATCTTCTAAGCATCTATTCAGTCTATTTTCTCTATTGTGTTTTGGTCTAAACGATCTCCATTCAGTGTCAGTCTCCCCTGCACACATTCACACCTCTCCAGCCTCTGGTTATTGCACTAAATATGCTTTCTTTTGTCTGCATTATAATTACTAACGACTGGCTATTCACACTGTTTCAACCCCTAATCTCTTTTAGGGAAAGTTCTCAAAGTTCTCACCTTACATTTGAAACTATATAAAATGACCTTCTTGAAAAAAGAAACATTTCAGCAAGCAGTCCTATTTAGAAATATTCATAAATATAACATTTAGGTAGCAGGTGCACCAAGGGCTAGCTAGCATGTTAGCTTAGCACACCATCAATACACGACAATTTATGAGATTAAAACCATGTTTGTGCTCTAAAACTTACTTTATAGCAGAAGTCGAGTGTTTTAAATAACCTTCTGTGCTCTGATTTGGCTTCAGATAAAAAAATCGGACAGAAAATATAGTATTTTATAGTATTCTTCACAATGATAAAGTCTATATCGATTAGCATTACATTATAAATATAATCTATTATTATGAAAATACCTGACATGGCTCGAAGAACACAGGTAAACGAAATATCATTGCAATCATGTTTATTGTCTTCAAAACATCTTTATCTGCATGTTACAGCGATCTCTGTTAGTGTTTACGTCGTGATGGACTTCCTGAAATGTCACATGATATGATTCTTCTTCGTGTTCCATATTTGGAGTCCATATGTGCACAGGGCGCCCTCAGGCTGCCAGTATGTATTGAAAACACAGTACATCAGAGTCTCCAGCGCTCATAATGATTAAATCGACGCATTTGGGTAGATATTCAATAAATATGATTCCTGTCTATATAAATCTGATGTAAACCTATGAGAATCTATCAATATTTTTCCAAATCTGTACACTTTTGAGCTAAAAGCCCTGATGGACGTTGTTTTGTCAAGCTCTGTCGTGACGATCTCACTGGAGTTTTTTCTGAATGGAAGCGGCTGACGCTCATAATTCATATCAAAGGTATCGACTCATTTTTTGATTACATAACTCCAGACACAAATTAAGACATAACTGTCACTATAAGATTCTCAGAATACAATAGTGGTCAAATACTAAACCTTCAGTCTTATATCTTTTTAATGATGTATAGTTTGTCAAGGTATTAACATTGAATCTGATAGTAACTTTGAACGATTTAAAAAAAAAAAACGCTCAGAGCGCCCTCGCTCTGGCGAAGGTTAAGAGGTTAAATATTAGCAAGCAAGTAAAGAATTCAACTAAAGTCGGGCTAGATAAGCAAACACTGCTGCTGTACCCCCAGCATAGCTGGACCCTCAGTCACCTTAGTTAAATAAGAAATAGTGTACAGATTAGTTAGAAAAAAACAAAACAACAAAGAATAAAAGTAGAATAAAGTCCCTCATTTCAAACCCTCTCCTTGTACCTCATCTCATAGCGGATAAGCACAGTTTTTAACCCTCTGTTCATAACAAAAACATTCAAAGGAAGAAAAAGAAAACATACCCCAACAATTAATCATTTCTACTTGTATCATCATCATCATCATTTGGATAAAACTGTCATTTTTACCAATTTAACAAAACATCCCTGCTCTGACCAGTCTCTGTACTGAGCTGGAAACACACAATATCGACAATCCTACCCCCGAAACCCCAGAGAGTAATCAAACAATCCATCTATCTACCTAAAATACTTTCTAATTAATCAGTGACCAATCAAATCTTGTTGGCGTTGTTTAAGGTGAGATGTTTGGACGGTGGTGTTGCAATCTCCATCCTTGCAACCTTGTTTGTGGAGTGGACCATTTCCTATCTGCTGTCACCTGTGAATGGAGATCTTAAGTATTTTGTTAGTGACCGCTTGTCTAGCCGCTCGTCCTTCTGGTGTGACCTGTGGAATTTTCACCATTTGTTTACTGATTATATACATTATGAGTTCCAAATTTATTCTCAACATCTGGCCAATTCAGCAACCTGAAACTCATTCAACTACACAATATTTATACATTTTGGAACAGAATCAGTCCTGTTTGCTGCAATCCAATCCTGACATTCTGTGAAAGGAAATTTTTAAGTTATGCTCTGCTCCATTCTCTGTAAAGAAAACAAAATGTCGAGGTTATTTTCAGATAGTAAAGTACACATAGTTTATTTTGTCTGCTGTGCTGCCGCGTCCTTCGCTGCCACATCTGCCCTGGCGTTTCCTGTTGAAACAAGTCCTGCAAATACATTTACAGAAAGCAAATTTTGTTTGGGACGGCCTTTACCCAATTAAACCCAGTGTCCTCCCCACATATATTGTCCCTTTATAAAACCATATTTTGTCCCCCCTTTTGATGCACGACTCAACTCGCGCATCAATTTAACATAACATTTAACATAGTGTTTTGATAAAGTTTGCATCAACACTAACCCAAACGTTGTCCTTCAGACAAATTTCCTCCAGACATTTTATCTGCCTCTGAAACAAAATAAATAAACAAATAAAACAAACATATTACGTTCTTCACTTAAAGCCACAATCTCATCTTCTTTTCGAAGTATTTGAAGGGCAAAGGCCCTTAGCCTCACAGCCTATCCTGCTTTTCAGGCCTGTTGTTTGGTCTCTTAATTCAGTCATCTACAAACATTTTCAAAGTCTTCAATTGTTTCTATCAAGTCAGGTCGTGCTGTACAGACTTGGTAACTGTCAATGTCAGTCAAATAACATTCTCCTCTTTCTGCCCACAATAATCATAATTTTATAGTTGTCTTTATTTAGACATTACAAGTTTCCACTCAGATTGAGTCTCTGTCGTACTGGCCGTTTACAGTCACAGCAGACATCAGATTCACATAAGCGAGCTGTTTCATTACAGCCAATAACAAACTTATCTTTTGAAACCAAAACATCAGCTTCTAGTTCTTTCATGATCAAAACACTTTTCAAGCTGTTTGTTTAATCAGATGCCTTTTTACATTTTACATTTAGCAACTGTTAATCCAGTAGCCTAATGCTTCTGCTTATTTGATCTTGAATAAAAATAATTATTCTAGTTCTCAATAACGTTTCATATTTCATCTCAATTTTAGTTGTCAAGTTCTCAATTACCATAGCTTAATATCTGACTTCAAAGTTTTCCTAGGAGTTTATCAATCTCCAATCAGGATTCACACTAACTTTGACAAGGCTACTCTGCATCTGTTGCAGTTATTATAAATCATCTGTGAGATTAGTCTCTCTATATAATCTAAACCCCTTTTTTTAAAATGTTTAATTAAAACACAATCATCCTTTTAGTTACTTTTTCCTTTCTGCAACTCACATTTGTTGTCACTATCCATAATTTTACATCCAACTGTATTCATCAATTCACTTATAATAATTACTATTATAGATCTTTTCTTCAAAAGGATTCACTTTAAGACTTCAATCTTTTGACCTTGTTTTTTTATCTCTTATTCTTTCTCAGACGAAAATGTTAATATCGTCATTCATTTAAACACTGATCTACTTTCAATCCCACATTATTACCAGAAATGTGTCACTATCACATTTTCAAACCCCTTCTCAGTGGGCATTTAGATGTTAAATGGTCCTGCTGACCACAATTAAAACACTCTCCGTCTGCTCTAACTTACTGCACACCCTGCACACCCAGTGTGTTCCATTCAGGAATGCAAACAGAGCCACTGATAAGCAGTTCTCTGTGTCCTTTACAGTCCACCAGTGGCGGATTCAATCACAATATCCGAATCATAATCTTCATCATTATTACTGCCACAACATTAATTTTCATAAGCTGTATGGATTCATATGGCTGTATTCAATATCTTTCGCTTCAATGACGTAATATCAACAAAATATCCGACATTATACATTATTGATTTCCTGAATCTTTGGACATAGCTGTCTTTACATTTTACTAATTTGCTATTATCATCATCAACACTGATTACAGAACAAGTGCATATCTAACATCCAAACACCTCCTCAGATATTAAATACAGACATTGTCTATAATCATGAACACCAGGATATGCATTCGTTTTTTATAAAACTATAATTTCCAATTCTTTTCATAATAAACGAAGAAGTATGGTAAATCCATTCCTTTTCACTACCCCATTATAGACCCCTTAGGTTCAAAAAACAATTATTGTCAAACTAAAACTAAACCTAATTTCAATCTTTATTTTACCATTAAAAAAAATATAGAATTGTTCCCCATACTGCTTAAAACATTCTTCATGTCATGTTAATCCCTGTCAATCATACAATGCCTTATTTTATTCTAAAACTGACTTTTCATACCATTTAAACAGTTAATTTGACTTCCATAAATTCTGTCAGACATTTTATTTTCATCACATATAGTTTTTTACTACATTTCATCTAAATCTTCCCCAACATGCCATTTTCATTCTGTATCCTCTCCTTTCTTTTCTCAAACATGCCAGTTCCTTCATTATCTAACCAGTACATGATTGTTTGCACAATCCCCACACAAACATATCTCACACACCAACCTTCTTGTTTTCCCTTTACTTCCCTCTTCCATCAAGTTTCTCACTTACAGTTCTCTCTTTTTCTATCACTCTATCACTCTATTTCACACAGACAGCCTTATTGCTGCTCAATCCATATCATATAAATTTAAGTTCTATAGTCATCTAATGTCATGCATCCATTTACTGGATGAAGAAGTAAAAACATTATTTCTCCTGGCAGTTCGACATTTTATCTTCAAGCCAACAATCCATTATCTGTTCACATTTTTTACACACATGTTGAACGCAGACACAACAACTTTTGTTTCTCACTGCCCTGTTCAACTGATTCCTGCACCACCTTTAATCTTGTGGCGCTCAATATCATACATTTCTGCCCTTAATTTTATCTCATTTGACAGAAAACCGGTGTACTAAATTTCGCAAGCTTGCTTTTGAGACATCCCCATACTGGCTGCTTCTCTGTTCTCTGTGGATTTCTCTTCAACGCGCGTTTTCTTAATCTGTTAGGTGTCCCCAACAAATCCGATTCTTTTCTTTTAACCCAAATCGGTCGGGTTGCACTATCAGTGCCCTCCTAATTATGGTTTACCAAAAAATCTGTTATGACTGTTTTTGGTTCCCCCCAATTAGCCTCAGCACCTAAAAACAATTTGCTCCGTGGTGGAGCAACTAATTTTCAGGTTACCTATCTGTATGAAATTTCTTGATCTGTCACAGTTCTCAATTAATCCCAGATTATTTATCTGCTTGAAATTTCTTGATCTGTCACAGACCTCAATTAATCTCAGAATATTTTCCCTCGTATCTGTTTGAAATTTCTTGATCTATATAGATCTCAATTAATCTCAGATTACGTACCACAGAAACAGCCCTCAGCCAATATGGTTCAGTTTCACTCTTTGAAAAATATTTTAGCCCAAAAGAAAAATATTTTAGCCATCTCTTACCAGAGATGTCTTGAGTTGCCACGGGTTCGTTTTCATCTGATTCCAGTGGAGCCCCTCCTGGCCCTGATAGCGGTCGGCCCCTCTCTCTGAAACTTACGAGGTAGAGCTGGAACTACTCAGTCCAGGTGGCCAAACACCGTCCGCTCTCAGGTCCAGGAGGCACTGCCAAGGAATCCCACTCTTCTGACACCAAATTGTTGTGGCAAAACTTCTGTTAAACATCATCACTGCGTAAGAGACACTCAGAGTCAAATTAATAAAAAGAGAAATATTTATTCTAATAGATTAGGAATAAATGACTATTAAAATTTCTACAACACAAACTAGTTTTTCGCGACATTTAAAGTATCGACATATAATTTATGCGCTAAAGTTAAACGGGAAAGGATTGTGTCGACATTTGCAAAAAATTATCGATAATTGGCATTTCCATCAACTATATCGGTAAACATTTTGATGCGCTAAACCTTTTTTCGCAAAAAAACCCTTGGATGGAAACCTGGATACAATGTTGAGTTTTGATCTAAACCATCATTTTGGTTGAGATTGACATTTCAATGTTTAAAGTGTGCTGGATCAGCATTGATGAAAGCCCACAGCACACATGGGTGGAGACAGTGACATTGAACTAACAGTGATTTGTAGTTGATGAGCATAAGATCATTCAGGCGTATCTCTGCAGAACACTAATGGGTGTTTCTCAATCAGTGGAGCGTTCTCAAACACGACGGGCATTTTCAACCGCTTTACCCGATTTGCTGTAATCCACTGGGGGCTTGGTTTAGGGGTGGACCTTCATGATTTTAGCAAGTCTGTTGAAAAATGGTTGAAAAACATTTACCTGGGGTGCGTTTCCCAAAACCATCGTTGCTAACCTGTTAGCAACTTGGATGGTTGGCAATGGAAAATTGCATTGCAACCATCAAAGTTGCTAACTTAGTTAGCAACGATGGTTTTGGGAAACGCACCCCTGTATTGTAGTTTGAAATTGGCCACTGATTGGTAAACGCCCATTTTGTCTTTGCATGTGCACTTCTCAGTAGTCTAAATAATGCTTCCTCATTAGAGAGAAAACAGATACATCCTATACAGAACTCTTGTTTGTTGAGTCACCTGACATACTGAATTTTTGAATTTTGAATTTGAAATCTTTATTTCGAACATGGTAAAGAAAGTATCTTAAAATATAAAAAAATGTTTAAAAATAGGAGAAAAACAAAACAAATGAGCAGCAAAAAATATATATACTTCTTTCCTGTTGACATACTTCTATTGCATGTGCGAAAAGGAGTAGGAAGAAGTAAAACTTATATACTCCTACCCCTTAATACTGACATGACTTCTCTAGCACAGTTTCAAATAATGGTGCATCTGCCTTATTTCTCTGTTCCTTTGTTTTGCATGCTTATTTGTGTTTGTGTTGTTACTCACTGTAATTAGATTACAAAGTTATTAAAGTGTTTGAATAAAGCATCTATTTTTCTACATTCTTAAAAAAATATTGTTTATAAGTTTATAATTTCCTGTTAGTTAAAGTTTATTAGGATTTCCTGAATAAAGTTATTACTCATTACGATTTCTTAAGGTGCAAGAAGAGACATGAACATGAGCATGAATGTTAACATATCCCATGTCTTGTATCGGTCAGTGCTTGCATGCAGAACACATTGCTCCTTTAGTAGGAGTGAAGGCAGATGAAGATGAACAATTGAAGAAGCACCTCCTGATAATGCTGACATTGATCATACACTGAGTTGTTGTCGACAGCATAATCACCTGACCTGGGACTTGATGATATCCTGTATCTTATCACTGCTTAATCAGGTAATCATTCATATTCCTGAATCTGTATTAAATTTGAGAAATAACTAATTTCCATTCAGTTTAGCTTGTTTCCACTGAAACACAATAACAAAAAAACTTCTAGTATTTATTAAGAAAGTGACTGACATGGCTATTTTGTGATATTTAAAGAGATTAGGGTCTATAATGTGGATCTGCAGCTTCAAAGGGATAGTTCAGTCTGAAATAAAAATTGTGTCATCATTTATTTACCCTCAAGTCTTTCTTCTGCTGCACACAAAAGAAGATAGAGTGAATAATGTTGGCAACCAGACAGTTGATGCTAGCCATTGACTTACATGGTATTTATTTCCTACTATGGATTATCTGCCTCAGGTGTGTTTAATTAGGGCTGGAGATAAACTCAGACACCCCTGCTAGTGCTTTCTTTTGATATTGAAGTATTAATAGAAATAAATAAATGAAATAAACAGAATATAACGACAATTTTGACATTCCTTTTCAGTTATTTTCAGTGTTTCAACAAAATATATTTAGAATCAACATCACATTGTAACATTGATCAAACCATATTACCAACGATTATTTTTTGTTAATTTCAGTGTTAATTCAACAGCAGTGATTTAGATTCAACATCATAGTGTAACGTTGATTCAACAATATTACCATTGATTAATTTCAGTGTTAATTCAACAGCAGTGATTTAGATTCAACATCATAGTGTAACGTTGATTCAACAATATTACCATTAATTATTTTTGTTATTTTCAATATTGATTCAGCATCAGTGATGTAGAATCAATTATAGTGTAACGTTGATTCAACAATATTACCATTGATTATTTTTGTTAGTTTCAATATTGATTCAGCATCAGTGATGTAGAATCAATGTGTAATGTTGGTTCAAGCATTTCCATTGTTTCAACATTAACGGAGGGTGCAAAAGTGATGTTGATAAAATATCACTTTGTAATGTTGAATCAATACTATTACCGTTGATTTTTGGTTGAGTTCCCAACATTATTTCAACATTTACTGAGGGTGCAAGAGTGATACTAAAGCAACATTACTTTGTAACGTTAATTCAATGCAATTAGCGTTGACGCATTAACACTGAGTCAACATTGTTTCAATGATTACATGCTATCTGGGGTTCTACTGATTTTATTCCACTGATCTTGGTGTCAATTGAATTGAGGGTTCATATTGGAATCGCTTAATTTTGTATTGTATATTGACTAGCTGAATTCTTGTTCTTTTTTTAATGAAAAAGGAGCCTTTTTCTAATTTTTTTACTTTCAATATTAAAGGATTAGTTCACTTTAAAAAAAAACTTTTGCTGATAATTTACTCTCCCCCATGTCATCCAAGATGTCCATGTCTTTCTTTCTTCAGTCGAAAAGAAATTAAGGTTTTTGATGAAAACACTCCTTTTCTCCATATAATGTAATACACTGGGTGCCAAACGGTTCAAGGTCCAAATGACAGTTTCAGTGCAGCTTCAAAGTGCTTTAAACGACACCAGACGATGAATAAGGGTCTTATCTAGCCAAACCATCGGTCATTTCTAAAATAAATAAAAAACTTTAAGTTTTATGCCTTGCTCTGTTCCGTGATGCGCGGTCGTGACTCTCCTGTTCGAACTCGTTCATTAAAATGAACGAGTCTTTTTTCGAGTCATTTCGTTCATTTATGTTATATCCTAGTGTTTGTTGTTGTTGCTAACTTAACATTCTTCATTATTTTCTTGAATGACTGCCATGTTATTAATCTCAGGAACATATATTGCCATTTCCAGGTCAAACTGAAAGACTGATTGTTTCCACAAACCAGTGCTGATCTGTTTTCAATATTAGTTTAGCTGCAGTATGTCAGAGAAGCGAGGAAATGACTTTCTCTCTAAGATGAGTCTGAGATGGATGAGACGGAGAAACAGAGGTACGACGGAGATGGAGAAACAGAGGTAAGACTGCGTCTGTTTTCACAATCATTCTAAACTACTCAAGTTTTAGATTCTTCCTGTGAAGAACTGAGCATTGTTTTATATTTGCAAATGAACTTCTTAATTAAAAAATAGCATAAAATATCATTATTTTGTGGCCGGTAGATGATAAACATCTTAAATCTGAAAAGGAAAATTAATATTTACTGTCTAAATCAATATTTTCTGCCTCTCCTTCAGCAGTAGTGTTACATTGCAGTAATAAAGTAGTGTTATAGGCTAAATGTACATTGATTTTTTTATTAAAATGTATGTAAACAATTCTAAGTTTACAGTAATGATTGTGCAAATGCTTCATCAGCATTCTGTCTGTGAAGGGCTAGAGAGAGTTTGTGCCGTTATCAGACTCAGATTAACTTCTGTAATTACATGTTTTCTGGTCTCTATTTGTTATTAGTGAAAGATCCGGCTCACATGTGTCAAACTCTGTGTCTGTGAGGAGTGACTGGTCAAAGCAGGGTGGCCAACCGAACTTCAGTGAGAAAAAGACATCTATCAAAATGTATTTTTATATTTTTTACATTATAGAGTTATAATTTCTACACAATGTGTTGGAACTTAACTAAATATAACTATAATTCACAGAAAACAATGTCCGCTAGTCTGATTTCCTTTTTACTGAACTCAGTCTGAAGCTTCTTTCCAGTAACTCAATTACACAGAACGCCAGTAGGGGGCATAACTTTACCAGAAAATATCATGCAACCAAACATGAATAAATCCATCTGTAGGAGCCATTTGTTGGATGGTAAAGTTTTTCTTCCACTGGATGGTGCTGTGGCTGTGTATAATTAGAGCACCTGAGCAACAAGTGTGTGCGTTGGTAATTGGGAAGAACACCGTTTTTTGACCGCACAGCAGAGTGGCTCGCGGGGTGGATTTCTTATGCTGTCCACAAGGGATGGCTTTGTGTGTACGTATGAACGAGGAAAGGCAACAAGAAGTTTTAAGACAAGTTTTGAGATCATGTTCAATAGAGCACAAGTAATAAAGAAAGACATTTGTTTGCATCTACATCCGTCTGCATGGACTCTGTTTGTACGCGTTCTAAACTTGCTTACTATTATCAACGGCAACGGCATTGGAAAGTCAATAAACCATCTATCCAGTCATGAGAGGGACAAATACACAACTATACTGTATTTATTTACCATTTGTAACATTAAACGTCCTCTTAAAATGAGACTGAAGTATCTTCTGTAGTGAAGTGTTTTTTCTCTCTGTTCTTTGTTTCATCCGTGATAGATCAAGTTCACATGTGTCCAGCTCTGTGGCTGTGAAGAGTGACCGGTCAAAAGATGGTGGCCACCCAAACTTCAGTGAGGAAACACCATCACCAACCAAAGGGTATTTCATGTGTTTCTGGGCACAGACTGTGTTAGAAAGTATATCAATGAATAATTAGCATAAAGCTGCATAGTTCAAAGAGAATATTTTGCTAAAATCATTTACTAGAGAGTTTGGTAATATATTTCCTGGAAATGCAGTATTTAGATTTTTATTTATTTATTTGCTAACAGGCTTAAATATGAAACATTAGATTCAGATTTCCAGACTCACAGGGAACACAATCATTTCACAGAGAATCTCCCGTGGATCTTCCAGGTAAAAAAAAATCTTACATTTTTATAAATATTTAATAATTATAATAAAAAATAGATTATTTATCATGTTTTCCTGAAAAAGTACACAATAGAATGTCATTTCTAATTATTTTTTGACCATTTACTTTTCATTTTAAGAACCCATAAAATAAGAACGAAATGTGAAAACAGTTTATTTTTATTTATGAATAATTACAGTTAATTATTTTTTGTGTTTTTACTTTTATTTTTTTATGAATATAGATGTACGGTTTTATTTTATTTTATTTTTTTATTTTTGTTATTTTTTATTTTGCTTTGTAGGATCTTGAGAGCAAAATAATCACCTTCCTGAGAAATGAGCTGGAAAAGTTTAAGAAAATATTACAAAACGAGAACACACAATCCTTAGTGGAGGACTTTAATGAGAACAGATGCAGTATTAAAGAAGCAGCTCTTGATCTCACACTACACTACCTGAGAGAGATGAAGCAAGATGAAGCTGCTGATACTCTAAAAGGTAAGAGACTCATGGCCATCTGTCAGATTAACACCTATAAACAGAGATGTATAAAGTACTAGAGACACAGACTTGAGTAAAAGTACAAGTACTCTATAAAAAAAGTGACTTGAGTAGAAGTTGAAGTGCTCTTTAAGCACCCTACTTAAGTGGAAGTACTAAAGTATTCAAAAAAAATTATACTTAAGTATTGCAAGTAGTTTTTAAAGAAATGTACTACTCAAGTACTGAAAGTAAAAGTACAAGTATTGTATTATGTAGTAAATTCAATTCAATTCAATTCAAGTTTATTTGTATAGCGCTTTTCACAATACACATTGTCTCAAAGCAGCTTTACAGAAAGTGCATTTCAGAAATGGACAAAGAAAAATACAGTTAGTTAATCATGTATGAATTTAGGCATAACATATCGCCGGTGTTTAGTCGTCTCTTCACAGGCGTCGAGTCGTCTCTCCACAGGCGTTTAGTCATCTCTCCACAGGCGTTTAGTCGTCTCATCACAGGTGTTGGGGCATCTGAAGTCTTCGTGAGAGGCTGGATACAAACTGGAGCTGACGAACGCTATTTACCTCGGGACTAGCGTCCCGAGATAACAGCAGAAAGACAGATGGGAAATAATTAGCATAGCTGATGTTCATAATATTAATGCATTCGAACTGATTCAGAAGTAGTATAAAAGGTAAGCATTAAGTGAATGCTTGGTTAAAGAGATGCGTCTTTAATCTAGTTTTAAACTGGGACAGCGAGTCTGAGTCTCGAACAATATCAGGAAGGCTATTCCAGAGTTTAGGAGCTAAATGTGAGAACGCCCTCCCTCCTTTAGTAGACTTAGATATCCTAGGAATGACCAGAAGCCTCGAATTTTGTGATCTTAAAGAGCGCGATGGATTGTAGGGCGATAGAAGGTCTGTTAAATACACAGGAGCTAAACCATTTAGAGCTTTATAAGTCAGTAGTAATACTTTGTAATTGATACGGAACTTAATAGGTAACCAGTGTAGAGATGATAAAATTGGTGTTATATGATCATATTTTCTCGATCTAGTAAGAACTCTAGCGGCTGCATTTTGGACTAACTGTAGCTTGTTTATTGAGGATGCAGGACAACCAGCTAATAAAGCATTACAGTAATCTAGTCTCGAGGTCATGAATGCATGAACTAACTTCTCTGCATCTGAAACAGATAGCATGTTACGTAGCTTAGCAATGTTTCTAAGGTGGAAAAAGGCTGTTCTTGTAACATATGAAATATGATTTTCGAAAGTCAAGTTGCGGTCTAGCATAACACCCAGGTCTTTTACTGTAGTGGATAGAGTAACAGGACATCCTTCTAAATTAAAGTTGTATTGTAAGGGATTTTGTGGGTAGTTTTTTAGACCAATAAGTAATACCTCCGTTTTATCTGAATTTAATAGCAGGAAATTACACGTCATCCAGCATTTTATATCTTTTAGACACTCTGTCAAGTTAGATAAGTTAGTGTTTTCATCTGGTCGTGATGAGATATATAATTGAGTGTCATCAGGATAACAGTGGAAATTAATTCCATGTTTTCTTATAATATTACCAAGTGCCAGCATATATATTGAGAATAGCAGAGGGGCTAGGACAGATCCTTGCGGCACTCCATAGTCTACTGATGTTATCTTTGATTTTTCCCCATTAAAACAGACGAAATGGTAACGGTCTGATAAGTACGATCTAAACCAGCTTAATGCCTGTCCCTGAACACCAGTGTAGTTTTGTAGTCGATCTAAGAGTATTTTATGATCTATAGTGTCGAACGCAGCACTAAGATCAAGTAGAACTAGTATTGAGATACAGCCTTGGTCAGAGGCTAAGAGTAAATCATTTGTAATTTTAACTAGCGCAGTTTCTGTGCTATGATGCGGTCTGAATCCCGACTGAAATTTTTCATAGATATCATTTTCTTGCAAAAAAGAGCACAATTGCGCGGACACAATTTTTTCTAGTATTTTAGACATAAATGGAAGATTTGAGATGGGTCTGTAATTTGCTAGGTTATTTGGATCTAATTGCGGTTTCTTAATGAGAGGTTTTATTACTGCCAGCTTGAATATTTTTGGAACGTGACCTAAAAATAAAGACGAGTTAATAATATTGAGAAGATGCTCTTCCACTACAGGTAACACTTCTTTCAGTAGTTTAGTGGGTATTGGATCTAATAAACATGTTGTTGGTTTAGATGCAATGATAAGTTTATTTAGTTCTTCCTGTCCTATAGTTGTAAAGCGGTGTAGTTGTTCTAGTGGGGCCATAATTGAGGCTGAGTCATAAGACGCCATAGAGGATTGTACATTTACAATTGTGTTTCGGATGCTTTCTATTTTCTCATTGAAGTAATTCATAAAATCATTACTACTATATTGTAACGGAATATTTTGCTCTGGAGATGTCTGATTATTTGTTAGTCTAGCCACGGTGTTAAATAAAAACCTTGGATTATTTTGGTTATTTTCAATTAGTTTGCGGATATGCTCAGCCCTGGCTGATTTTAGAGCCCTTTTATAACGTGACATACTGTCTTTCCACGCGATTCTGAAGACCTCTAAATTAGTTCGTTTCCATTTACGCTCTAAGTTACGAGTTTCTCTCTTGATAGCATGCGTAGCACTGTTGTACCATGGTGTTTTAGTTTTCTCTCTAACCTTTTTTAATCTAATTGGTGCAACAATATCTAGTGTACTAGAGAAAATGTTGCTCATACTGCTAGTCATTTCCTCTAGTTCATCTGTTTGTTTGGGTTTACTGAGCAGCTGAGATAGATCAGGTAAGCTATTTGAGAATCTATCTATAGTGGTTGGAAGGATTGTTCTGCCTGGTCGATAACGTGGTGCAACATGACAAATTTCAGCAGTACGTATTATGCAAGTTACCATGTAATGATCAGTGAGATCGTCACTTTGCGGTATAATATCTATATCGGTTGGATCGGTTCCATATGATATAATTAAATCTAGTGTATGATTTAGACGATGAGTGGGACCACTGACGTTTTGCTTCCCCCCAAAAGAGTTTAATAGATCTGTAAACGCAGCCCCTAACGCATCATTTGTATTATCTACGTGTATGTTAAAGTCGCCAATAATTATTGCTTTATCGACATTGACCAATAGGTCTGAGAGAAAGTCTGCAAAATCTTTTAGGAAATCAGCATATGGCCCTGGATGTCTATATACGGTAGCCAAGGCTAGAGATAATAAGGATTTCTTTCTTACATCTAAGAGCGTAACATTTAGCACAAGTACTTCAAACGAATTAAACCTATGACAAGTTTTCTGAGTAACATTAAGAATATCTCTATAGATTGTTGCAACACCGCCGCCACGACCGATCAGACGGGGCTCATGCTTATAACAGTATCCTGGTGGAGTAGACTCATTTAGACCGAAATAATCATTTGGCTTAAGCCAGGTTTCAGTAAGGCACAGAACATCGAAATTATTATCTGTGACCATTTCATTTACAATAACCGCCTTAGGTGTGAGTGATCTAATGTTTAGAAGACCTAGCTTTAGAAATTGTTTTTGTTCACTGATATTTAGATTTTCTGGTTTAATTACAATAATATTTTTGCTAGATCTTACAGTAGATTTGTTGTTTGGCTTCACTAAGCGAGGAATAGACACAGTTTCTATATAATGTTCTACATTGGTACTTATATCAATTAAGTTGGGATTGCAAAGACTATGATTTGGACTTTGACTTACTAGTCAGATGGTGTGTAGCGTCTTGGAGATGTTGTCCGACAGAACAGCCGCTCCGACTCTGCTGGGGTGCAGACCATCAGGACGGAAGAGCCTAGGTCGCTCCCAAAACAGATTCCAATTATTTACAAAGAGCAGTTATTACACCATGACATTAACCATTCATTTAATTCCAACAAATGCACAAAAGCTGCAGAGATGTATAGTAACGAAGTAGAACTACTTTCAGTAAAGCATCTCACCCTTCTTTTCCCTGCTTGTACCTTTTTTCTCCACTGCTTATTGGGTATTTATCTGCATGTTACAGCGATCTCTGAAAGCTTTATGTCAGTGAGTTCCTGGAATGTCACATATGGCTCTTCTCCATGTGTTCCATATATGGACTAAATGTGCACAGGGCGCCCTCAGACTGCCAGTATGGATTGAAAATACAGTAGCCTATATCAGAGTATCCAAAGCTCATAATGATTACATCGGCCCATTTGGGGTATAAATCCAATAAATATTATTCCTCTTTTAAAGACATCTGACGTAAATCTATGAAAATCTATCAATATTTAACTGCACAAGCTAAAAGCCCGAGGGACATTGTTTGGTCAAGCGCTTTCATGACGACTACACGGGAGGTTTTTTTTTTAATCGGCTGACGCTCATAATTCATATTAAAGTTATCGACTCATTTTATCATTACTCCTGACACAAATTAAGAAATAACGGTCACTATAAGTTTCTCAGAATAAAATAGTAGTCAAATACTGAAACTTGAGTCTTATATATTTTTAATGGTGTATAGTTTGTCAAGGTAATAACATTAAATTTAACAGTAACTTTGAATTATTAAAAACAAAGAACGATTCAGTGCGTCCTCGCACATTCTATGTGAATTATCTTTCAGTCCGACAAATGAAAACACCGCCACGATCACTCGAAGTTGAAGGTGGTGTTTCTGGTTCTTCCATCTCGAAAAAAAAACGAACAAATCTCCAGTGTTCTCACTGGAGGCAGGCAGCAGAGCGAGAGGCAGAACGGGAGCACGAGCGCGCGTGCTCTTCCTGATCGCTTGATTCGCTCAAATGATGAGCCAGCTTCATCAAACGTGGTGACAGAGCCATCTACCGCTCTGGCAGTGATTATGGGTTTGAAATGATTCGTAAGATTTTTATAATTGTAACGAGTAACTATGCAGCACATAAAAAATGTATCGGAGTAAAAGTATTAAACTCATCGAAAATATGTACTGAAGTAAAAGTGGAAGTAGGAGAAAAAAATAATACTCTAGTAGAGTACAGATACAGCCTTTTAGTACTTAAGTACAGTAGTGAAGTAGTTCTACTTCGTTACTATACATCTCTGCCTATAAATGTATGGGAGAAAATTAATATTAAAACTGTCTGTTTGTTGTTCCTTTGTCTAGATGAACTGTTCTTCATTCATCAGCTAAAATGTGACCTAAGGAAGAAGTCTCAATGTGTGTTTGAAGGAATTGCAAAGCATGGTGACTCCACACTTCTGAAGAACATCTACACAGATCTCTATATCACTCAGGGTGGCAGTGAACGGGTCAATACTGAACATGAGGTCAGACAGATTGAAGTTGCTTCCAGGCATCATGAATCACAAGAGATACAGGTTGAATGCAATAATTTATTTGAAGCAGCTGAACAACATCGGGAGATCCGAACTGTACTGACAAAAGGAGTTGCTGGCATTGGAAAATCCATCTCTGTGCAAAAGTTTGTTCTGGATTGGGCTGAAGGAAAAGAAAATCAAGATATCAGCTTCATATTTCCTCTTCCATTCAGAGAGATGAATTTAAAGAAGAAAGAAAAACAAAGTTTAATGGATCTTATAACTCTATGGTTCCCAGAGACAGAAGGACTGAGCCTTATAAGAAGGAATAATTTCAAAGTGCTGTTCATCCTTGATGGACTGGATGAATGTCGTCTTCCTCTGAAGTTTGATTGTAATGAGACGTTGCGTGATGTATCGGCACCAGCCTCTCTGGATGTTCTCCTGACGAACCTCATCAAGGGAAATCTGCTTCCTTCTGCTCTCATCTGGATCACCACCAGACCAGCAGCTGCCAGTAAGATTCCTCCTGACTGTATCGACCGTGTGACAGAGATACGAGGATTCAATGACGCACAAAAGGAAGATTACTTCAGAAAAAGATTCAAAGATGATAAAATGGCCAATGAAATCATTGACCATGTTAAACAATCAAAGAGTCTCTTTATCATGTGCCACATCCCAGTCTTCTGCTGGATTTCAGCCACTGTTCTCCACAACATTCTGGAGGAGAAAAAAAAGAATGTGAAAAACAATCAGTCTGATGCCTCTAAAACACTGCAGGAATCAAACACTGAAGACACTCCCAAGACTCTGACACAAATGTACACATACTTTCTCCGCTTTCAGATCCAGCAGAGCAGACGAAAGTATGATGGAGAATACACACCAGATGTTTCCTGGGATAAAGACGCCATCCTTTCACTAGGGAACCTGGCATTTCATCAGCTGGAAGAAAACAACCTTATCTTCTATGAATCAGACCTGGAAGCCTGTGGTATAAACGTCTATAAAGCATCAGTGTACTCAGGCATGTGTACCCAGATCTTTAAGGAGGAAACAGGGATCATTATTGGTACCATGTACTGCTTTGTTCACTTGAGCATTCAAGAGTTTATTGCAGCCCTTTATGCACATCTGTTTCTAGACATCAACAGAAAAAGTGTGTTTGTTCATGACTCTGCTCAACAGGAAAACAAAAATAAAGTCATAATTGATTTTCTCAAGACTGCAGTGGACAAGGCGCTCGAGAGTGACAATGGACACCTGGACCTTTTCCTTCGATTCCTCCTCGGTCTGTCACTCCAGTCCAATCGGCAACTCTTACGAGGTTTATTGACACAGCTAGATGATAATGAACAGAGCAACAAGGAGATAGTTCAGTACATCAAACAGAAATTGGAATCTGATCTGTCTCCAGAGAGATCCATCAATCTGTTCTACTGTCTGAATGAACTGAACGATCAAAGTCTGGTGAAAGAGATTCAGACCCACCTTAGCAAAGGAAGTCTCTCATCTGCTGATCTTTCACCTGCCCAGTGGTCTGCTTTGGCCTTTGTGTTGTTGACATCAGAGGAGGAGCTGGAGGAGTTTGAGCTTCAGAAATTCAAGAAATCAGACGAGTGTCTTATTAGATTATCAGCAGTCATCAAAACCTCCAAAAGAGCTCTGTAAGTCATTTACTGTTATTAGTCATGTTTTGGTCTCATCTCATTTATCTACACTTCTCTATAGTGATTCTTAATCATATACCACATATTTTCAGCAAAACATGAACTTCCGTTAGCGAAGGACGAAGCACACTATTTATGTTTGTTTTATCTAGTAAATTTTTCAAAAATACTAAGATATAGAAAATACTAGTTAACCTGTAATGTCAGTGTAGCTAACCCTCCTCACTGTATATTTACTGTTAATGGAAAATAATGGAACATATTTAATATTTTTATACAGAGAATGTATTCTATATGTTCTATCTAATTCTTTTATGTGATTTATTTATATTGTAGGTTAAATAATTGTGACTTAACAGACAAAAGCTGTTCAGCTCTGGCTACAGTTCTTGGATCAGATACCAATCTGAAAGAGCTGAACATGAACAATAATAAACTACAGGACTCAGGAGTGAAGCTGCTCTGCACTGGACTGAAGAATATAAAGTGCACATTGGAGATACTGAGGTAAGTGGTGTGTCAACAGACAAAAAAAATAACTCAACCAAAATGAAAGGTGTGATTTGTTTTAGATGTTCTCTTTACAAAATATATGTATAAGAATGTGTTGTTTGGATGTAAGGCCACATACGCACTGTAAAGTTTCAGGATTGACAACTGCATTTAAATGTGAGAGTGAGTCCCGTAAATTTTCTTTCCATGTGTGTAAATTATTGTAAATAATCATTCCCTAAATAATCTGGGAAGTGTATACGGAATGTGACTCACTCCCAAAATTGCAACGATTGGGACTGTGGTAACCATAATGTTCTGACATCTTGCGTGTTTAATATCCTCTATTCTGGCCCAAAAAAATATTAAAGCGACAAAAGACGGCGACACACTGAATTGTTCTTGGTTTTACCTTGACAAACTATACATCATTATAAAGATATAAGACTCAATTTTCAGTATTTGTCAAGTATTTTATTCTGAGAAACTTATAGTGACAGTTTTGTATTAATTTGAAAAAAATGTGTTGATACCTTTAACCCTCTGGGGTCGGCAAATGCGCCCGGTGCGTTTTGCTCTATTTTTTTTTCACATGGCAGCAAGATAGACTTAAAATACTCCATCATTTATGGTCATACAGACTTAAGAAATATGAAAAAAAATAAACTGTTAAATGTCTTATTTTTATATGTGTCCAATTACAATCAAAATAAAACATTGTGCTTTTGTAAAATAAAGAAATAAAAAGGGTGTGCTTTCTAGCTCTCCGTCACCGTGGATTTTTTTTTTTGGAGCACGTCTCTAAACTTAAAACTCAGCGAATACTATTCACCCTGGCATGAGCAATATATCTTTATAATCATTTAAGTGTGTACTTTTAAATGATCTAATTCATAACAAAAACAAATATTCTCTGATTATGTAATCTATATGAAAAGAGAGCGATGTCAGTCGTTCTCATTTCAACTAATTATAGCAGATTATCTTTTAATGTGACATGCCCACGAAGAGCGCACACTACTTAAACGCAAATGATCTGAGGCGATCCAAACGTGTAACGCCCCTCATCAACTCGATAAAACACACCAAATTTAATCAGATTACAGTACTTTACATCGCCTTGCAGGCTGTGAGGAATAATCCTGGGAAATTTACCTTAGAAGTACTGGTTTAAATTCATTTCGAGGAACAACGGATCCATCTTAGAAGAATAGTACGTTTTTATTATTGTTCTAATCGCGATATCCTAGTGTATGTAAACCGCAAAAAGACTGTTTAAATATGAATCGTGTGTATGTGTGTGAATGATGTGCACTGTTGTTTACTACAGCTCGCATAAAGACTTTTTAAATTAATTATTTAAAAATATGAATCGCATCTGTGTGTGAATGAATGAACAGCTTTTACCAAACTATATTGCTATATATGAATCGCGTGTTTAAATATTGGTCGCGTGTATGTGTGTGAATGAATGGCACAGATGTGCACTGTTGTTTACTACAGCTCGCATAAAGACTTTTTAAATTAATTATTTAAAAATATGAATCGCGTCTGTGTGTGAATGAAAGAACAGCTTTTACCAAACTATATTTCTATACTGAGATGAGTAAAAATCGACTGAAATATGTTGAAATAAAATGTCTTTGTATAAGCAACGTATTAAACTGCAAATTAAAATTTATATGCCCTAATATATAATAAAACGATATGTTACAGACGAAATATGAAAGACAGCATTTCGTTGACTAGTTTTGGATAGATTATACTTTTTTGTTTACTGTAAAATAGACTACTGCCGCATCAAATAAGCCTTTGTTTGCCAATTTCTGCTCATATGTTAAATATATAGTATGTTTTGTAAAAAATAAACTCATCAACTAAGATGTAATTAGTGTTGGTTCCAATGTATGTTATATTCAAACTAATGAATCCTTAACTTTGAAATAAGTATGATAAAATGTATACTTTAAAAAAAGAATACTCTTTAAATATTGTTAAAATTTTAATTGTGGTTGATTTACATGTGAAAACTTTTTAATACAATAGCAAAAAATATATTTACAAGGTAGATGTAAACAATATCTTAATAGGTCAATATAAGCATTCTCATTAAATTATTTATTATTGTTTTTTTTACTGACACATTTGGGGAGAAGATATATTCCAGAACTTTCTGAAAATTACAGTATGATAATTAACTGCATAGTTACTAGAAATGTTTAACTTGGATATTATACAATTTGCATGCATACAAAATAAGTCCTCACACTTTCTTGTGGTCTCTTAGTGACACACCTGAATGAAAGGCTCATTATGAAGCTCATTACTTAATTGTAATTGAGATATTAGTGAATTAGGAATCATGGAATACTGAGTGAATTTGATCTTTTTTATTATTATTAATACTCACATTATTATTATTACTCCAGGCATATTAATAAAGGGACACACACTATAGCTAAAGTTCAACTTGCTCAGTTAACTTGCTAAAACCCCCAATATTGTTGCACCTTCATGGATGAGACATGCAGATAACTACTGTAGTTCATTGATTATTCAACCTTCATTATATAATCAATGAACTCTTTAACTTTCTATATTAGTTGTCAAAATAAATAATCTAAACTTTTCTATCATACCTAAATTAAAAAGGGGGGAAAACATATCTTTTGAATCCCTATGTGCAAAAATGTTAACAAGGTGGAAGTCAACAGCTCATAAATGCCAGAATGTAAAATTAGTTATTTTATGGTTTTAAAAATGATCAATTTTTGCTTGTCCTTTACAAATGAACGCAAAAAAAAAAAAGGATGATTCTTACGTCCTTTTCGGAGAACCAGAGGACAGATATTTCAACCGACAGCTGAGGCATTTAAGTAGAATCCGAAATCTGCGTTTTGATTCGGTCCGGTTACATACCGATTACTTGGGTACCGGTTCCATATCAGGTCCAGGTTTCGGTACCCAACCCTAATGCAGATAAAGATGTTTTGGAGACAATAAACATGATTGTAACGGTAAATGATTTATCTGTGATCTTCGAGTCATGTCAGGTATTTTCATAATAATAGATTTTTATAATATTTATAATGTAATGCTAAACGATATAGTCTTTATCATCATGCAGAATACTGTAAAATAATATATTTTTTGTCCGATTTTTTTATCTGAAGCCAAATCAGATCACAGAAGGTTACTTAAAACACAAAGTTTGGAGCAAAAACATGGTTTTAATCTCATAAATTGTTGTGTATTAATGGTGTGCTAAGCTAACATGCTAGTGAGCAGCACTAAGATGCACCTGCCACCTAGCTGTTATTTTTATGATTTTTTTTTAAATAGGAATGCTTACTAAAATGTTTCTTTTTTTCAAGAAGGAAATTTGATACAGTTTCAAATGTGAAGTGAGAACTTTGATAAAATAAATTAGGGATTAAAAACAGTGTGAATAACCAGGGGTTAGTAATTATAATGAAAACAATATTTAGAGCAATAACCAGGCTGGAGAGGTGTGAATGTGTGCAGGGGAGACTGAGACTGAATGGGGCTTGTTTGCACCACAAAACAATAAAGACAATAGACTGAATAGATGCTTAGAACATGACAATAAACATCAGTTTGCATTTTAGAGTCTAATCAAAATAGTCACATCACATGATCTTGAAAAACATTTAACTGAATACAGAGTTTTAGACTTATCTTCAGATGTTAAATATAACATGGTCAGACATGTGGATTTAGCTGCAGGGCATTTCTAGATTGATACAATGCACACTTCAATTATTTTCATGAAGATATTCCATGAAAATATATTTCTAATAACTTTACAAATCTTTGAAGCTATTTATTTTCAAATTAGATCATACTTGTGCTTTTAGTTCAAAGGGTTCATGAACTGTATCTGTTTTAGTTTGGGTATGCCATTTCTGGGGATATATTTGGGGTTGTTGTTTAAGCTTGGCTCATAAAGTTTAATATGTAATTAAAGTGCGGGTCACAATATTTTGGTCTTATTTTGAGCATAAAGCATTTGGATTTATTTATTTTATTGTTGGCTGGTTCTCCTTTGCTGTTTTTATAGCAAGATCTGACAACACAAATGAGGGTCAAACCGCTTTTGCTGTGATTTCTTGCATTGCGCATAGGAAGATTTTTTTGATGCATGTTAAAATACGTCATTAACAACTAGCTGTTCAGTTCTGTTCTATATACACTGCGTAGAATTTTTGGTAAATTCGGTTGTCACTACCTGCAGTTGTCACTACCTGCACTACTTTCTAGGGAGTTTATTCGGTTGCTGAATGTGGTTGTCATTCTGTACACACTTTGAGTACAAAACGGGATTAAGCACTAAAAGGTGAACTGACAAATGAATTTAGCTGCAGTGTGTACATGGATTTTTTTGTAAAAATATGACCCAAAGTACTGTTAATATAAAGGAATGTTTTGTATTAATTTTTCACAGGTGTTTTACCCTTATTCTGAATTACACATTGCATGGTGTTGTGTTTTAGAGTTTAAGGAATTGTCTGTAAAGGTACTGCCAGTTTTCTGCCTGGATATTATCCATTTTTCTCTGGGTTTCTTTTATTACAATTTACATTAAATAGACACATAAGGAATTATCTAATTTTACCATCTCATTTGTTCACAAATATGGGCAATATGCAAAATGCATAATATAAATAAGACAGGGAACAACCAACAATGTAAGACACCTCCATTGGGACAAACGCACAAAGTTTGAAATTGAGAAGGAATAAAAAAAAAAGGTCAGGAAAATGTGCCATCAAAGAAAGGAGAAAAAGTTTGCAAACAGGCAACTCTTATGTACTCTTATGTAAAATAAGATAAGCTCTAGAGAATGTTAAGAAATATGTTGTGCTTTTACTTTTAAAAATGTTTATAACGTTACAGTTAATGCTTACAAACATTGAAGATTTTGAATACAGAAGTTACATTTCATTATTATACATATTATTATTTCTGCAGTAGGTAAGATGTATGAATCAGAATAGATTTTATTGCCATTGTCAATGAAAGGTTTTACAGACTAGGAATTTTCTTCGGTGTACTCATGCAACATGAAACACAAACTTTTGCTAATGATAAAAAATAAGCAATAAACTGGTTGATTGATATATTCTTTTTTATTTTCCATAATCAAATCAATCAAACATTGTTTAGAGTGCTTTTCATACAAGAATGTAAAACTAAATTCAGGTGGTTGGTTGATAAAGTGACATTGCAGGTATTGTAAACATGAAAAAAGGTCTTTGTGACACAGTCCAATGAAATTACATTCGCATCCTCTTCTGTGGTCTCTTCTGTGTTGTGATCCTTGGCGCTGGGCATGTGATGTCTCTTGCCTCGTCAGCACAGATTTTGCCTGATTTTTTCATATAGATAGGTCTGCCTGTCAATTTTCAGTCCAGGTGGGGCCAGGACAGGAAGACCGTCGATAGGGGGCAAATCTGCTCAGTAGCAGTAGCTGATATTCGACAGGTTGTGCATCACGGTGACTTTTTGCAAGCATGTGATGTGTGGGAGAAGTCGGTTCCACAGTGCTTTGAAGCTGGTTTTACAAACTGCACGCTCACCTGAAAAACAGATATTGCTTATGGTTAATTGTATTGTAATTGCTAATAGTGCTCTGCATTATTTCACTTTATAAGCACTCAATTCTAAATCAATGTTTACACATACCAAGCTCCTTAGCAGACTTCACGTAGAGACGCCACACTGAGGCCTTGGACACATGAGTTGGCAGCAACTTCACATGCCAATCCTTATGCCCAGGCTGTCGGCCAGGCAGCATGATGGCATTGTCTTCTGCATAGTTTTTTATGAAGTCCACAACTCTGTTGATATCCTCAGGGCTGATGAACCTGGCTGGTGGACGTGGCAGTGAGTGCTTCTTCCTCAAACGTGGTCTTGCCCCATTCTCCTCATAGTGTTTGACTATATCAGCCAGGGTGTCTTTGCCAATGCTGAAAAAAAGGGGGGAAAAAGAAAAAACGTTTAACATCATGGTCTTGCTAACAGGCATCTTGTCACCTATATCAAAATGTATTGTACAAATTATAGGTACTTTTACTTTACTGAAGTAAATTTTATGATGAATACTTTTTACTTTTACTTACTTTAGAGTTTGTATCTGTACTTCCTGGTTTAGACCTCAGTTAGTGGTTAGACCTGGTTCGAGTCAAATTATTAAAAATATCCTGTACATTAAACTCTTCATAAATACTTTTACTTTTGACTTATAACGCACAGTTTACGGCTACGTATACTTTATACTTTTACTTAAGTAGGAATTTAATCTGATACATTTACGATCACATTAGTAAATCCTTGGTAAGAATATTAAGTAGTACTTCCTCCACCACTGACTAAAATTATTAGCATCACAATCAATTCAAGAATGCTAACAGGCAGGTTTACATGGGCTAAGTTAAGCCATTAACACCAGTCAATTCAAGCAATTGAAGCATTATTCAAATTAATAGCAGAAGTTCACATTACCATCTTAAAGCTCATTATAGTAATGGGGGTTTTGGCAAGTGATATGATGCTAACGTTACAATTAAAACGACAGTCTTGAGCTGAGCTAAACATGAGAATGTGTACATGTTCTTAGAATGAACAAAAAACGACAAACTTTTTTTATCGAAACTCACCCCATAAGAAACAGAAAAGTATTCTTGCAGATCTCGTTGCCTCCAATGAAATAAGTCGTTCGGGCACACTTTCTCTTTGTCGGGGTCTTCTTTGTGGATGTAACCATCTCCGAAGTTTGCACTGTGCGTCTGTTTGCCTCTAAATGTCCAATAATTTGCATGTCCTGCCACTCTTTTTCTGCAGCTAAAGAATCCAGCCGTATGTTTTACATAATGTCTGGAGAAAGCTTCTGGCTACAAGACTGTCTCCCATGCAGAGAGTTTTCTTTTCTCCTCGTGTAACATTTACAGTCAAAGTTACGGATTTTCCCCATTTCTCTATCTATATACCCATCAAATGTTACTATCGATATAGCCTCTGATATCTTACGGTCCAACTCGTCTGACGCCAGTCCGATACATTCTTCCTCGTCTTCATCTTCACTCAGTTGTAGATTAGGGATATTATTCAGTCGTATCATGCCACTTTCATCGTCGCTCAGATCGTCTTCAGAATCAGTGAACGCATGTTCATAAGTATCCGGCTTGTCGAAGAAGTACTTCAAAACATTTTCGTTGTAACGGCCACGGTTCAGCTCGTCTGCAACAATCTTTGCGGCGTCCATCTTCATTGAATGTTGATATCAGATAGAGCCGGCTAGAGCGCTGCATAATAAGTAGCCACGCTGTTGGGGGGCGGGGGCAAAAGCGCCGGCGGCTATTCAGTATGGAAATTCAAACAGACAATGACACGCCCCTACTGCATGCTAGAATCCCCTAAAAACAAGCCGATTTCAACCTAAAAATGTACGCTTTTAAATATACCAATACTGTTATCTCAAACATGGAGAGGCTTCTTCATGATCTCAACTAACAGATTCTGCAAAAAAGCGGAAATCACAAATTTTGGAAAAAAACGCTTGTTTCTCATTTTGCTCGCAAGTTGTGCTGCCGACTTGTGTCCCTGGTTTCCGTGTTCGGTCACATATAAGCCCTGACTGTGAAACCAGGCCTATGAGTTTTACACCACTGTGAAGATATTTTAGACCTATATTGTTCGATTCCTCCTTACAAAACTGCTTCAGCTAGAGTAAAATATGTAGGCTTTTCAGTATGAACTGGACATTTCAGGTATTGCCATACTATTTCAATGGGGTTTATATGTGAACTTTTACGACATTTCAAAATACGTGTTACTTGTACATTGTGAACTTGTGTTTTATATAATTGAAACTTTGAAAGTGATATTGATATCTTCTTTGGGGCCTTTTGTTTGACTGCATTTCCAGTTGTCTTTTTTTTGTTTTGCAACTGGCTATAATTTTTGTTGTACAAGAAACAAAATATAATTCAGTTTATTTAATTTAATTTAGTTCAAGAACTTTCTAAAAAAACAGATTAATTAGATGAATATTACATTGTCTTTTTTCCTAGACTTTCAGGCTGCAGTATTACAGAAGAAGGTTATAAAGCTCTGGCTTCAGCTCTGAGATCAAACCCTTCACACCTGATAGAGCTGGATCTCAGAGGAAATGATCCTGGAGAATCAGGAGTGAAGGAGCTCAATGATTTACTACAGGATCCAGACTGTCAACTGGAGACACTGAGGTGAGACACGAGGAGATAATAGAAAATACATTTTATGTAGCCAAATTATTTATAGAAATATTATTTCAATAATACAATAAGTTGACAGTGTTTTCAAGACAAAAATCGTGTAAAATGGATTTTGTCATTACACCAAGTTTAGCTGAGAATTTAACGGAATCCTGCTTCATCTTCTCTTCTGCAGGTTTTTGAGTCCTGTTGCATATGAAGCCTGTCAGTATGTGACTGGAATTGTGGGTAAAAACCCATTACTAATGAGAGAGCTGAATCTGAGTGATCGTGAACTAGGAGACACACGAGTGAATCAGATCGCTGCTCTACTGCAGGATAAACACTGTAAACTCAACGCACTGACGTGAGTATTTTACATGATTAAAAATAGTATTTTTTATTAGTAATGTTACAGTAGTTGGTATTACTATTTCAGGACTGATTTTCCCTGGGCAGACACAGAACCACAATAAATTGATTTTAATAATATTTCACTTTTTCACTGTTGAACGAGAAACATTCGATTATTAATATGTATATATACAGCGTGGGAATTATACCGCGGCCACGCGGCCATGGCCGCCGTTGCCCTAAACTTTGGCCTTCGTGCCCCGTGAAAAAAAAAAAAACATTGTACGGCCACAGTGGCCTGTGTGCCCTGGCCCTTTCCAAGTTCCATGTATAAAGCGCCAGTGCGGCAAAGTGGGCTTGCTTTGAATTACAGCGAGCCACCCAAGTAGACTATGAAAAGTTCAAAGTTACTATAAGATTTAATGTTATTACCTTGACAAACTATACATCATTAAAAATATATAAGAGGGTAATTCCAGCGTTATGGATGTGACATTTGAACTCATAATGACAGGTGAAATGTCTCAGAAAAAAAAAAAAACTTCTTACAATATTTAAATTGGAAATGCATATTCTCAGAGCACCCCATCTGGGGAATTGACAGGCAAAATATGTTTTTCTAAAATATATTTAAGCACCCCCAAAAAAGGAAAATATGCATGCGTTATGGATGTGATGGAAAATGACAGAGTTTTTGGTATACTGTTCGATTTCCTTTAAAGTCTGTGAACTTTTAAATCCAATGTATAAATATTGCTATCCACATGATGAAGGGGTCTTAGCTGAACATAAAAATATCAATGTTTAAAATATATATATTTTTATGAAGTGTATTATGAGGAAAAACCAACGTTATGGATGTGACAAAAACCCTGTTATGGATGTGACGCGTCTGAAATACATAGAATATGTTTGCAAAATCAACAATCAAACCATCATGGCACTTTTGTTGACGCGTAATGACTGTGTTTTCACATTAAGAAGACTGTCTGAAATGATTCTGAAGATTATTAAATAAACTAAACATTTAAAACATTATGGATGTGACAGTGCACTGAAGCGTCAAGACCTCTTTATTATAGCCCTTATCAACTCAACAGGCAGTGCTGTTATGACCAAATTACTATATTTATTTCTCAGGCAGGCCTCCATCTTTCTGCAAAATGCTTATTGTTATAATAAAGTTTAAAAAGGGGGGGTCTTTGATACCTTTTTTGAAAGCATGACATATGGCTTGTTGAAAATGTAATTTAAGCATTGTTGCCCACCTCATATCTGGTGGATAAACAAGGCAATTTTCTTAATTTTTGTTAAAGCACATTAATACAGTATATTACAGACCTAAATGGACAACTTAAAAAGGGTTTAGTTCTTTTGGTTAAAACTTTAATTTTTCATGGTAAAGATGACCTTTGCATGGAATTGCCCAAGACTCACGTTTCAGTATTTGACCACTATTGTATTCTGAGAAATTTATATTCGAACACTCGACTTGAGTTATAAAGTAAGTTTGGAGCACAAACATGGTTTTAATCTCATAAATTGTCATGTATTGATTGTGTGCTAAGCTAATAAATGAGGTCATATGACATGATCTTGAAAAACATTTAACTAAATAAAGAGTTTTAGACATATCATCTTTTAAGTATAACATGGTCAGACATGTGGCTTTAGCTGCAGTGCATTTCTAGATTGATACAATGCCAACTTCAGTTTTATTTTCATGAAGATGTTTCATCAAAAAAAAATTCTCATAACTTTAATTTTTTTAATCTATTTATAACTTTTTTTTTATTATGACAATAATTAATTCTACATTCACAATAAACTACCAGGTGTCAGCTTTCAAATCATCATACTTGTGATTTTAGTACAAAAGGGTTTATGAACTGTATCTGTTTCAGTTTGGGTATGCCATTTCTGGGGATTTTTCAAAAGTGGGGTTGCAGCTTAACGGGTTGTAGTTTTTATTAAAAAAGTCATAATCCATGTCTTATTCCAAATTAGGATGTTATGGTATCAATCTGAATGGGAAAACCCTCGAATTGTACTCAATGGCCTTTGTGCCCTGTCATATGGCCTTGGTGCCCCTAAAAAAAAAAAAAAAGGTGGAGGCCAAATGGCCTTGCCCCTAAATTACATAATTCCCAGGCTGTGTGTGTGTGTGTGTGTGTGTATGTATATATATATATATATATATATATATATATATATATATATATATATATATATATATATATATATATATATATATATATATATATATATATATATAATATTATATTTTTTCAGTTAATAGGAGTAGTGATTTTCAAATGACAAACTACTATCAGACATGACTAGGAGTGTAGTACCCCAATAACCAAAACATGCATTTATAGCCAACCTTAATGTAAACCTAGAATCAGGCCCTTAATTAATTATATACATTGCACGTTCAGAGCTTTTGTAAGCACAAAGTTCCTGTACGAATCAAACGGTTTATTTGACTGTGCATGTACATGAATGCCGCTCGCGAATCACCGCTACTCTACGAGCGTTCACCGCGTTACAAAAGTGTGATAAGATTTCCTCGAGCCGTTTCTATCGTGACGCTGGTGATAAAATGTGCAACCCATCTGAATTCTATTTTTATTTTTGATTTACTGCTAAAATACAATGGAGAAAGTCAAACATTATCTAAAACAGCAGACTTGCCAACCTGTACACATTTTGCGTAGCAGGTACGCATTTTGACCTCAAAGTACGCTGGTATGATTTGTCACTCTAAACTACGCAAAAACCTGGTGGCGCCTCTGTGCACACGCAGTCCTCAAATCAAGCAACAGCAAAAGAAGCGGAGTTCGACCAATCATAGCGCTGGGTTCATTCCCCAAAAATAGCAAGCGGGAATGATTGACAGATGCGTAAGGCCTATCATGAAAAAGAGACTGAAAATCGACAGTAATAAAGAATCCCGCTGTATCCCCCTTTCACTCCCGCGGCCCGCCGTCTGACTGAGTTCATAAGCGAGGACAGTAACTTCACAGTAATCACTGTGCTTCTGACTCCTGAAGGTAAACGGGCTGGGGTGGATGTGGAAAGTTGAAATATTGTATTGATTATCTTAATCTGGATTTGACGATCACACGGGAGTGATCGCATGGATTATTTTAAAATACTCCGTCATTCATGGTCACTCAGATAAGAGGAAGACATCATTCAGCCATGCAAATTATAAAATGATTAAGTATTGATGAACAATAAATCTAAATAAAATTAAAATCGCTATGGCTTAGTGATTATGAAAGTTATGTGATTTGTGGATTGATAAGCGCGAGTCTGGAGAAACAGGCGTTTATTTATTCATTCTTTCTCAGTGTTGAGAAACGTAGCCTGCATGTTTTACGTTATTGTGTTAATAATAACTAAAGTAGCTAATTATGTTACATAATAATTTTGTATGAAAACTGGCACGTTAGTTACTTTTTCAAGCTCTCTCTCACAAACACAGACGACGCAGACAAAGAGAGAAGATAATTGTAAAATGAAAATTGACGGGATAAGTTAAAATTTCTTGGTGTTTTTTTTCCTGTCAAAATGTCAGAAAGCATTTTTTTAATATCCATCCGTGTTTTTAAAATTCGTTAAATGGCGGAGGTTTTACTATTAACACAGCCCTATATGTCAGATTCGTCTAACTTATTCTTGATATTCTTTTTAGAATAAGTGATTCGTTTTGCTATTATTGGTCATGTGACTGGACTCCTGTCTATTCATTGTCAACTATTTTCTCTAAGTATGTTTGTATTGGCTAACGTTTAGTCAGCTAATGCGTGTCCTGTTTAAAATTTGCAATGTTCAAATGCAAAGACAGCACGTCACAAATAAAAGCCCTTTTTTCTGTAAGATTTAGTATCATATTTGGATATTGGAATAATAAATTAATTTGCCTATCTTAAATGTACACACAATGTTCCTATGTTGTTGTTGTTTTTTTACTGTTTTCTAGGGGTTTCTTAATTTTAGACTAGTGGACCAGCACACATTATATGCAATGCAATATTAATCATGAATAAAAAATGATTTTGAGCAGTATTGAAACTTTGGACTTTCGCTGTATATTGCAGTGCAGTGCAAGTGAAATTTTGGATTTGGGTCGAATTCAAAAACCTTTAGAAGTCAAAACTAGAATTATGAAGATAGGCATGTGTTTGTGTGTGTCTTGCATTCTCAAAAAATAATGACAAAAATATATGACAACTATAATTTGATACAATGTACTGATTGTGTAAATGTCGTTCTGCAGAAATCTGCTGCTACAATAAAGAGTAAAGAAAACTGACAAAAGATATTGTTGAAAAATTATAGAGGAGGATCGACATCTTCCAGCACACAGAAGTAGCGTGACAGCCTTAAAAACAGAGTAAGGGAATTAAACTAAGTGCCTGATGAAGCATTTCAGTCTTTTCTCTTTCTGTCTTCAGTCTGAGTGGATGCAGTATTACAGAGAAACAGAGTCTCATCCTGACTTCAGTTCTGAAATCAAACCCATCACACCTGAGATATCTGTACCTGAGTGAGAGTGAACTAGGAGACTCTGGAGTGAAAAACCTCAGTGATCTACTGATGAACCCACAGTGCAAGCTGGAGACACTAGGGTTAGTAACATTATACTGTACAGCAGTTACTGTGATATTACCGTTCACTGTTTATTTTAAGACAACAGGACTCGAGTAATAGTGTTTATAGCTCTGCACCTTCTGTTACACTTTATTTTAAATGTTTTTTAACTAGTAAGTAATAAATCTTATTGTACCAGTGTATATTTAAATGTTTCTCACAACCTAATTTTCATAAACATAAAATTCAATATGGAGTCTAACCTGACTAAGGTCTATTGCGTTAAAGGGCACCTATTATGGAATTTTGAAAATTACCTTTCATGTAGTGTGTAACATAGATCTAAGTGAACGAAAACATCCTGCAAAGTTTTAAATATGAAAGTTCACCGTATACAAATTTATTGTCTCTCAAAAGTAAGAGTCGTTTTGTAGCATAATCAATAAGTGTGTGTGTGTGTGTCAGTTACGCTCAGCGCAGCTTAGGTCTCCAAGGTGTGTGTGTGTGTGTGTGTGTGTGTGTGTGTGTGTGTGTGTGTGTGTGTGTGTGTGTGTGTGTGTGTGTCAGTTAAGCTCAGCGCAGCTTAGGTCTCCATGCTGTGTGTGTGTGTGTGTGTGTGTTTTTTTTTGAAATATGTAAAATGTTTGTCGTTGTTATTGGAGTTGTCATAAAGAATAGAGCGTATTGTAGTACTGCAGTGCTTTATCAATATGTTTAAGCTTTGGGTTAACGCGAAAAGTAACTGACTGGGTCGTCTGACCAATCACCGCAGATTAGCGTCACGCAAAGGCGGGGTTTGAAAAATGAGTCGTCAAACGAATCATTAGGGAGTCGGTGAGCAAATCAGGTAAAAATAAATGCATATTATAAGACAACAAAAGTGTTTTTTGTCATTGCATGCATGTAAAACTGTTGTTGGGGACTCCCAGAACATTATTAGGAACATTTTAAATGCCATAATAGGTACCCTTTAAAGTTGAAGAATTTGATAAAATGTACTGATTGTGTAAATGCCATTCTGCAGAAATCTGCTGCTACAATAAAGAGTAAAGAAAACTGACAAAATATATTTTTGAAAAATTATAGAGAAGAATCGACATCTTCCAGCACACAGAACTAGTGTGACAGCCTTAAAGGGGTCATATAATGCCATTTTTGTACAAGTTAATATGAATCTTTAGGGTCTAAATAAAAACTTTGTAATATACTTTTATTAAAAATTCTCATTAGTATTTTAAGAAAACACTTATTTTACCTGCTCAAAAACAGCTCTGTTTTCAGCACGCCGTTTCGGTGCATGTGCCTTTAAATGATAATGAGCTTTGCTCACCCCGGCCCTCTGCGTACAGTTTTTAATAACACAAGAATAACCATAACGCATTGTTCATTATAAACGTGGGATTATTAATTATATTGAGAACGTCGTAACGTTACATAGAACACATGCTGTAATGTACCCTGAGTGTAAATCTTAGCCACATTCATCGTGAAGCGTGCAAGCGATTTGCAAAGATTAATATTTAAAGGTTAATAAAACGTTACACTCAGTTCTCAGTTCTTCTGGAGGTCCAGCAGGAACACGTATAGTTGGTACCGATTCCTTTTTCAGGAGCAGCTTCTTAGAAAAAACAGCTTTATGACCCTCCTCGTTTATAAAGCAGTCTGCTGAGAAATGATTTGCGCAAACATGAACCGAACGCATTGACGTTGATCGTGGGGAATATTCCCATCGTAAACACAACTCAGCCACTGCGTCTTCAGCGGTTCGGATTTAGGAACATTAAAATGACTGCTGTGTTCCTTATTACACCCAAGAACAGAACACCACAATCGCTTAGACGGCCGCCATTCTGCTCCAGTGTAAACAATGACGGACTATGAGGACAGCGCGCTCAGGGCGGGTCTGTGTTGAAACACTGCTGTCAATCAACAATCGTGGGAGGGGCGTGTGACATCACATGCTCGAACGGCTCGATTTGAGGCAGGGGAAAACATATAAGGAGATTAAAACAAAATCACTGGATGGATTTTTATCATTATATGACGGTTGTGTACAGGCACTACCAACACACATTTCAGTACAATCAGCTTGTAAAAGTGCATGTACCATTAGATGACCCCTTTAAAAACAGAGTATGGGAATTAAACTAAGTGCCTGATGTAGCATTTCAGTCTTTTCTCTTTCTGTCTTCAGTCTACACGTTGGAGCACAGTCTCTTCAGTCTCGCATGCACGCTCTTGCTCGCTCGCTCTAGATTCCGGGAGATTTTAACTCATTTGTGGGCATCAGGGAGCCACTATCAATATGCGGGAGACTTGGGATGTCTGAAAATAAAGTAATTTATCGCACATTTCTGCGATACGGATATTGCATATACTATTATCGTGATAACAATAATTTTTCAATATATTGTGCAGCCCTAATGGGAATTAAACTAAGTGCCTGATGTAGCATTTCAGTCTTTTCTCTTTCTGTCTTCAGTCTGCGGAAATGCAGTATTACAGAGAAACAGAGTCTCATCCTGACTTCAGCTCTGGAATCAAACCCATCACACCTGAGATATCTGATCCTGAGTGAGAGTGAACTAGGAGACTCTGGAGTGAAAAACCTCAGTGATCTACTGATGAACCCACAGTGCAAGCTGGAGAAACTATAGTGAGTAACATTACACTGTACAGCAGTTACTGTGATATTACAGTTTACAGTTTATTTTAAGACAACAGGACTCAAGTAATAGTGTTTATAGCTCTGCACCTTCTGTTACACTTTATTTTAAATGTCTTTTAAATACTGTAGTAAGTAATAAATCTTATTGTACCAGTGTATATTTTAATTTTTCTCACAACCTCATTTTCATATACATAATATATTCAATATGGAGTATAACCTGACTAAGGTCTATTGTGTTAAAGTTGAATAATTTGATATAATGTACTGATTGTGTAAATGTTGTTCTGTAGAAATCTGCTGCTACAATAAAGAGTAAAGAAAACTGACAAAAGATATTGTTGAAAAATGAAAGAGAATAAACCACATCTTCCAGCACACAGAAGTAGCGTGACAGCCTTAAAAACAGAGTATGGGAATTAAACTAAGAGCCTGATGTAGCATTTCAGTCTTTTCTCTTTCTGTCTTCAGTCTGAGTGAATGCAGTATTACAGAGAAACAGAGTCTCATCCTGACTTCAGCTCTGAAATCAAACCCATCACACCTGAGAGATCTGGACCTCGGGAATAATAAGAAACACAGGAGTGAATCACATATGTGACGTACTAAAGGATTCACACTGTAAACTGGCGATATTGGGGTCAGTAACATTCACATACATCAGTCATAATTCTTAAAATCACTTCTACAGTTTAAATCAAGACACTGAGTTCACAGTTTTGGTGATTTCCAATTGGAAGTGAGCGTCCTTATGCCCTTCTTACTCTGATAGTTCTTGAAATGGAGACTTTAAGGGCATCAGGGCTTTTGCGTGTCATAATGAAGCTGTTTGAAACCCACTTGATGAAGACAAACACAATGTATTTTCCTCATTATCTTCACTTGGAGTATTACCATGACAACGCAGTATAGCGTCCAGCAGCCCATTAGCTTTTCCTACATTAACATTCTTACAACAATATGATTGTTGCAAATAAATATACATTTTATAAAGAAGCTTTTAAAATATGTTTTATGTGTGTGTGGATGTTCTCTCTTCTCTCAAATTTATAAAAACTTGCCCTCTCTTCTTTGCAGGGTTCCCGCGGGGTCTTTAAATTTAAATTTAGTTTAGTCAGGACTAAAAAAGGTTTTACCCTCGTTCATTTTTTTGAAATGCAAGCCCCAGAAAATTATTACAATGTATCAGAAAAGCATGGAGTCGTAGGCTACAAAGCGGAGGTCTAGAGCAGGGGTCTCAAAACGTCGTACTCGTGGCCTGACTGGAGGTATCTCGCCGAGGGGCCGTTCACATATGCTCATTTTTTCCAGGCGCAGCGAGATGAAAAAATATCTACTTTTCAGAATGCCGCAAACGCACCGCAAGTCATGTGACAAGAACCAACCAATCACCTTCACCCTTTCCGTAACAACATTAAAAGCTCAGTCAACATGAAGGATGGGGGTGCACCCAAACACTACTGGTGTTTTTCTCTTCTCCGTAAATGAATCTTGTAGCAGAGCGACAGCAAGCGTTTTTCTGTGGTGGAAATCCATTAGCTACTAAAACTGCTTTGTCAGTGCATGGTTGCATAGCAACGACAGACGCCATGGGAAAATCAGACCGACTGTACTATTAATAATAAAAGATAAACTAATGTGCATTGTAAATGTCAGTAATTTATCATTTTTGACTCATTCTTTTTATAAAAAATGATTTAAAGGCTGAAATATGTGAGGTTTATCTTTTTATAAAGACTTTTTTGTCAGAACTTTATTTGAACTTGTACATGTTAGTAGATAACATGTTGCAAGACAGTCTTTTAAAATCTGGCCATCATTTTTAATGCTATTATTTTAATGTTTATGTAAACAAAAAGTGCATATTGATGCTAATTTTATTAGCAATTTCATTTTTGTTATTTGCTGGCTTTCGACATAAAACGTGGTGAATTGATCTCATTCTGTAGCGTTAGTACTTTTTGAACATGATTCTGTGATAACCGTAATCATTTTTCTGATGACTGATTTAATTTAAATAAAATGATTTTTTCAGAATTTCTTTTATTTAAATTTTTTTTTTGGTAATGCAAAGGTCATTTGCTAGGTCTTAATTTTCAATCTTTATGGTCTTAAAATGTCTTAAAAAGGTCTTAAATTTGACTTACTGAAACCTTTGGACACTGCAGATATAGTCACATTTACATCTACTATTAAAAATATTTCTTACCTGTTAAGTTATTTAAACTTCATATGAAATTCAAGATGAAAATGTGTGTTATAGGCCTATATCACAAATAAAACACCAGGGGCCTCATGTACAAAGACTTGCGTTGAATTCATACTAAAACATTGCATACGGACAAAGCTGTAAATGTGCGTACGCACAAAAAAAAGCAGATGTATGAATCTCTGCATACAAAGGATCCCACGCATATTCTCTTTGTACATCCCAATTAACGTAAAATTGAACGCACATGCACGAGCACAACGCCCCACCCAGTCTCCTCCCCCAATTAAATTAATTTAAATATGATAATTAGTCCAATTTGGCAAAAGAAACCTGCAAGAACATGGCTCAAGCAAGAAACGAAATTTCACTGAAAATGTCTTCTATGTGAATATATGTTAAAGTGTAATTTATTCCTGTGATCAAAGCTGAATTTTCAGCATCATTACTCCAGTCTTCAGTGTCACATGATCCTTCAGAAATCACTATAATATGATGATTTATGATCAAGAAACATTTATGATTATTATCACTGTTGAAAACAGCTGTGCCTTCTGCTTCATATTTTCGTGGAAACCGTGATATAGTATTTTCAGGATTCTTTAATGGATAAAAACTTAAATCAAACAGATATAGAAATCTTATAATCTTTTTTAACTTTATAAATGCATTTACTGTCAATCAGTCCTTGCTGAATAAAAAAATTACTTTCTTTTTTTTATCTTTACTGACCGAATTAATGAAGTTTATTTTTTATTCCTAGTTAAGCCAACGCTGCCATTGCTAGACGTGTTGTATCAATTTGCACATGCTTTATATCATGTTCTTACTTAATTGCATAATAGAATATAATAAGACTCGTGTGACTATAATATGTCAAATTATATATCAATTACAAATTATAAGCAATATCTGACAGCTGGTGGTGCGATAGAACAATTCGTAGTGCAATGTTTACCACTTCACTTTATTGCCTCTGAGTCACCAACGGACAAAAACAATAAACAATAAACAAATGTCACAACAAATGTACGTACGCCAGACATGAAGTTTACGTGGAGGAACGCATATTCTTACGTTAATTTCACTGTTAGTACATCTGGCCGTGAACGTGAAATCTGGCGTACGCCGTGTTTTTGTGCGTATGCAGTGTTGATACATGAGGCCCCAGATCCCTGTCCCTACAGATCGTGTCTCCTAGGCCATTGAAGGGCGCAAAAAAATCTGTTTGGAATTTGTCCTTAATTTGTTATGAAGATGCTATAACTTTGCTAAATGAAGATTTTCTTTCTCTCATTTCTCCAAATGTAGCTTAAGCTCCTGTGAACTGACGGATGAAGGTTGTTCTGCTGTGACTTCAGCTCTGAAATCAAACCCGTCACACCTGAGAGATCTGGACCTGAGTTGGAATAAACTAGGAGACTCTGGAGTGAAAAACCTCAGTGATCTACTGATGAACCCACAATTCAAGCTGGAAAAACTAGAGTTAGTAACATTATACAGCATACATTATACAACATACTGTACAGCAGTTCAGTTTACAGTTTATTTTAAGACAACAGGACTCAAGTAATAGTGTTTATAGCTCTGCACCTTCTGTTACACTTTATTTTAAAAAGTCTTTTAACTAGTAATAAATCTTAGTACACTGCTATATATTACAATTTTATTAACAGCCTCATTTTCATCCACATAAAATCAAATATGTCATCTAACCTGACTAAGGTCTATTGTGTTCAATTTTAAGAATGGACTGATTGTGTAAATGCTGAAAATAAATCTACTGTTACGATAAAGAGTAAAGAAAATATACATAGAAATAAAAGAAAAATTAAAGAGAATAAACCACATCTTCCAGCACACAGAACTAGTGTGACAGCCTTAAAAACAGAGTATGATGTGCCAGAGTGCCTGATGTAGCATTTCAGTCTTTTCTCTTTCTGTCTTCAGTCTGCGTGAATGCAGTATTACAGAGAAACAGAGTCTCATCCTGACTTCAGCTCTGAAATCAAACCCATCACACCTGAGAGATCTGGACCTCGGGAATAATAAAATAAGAAACACAGGAGTGAATCACATATGTGACGTACTAAAGGATTCACACTGTAAACTGGAGAGATTGAGGTCAGTAACATTCACATACATCAGTGGTTCTCAAACTTCTCTTATGGACATAAACCACATTTTGGATATTATACTTTGTTTAATATTAATATTCCTGTAGTTCAGAATCACGTGCTGTTACAAATGCAGACAGTTCCCTTGCTCTAGCGGTTAGTCTAACCTGCCAGTACCCTTTTAAGAGATCAAACTTGCTCACGAATTTTGTAGTAGTGCAACAACTAGGCACATCAGAAAACAAGTGAGGAAAAGACTCCACCAACTGAAGGATGTCCCTTTTTTCAGACGGAGATAGATGGGGTAAATAATTAACCAATTTTGGATACAGTTCAGAGTTATTCAATCGTCCTTCAATAACCCCTCGAGAAGGACAGTGAACGCAATCATTCCCCGAGCAATTCGAGGAACTCTCCGTGGAGGAAGTTCCCCCCTCCCTTAGATGTGAAGAATCATCTGTCACAGTGGTTACCAACCCCACAGAAGATGCAGAAGGAAATTAAGGCTTTAAAAGATGTATGTGGCAAACCTGTACCCCCTTTCGTCGTTCCGGGGTTTTCAAAAGATAGTTCTGCCCAGGAAGGCATTTGAGGACCCGATAAGGACCTGCAAACCGGGCGTGGAAAGGGTTACTTACAAGGGGCAACAAAGCTAATACTTGGTCTCCAACCTGAAATTTCCAAGCCACTGCTTGTTTGTTAAACAACCTCTCCATCTTACACTGTGACTTCCCCAGTTTTCTCTGAGCAATTGCTTGAGCCTCATACAGCCGATATTGAAAACCACTCACAAAATCCAAAACATTTTGGAAGGTTCAGAAGGGATCCAGTTGTCAGCTAGAACTGCAGTGGGACCACGAACTTCGTGACCAAATACCAAATCATTTGGACTAAATCCAATGCTCTCTTGAGTAACCTCTCTAACTCCCATAAGCAACCAAGGCAGCCCCTCCTTCCAATCAGACCCAAGCTCAACACAGTATGACCGCAATGACTTCAGGGTCTGATGAAACCTTTCGAGGGCCCCTTGACTCTGAGGGTGATATGCACTGGAAATATTATGACTGATTTTCAATTGTTGTAAAGCCTTAGCAAACTGACGGCTCATGAAATTAGAGCCCTGGTCAGATTGGATAACTCTAGGAATGCCGAATATTGACATAAAGGCAGTTAAAGCTTTGAGAATAGATTTTGTAGTAATGGACCTTACTGGATACACAGCTGGATACCAGGTAGACAGACACATACTGTGAGCAGATATAAATGCCCAGTCTTTGATCTAGGAAATGGACCTACACAATCAACCAGCAAGTACTCAAATGGTTTTGATATAGCTGGTATAGGTTGTAGAGGAGCCACAGGGATTTTCTGGTTTGGCTTGCCAGTGAGTTGACACACATGACAGGTTCTATTAAACTTTGCCACTTCTCTTTTTAAACCAGGCCAAAAGAACTTGCGTTGCAATCGATCATACGTTTTCCTCACCCCCATATTTCCAGCCTCTCTATCATGTGCTAACCCGACCACAGTTGCCTGAATTTAAGAGGAACTACCACCTGAATATAAACCTTAGTAATGGGTTCAGAGTCACTGGCCCATCGTCTAAGCAACATCCCATCTTTTAAGAAGTAGCAAGAGGGTAGCTGAGTCTCAATATCCCCCTCGACACAAACCCTTGAGAACAAAGCTTTAAGCGTTACATCAGCTAACTGTTCTTGAATCAGGTCCCCTCTAGAAACATAAAATATAGAGGATAAAAAATCCTCTGATACTGCCTTCTCCCCAGAGACAGACTCCTCAGAAAAGAAAACAGATGAATCTGAAATGATGTTATCTGCCAAGGTCATACAAAGTGGTTCCCCTTCCATTGTCCCACCATCACACTGATTTGATGGAACGAAACTACATCCCTCCACATCATCCTCTGAATATCCACTGTCAGGATGTAAATAAGCTTCACCTTCACACAGTCGGTCAGCTTTAAGTTGTCTTCCTCTGGCTCGGGTGACAGCACAGGAAGGAAACACATGGGGAAATTTCTGACCACACTCATCAGGAAAATCTGCAGACATAGGTGAAGAGACTACAACAGTAGATGGTACAGGTTTTGATGTTCCCCAGACATTTCCCTGAGCAAGATCGTTCCCCAAGATAAAAGAAACCCCTGGCACAGGAAGGGAAGACCGTACTCCAACAATCACATCTCCATTTACAAGATTGGAGACAAGATGTACCTTGTGTAAGGGAACTCTTAAGAAGGTCATTTCTATCCCCCTAATTAATACATCCCTCCCGGTCGCAGTCTGACCTGAGAGCGGAAGAACTCCCTCCAGCAAAAACGAAGGATCTTCAAAGAAACTTTTCCCTCTTGTCCTGGCAAAGACACAATGCCGGTAGTAATAAATGGAGCATACTCTGTATAATTATCTCCAACATCTACCTGTTGTGAGATCCCGTTCCTAACCTCAGAATTCTGTTGGTGAACATGAACCTCTAACGGTTCAAGTCCAACCAATCCAACTGGCTTAGCAGACTTCTTTAAAGCATTACATTCAGAGATTTTATGTCCTGCTTTATGACAGTAAAAGCAGATCACCTTACCCTTCTCATCTGATGGAAAATTCTGACTTCCCGGGGGCACACTTGAAACAACGTTTGAGGTACTTACTGGAGCTGTCCACCGATTTCGAAATAACTTTCTACTCTGATTGCTCGTACCTCTATCAGGAAAAGAAACTTTGTGAGTCAGAACAAATTCACCAGCCAACACAGCTGCATTAGCTAATGTAAGAGCCTTCTGCTCATTCAAATAAGTAGACACCGACCCTGGTACACAGTTTTTAAATTCTTCCACAAGAATTAACTCCCTTAACTGGTTCAAAGTTTCTACTTTCTGAGACTGACGCCACCTTGTAAACAAAATCTCTTTTTCCCGAGCGAATTCAACATATGTTTGTTTTTCAGTTTTTTTGTAACCACGAAATCGTTGGCGATAAGCCTCTGGTACTAACTCATATGCTCTCAGAATGGCACTCTCTTCTTCAGAAAGAGAAGAAAACACATCCTGAGCCTTCCCAGTCAGAACACACTGCAGAAGTAGAGTCTAGACCTCTTCCGGCCATTTTAGGAAAGACGCAACCCTTTCAAAATGGGCAAAAAACGTATCCACATCACGTTCACAAAATGGAGGAACCATCTTAATGTTTCGACCAACATCAAATTCAAAGGAAGAACGCACAACCTGAACGGATTTTGAAGCTTCCGTTTTCTTTACTTCCAGTTCAAGCTCTAGCTTCCTCACCTCATGCTGTCTATGTTCATGTTCGCTGTCACGTGCATACTCTAACTTTTTCAGCTCAAACTGTGTACGCTCACGCTAATGTTCAAGCTCTAATTTTTTTTAACTGAAGACGTTTATCCCATTCCCTATCTTCTAATGCTTGAGTAGCTTCAAACGATAATCTCTCAGTTTCAAACTGTGTTTGTTTCTCTTCAGACATTAAATCTCTCTCAAGTGGATACACTCTTTTATCAAGACTAGTAGCTTCATCTCCTACAACCAGAAATCCTTTGGCTGTCAACTGGCTTTTAACAGCCCTTAACAAATCCTCCTTGCGCTTCTTATCATTGCTAGTCAAAATGATCGCTTGACTCTCTGCGATTTCTAAAAGTTGTTCTTTGGTGCACCTATCTAGAAACTTCTCAGAAAGTTCTACATTCAATCCATGAATGGAAGGCATCTTAAACTAGCCTAAAATATACACAAATAAAGATTAGTTAATAAATTAACCACAATAAATCCAAATAATTCCTATACAATTAAATTGAAAACTTATAAAACCACACGTGAAAAACATGCTCTCTTTGTAATCAGATTAAACAGATCAGGGAGAAATATAAAGTAGCCTACTCACCAGGATTTCCATCTGTTTTTCATCTCCGATATGTCTGTCCGTTAAACTAACTATCCTAGCTAGTCTTCAAAGGACTGCCGGGCTCGAGGCAACTTGAAACGCTGAACCCCGTAACAACCATTCTCTAAATGAGTTCAGCTGCGCGAGAAGCGTACCCCCACCCAGGATTTCCTTCCGAAAACTCCAAATAAAATACAAAACAAAATCAACAAAACAACAAACCAGTGTTCCGATGGAAGCACCACTCCACGCAGCCCAGCTGGAACACTCTAACTAACCGGAGTGAAAACCGATCCTTACAGAAATCCTGAAGAGACAAAAAAAATACTCCCTCAAAAACAATTAACGCTCAGTAATCCCGGACGAGCCCCCATTTTATGTTACGGCTGGCTCGCATACCACAACATAAAAATAGGCCGACAACAAATTCGTTCACAATAAACAATTTATTATCAAACCAAGCAAACAATATTTAAACAAACAAAAGAAAACCGACGTCTAGGGGAAAAAAATCACGCACGTGTAGTTACTAAATAAACAATGTCTGGTATAGAAAATAAAGACAAACAAGGCAAGGAAGGTTAAAGAAAGAAGAACAATACATAAATAAAACAATGTGGGAGATATGGAAGCGAAGAAAGAGAGGGCCTGCTCACTCCCCGTCACCTCTCTTTATTCTACTCCTATGGTGAATTGATTAGGGATTGAATCCACCTGTTGTCCAAGTAACGTCTGCACTGTGTAGCAGACGCCAGCAGGGGCAAACCGGCAGGCGTAACACATGCTTATGAGACCCACATCAGATATTTGACTCTTTCCATTTGCAGATTTGTGTAATCTAATAACACGCACCCACGCACGCGCACACACACACCAGGGATGGAAATTAGCACCCGCCACCAGCCAAATGCGGGTGATTTTGTGTTGTGGCGGGTAAACTCGCTTCACCTACCGGCCACCGTGGCGGGTAAATAAAAATCGCATACTGTTTCACCCGGACGGCGGACACTTTTAGAGGAGGCACACCTTCAACACTCGCGCCGCGCGCTTCTTCCGTCGAGGTTCGGCGTGGGAGCACGAGAGGCAAATGAAGAGCTAGCCGCGAGCGCATGGTCTATTTTTAGTGCGGGGTAGCTCTCTTGTGTAGTAAAGAGCTAGGCGCGCGAACATCTACCCGCGCGCTTCTTCCGTCGAGGCTTGAGCGCGAGAGGCGGTTTGCCGTCCCAAAGGCGAGAGAGAGAGATGCGAGCGCGATCAGTGGAAACATAAAAACATACATACAGGACATCATTCTAACTGCAAAGTGTTTACTTATTTGTGTACACTCGCAATAAAACACAACATTATACTTTTGTCACACTCTAAACTCTTGTCAAACTGTAACCTACAACTGTCACCCAACCACACACACACACGCACGCATGCGCAGTTTTAAAAGCAAAACATATTTATCCAACCCCATTTCAAAACAGTCAAAACAGGTTACATCTTTTGGACATCGCATTGGATCGCATTGGTTTTCATTTCTTGTCCTCGGAGTCAGAGCACTAATCTGTTTTTTTTATAAAGGTACACATTCTACATTGATTAAAAAAGAAAATCAAATGTGTTTTAATGGTAGTATTATTTTATACGGAAATCAATTATTTATAATTAAGATGAGAATAAAGTTAAGGTTAATTAAAATTAAGGAAAACAAATAAATTGATCTGATAGGAAATTAATTTTAAATTCATTCAGGTACAATTACCAAACATATCAAGATCTTTTTGTCTTTTTATTAATTTAATTAATAAACTAATTGTATAAAACTATTGTCAGTGCACTACAAATACACTGGTTCTATGCCTTTATTAATAAAACGTATACAACTTAAAAATACAAGGCTTAGAAATTTATAAAAATGCCTTCTGCATTTTTGTTTTGCTTTTCACTCCATTGTACCGAAATCATACTGAACCGTGACTTCTGTGTACCGTTCCACCCCTAATGCAATACAGTTTCATTATTGTTCATTATTATCCATACCTTACCATAAATAATTTGTGCGACTAAATCATGTTTTGCGCCAGTAACTGAAAAAGTTAGTAGCGCAAGTGCCAGCAGTGGAAAAGGTTAGTGTAGTTCCCTGTCCAGCATAGAGTGCGGTTCAGCATCGGTTCAGTTTTTTGTTTAATCCGCCCTACTCATTTAATTAAATGTATATCAGTTCATGGTTTGTGTGTGTATAAGAGAGAAAGAGAAAATGTCAGTATTGCATTGAGACTTGAGATTAAATAAACTGCTTGTATTGTAGATCTTGTAGTATTAATTTTCACATTGTAAACACATTGTCGGTTAAAAACAAGAAAGTGGCTGGTAAAAACATTGAGTGGCTGGTAGATTTTGAAATCCACCAGCCACAGTGGCCGGTGGACAAAAAAGTTAATTTCCATCCCTGACACACACACACACACACACACACACACACACACACACACACACACAGGCACGTGCACACATGGACATCAAAAGGGGCTTGAGCACCTGCCCTTTTTATTCCTGGAGAGAAAGTGCCCTTTTTTTTTGGGTGCTTTTTTTTTTTTTTTTTTTTTTTTTTTTTGAAAAATAATATATTCCTGTTTGCGCACAGCTTCCCTGTCAAACAAATATATTTATTGAATAGTGTATCTAAATATCAGGTCAGGAGTTCTAAAGCGCTCCCTCTCTCTCTCTCTCTCCTCATGTGAATGTCCTCACTGTGACTCACAGAAAGACGCGCGCCAGTATCGTGCGCATGCACAGACCGCGCGCCAGAATACAGTTCCCTTTCGCGCTTGAACGAACAATAACACACACAATTATGCCAAAATGTACTTTGTCAAGTATCTTCATAACATAAGAGCAGTCTTATGATGGACATAAAGAGTTGTCGTGAGAGAATGAGGCGCGTGTGAGATCCGCGTCTCTGGCTCTGCACCGCTGGTCTTAAAGGGCCAGCTACCAATAAAGCTTTCTGTCTGTAAAGTTAATCAAAGAACAAAAGGAACAGAGAAAATTACCCACTGCTCTTGACTAAATAACTTGCGTAGCTTTAATAATGATTAGTCTATATATAATTTATGCAGCGCAGTATGTCTGATAACTTTATTCAGTTTCTGTATATGAGCGACCTGTTAGACAGGAAAGGCACAGGTAGCCTAAATATGACATTTATTATGGGTTTATGTGAGGATTGTTTGAAGTTCACTTAAATTAAAAATTTTATTTTTTGAAGCCTAATAAATGTTTTTAAAAAATTGAATACTAAGAAGACCATGGTTTCTTTGTGAACTGATTATTTTGTAGACATCTTTTGAAAATGAAACAATTTCATGAGTTTGAGGAAGATAAAATTAATTAACTTTTTACATAATTTTTTTAAAAAAGGAGTTGTGTACACTCAAAGGAGTTGTTAATAAATGTACTTTTTGGATTAAAAAAAGTAAAAAAAAAAAAAAAAAAAAAAAAAAAAAGTAATTATGAGAAGTGCCCTTTTTTTCACTTGAGCCCCTGCCCCTCAAAATGTCTGTGCACGTCCCTCACACACACACACACACACACACACACACACACACACACACACACACACACACACACACACACACACACACACACACACACACACACAGTAACATTTCACATTTTGAAAGCCAAATAAATACATTTATACATCTGTAGCAATTTAGTCTATTTCAAAACTCTTCTCGTCTATTTTAGATGTGCTTGAAGTGCTCTGTCTAGTTTAGAGATCAACAGGGGCTCTAAACCCCCATATATCCAGGCTTGCTTGTGCTTTGTACCACATGAGATCAAAAATGACTAAAAGCTCTCTTCCAAACCGTGGCTTTACCCTAATACACTTTGATAAACCTGTAATATTGAACTGTATGTTAGAGCTGTTTGTATGGATTTAATTGGAAATTACTTGAATCATACACACTTACACAGAGAAAAGTAACTCCAGTAGTTAGTTTTAATTTTTTACCACTAGAGCAGTAATTCTCAAAGTGTGGTCCGCCATCGCCCCCTAGTGGTCCGCGAAAAGATGACCTAAACTAGGCAAGTCTTTACAAAATCGTCACTTATTTAACCCTTTTGCACACGATCACAACGGTGTGATCATCAGTCTTGGCTGGTCCCTGGAGCGTACGATCACACCGGTGTTATTAGAACGGTCAGTGCATCACGTGATCAACTGCTAAATTCAAACGTGCTTTCGCGCGTTGGCTGGCGCTGAGCCAGAGCACTCAGTGCTGTCATATATCACAACTATTCAGTGTTTTCAACCACATAATGTTTATTTTAGGTGTCAGACATTTAAATACTCATAAGTACTAGCAAAAAATGATTTTGAGTTTGTAAAATACACACTGATGTCAATAGAAGAGGCAATAATAATCATTTCCATTATAAAAAGACGACATTCATACCAGATACACATTGTGTAAGTAGCTTTACATTTTACCCTTTTCTTCTCCCAGTTCACCTGCCACTTACTTTCATGTATTTCGTGAGAAGTTGAGGAATTGATGCGTTGAAAACTAACATGGCGCCGCCCATCGCACATACAGCTCAACTAACGCGATCGTTATAAAGGTGTTTAAACAAAAAAACACATCCACTTGCACATATTTGACAATCGGAATATCAGTGTTTCATGTTATAGCTAATACATTTGTGAATATTTTGAATAAAAAAGGAAAAATGACAAAAGCAGATCATCATTCATTCAGCGCTGTGTTGTGGTTGCGCTGTATCTCGTGACAACCGATGACGCGTCACCATTGGAAACATTAAAGCGACACAAAACTTTGATAACAGTTCTTGCCATTCTGTTTTAATAACGTAAAGATGTCCAATATAAAATCTACAGATCTATTACTTTTGTAATGTAGCCTACAATTTTTTTTTTCATGTGTAAAATCCCAGTAATTTCAGTGATATTGGACATTATCGGGAACATTTTTTTCAGCATTTTATTGTTACCATAGTTAAAACCATATCCTTCGTATACCCACCACCTCAGTTTTAAACTAATGGCTGTTTGGAATGACATTAGGGGGTACCTAGACTGTTACAGTATGTTTAATTGCAGTTTTTTCCACATGTGCAGTTTGTTGTTCATATTAAGCTGCAGCCCATTTCACATTTACTTTTTCAAATGAAATAAAATTCATAAAATAATTTCTGATCATATTATTGCATTTGTGTTTGAATAATTAGTTTTTGAGTGGAAACAGTTGCATATTAAACTTAAATTTAGCTAATCCTTACAATTTTGTTGTTTTTTGGGGGCGTGTTAGAGTGGGATTTTGTTAGGTGGTCCTCAGAAAAAAATTGGAAGATAAAGTGGTCCTTGGGCTGAAAAAGTTTGAGAAACACTGGCCTAGAGGTACAGAAGTGTAGTGTGGAGTGGAGTGGAGTGATACTCAACCCAAAACTGGAAATGTTATTTACACACCCTCATGCCATTTCATGACATGTACTCATAATACATGATATGTACTCAACAGATGAGTTTATGTGAGTTTCTCCAGATGAACTCAAGATTTTTAGATTAATAATCTCTCTATGAGTCTATAAAAGTGTACTGGACCTCCAGAGATGATTCTTCATAAACCACACAAAGCAAACACAGCGGTTATCCATACGACCCCAGTTGATAAATTAAAGTCTTCTGAAGCAAAGCGATAGGTGTTGGTGAGAGAAACTTTTTAAACCATAACATCATCTATAACCCAACTGTGACCTTGTGAGGAGTATCTCTTTAACAAACACTTCAACAAAGTGTTCAATAAGTTTATTCTCAGTCTCTCCTGAAAGACTGTTTACAGTGTATTTGTGGAAAATAATTCTCCTTAGTCGTGTTTTGTGATCTGGTGAAAGTAAGATGATCTCTGTCTGTTTCTCTCGTTCTAGCCTAAAGAACTGTGGCATTAGAGATGTTTCTGCTTTAACTCAGGCTTTGACAAACTCAAATGCACTGCAGTTTTTAAAAGAGCTTGATCTGAGCGACAATATGATCAGAGACTCAAAGCAGCGGCTCAGAGACGTGTTACGAGACTCAAACTGCACACTGAGGTGAGTAAACATCAGTGATGTTAAAGATACTTTCATTTCTCTCTGACAGTCTTTCAATATTTGTGCAAGAAAATATAATTAAGTTTTTTTGAAACAATGTGGGCAAAATTTAAATTGATTGAAAACCAGTAAAGCACAAGCCGACCCTGTTGTGTCGAAGGGTTGTAACTATTTAATTCAACAATAAGTTCAATTTCACACAGAGCTCGGAACGATAACCTCTTTATTCTCTTGCGTCACTCACTCACCCCTCACGCATGCGCACACAGAACCCCCCGTAACCTTGGTTCCCTTGGAAACCTTGAATTCAAATACAACATTTCCCCCCCTCCCATAAAGAACAACAAACTTTGTGTTTCAACTTAAACTATAGTTGAAGAGAAATGGCTAAACACCTATACGTGAAAGTCTGTGACAAAGTCCTTCAGTATGCAGGACGAGCCCTTGCTCGAACCGGTCGACTCTCCAATGCCGTCGACTGCGGCACATCTTGGCCACCCTGATAAGTGTCGAGCAGTGGCTGAAGGGGTTGAGGCCCCAATGCTGGTAGCGCTGTTTGCTGGGCCTCCCTGACAGGGGAACCTTGAAACTCCTGGCCTGGCCGTGGCTGTACTGGCTCCAGTGGAGGAACTGGAAGGAGCGTGTGCTGTGGCGCTCTCCCACTAGGCTCCCTCGCCTGTAGGCACCTGGCTGAGTCGAAAGGGGCCGGCACTCTCCGCAGCCTGCTAGCGTGCCAGCGAGAGCCATCCCTCAACAAGAATGTAGCAGACTGTAACTGGCGATCCACCTGGAGGGGTTTAGACCAAAACGATGCCATTTTGCTGCTACGGTGGGGTCTGCGGACCCGAACCCAGTCCCTCACCGTTATCTTACTCTCCTTGACCTTGTGCCTCTTGTCGAAGCTGTCCTTCATTCGCTTTTGGTTTAAAGTTACCGCTGCTTTGGCTGCTACCCAGGTGCCATTCGCTGCTGCTGACAAGTCTCGTGCTTTGAGTCTGTCCAATGGCAATTCCATCTCCCGGCCGAGCATTAGCAAAGCAGGCGACGCCTGAGTGGTGGTGTGCTGGCTAGCTCTGTAATGCATCAAAGTTAGGTTGAGTGCTGTTTGGAATGTGTACCCCTGGACAAGATGTGCACGAATGCCGTTCTTAAGGCTCTGATTGAATCTTTCGACCCCGCCGTTCGCTTGGGGGTGGTAGAGTGCAGCCCGGATATGCTTAATTCCCTTATTGCCAAGGAAAGTGGAGAAGTCTGCAGAGGTGAACTGCGGCCCATTATCAGTAGTGATGGCACGGGGCATGCCCCAGCGAGCAAACAGGCTGTCCAGTATCTGTGTGATTGTCTGTGATGTGACAGTTCCGGCTGGTATTACCTCCGGCCATTTAGAATGGAGATCGTACACGACCACCAGAAAGCGTTGATGATGAGGAACTCTATGGTCATGAATTTCCCCACAAATGTCCAGTTGAAGGTGATCCCATGGGTGAGATGGCCATGGAACAGGTTGAAGAGGGGTTGGAGCTGGTAGTCCAGTCTTCCCACTGAGGAGGCAAGGTTCACAGTCCCTGACCAGCCCTTCAATGTCATGGTCAATGCCTGGCCACCAGACCAGGTCCCGGCATCTTTGCTTGAGCTTAACGATGCCCAAGTGGCCCTCATGCGCCATTGATAGAACACGTGCACGCAGGTTGCCCGGCACCACTGTACAAAGGCCCCTGGAGACACAAACCTCACCCCAGCAGGACAGTTCATTTCGTACTTTGGCAAAAGGTTTTAACTCCTCAGGCATCCGTGCTGGCCACCCCGAGCGTATATATGTGCGGAGTGTTGTCAGTGTGGGGTCGCACTTGGACTCCCTCTGCAGCTCCTCTAGGGAGACAGATGCTTCCAGAGGTGCATGGAGCATCTGGATGAGTTCTGGCTCCATGTCATCACTGCCTGGCGAGACCGTAGGTGTGGGCGCCTCAATGGACCGAGATAGAAGATCTGCCACCACGTTGTCCCTCCCTGGTGTGAATTTGAGTTGGTAATCATACTGCCTTAGGCGCTCACCCCATCTGTGCAGACGTAAGGGTTTATGACCTGAGCCGGAGGCTGACAAGAGCGTGATCAGAGCCTGATGGTCGGTGCGGAGGATGAAACGACGCCCATAGAGGAAGAGGTGCCATCTTTCAGTTGCCCAGATACACGCGAGGGCCTCGCGTTCACCGACAGAGTAGCGTTGTTCCGTGGGGTTCAGAGCCCTGGAGGCGAATGCTACTGGTCTTTCCACTCCATCCTGCTCTTGCGACAGCACTGCTCCCAAGGCCTGTGTAGATGCATCACAAGTGACGATGGTCTGACTGTCCGGGTTAAAGTGGGCCAGGACGGGTGGTGTAGTAAGCTGGGACTTCAGTGTCTGGACGGCCTCGGAGCATGCTGCAGTCCAGTCCCACGGCTCCTCTTTTTTTAGTAACTGGCGAAGTGGTGCTGTGGTTCGAGAGTACTGAGGCAGGAAGCGAAGGTAGTAGGCCGTCATGCCCAGGAACGAGGCTACCTGGGAGGCAGAGGTGGGCTCTGGGATTTTGTTAATCGCCTCGATATTTGACTGAAGCGGGCTGATGCCCCTAGATGTGAGACGGAACCCTACAAAATCTATGGCTGAGGCTGCAAACGTGCATTTCTCTCCGTTCAACGTAAGGTTATGTGCCATGAGAGCACTGACCACCCTACTGAGACGGTTGTTATGGGTCTGGACATCCGATGCATGAACAACTATGTCATCCAGGAAAACAGCGACTCCAGGAATACCAGCAAAGATGGTGGCCATCACCTTTTGAAAGCAGCTGGGGGCGGAGCTTAGGCCGAACGGCATACGAGTATAACGAAATACCCCAGCGTGTGTGACAAAAGCTGTGAGGTCTCTGCTGGAAGGGTGGAGTGGAACCTGCAGGTAACCCTGGCGCAAGTCCAGCTTCGTAAAGACCGTCGAACCATAGAAGTGAGTGGTCAGCTCCTCAGCTGTGGGTAATGGGTACTTGTCAGGGATAACAGCCTTATTTACAGAGCGCAGGTCCACACAGACTCGTATTCCACCAGATTTTTTTTTTGCAATGACCAGGTTAGAGATCCAGGGGGCCGCATTAACTGGCTCAATCACACCCATGTCCAGCATCATTTGAAGCTCAGCAGTGACTTCCTCCCGCAGAGCTAGAGGAATCCTACGCAGGGGTTGTATGACTGGCGATACCCCAGGGTCCACCAGAGGCTTGTGGGTGAAAGCTGTAAGGCAGCCCAGTCCGTCAAACAGCGCTGGCCATCTCTGTTGCCAGGTGGAGGTGACGTGATGGATATCGGCGCCCTTATCGTCTCGCAGTGTGAACCCCAAGCTTGTAAAAAGATCAAGCCCCAAAAGGTTGGCTCCCCATTCAGAAATGTAGAATGGGAACGATGGCAGGTGTTTGGAGCCATACCGTACTGAGACGTGGAGAACGCCAAGCATAGTAATCCTGGAACTGTTGTAGCCACAGAGAGATGTGCAGGGCTGCTGTAATGGCAGATGGGAGAAGAACTTGTGATACGTATTGGCATTGAGCAACGATGCAGCCGCACCCGTATCCAGGAGGAGTGGGAGACTCACCTCATCCAGCAGCACAGTACATGTCCTAAAAGCTGCCTGGCCAGCTGATACATGTCTAATTTCAGTGTAGTCATTACGGGCAGGTGAGAGTGTCCTCTGTGATGCTTGCGTAGCAGGAGCCGACCGGCATACTTTAGCAAAGTGATTTTTCTTTAAGCAATTCCTACATATCTGCCCACGTGCAGGGCAATTTGGGGCTCTTGAATTGTGCGAACTAGACCCGCAGTTTCCACAACTAGAAATGCGTTGGTTTCTCTGAAGCTGTGCAAAATGCACTGGAAAACATGCATCCTTACTCTCACTTTTCCCTATGGGTGAGATATTGTGGCCTTGGTGATTGGCAGGTCGGAGTTGTTGCATAGGGATGTCCACGAGGGGGCGCGCATCAGCGAGCAGTGTAGAGCATTCGACAGCTGCCTCCACTTGCAGCGCGATTACAACCGCTTGATTTAGTGTAAGTTCATCAGATTCTAACAACAGTTTTTCCCGTGTCTTTTCACACAATATCCCTTCAATAAGCTGATCACGAACGATCTGATCTTGGAGTGTCCCATAATTGCACGAGCGCGCCATGTCTCGCAGGTTGGTTACATAGACCTGCACGGACTCACCCGGTCGCTGAAGACGTTTGCGTAGCTTGTATCGGCGTAGTATGACTCGTTGCTGGCCCGTGAAGTGGAGAGCGAGCTGAGCGACCGCTTCCTCGTAAGTCTCCGCTTCCCCAAGAGCGCGGTATATCCTCTGTCCCTCGGCCCCGAGACAGTGACGAAGCAGGGCAATTTTCCTCCGATCCGGTATATCAGTATAGTCCATAGCCTCGAGATACACCGTGAAGCCATCAATCCAACTCGCCCACGGAATGTGCGGTTCACCAGGAACGGGAAGAAAAGGTGTCGGCGGTGGTAAGCTAAACTCAGCCATCCTCGTCGCCAATGTTGTGTCGAAGGGTTGTAACTATTTAATTCAACAATAAGTTCAATTTCACACAGAGCTCGGAACGATAACCTCTTTATTCTCTTGCGTCACTCACTCACCCCTCACGCATGCGCACACAGAACCCCCCGTAACCTTGGTTCCCTTGGAAACCTTGAATTCAAATACAACAGACCCCACAGCTAATGCAAAATCATTGGTCAATCACACAGTCTCCTGCAAAGAAAGCTCAAAAAACGTAATGCTCTCTCTCATGATGTGCTTCATAACTTCTAGTAAGTAAAAATAAAGACTCAAAACGCTGTATTATACAGAGCAGACAAGTAGTTGGCGATGTCACTTCGTAAAGAAAGAGTGCGCTCCTGCACACATACACATTCATAAGCACATACCTAGACTAAACACGATATATGCATGTGCACCCGTCACTGTTTTCACGTTTTTGAAGTTTACACAGAGATGATAATGATATCGGTTTCAAAACCTGTTTCAAAGTTTGCGTTTTCAGGACACCAAAATGCTGTCATGTAAATGAACGAACAGAATGCATTCAAAGTTTTCTGTTGAAAACTGTCGTGTAAATCGCCTTATAAATTATTTTCACGCTGCTTCCACAAATGTAAAGTTTATCATACTAGCTCTTATGTATTACTCACTAGTAATGTAAAGAGCATTATTAGAAATATACATGTACACTTAAGTGATATTGAATGATTATTGTTGGTTTAGTACTCTTACAAATGATAATTTTATTTTATTTACAGGTGAAATGGATTGAGAAGATCTCGGTCAGAGCTGAGATGAAGCAAGAATAAAGAAGTCTTTAGTATAAGGCCTACGATCATGATCATATTGGAATTTAACTCATCCATATTGAAGCAATTAAAATATTGATAATCATAACTGCCAAATTTAGCACTCAAATGTTTGAAGTGATATTGAACGTTAAATTGTTGTGGGCTACACGATTTCTTTATTCCTTGCTGTCATTTTCCATTTGTGGACATTTTCAGGGATGAGATTCTTTCTGAATAATAGGCCTAAAATCATGACGCTCGTGAATCATCAGATCAGTAGAGAGAAATAAACAAACATTTAGTCTGGTTACAGTTTAGGGTTGTGATATTAATCTAATTTTATTTTTTTAATTTGGCTTCCAAGGATTGAAATCCAAGTAAATCTATAAAAAATGCTGCACTTTAACCAAACCTCTTTCTAGAGACCTTGACATTAGTGTATATTATTAGTATGTAATTATTTTTAAAAACTCACATTTACATGTTGTATAGCTGATTCAGTTAATAACAAATAATCTTGTTTATTTGTTTAAAGGAGAATTAAGTTCATCTTCACCAGTTTTTCTTTTCATCAAATCTCTCTGTCATAGCAACAACTTAATCACTTACATTCTATGAATTTAATGCATTTTATTTCTGTATCCACGCATGGTTTTAATTTAGTTCTGTTGTTGTCTTGTTAATAAAAAAAAATTGTATTGCACCTGTGTCTTCCTTGTGTTCTTCCAGACGCTCTAGGAGTTATCCAGTATCTTATGAATCCTTCAGATTGTGTGACAAACTCCTCAGTTTACATAATGTTCATTTATTCTGCAATCCTCCTTGATTGTACTTAAGTTATAAGTTATAAATTTTCATTCATTGTGCTTAACTATAATCTCTCCATTTTCATTAAACGCGTTTATGAAGGTATGAGGCAAATATTGCACCTCATGTTTCTCCTCGGGACAATTGCTGGTCAAACTGAGCTCGACAGTCTTCAAGACTGAAGTTACACTGTAAGTCTCAGTTTTAAATGTAAAGTTGGTAGTTATACTAAATAATAATAACAAAATGAACATTTCTGAACCCGAGTGGCTTACAAAAATGTGTTGAAATGGGATTTACTCTTTTTTTTTTTCTACACAGTTCAAACACCAACTTTTTTTTTTTTTTTACAGATTTTATGAAAGCTATTGTTTCAGATGAGATGGAAAATATTTGAGATTAAATTGCATTGACAGTAAATACGAGAGATGTTAATTGTTTATTAAAATGTAAGTGTTAAACAAATTTTAGAATATAAAGTTTTAATTTATCTATCACTGTCAATACCGGTTCAGTTGAGGTTAGTGACTTTCTGTAGTTTTAACGTCTCGGTTACGTATGGTAACCCTCGTTCCCTGAGGAGGGAACGGAGACGTCTCGTCGGAGGAGTTTCCAACGAATTGGGATCACAACGAGACGTAGGAATTCCCTAACGAAAGGGAACAAACTTTTATCAGTATGTGAAGGTGCTGTGATGATTTTGGGGATCTTTTTGGTTTGATTTTTGTTCAGGTGTGTGCTTTTATTTTTAAGTCTCCTTCCCTGTTTTAAAATAATTTATGTTCGGTTTAAATTATAGTCTTAGCATATATTTACCACCTTATTGTGGAAAAGAGAGCCCATGCAAATTAACTGAGAAGTCCTTAAATCCTATTGGTTCCTGACTGTTTCCATTAACTGTTTTACACAAAAATACTTTTTATTATTATTATTATTATTATTGTTACCTGTAGTACTTTTTTTTTTGCAAATATCAGTGTTTTGTCAGACAGTCTTACGGGTTAAATCCAATTTTTCCCTCTGATTACCAAGAATTAAATTAAAAATAGGCAAGGCAGGTTTATTTATATACCACATTTCATACAAAATGGTAATTCAAATTGCTTTATATAAAAGTAAAGGAAATTAAATAAATAATAAAATAGAAATAAGAATACAAATTTATATAAAATATATTTAAAGAATAAAGAAATTATACCGTGCAATACAATGCAGTAAAAAACTACGAAAAAACGGTTTGTAGAAACGAAGCTGAAAGAGTTAAAAAAAAAAAAATGTTTAAATGCTATTCATGTTGCTGATGACTTCAGGCTAATATGAACTGTGGCCTTACTGTAATGAACTGATATGCTGTGTCTAGATGGCACCGTTTCCATGTCTACTGTACCAGACAGAGACGCTTTATTAGGCCTGCTTTTTCTTTTTTCAATCTATAGAATTCAAACGGAGCATGTCAAAACGGCCACCATGTTAATCGAGAAAAGAAATATTACAGACGTGAAGTAATGGGTTAATGTTTCAGACTTTGGATACTATGGTCAACCAAAATCATATGTGTGGCATGTTTGGTCTCTGTAAACTCCAATCTTCGTTCCCCATTTGTTAATTTACATTACATTTTGTTAACTTTGTGACGCATGGGTATTATAAGAATCTTGAAAATTCTTTTTCTTAAACACCCAATTAAATTACAGATTCAAATGCCCTGCTCAAACACAAAGGGTCGTAAAACTCCCTCCAAAGGGAACGCTTATTGGCTCACACACCTCACACGTGAGATCTTCACGCGTTAAAAATCACTGATCACAAGATTAGCTCTCTCTTGTCCTTTTTGCTCTCTTAGAAGCCTCTTGCTCTCTTGCTTCTCTGAGAAGTCCTGATGTGAAGATGAGCAGACTGATCTCATGAAATGGCGTATGTATGACACGCCAATTCGTATTTCCATTTTTGGCGTGCTATCAACACGCATAATTGCTTTTCAGCGTGTTTATGAACGCCGTTGACTTAACATTACATTACTGTATATATAAATATATGACCTACCCCAACCCCGTCCCTAAACCTACCCGTCACTGGGTTTAATACCATTTATAAGTCTTCCCCTACCATCCTAGGAAAAAAAATATTGCTCCACAGATGTAGATTTACATTTTGCTTCGTTTCGCTCGGACATTTAACGGTGTACACATACACACGGAATCACTCAGACATTTAATGGCGTAGACATACACGCAAAAGATGACGGTTCGTTTCGGCGTGGAGATACACGCGGATAGCTCAAAATGCGTATAGATGTTTACACAAATGAAGTTTTATTAACTAAGTTCGGGAGGAGCACGTTCAGTTAATTAACACGAGTGTACAGCAATCAAAGATAAGAGGGTATATATAGACTCAGCAGTCTTACCTCGATCCATTGACAGTTTGCAGCATCCCCCCACCACCCCTTCTCCACACTCCTAGATGCTAGTACTCTGGGTTCGGGCTAAACTCTGAGCTCGGAGCCCTCCCTCCGAACAGCACGCCAAATACACATTTAATCTTACTCCCTCATAATTAAATGTAAGTGTGAACTCGTGAAAGTCATGATGTCATGTTGAGATGAGGCTGAACTAGAAGTCCCCCAAGCAGGGGCGAAGTGGGACCAAAAGATCTACCGGGAAATTTCGTAGACCACCGGCCCTCGTGGGGGGTGGGGGGTTGATTTGTTTAAATCCAGTGAAGTCGTCGTCATCATAGGCGTAATTTGCGTGTGGGACATGTCCCCACCAAATTTTCTCAGGATCGATATTGTCCCCTACCACTTTTTGAAACATTGAGGTACGGATGTAGGCTACCTAATACACATACAAAAAACATCTCCAGTTATCTAGCAGTGCATTAATTTAGATCACTATTAAATAAGAGATCTAGCGCTGAGCGCTCGTTTTCGCTGCTATCAGTTGCATGGATACAGTTGTTCTCTTGTGGCGCGCGCAGTCTTCACTCGGACGCGCTCTTCAGTCTATCACCGTTGAGACTCTCTATTCGTTCTGTGAAATCACTAAATAAAATGCACACAAACGTGTCCCTGCTTGATATAGACTGTAACCAATGATGAACATATTCGGTTTTGATGATAGAAAACAAAAACTATACGAGTGCGGAGTCGGACTAGAACCCCTAACATCTGACACGCTTGGCAAAAGATCTACCACTAGACCATTGAAGAACTCAGAAAAAATTTGTGGATCGATGGATTTATTTACGGGTTGAGCAGAGAGGCAGCACAGTTTGACCAGCGGGCAGTGGCCACACACCAGGCTGTGTTGCAAGAACTTGTAATGTATAACTAGAACTTGCAATGTATAACTAGAACTTGCAATGTATAACTAGAACGTGTAATGTATAACTAGAACTTGCAATGTATAACTAGAACTTGTAATGTATAACTAGAATTTGCAATGTATAACTATCAGACCGGCCCTCGCGGCCTCGAAACACTACCGGCCCACCGGGAAAAGTCCTGACTCTTGTGCCAGACTGCGGCCTTGTCTCTCCATTCACCAAAGATCCTCTGACTCCCACTGGTTCTCTCTCATCAAGAACACATCAGCAAAGATCAACTGGAGCCTCAACAAATTGCATCAGGACAGTTTAATGCAAATGGGTGAGACATGCAAGTATCAAACTTAGTCTCATTATTTGATACATTAAGTATCCTTAACCCTTCTTAAGAAGGGTGTGTTAGAACTAAACTGATTGTTTGCTCAGGCTGTTGATCTGCTGAACTTCAAACAATGCTACAACTTCTGCTTTTTCTATATTCTGCTTCAGCTCTCTTTCTCTTGGTAAACTGTATGCATGTATGTATGTGTATTTTAGAGTAGTTTAAATGTTTAGTCTAGTTAATAAAGTCTTTTTCATATCACACGTAAAGTTGTCCGTGTCTCAAGCTCATATCTGGAGTTACTGATCATAGCGATTTTGACTACTTGCTCTTAGTAGTACTTAGTAAGAAAGACATTTCCCATGCCCCGGAAATGTACATTTCTATTAATTAATTAATTATCCAATATTGAGGGTTCACAGGATGAACCGAGCAATTGGTTTTAATGTTAATGTAGCTACATCAAGTTAACCCAATTAACTGATCCAAATATTCATAATCAATTATGACAAGTTATGAGCTAATTCGCTACATAGTATGATATGTAAAAACAATACTGCAACCTCTTATTATCCAGAATGTGAAACATTTGAGGTTTGTTTTCTCTTTCAAGCTATGATGTGGTTTAGTTTTAGAGCACAGCGTCTCCGTCTGGAAAACCCCAGCATTACTGCACAGTTTACACTGTTCTCTATTTACAACAATAGTCATCATTTGTTTCAGGTTGTGTATTATTTGCCACCATTATATTACTCCTACTATCAGTTATTGGTCAACCACTAGAAACACCTTGCATGTACAGAACAATATGGACATTATTATATATCCTGACAGAGAGACTATATAGGGCGACATATGTCACTTTGAGTGATTTATGACCCATTTGAGTGATTTATGACCCTTGATTGACCACGCCCCTTTTCCCCACGCTTAGCCCCGCCCCTTTCCCCCCCACACTTAGCTCCACCCCATTTTCCCACGCTTAGTCCCGCCCCCATCCCTCCTACTTCCGGAGAGGTCATGTGACCGTGGGAATTCCCACGGTACGGAACCCCTCCCATCCGAACCGGTTCCGGTCTGGGCACGTGTTGTACACCTGTTACGGGCACCTGTCTTGATCAATGTAAAAAATGTTCAAAATAATGGAAAAACATTCAAAACAATACATTTTCAATCTTTTTAAGAAGGATGACAGAAAACAGAGATAGGTTTAGTGTTTTTTATTAAAGAAAAGAGTCATAACACGTAGTGATTAAAACCATTAAGATACATATGTCTTTACCTTTACACATTATTTAGTAAAATGTTTCATTTTACATAAACATCTGTTTAAAAAAGAGTTTTCAATCACAAAAATAACATATATTTTGGGGCAAAAGTTGTGCTTTTCACATAACACGTATAGTGATTAAAACCATTAAAACATTAATGAGAAAGTTAAAATTGTGTTTTCCGCAATAACACACAGTGCTTAAAACTATTAAAACAATTTATATCATTAAGATACTATTGTGTTTAGTGTTCATACACTTAAAACATTAATGAAAAAGTTTAAAAGCTGTTTTCTTAACGTTATCAAAATGTTCTAGCATTAAAACCGTTTGTATTAAAATTACTTGCATCTAATATGTCTTCAGTGTTCACACACACTTGTAAGTTGTTTAAACTGCATTTCTTAAAGTTATCAAAATGTTTTAGTTCATAAAACATCTAAAATGTTAAAACGTTAAAAGATCAACATCCAGTTATTTACAGAAAAGTAAGACGAGTTAAAAGTTTTTTTTTTTCATTACAAAAGATACATTTAACCTTTATTATTTTTGTCAAATGTGTTACATTTTACATAAAACACGTCATAATATTAAAACTACATTGTGTTAAAAATATAGTTTTTTAGCGGTCACCATACATTTGTAAAATGTTAAAACGTTTAGACATAAAATATAAATAATTAATACATTTAAAAATATAATACGATAATTAAATAAATAAAAGTTTTAAATTGTGCTTTCTTAAAGTTATCAAAATGTTTAAGCAGTAAAAACATCTAAAACTGTGTGTATTAAAATTACATCAAACAAATAGAACTAATCACTATATTTGAAGATGTACTTTTTCACATAACACATATAGTGTTTAAAACTATTAAAACAATTTATATCATTAAGATACTTTTGTCTTTAGTGTTCATACACTTAAAACATTAATGAAAAAGTTTAAAAGCTGATTTCTTAACGTTATCAAAATGTTCTAGCATTAAAACCGTTTGTATTAAAATTACTTGCATCTAATATGTCTTCAGTGTTCACACACACTTGTAAGTTGTTTAAACTGCATTTCTTAAAGTTATCAAAATGTTTTAGTTCATAAAACATCTAAAATGTTAAAACGTTAAAAGATCAACATCCAGTTATTTACAGAAAAGTAAGACGAGTTAAAAGTTTTTTTTTTTTCATTACAAAAGATACATTTAACCTTCATTATTTTTGTCAAATGTGCTACATTTTACATAAAACACGTCATAATATTAAAACTACATTGTGTTAAAAATATAGTTTTTTAGCGGTCACCATACATTTGTAAAATGTTAAAACGTTTAGACATAAAAAATAAATAATTAATACATTTAAAAATATAATACGATAATTAAATAAATAAAAGTTTTAAATTGTGCTTTCTTAAAGTTATCAAAATGTTTTAGCATTAAAAACACCTAAAACAAGACGTATTAAAATTATATCATACAAATATAACTAATTACTATATTTGAAGATGTACTTTTTCACATAACACATATAGTGTTTAAAACTATTAAAACAATTTATATCATTAAGATACTTTTGTCTTTAGTGTTCATACACTTGTAAGTTGTTAAAACATTAATGAAAAAGTTTAAACCGCATTTCTTAAAGTTATCCAAATGTTTTCTTAAAACATCTAAAATGTTAAAACGTTAAAAGATCAACATCCTGTTATTTACAGAAAAGTAAAACGAGTTAAAAGCTTTTTTTTTTTCATTACAAAAGATACATTTAACCTTCATTATTTTTGTAACATGTGTTACATTTTACATAAAACACATCATGATATTAAAACTACATCATGTTAAAAAACCACAATCTTAAAAACACATACATACATTTTTTAAAAAAACCTGACTTACGTTTTTTACATCCACGCTTTGTTGTTGAAAGAAGAACAAAGTTGTCCATTTTAAAGATTTAATCCAACTCCAAAGGTATATCCAAAGGTATTAATCCATCACTATAAAGGTATATCCAAAGGTTTAGAGATTTTAATTCCAAAAGCTGTGTAAATGTAATTTTCCGGGAGCTCCGCGAAACACATCCACTCTCTTACATCCCAAAAGTTAGACTGACATCTCTGAGGTCTACAAAGTAGCCTGAGTCAGACTCCACCCCTAGAGCCGTCCCACACCTCGACCCCTCCCACAACAGGTGCTGAGGCGTGGGAAAGGATGACAAAGAATTCCCACGCGCACACACACGCACACACACACACACACACACACACACACACATAATGAAAGAAGAGACGCCCCCGTGCTCCGTTTGAAAAGCCGCAAACTCGACGTAGGACTACATTCTCTTGGAATTTACGCTACTGCAGAGTCAGACCCAAAGACTCCCGAGAGATGCCTTGATGAAGTTATGATGGATTTAACTTTAGCTCCGCGAAAATTACAAGGATCGTGATTAACAAAATTAACCAGCCTGAACATGTGGAATATATTTTACATTTGATTGATCAATGTGGATATAACGATAGAAGATTTACATGGAATACAACAGAGCACCTTCGATATGGTTTTCACAGAGCGAGATATTGGATTTTATTTTTACCACGTTATGGATCGGATTGAAAAGACTGAGGAGACGGATTAACAAATGAGGAATATACAGACTGCTCGTGGACCACGTTAATAAATACCCACGTATTAATTAGAAGGTTATAAGGTATATGTATAAATGTATTTAATGTAATAAATAATAAATATAGCCTACTTCCTTTGTATATCCTTTGCATCCATCCTATATCGTTGAACATCGATAAACATGCCCTTGCATGCTCCCAGAGACACAGTCGGAGTCTACACGACATGCACGACATAACATACTGTACATATAACACAGGTAGATCACGTAACGATCAACGTGCAAACATAGTTAACATTGTAAACATTTAGACTGAATGCAATGATAGCGATCTTCAATCTCACTTATGAAAGTATTATACAATAAAACATGCACATGTGTTTACAATTAGTTGCACGCACACACATATTCCTTAGTTAACAACACTTGATTTCACTATTATTTACATTGAACAAGCCCATCCACAAATTCTCTCAACATTAGATGTTTTCAAACTTCACGGTAAGTTTTAGAACAGTCCAAATCGTGAGCAGAGGTGGGGGTGTTTGGGAGAGTCCATTTCTAAAGGGTCTTTTTTACTGTTTTAGAACAAATAACATTATGTCCAGGAGAAGTTCGCACTCACACACAAACACACTTCTACAATGTATTGTCTGTGGTAAGATCAGGGACTTGTTTTTAATTAAAGAAAGTTTTGTTTTTCACATATATTTGAAAAGTTCACCAACACATTTAAAAGTTTTAAAAAAGTTGTATAAAGTTATGGTTGGTATTCGTACATTTTACTACGTTATCAGAAAATGTTAGAGAAAGTTGTTACTTCTTCTTAATTCTGTATTTTTACAGACCTAAAACCATGATGCTTCAAAGTATGGAATATAAGTTTTTGAACATTTATAAGATTTTGAACATTTATAAATTTGTGTTTATAAATGCAACTTACATTTCATATATGAATTACCTGAGACGTTTAACAACCACATATAGGGAATGCATGTTGATTAGTACACTGTACCCCTACCATCACTGTATATTCTGAGGAAATATCAGTTACTTACTTGGGATAATCTCATTAAATTCAAAAACATTTGTTTAATTTATAAAATCAGACATGGTCTAGCACCTCATGCTTTCTGTGTGCATTTAAACATTATATATTTATTTTATATGAATTGTATTTCTTAACCATAATGTAATTTTATTTTTGTGGTTTTATACCTGCGGTTATCTTTAAGGTTGCCTTTTATTACACCCGGCTGAGGGACTAACGTTGAAAATTAGCACTTTTGAGCTAACTTGGGTACATTCACAGTGTTTTAATGCTGATTAATGTAACAAAGCCATATGAGCTAAGAATGTTCTTAACACCAAATAAACAGATAATGGAATGTTTGCAATCTACAATATGTTAGACATTACTCAGTATACATGTGTGTAAATAATTGTGCTTGAATCTTTGGGCGTATTTTACACACATCAACATATTTTGTCAGAAAGTTCCACAGTCTTGTAAAGCCTATGGACTAACTTTAAAACATAATCTTTATACAGAAATCACACGTGTCCAAAACAAACATACAAGATTCAAAAAGACCAAATCAAAGAGGGATGAAAAGCATTTGTTTATAAGAAATACACAAAAGTTTGCAAATGACGGTTTATCATTAGTTTTTAGTCATCTTATGCTCAGATAGCAGATGACAGCGTTCACATCTTGTTTCTCGGATTGTACGTGTTTTAGGTGAAGACTTTTCTTTATAGAATTTATAGTCTTTCTGTTTGAGAATCTATCTATGATGCTGAATCACACAAAGTATTAACACGAAAAGTAAGTGCATGCTGTTTTACACTTAAACTATTACCACAGAATCACTTGAGTTAAATTAAAGCTTGAGTTAAGTTACAACCAAACTTATCGTCATACCTGTTGTACCAGACACAAATTGTTCTAACAAATCTTTTTTGTTTTATAAATACACTTTTCTTAGTTCTAAAAATATCGGGGCTATATGAAGTTAATACACAATGAAACGAAAATAATGCTACCAAATATGTCTGACACAATGTTTTTAAGAAAAGGCAGTGTTTTGAAATACAGATGTTTTTTCTATTGACAAACCTATACAATTCCAATGATCTCACCCCGGTGGTGTTTAACATCCAAGAACTGAAGAAGCAGTTCTTTATGCAAAAAAGCTAATTAATTAAAAAACAACAACACTACAAATACTTTAAGTTATAGTAAACATTTACAATGTGTAATTCTGTCAGTTTGACATGCCGTATACCTGTACCACATTATTGTAATGCAAACACATTTGAGGGTTAACGTTACCTGTCCTTGTAAAGGATGTGGATAAATTCAAAGATTATGGTTGCACAAAAGTAAACTCTAGAGGTCAACTTGCTAAAAAGTAAATAGCTACATGAGACAATTAAAATGAATATAGAAAAAACCACTTGTGATCAGTTTTGAATGTTTGTAATCAATATTTTATATACTAGTCGATTACGATGTTTACAACTTGTTTCTTTTTATTTTTGTACAGTGTGAAAAACTATAGTCTCAGAGAATGCAAACATGTTCATATAGGAATTTATGGGGAAAAAACACGTACAAATATAGCATAAAGAGAATTAAATGACCGTCCTTCTACACGACTTCTACATTTCTTTTACAACATATTTATTTGACAACATATTTCTACTATCTCTACGAAACATGGAGATGAAAGATGAGTATTGCTGTTTTTCTGTTACCTAAAAAACTATTACACATCAAACCTGTCTATTACACTTAAAGATGTGCATTTCACAGCACAATCATTTATACACAGTTATGTTATGTGTGTCACTAAACAACAGTTAAGATAATGAATTCTAAATGATACTTATTTTTAAGTGAAAGGTGGGATAATTATTTTTTATTCTTTCCATTTAACATCGCCATTCTCAATCTATTGCATCGTGTCTATTTCCCTTACGCTTTGAAAAACAAACTTTGAAAACAACTATGCTTTCTTAGAATGTCATCAACCGTAGAAATGTCTTGCGTACGTCTCTCTCTCTCACAACTATCGCCGGAGTTTCCTGCATCACATAATGTACCACTAAATAAAGCATTTACAAGAGTTGTGAAATGTGCGTTAAATTGAAATCTATAAGAGGCCCTCAAATTCTGTGCATTCAACAAAGCACAGTGCAGCAGTGCACGATGATTTATCATAAAATTACTTCTGTCACATTGTTTGAAGAAAAAACTTTAATCAGCAGGTGCTTAATAACTATTGAAGTTATTAAACAACACTGAATTCGATAATGATGTGTTTTATGCGATTATTTATATCTTGTTTTAATTTTAACTAAATACATTTGAAAGCTCTAAAGGTTTATATTTGAATGAATGAATGAATGAATGAATGAATGAATGAATGAGGCATTTATATAGCGCTTTCGTAAAAGTTTTTCTTTCTACTTTATTAATACTTGTTACAACTCTTATTGCGAACAATCCATCCCATACATATGTTTTTGATCTTGTAATGTTTAATCAAAATGTTGTAATTGGAGTGAAAATCACTAAGTCACTAAACAATAGTTACACCCTCTGTTTACGACGTCATGACGGATACGCCCCCTATACAACCCCTCCAGTAGGGTTATATATCCACTCTGATAATCTCACAGGGAGACACAGAGCCGGTGACCTTCTGACAGAGCTGACCTAACAGGACAGTACGAGTTCAGGCGTAGACGTCTATACTACTACAACATCTCAGCGATCAAAGGTTGAAGAAACATTGTCTGATTGTTACATGGACAACCAAAGAACGCTTCAACATTCTTGTATATCTGAGCATGACACGCATTGGGCTTCTTCGACTGACATCACTATGGAGGATCTGACCCATAATCCAAAACTTCAGAGTGTTAATGCACAAGACTCGGATGATCGTGCTGCAACGACTCAATCACATGACATTCCAGGAACTATCCGAATCTTTCAACATCGGATAGGGGACAAAGTTTACACCATCCATGAAGTTTTGTTCTAAAAATCTAAAAACTTTGGACTAAAAGCATGATGGAGCACGGCTGTCCGTTGAGTTCTGAAGATGCGCACAAGCCTACGGTGTTTGACTGTGCCATGAGCAAAGAGTGTCGTTTAAGAGATACTATAGACTGTATGTTTGAAGATTATTTTAGAGCCCAGATGGTTGACTTGATGCATAAGATCATCGATGCTGCGTGTGATTCGAATAAGGACTGTGTGGGAGATACCAGTTGTGTAACAAAACTCAAAAATGAAATGATTGTAAGAGGCCTAACAAATTCATGGCGTGATGTTACGATCGTGTGTCTTAATGCCAACGAGCCGATCTGTGTAATCCTCAGAAAAGTTCTGAGTGTGGTGTTTGATTGTAGTGGCGAGTTTGAAGTTCTCTGTATGTGTACGTTTGTAACAGATCTATGTGCGTCACTGTTTTCAAAAAATTAGAAACTCTGTGCCGTCTGCGAAATCGTTGGAACTCTACTCAGCTACATCCTAGAGCAAGATAACACAGCCTGCAAAAAAATTATTTCCTGGTTAGACAAACTTTAATGTCATTACTATTGTTTTACTTTTACTTTTTAACATTTCAATGTATGAATATATTGTATAACGTTTCAATGTATGAATATACTGTTTATCTCTCAATATATTGTTTAAATAAATTGTTTTTAAAAAATATTTTGTGGTCATGTCTGAGATCATAAAAACAACATGCAACCTTAATCCATACCATTAGGAGGTATTAAGCAATAATAATAATAATAATAATAACCAAATGATCTTCATTCTTTTGTTTAGCGGTATTTAAAAAAAATGGATAAATGGTTCGCATTATACCCATATCTCACAGCATCTCTCAATAATAGACAAGCTGTTTAAATTGTATGGAGGGGAGGGAGTTGTATAGGGGCGTATCCGTCATGACGTCGTAAACAGTGGGTGTAACTATTGTTTAGTGACTTAGTGATTTTCACTCCAATTACAACATTTTGATTAAACATTACAAGATCAAAAACATATGTATGGGATGGATTGTTCGCAATAAGAGTTGTAACAAGTATTAATAAAGTAGAAAGAAAAACTTTTACGAAAGCGCTATATAAATGCCTCATTCATTCATTCATTCATTCATTCATTCATTCAAATATAAACCTTTAGAGCTTTCAAATGTATTTAGTTAAAATTAAAACAAGATATAAATAATCGCATAAAACACATCATTAAATTCAGTGTTGTTTAATAACTTCAATAGTTATTAAGCACCTGCTGATTAAAGTTTTTTCTTCAAACAATGTGACAGAAGTAATTTTATGATAAATCATCGTGCACTGCTGCACTGTGCTTTGTTGAATGCACAGAATTTGAGGGCCTCTTATAGATTTCAATTTAACGCACATTTCACAACTCTTGTAAATGCTTTATTTAGTGGTACATTATGTGATGCAGGAAACTCCGGCGATAGTTGTGAGAGAGAGAGACGTACGCAAGACATTTCTACGGTTGATGACCATCTAAGAAAGCATAGTTGTTTTCAAAGTTTGTTTTTCAAAGCGTAAGGGAAATAGACACGATGCAATAGATTGAGAATGGCGATGTTAAATGGAAAGAATAAAAAATAATTATCCCACCTTTCACTTAAAAATAAGTATCATTTAGAATTCATTATCTTAACTGTTGTTTAGTGACACACATAACATAACTGTGTATAAATGATTGTGCTGTGAAATGCACATCTTTAAGTGTAATAGACAGGTTTGATGTGTAATAGTTTTTTAGGTAACAGAAAAACAGCAATACTCATCTTTCATCTCCATGTTTCGTAGAGATAGTAGAAATATGTTGTCAAATAAATATGTTGTAAAAGAAATGTAGAAGTCGTGTAGAAGGACGGTCATTTAATTCTCTTTATGCTATATTTGTACGTGTTTTTTCCCCATAAATTCCTATATGAACATGTTTGCATTCTCTGAGACTATAGTTTTTCACACTGTACAAAAATAAAAAGAAACAAGTTGTAAACATCGTAATCGACTAGTATATAAAATATTGATTACAAACATTCAAAACTGATCACAAGTGGTTTTTCTATATTCATTTTAATTGTCTCATGTAGCTATTTACTTTTTAGCAAGTTGACCTCTAGAGTTTACTTTTGTGCAACCATAATCTTTGAATTTATCCACATCCTTTACAAGGACAGGTAACGTTAACCCTCAAATGTGTTTGCATTACAATAATGTGGTACAGGTATACGGCATGTCAAACTGACAGAATTACACATTGTAAATGTTTACTATAACTTAAAGTATTTGTAGTGTTGTTGTTTTTTAATTAATTAGCTTTTTTGCATAAAGAACTGCTTCTTCAGTTCTTGGATGTTAAACACCACCGGGGTGAGATCATTGGAATTGTATAGGTTTGTCAATAGAAAAAACATCTGTATTTCAAAACACTGCCTTTTCTTAAAAACATTGTGTCAGACATATTTGGTAGCATTATTTTCGTTTCATTGTGTATTAACTTCATATAGCCCCGATATTTTTAGAACTAAGAAAAGTGTATTTATAAAACAAAAAAGATTTGTTAGAACAATTTGTGTCTGGTACAACAGGTATGACGATAAGTTTGGTTGTAACTTAACTCAAGCTTTAATTTAACTCAAGTGATTCTGTGGTAATAGTTTAAGTGTAAAACAGCATGCACTTACTTTTCGTGTTAATACTTTGTGTGATTCAGCATCATAGATAGATTCTCAAACAGAAAGACTATAAATTCTATAAAGAAAAGTCTTCACCTAAAACACGTACAATCCGAGAAACAAGATGTGAACGCTGTCATCTGCTATCTGAGCATAAGATGACTAAAAACTAATGATAAACCGTCATTTGCAAACTTTTGTGTATTTCTTATAAACAAATGCTTTTCATCCCTCTTTGATTTGGTCTTTTTGAATCTTGTATGTTTGTTTTGGACACGTGTGATTTCTGTATAAAGATTATGTTTTAAAGTTAGTCCATAGGCTTTACAAGACTGTGGAACTTTCTGACAAAATATGTTGATGTGTGTAAAATACGCCCAAAGATTCAAGCACAATTATTTACACACATGTATACTGAGTAATGTCTAACATATTGTAGATTGCAAACATTCCATTATCTGTTTATTTGGTGTTAGAGAACATTCTTAGCTCATATGGCTTTGTTACATTAATCAGCATTAAAACACTGTGAATGTACCCAAGTTAGCTCAAAAGTGCTAATTTTCATCGTTAGTCCCTCAGCCGGGTGTAATAAAAGGCAACCTTAAAGATAACCGCAGGTATAAAACCACAAAAATAAAATTACATTATGGTTAAGAAATACAATTCATATAAAATAAATATATAATGTTTAAATGCACACAGAAAGCATGAGGTGCTAGACCATGTCTGATTTTATAAATTAAACAAATGTTTTTGAATTTAATGAGATTATCCCAAGTAAGTAACTGATATTTCCTCAGAATATACAGTGATGGTAGGGGTACAGTGTACTAATCAACATGCATTCCCTATATGTGGTTGTTAAACGTCTCAGGTAATTCATATATGAAATGTAAGTTGCATTTATAAACACAAATTTATAAATGTTCAAAATCTTATAAATGTTCAAAAACTTATATTCCATACTTTGAAGCATCATGGTTTTAGGTCTGTAAAAATACAGAATTAAGAAGAAGTAACAACTTTCTCTAACATTTTCTGATAACGTAGTAAAATGTACGAATACCAACCATAACTTTATACAACTTTTTTAAAACTTTTAAATGTGTTGGTGAACTTTTCAAATATATGTGAAAAACAAAACTTTCTTTAATTAAAAACAAGTCCCTGATCTTACCACAGACAATACATTGTAGAAGTGTGTTTGTGTGTGAGTGCGAACTTCTCCTGGACATAATGTTATTTGTTCTAAAACAGTAAAAAAGACCCTTTAGAAATGGACTCTCCCAAACACCCCCACCTCTGCTCACGATTTGGACTGTTCTAAAACTTACCGTGAAGTTTGAAAACATCTAATGTTGAGAGAATTTGTGGATGGGCTTGTTCAATGTAAATAATAGTGAAATCAAGTGTTGTTAACTAAGGAATATGTGTGTGCGTGCAACTAATTGTAAACACATGTGCATGTTTTATTGTATAATACTTTCATAAGTGAGATTGAAGATCGCTATCATTGCATTCAGTCTAAATGTTTACAATGTTAACTATGTTTGCACGTTGATCGTTACGTGATCTACCTGTGTTATATGTACAGTATGTTATGTCGTGCATGTCGTGTAGACTCCGACTGTGTCTCTGGGAGCATGCAAGGGCATGTTTATCGATGTTCAACGATATAGGATGGATGCAAAGGATATACAAAGGAAGTAGGCTATATTTATTATTTATTACATTAAATACATTTATACATATACCTTATAACCTTCTAATTAATACGTGGGTATTTATTAACGTGGTCCACGAGCAGTCTGTATATTCCTCATTTGTTAATCCGTCTCCTCAGTCTTTTCAATCCGATCCATAACGTGGTAAAAATAAAATCCAATATCTCGCTCTGTGAAAACCATATCGAAGGTGCTCTGTTGTATTCCATGTAAATCTTCTATCGTTATATCCACATTGATCAATCAAATGTAAAATATATTCCACATGTTCAGGCTGGTTAATTTTGTTAATCACGATCCTTGTAATTTTCGCGGAGCTAAAGTTAAATCCATCATAACTTCATCAAGGCATCTCTCGGGAGTCTTTGGGTCTGACTCTGCAGTAGCGTAAATTCCAAGAGAATGTAGTCCTACGTCGAGTTTGCGGCTTTTCAAACGGAGCACGGGGGCGTCTCTTCTTTCATTATGTGTGTGTGTGTGTGTGTGTGTGTGTGTGTGTGTGCGTGTGTGCGCGCGTGTGCGTGTGTGCGCGTGGGAATTCTTTGTCATCCTTTCCCACGCCTCAGCACCTGTTGTGGGAGGGGTCGAGGTGTGGGACGGCTCTAGGGGTGGAGTCTGACTCAGGCTACTTTGTAGACCTCAGAGATGTCAGTCTAACTTTTGGGATGTAAGAGAGTGGATGTGTTTCGCGGAGCTCCCGGAAAATTACATTTACACAGCTTTTGGAATTAAAATCTCTAAACCTTTGGATATACCTTTATAGTGATGGATTAATACCTTTGGATATACCTTTGGAGTTGGATTAAATCTTTAAAATGGACAACTTTGTTCTTCTTTCAACAACAAAGCGTGGATGTAAAAAACGTAAGTCAGGTTTTTTTAAAAAATGTATGTATGTGTTTTTAAGATTGTGGTTTTTTAACATGATGTAGTTTTAATATCATGATGTGTTTTATGTAAAATGTAACACATGTTACAAAAATAATGAAGGTTAAATGTATCTTTTGTAATGAAAAAAAAAAGCTTTTAACTCGTTTTACTTTTCTGTAAATAACAGGATGTTGATCTTTTAACGTTTTAACATTTTAGATGTTTTAAGAAAACATTTGGATAACTTTAAGAAATGCGGTTTAAACTTTTTCATTAATGTTTTAACAACTTACAAGTGTATGAACACTAAAGACAAAAGTATCTTAATGATATAAATTGTTTTAATAGTTTTAAACACTATATGTGTTATGTGAAAAAGTACATCTTCAAATATAGTAATTAGTTATATTTGTATGATATAATTTTAATACGTCTTGTTTTAGGTGTTTTTAATGCTAAAACATTTTGATAACTTTAAGAAAGCACAATTTAAAACTTTTATTTATTTAATTATCGTATTATATTTTTAAATGTATTAATTATTTATTTTTTATGTCTAAACGTTTTAACATTTTACAAATGTATGGTGACCGCTAAAAAACTATATTTTTAACACAATGTAGTTTTAATATTATGACGTGTTTTATGTAAAATGTAGCACATTTGACAAAAATAATGAAGGTTAAATGTATCTTTTGTAATGAAAAAAAAAAAACTTTTAACTCGTCTTACTTTTCTGTAAATAACTGGATGTTGATCTTTTAACGTTTTAACATTTTAGATGTTTTATGAACTAAAACATTTTGATAACTTTAAGAAATGCAGTTTAAACAACTTACAAGTGTGTGTGAACACTGAAGACATATTAGATGCAAGTAATTTTAATACAAACGGTTTTAATGCTAGAACATTTTGATAACGTTAAGAAATCAGCTTTTAAACTTTTTCATTAATGTTTTAAGTGTATGAACACTAAAGACAAAAGTATCTTAATGATATAAATTGTTTTAATAGTTTTAAACACTATATGTGTTATGTGAAAAAGTACATCTTCAAATATAGTGATTAGTTCTATTTGTTTGATGTAATTTTAATACACACAGTTTTAGATGTTTTTACTGCTTAAACATTTTGATAACTTTAAGAAAGCACAATTTAAAACTTTTATTTATTTAATTATCGTATTATATTTTTAAATGTATTAATTATTTATATTTTATGTCTAAACGTTTTAACATTTTACAAATGTATGGTGACTGCTAAAAAACTATATTTTTAACACAATGTAGTTTTAATATTATGACGTGTTTTATGTAAAATGTAACACATTTGACAAAAAATATAAAGGTTAAATGTATCTTTTGTAATGAAAAAAAAAAACTTTTAACTCGTCTTACTTTTCTGTAAATAACTGGATGTTGATCTTTTAACGTTTTAACATTTTAGATGTTTTATGAACTAAAACATTTTGATAACTTTAAGAAATGCAGTTTAAACAACTTACAAGTGTGTGTGAACACTGAAGACATATTAGATGCAAGTAATTTTAATACAAACGGTTTTAATGCTAGAACATTTTGATAACGTTAAGAAAACAGCTTTTAAACTTTTTCATTAATGTTTTAAGTGTATGAACACTAAACACAATAGTATCTTAATGATATAAATTGTTTTAATAGTTTTAAGCACTGTGTGTTATTGCGGAAAACACAATTTTAACTTTCTCATTAATGTTTTAATGGTTTTAATCACTATACGTGTTATGTGAAAAGCACAACTTTTGCCCCAAAATATATGTTATTTTTGTGATTGAAAACTCTTTTTTAAACAGATGTTTATGTAAAATGAAACATTTTACTAAATAATGTGTAAAGGTAAAGACATATGTATCTTAATGGTTTTAATCACTACGTGTTATGACTCTTTTCTTTAATAAAAAACACTAAACCTATCTCTGTTTTCTGTCATCCTTCTTAAAAAGATTGAAAATGTATTGTTTTGAATGTTTTTCCATTATTTTGAACATTTTTTACATTGATCAAGACAGGTGCCCGTAACAGGTGTACAACACGTGCCCAGACCGGAACCGGTTCGGATGGGAGGGGTTCCGTACCGTGGGAATTCCCACGGTCACATGACCTCTCCGGAAGTAGGAGGGATGGGGGCGGGACTAAGCGTGGGAAAATGGGGTGGAGCTAAGTGTGGGGGGGAAAGGGGCGGGGCTAAGCGTGGGAAAAAGGGGCGTGGTCAATCAAGGGTCATAAATCACTCAAATGGGTCATAAATCACTCAAAGTGACATATGTCGCCCTATATAGTCTCTCTCCTGACAGCTTCAGGGTGGGGAAATACTGTTACTGTAACTGTAATGCGCAGTAACATTTGGTAGTAGTTGATAAGCAATGATAAAGTCTAAGCAAACTGGCGCAGCATCAGCTCAGTGAAGAGGCGATGCCGGTGCGTTTCTTACAAGCTTAAAGCTCCAGCGTCAGACGCACTGCATATTAACCCTCTTCAGCTCATCAAGGTGATTACAACACTTTCTTTTTAGTTCAATCTCAACAAAAATACAATGTTACTATATAAAGAAACTGAAATGTAATTCTGTGTTGCATAACAATTATTAACAAATGTCAAACTTTAACTCTAATTGTCTCTTCGATATGTTTTGCTGCAGATATAATGCAAAAAGGAGAAATGAATCCTGACTGCCGATCTGTGGATCATCACGAACTGCAGGAAAATTAAACATCAGGAAAAGAGAGAAAGAGGAAAATGACAAAGAAAGAGGATGAGATTCAAACTATTGATCCAGGAGAGAAAGAGATCCGGAGACGAGTCAGACACAACAGCATTAACAGTGGAACACCAAACTGTGAGTCTTGAATCATTAGCTGTGTTTCCATTACCCATTCCATTATACAATTGAAATTAAAAATTGAAAATACGGCCAATGGAAACACGTCAAATTCGCAAAAACTCCCATTTATCGCAAAAAAAAAAGTTTTTTTCAGGCAATTCAAAAAATTAATATTTTGCAAAACTGCAATGGAAACAGTTTTTGCGTATTTAAAGGTCACCTGACGTAGAAGACGCAGTGTGTTTGGACAGAATACGAGACATAGGCTATAAACCTACCAACATCCGTCACCATGATTTGTAGAAAGCTTTAGTCGCATAACATCGATTAATGGAAACACCGTCATTTCGCAATAGTTTTTTGTCGACATTTAAAAAAAAAAAAAAAAAAAAAAAAAAAAGCAAAAGTTTTGCGCAAATCTGTAATGGAAACGCGCCTAGTGTTACATATTTTTCTTCAACAACTTGATAGTGTCATGAATTTCAGGAACGAACCCAATCGCAGACAGTATGCACAAACACAGAGTTTATTGAGGTACAAAACAGAAAACAAAACCCACGAGGGGGCAAAACAAGACTAGAGGCAACGAGCAAGACTAAGACTAGATAAATAAAGACTTGACATAAGACTAGACAGATAGAAAACAAACAGCTACACAAACTTACAAATTCTCTTACAAGATACAGACAAAGTACTCACAGAGAGTAACACGCAGTTTTGACAATGAACCGACACAGGACAGCAAACACAAGGGAATGATATAGGGGAACACTAATGACAAGGACAGGTGAAACTGACTAGACAATAATGACAAGACGAGGATAACAAGGGGGTGGGGTAACATAACGAGACAACACAAGCACATGGCCCAAACAATTGGCCATGCGCTTGTACACAAAACATGATTCTGTCATGATCCTGCCTCACGACCAGGGAAAAATCAAGAACACTTAGGCAGAATCATGACAGATAGCAATTTTTGATCAGTTTTAACTAGGAATGCCTGTGTTTGTGATCTCATTATCTACAGTTTCTCATGATCCAGACACACTAGCACAGATTGACTCAGATGATTCAGAAACACTCAGAGAAACTCACAGATCACATGAAGATAATGAAGAAAACTCAAACTGTAGATGTCACTCCTGGCTCAAAGATGCAACATGGAGAAATGAACTCAAAAACCACTGATCACATCAGAAATGACTGAAACATAATCAAGGTGTGAGTAATCAGTGATGTTGGTCAGTGTGTGACTGGGAGTGTTGTTGTTAGAACGAAAGGATGCAAAACACAACAAACATCCTCAAAAAACTGCCCGTTTAATCCCAAATTCTTCCCAGACATGAAAATATCCAAATGAGGTGACATTAGCATTAGTTTCCCCTTGAAATAATCAATAATATATTTTTATGGAAAAATGTATGAAAAATTGTGTTTTATGTTTGGTCAAAATTGTGACCGATAGAATAATGTGTGTACTGAAAATTCTTATATAGCCTATATCAGCCCAGTTATTTGACACATTATAAACTCTTTCATGTCATTTTAGGGTTACTATTCAACATAAAAACATTTATACAACACTTATAATACTAAATACTGAGATAAAAGACAAAAATAATAATAAAACCATATATCTGTATTTTCCCACCAGTCATTATTGTTGCCATCAACATCTTTACTCGTTCTATGACCACACTCAACACAATGGAATAATTGTGAATTCATAAATTAATACTAGACACCTTAAAGATCATGTGTACCAAAACTCTTTGTAATGTCTTTGTTCACATACTTTATTAATGTTTAGTGCTGGAGCTGTGATGCGTTGTCTACTGATGGTGCAAGCAAGATTTAAACTGCTCCGGTCATGTGATATTTTGCACTAACCATGTAAAACAATACACATATTTAAACTTCACTGAAAAGCCATTAAATAGCCCGAAATACATATTAAATACAAATATGTTGAGAGAGATGTTTGTTTAGATATCATTAATCAATGTCACTGAACAGGAAAAGTTATCCGTACTTCTGCCGGACTGATCTGAAACTAATTTTGTTGCATTATTTTCCTGTTATCAATGTGAAGTTGCTTTGATAAAATCTGTATTGTAAAAAGCGCTATATAAATAAAGGTGACTTGACTTACCCACTATGACTCCAGTCAGAGACCAGTTTAATTCTCTTGAGATTAGAGTTTTGTCTTCATTATTAACTTCCAGTCTCTTCTGGATAAGATTGAGTAATCTCCTGTGCTGGTCTCCACTCTGCTCGGCTCTTCATGATGGCCACTTTTAAGATGAATATTTCCAATTCTGAGCTTTTTTATTTTCAACTTTACCTCTGGCTCCACCTATTGGTCACTTTCAGAATCAGAATCAGAAAGAGCTTTATTGGAATTGAATTTTCCTTTGTACTGAGGCTTACAGTGCACATATACAACAATAAACATAGTAATACAAATTATAAGAATACAAGTATAAAAATATGAGAATAGTATCAAAGTATAAGGTCACAGTTGGGTTTAATCAGAATAAACATTTACAGATTATGCAGTGCATAAATGCATCCATGGCTCCTCTGCATTAACAGTCTGTGTAAATAATATCTAATGCCATTCAGAGTCAGCGTCTGCACGTCCCACATCTGGAGTGCGAAGATGGATTTAGTTGAAACTGATTCTATTTGCCTGGTAACAGCCCTAGTAATGCCTTATTAACTAAATCGACCAGTTGAACTTAAACTTATAGGCTACATTATGACGCAAATAGCCTACTATTTAATAAGGTTTTTAAAAATGCCCCAGGAAATCAATTTAAATAATTTAAATAGATCCAGACCTGTTATTTAGCTAAAACTATTTTAGATTGCTTACAGTTAAGTCATATGCTACAGCAAGAAGATGATTTATCAAAACTCAAACGGTAAATAATATGCTGTATATTTTCTAGATAATGAATAGCAGGCACGGCGCCAGGATTCCAGGTTTGGATGGGCCAGACCAATTGTGGGTGGGCCACTGGGCCTTAAATTAAAAACGTTATCCAGTCACTGTTTAACCTAATAAAAAATGACTGACTAATATATCTGTACGTAGGCTATACATAATATAGATTTTAATAGCGTAAAGCTCTTTAAATATTTTGTTGCATTGGTAAAAAGTTTCGGTGCATGAAGTCAGGACGGACCTATGCGCGATCGCTCTCCTTGGTTCTGACCAAAGAAGAGCGCTTTGGAATCTCCATGACGCATCATACCTGGGCAGCGTTTCCCGATAAAAGAAAAAGAGTTGTTCTTTATAAAAGAAGCACTTCAGAAATAGTTGAAATTGCATTTATTAGGACTCATATAGGCAGAGGCGGTGGCGCCGTCCTAGCAACGGCGCTGTTCGCGCTAGCTGCGATAGTCGCACTAGCGGGTGGCAGAGACAAAGATGTGTGATGTTGATCTCAGCTCTCCTTCATCTCCTGGTTGCAGCGATGACTCCGATACTGTCTGTACGTGCACGTTTAACCTAAACAACGACTGTTGCAACATTGTCCTTTACTGGAAATTATTTTCACACTTTCACAAGCTAATGATAAGCGCTGAAGCTCCAATATTTCTGGAGACGAGTTTTGTTTTGTAGAAAGACTTTTTTTTTTTTTTTTTTTTAAGATTTTCGTTTTGTATAAATTGTATCTGAATTTTGATCAATGTTTTTACACAGAATTGCATGTTTATATCTCGCAATTTTGACTTTATAATACGCAATTGGGATATATAAAGGCAGCATTGCATGATATAAAGTCGCAATTGCGATTTACAAAGTCAGAATTGAATTGTGAGATATAAACTATTCTGGGGTAAAATAAATAAATAAAAAAAAGAATCGCGGCTTTATTTCACGCAATTCTGATTTTATATCAGAATTGGGAAAGGGAAAGACCCGTATACTGCGAACGGCACATAAGGAGTTTCTGTGTGTTTCTCCCTCATTTCTGCTCCGAGGTCTTGATTGTGGCATTTCGTTGAGGTTTAGAATCCAGTATTCCTGTAATTATTGTTTTTTTTATGAATTTAATAAAGATCTCTGTCTCGTATTATGTTCAAATGGTCAGTGTACATTTGTGTCCATTTGTTTTTCCTTATTTAACCCGTAATCGCAAAACGAAAAATGAACGGTGGTTGTTTTTTATTTAAAACACAAAGTTGAACACCATTTTTTTTTATTTGAACTGTACACAAATGCTGCGCAAAAAAATAGGCTAAATATCGACACATTTTCAGATTTTTGTTTATAACTTTTTGCCCCTTTATTAAACATTTAAAATATTCACAAATTAATACGAAAAAATATGGAGATTTAAATGGTTTTCTAAGGCCAAATTAGAACCTGGAAATGATATTTTTCCCGCAGTGCTGAATGAGAAGAGCCATATTTATGTCTCTGGAACCACAGCATACAGAAAGGTGATTTAGGGGAGTTATAGGCTAATGATAAAGAAAAAATAATGAGGCATTTTAATTGTTTATTAATAAACTGTTTTCTAAATTAGTGTCGGCTAAAAACATCTCCATCTCCGCTGTAAGGCTGATGCACCAGCCTTCTATATTCTATAAATATAGAAATTTTTATTTTTTATATTTGATATAATATTTATTTCTTAATTAGTTCTATGTGTTTTTACATAGCACCATGGCTCCGGAGGAACGTTGTCTCGTTCCACTGTGTACTACCGTATATGGTTGAAATGACAAATAAAACTCTTTGACTTTGACTTTGACTTTGACCATTAGAGAGAAATGCACCTTTCCTACGGATTACATAAGCAGAAGGTATTAACTTTCGATTCGAATTTGTTCGTTTTAAAGTGGACATGTCAAGCTTTAGCCTATAGGCTATACTTTGTTTCAGTTCTCGCGCTCCAGTTCATGGAAATCATGAAACCGCCTGATTGTTTTATTTTATTTTACAAAAGCACAACGTTTTCTTGTTATTGTGAGTTTACACAAATAAAAATAGTTGCGAATAATGTATTATTATTTTCTGTATGACCAGGAATTATAGAGTATTTTTTGTTGATAGGAAAACGCAAGTGTTCGCGCCTGCACGCCTCCGTGCCATGCAGTGCGCGCTCACACCCTACACACACACACACTTGGATATGCGTCAAAATCTTGTGTTTATTTGTGAGAAATCTTAGCCCTGTATTATTATTTTTATCTACCATTATGAATGACATTTGACGAATTGCTTTGCTACTTTTTTGGATTAAAGCGTCTTCTGAATATGTTGCCTAATAAATGTTATAATAATGATAATTATTAGCCTATTATTATTTGCGTATACCACGGACCAACACACTGCGTCTTCAGGTGGCTGTAATTGCGCAAATACTGTTTCTTTTGCAGTTTTGCGAAATATTCCTTTTTCAAATTGCCTGAAAAACCTCCTCATGCCAGCGTAAACTTTTTTTGCGATAAATAGGAGTTTTTGCGAAATTGACGTGTTTCCATTGAGCGTATTTCAATTCGCAATTTCAATTTGCGCAATTTGAAGGGTAATGGAAACGCGGCTGTCTGCTAAACTTGCGCAGAAACATCAAAATAGACATAACCAGCTTTTTAAAATTGTTTTTAAAACTAAACATTTAGACTATTTTAGCACAAATTATGAGCTTATTGGCGATTTTTTAATAATTCTTGACAAAACATTTTTGAATAAATGTTTTGGGTGGGCCTGTTGAAAAGTGGGTGGGCCTAGGCCCGTCAGGCCCACCCATAACGCCGTGCCTGATGAATAGTAAGCATTTTTGCCATTCACGACTCTCGCGTTGCTCTCCGCCATTTTGAAAAGGTAAAAGGATATCTCATCTCGGCAACTCGTGCATCAAAATATTCTACGAGCTGCCCAGTGGAAAAGACCACATGAGGGGTATTCATGTGCATTTTCCACGTCGGCTTTTGGTATTTACCATAATTGCCATAGCACGTGAACGCACCATAAGTCATTTATTTCCTGTGACACCTGTAAAGTCACGTCCACAAACATCTTGTGTAGTGTTTGGTCACACCACAAGGTGTCACTGTGGCCTCGAAGCTTCAGCACTGCCACTCTGAGATCGATTGCAATGTCTGAGGTAAAACACGCCCCCCTCATTAGCATACAGAGCAATACATGTATAAATAAATAAATGAATAAAATAAATGTAGACGTAAATGCATATATACATAAATAAAAGTGAAAATAAATAAAAGTGGAAATAAATAAATGTATAAATAAATAAATGAAAAATGTGGGAAAACATTTAATTATAGGGAAATAAAAGTATAAATAGTCATTTATTTTTGTTTTTTTTACATTTCTTCGCGTATTTATTTATTCATTTTTTATTTTTAGAGGTTTGGTCCTCCATACTCAGCCGCTAGCTCATAGAGATCCAATATTATAAAGCTCGTTTTGGTTGTAGCTCTAGACGTTACTGTGATTGTAAATAAGTATAATTTGTATTTTAACAACGTTTAGTTCTCACGAGTTTTTTTTTATCCGAGAAGTTCGAATCTGTGAATAACTCCACCTTGAGTTAAGCTCTGACCACATTTCTTTATATTTGAGTCCAAGTTCAAAATATGAAACACTACTGATCTCTGAAGCACTATATGGCAAGCCGTTTTAACTTTTATTCATTTTCAGGATATGAATTGTTGATATCAACAATTAAACTGCTTCGATATCAACAATTACATTTTTGATATCAACAATTGAATTCTTGATATATAAAAAAAATATTTCTTGATATCAACAATTCATATCCAGGAAATGAATAAAAGTTAAAACGGCTTGCCATATAGCACTGCCAGTGGGACATTAAACAGGAGAGTGTCTGTCTGAGCTCATAACAGGTTTTGGGTAGGAACAAAAACAACAAAAAACTCCTAAATTTTTTCCACCGCCACGTCCCTTTAGGGGCTCCGTAGGGATGAGCTCTCGACATTTGTCATTAAAATAACGCCACAGAAGCGGCCTCAAATAAACTATAAAAAAGGTGAGGGTAATCGTGTCTGAAAGCTACTATCGATTGGTTAAAATCAATGGAGAATATCTTGTATTTTTCCATCGGTGCTCTAGCGTTTGCATGATAATTTGCTTAACAAACGGGAGTGGTAAAGCCATAGAGGACATTACTGGACATTGATTTTATAGTGTAACTGAAATGTAAATCTACAACACAAGAATCATTAACAAGGGTTAAACTCTTACTCTAAAGTTTATCTCTATTTTTCAACCTATAAAGCAAAAACAGAATTGAAGTTAACAGTGTAAATGTTTAATGCAGAAGATCTGTGGAGCATCATGAACTACTGGAGAATTAAACTCAAGGAAAAGAGAAAAATGACAAAGAAAGAGGACGAGATTCAAACTATTGATCCAGGAGAGAAACAGATCCTGAGACGAATCAGACACAACAGCATTAACGGTGAAAGACCAAACTGTGAGTCTTCATGATGTTTAAGATGAAACTGTTATTGTCTTTCTTCTTCTCTGGTGTCTGGATGTGTCCCATCAGTGCTGAACTGTTATTTCATCTGCTATATAAACTGTACATGAAGATGATCAGATGCTTGTGTTCTAGTTTCTCCCGACACATACAGACATGAAGACTTTCATTCTGATGTTGCAGATGAAGACACAGAAGAGGTGACACACACACACACACACACACACACACACACACACACACACACACACACACACACACACACACACACACACACACACACACACACACACACACACACACACACACACACACACACACACACACACTCATATTCATAGAGCTGATGCAGAGAGAGTGTTTTCTCTTTAGAAAGTTTGTGTTTGTTGAAGATCCGTCAAACTAAATAATCCCCAAAACTAGAGCATTCGTTTGTGCTACATTCATTTTTTGTCAGCAGAAACGAATGGCAGTTTTGTGGATTATTTAGTTTCATGGGTGGCAACTTCACAGATGTTCTTCATAACCAGCAGAATATTAATCAAATTCAGTGTTTCTTCATATTGTTTTTATGAATGAATGTCTATGAATGAAGCTGTGAAGAATGTTACCTTACAGTATGATACTTTTCATGCATCTGTACATCTGCTCTACCAAAGGAAAAAACTTACATTGCATCACACTTTTTATCACTCTAAAAAATGCTGGGTTGTTTTAACCCAATTTTGGGTAAAATATGGACAAACCCAGCCATTGGGTTACATTTTTAAATTAAAATTTTAACCCAATTTTTGAGTTTGTCCATATTTGACTCAAAATTGATTAAAACAACCCAGCATTTTTTAGAGTGTATAAATAATATTTGTTTACTGAAACAGTTTGTTTATTTTTGTGTTGTACATGAATAACTTGAGGCACAATGATCACACACTGCAGGAATCGGTTATGACTGATATATTATTGACTAAATCAAACATGATCTTATTATTCTTAATGTTTTTTTTTATCTGCTTTGACAGTATTATAGATCTGAACTGAGCTGGATGATGACATCACTGTTTTCTCCAGATGATTTTGACAACAGAAATTAATCAATCAAAAACTTAGACAATGACTTTCTTCTAGATCTGTACAGGAGAAGCAAACTTTATGGCATTATTTTCCTGTTATCACTGTAAAGCTGAAACTATCTCTATTGTAAAAAGCACAATAAATAAAAGTGACTTGACTTTAGGCCCTCAAAAGCTTAAGTACATTTGTTAAATAAAGTTATTTAAAGATTACTCCATTCTCTTTATTTTATTTGTTGTGATCCTCTGGAATTACCTGTACCTAAATTACCTAAAATTACCTGCTCTGAAGATGCTTACCCTGAAATGTCCCTCAGGTTTGGGAACTGAAAGTTGAGTTTATTCAGATACTCTGAGGTTAGTCTCATAACCTGCGTTCTGGAATACAAGTGTGTGAACATTCAAACAAACACCATCAGACAAACACCAGCATGAAACTTCTTCTAAAGTAAGTGTGTGTGTGTGTGTGTGTGTGTGTGTGTGTGTGTGTGTGTGTGTGTGTGTGTGTGTGTGTGTGTGTGTGTGTGTGTGTGTGTGTGTGTGTGTGTGTGTCTGTCTGTGTGTGTGTGTCTGTGTGTGTGTGTGTGTCGTGTGTGTGTGTGTGTGTGTGTGTGTGTAGGACTGACTGAAGATGGTGAATAAACACAGGCTCCGTCTATTCCCGCTGTTAGTGTATTACCACCTCTTACTGCGCATCTACACACCACACACTGCATTTATTTTAGAGTGTGGAGAGTGATGCACAACCTAACGCTTTTTGACTTTCTCAGTTTGTGTAAATTCACTTAAGGTTCAGAGCAGTACCGGCGCCATGGGCGGGCATTGGGGGGTCACTAGTGCCCGCCCTGGGCGAGTCTCTCCCTTCACCAACTCCACGTCAAGTCCCACCAGTCCTTGCTTGTCTGCACAATATATATATTATCAATAGTTATTGTTTTGTAAATAGGCTACAAAAATAAAAATGTGTTTGGTTTGATTTATTTATTTTTATTGTAAATGGATTTGATTGGTTTGTCTATAGTGAGCTCGGAAATGCATGTGATAAGCGGTGTTATTAAAGTCGTCATGAAACGGAAGTTGAGATTGTTCTTTTTTCCTTAGTGTGACGTATATCGGAGTGAAAAATGTAGGGCGGGGCTTGATTTCGTCCTTCGGGAATTGATTGGATTGTTGGAGGTTGGGCGTTGCTAACAAAATGGAGGCAGATTTGAATACATACAGACGGTTGGTCTAAGAACGCCCCGTCGGTGGGGGAAAACATTGCCTTGGCGAGTTGGCGCTCATTGAAATACATGCGACAATCATGCCGAAGAGGTGCTATGTCGTTTTCTGTAACGCCAATAAACAAACAAATTATGAATTGAAGTTCTACATCCTTCCTAATAAACACACAGGGCCGGAAAGGAGAACAAAATGGCTAAAAGCAATAAATAGTAGTGTATAATACTTCTGTGATGTTCTGTAATAGGCTACCTCTATAGTACTTCTATAGTATGTCCCAAAATACTATAGTATTCCTATAGGATTACTATACTATTTTGTCCTAAAATACTACAAGATTCCTATAGTTGTTTTTCATAAGGGATGTCTCATTCACATTAGCGTTATCAGCTGAAGGCTCGCTTGACAGGCCAATCGCTACGTAATGACGCCAGCCGTGAACCTATGGAGTAGTTTGAGGTCTACTCTACACTCAATACAGACTGCAGTCTGTGAGTTAGGGATAACTGTCAGCACAGTCCCTCGGCAACTTCGTACTAACGTTACTGATCACCATTTTACAAATGGATTAATAGTTTGGAGTGAAGCATGCGCAATTGTTAAGTGACAAGCTTTTATGGAGTGATAGTATGCAACATACGAAAGTTGATTGAGGTATAGGCTAATGTTACCGCTACTGCGACCGCGATGTCTTACCTGGAGATTCAACCAGATAACAAAATATGTCTGGAAACGACACCTCCGGTTGGGTCATTGACCCAGTTTTTAATTAAATAAATGCAATCATAACCTATTGCAGTTAATTTTGCAATGTACCGTTGCCGGTCGGCAGGCGTCAATGACTCGGAATACGAAATTTTTGTCATTCAAATATACACGATGTTCACAGTGTTTTCCCTCACGCCGACCACGCCCCCAACTATGACTACTTTGCCGACTGTATGTATGCCAGTTTACAGTCAGTTGTTTAGGATTTCTCTCCACCGGACTCACCACCATTACCCTCCCATGAAGCATTTTTAATTGAGGAACCTGACAATGAGAACGAGGACGAGCAGCCAAATTTTCCGAATGGAATCACCTCATATTTATATGAGCCTCCCGCGAACCAAGATGAGGTGGCTGATAGTCAAGTTCACCCTCGAGAGCACAGAGAGAGACAGACCACAACAGCCCTCTAGTAATAGATTTTGACCGGAAGAGAAGTCATTTCGAGGGGGGAGAGAAAGGGTAACATATTTGATTAAAGATTATAAGGGTACATGAATAAAAAATAAATAAATAATGAAGTGCACAGAATCAGATAAATCATTTATAATAAACACTACAATATTACATATAAAAATTTGATTTCATGACGACTTTAAGCGAGTCTTTGAGTCATTAATTCAAAATATTTGTTCAAACGGCTGATTTGAGGCAGTTGTTTAAGAATGGGTCCCTGAATCTTTGACTTAACAAGATTGTGTTGCTGTGAAACGTCCTGTGGTTCTGCTGTGATCTTGGATTGGAACTATTTTCGCTGCTAAAATAGAACAAAAACAGTCAATATTTCGTCTAAAATATAAGTGACTTTAATATTAATTAGGCCTACTTGTTTATTGAACTGTCGTGAAATCAGTGTCACATTTTAAATCGTGATGGTATTCAGCACTCTTGGTCGTATGATGTTGCTTAACTGTATCAATCATATTATAAATATAAAAACTTTTTTTGTGTGAGCTGTGCTCATTTGTTTCCATGTATCCTCGAGAAGTTGCGCAAGCGTCAACAGTGCATTTAAGGTCCCTACACTGAGTTCGAAACTTTCGTATCCGTTTTTTCGTATTGGTCATTCGGTTGCTGTGAATTGTAAAAACATCTCTCAAAATACTTGCTACGGATGGGAAAAACAATTTTTTCCCCCACATTTTTCACATTTTTTTTTTTATGACGAAAGAAAAGTGTCGGAGGCAGTGTGTAAATGTGATGGACACCAGATGAGGTCGTATTTATAGGCAATACAAGAATTTCGGACTCAGTGTGCAAGAGCCTTTAGTGTCAGTGTATTATATAATATTATGCTCTATCGATTATTATCATTATATCATAATCGATTAATGTTATTATGCAATGAGGTTGATCTCATTTGTGCCCTCCTGAAAAAATGTAATGCCCGTCCATGAATTTGTGTCTGGCGCCGCATCTGGTTCAGAGTATTTATTTGTCCCCGCATTAATTTCACACGTCAAGTACAATAATGTGGTTTTGTTTTATTAATAAAGTGTATACTTTTTTCTTGATTTAGCCTGAAACAATGAAAGTGAAATGTGACAACATGCCCCATGGGTGGGGTTCTATGGAGTGAATTTTGTGCCATAATTAAACAAACAGATGCAGCACTTTGCAGAAAAACTCAATCTGCTTTGCAGAGGAAAACTTGATTTGCAAACAAACAGAAAGCAATGTGCAAATACAAAAGGTAGTTTTATACATTTATTTTATACCTATATTGTGTTTTACAAATATAAATAAATGAGCCTAGATAATATTTCACAAGCAAACCATCCTACAAATTGCATGTAACCTTTGAACAAGACCAAAACCTAGTGCATACAAATGCATGTCTCCTACCTGTCATTTTATAATAAATGTTTCCAGGCAGATTTTCTCACAAATGTACAGTAGATGGCACTATGATAAAGGATCGATTTTACTCTTAGTCTCCCGGGAGAAGCACTGATTTGAAAGTGTGCTTGTCTTTATATAGCTGAGGAAAATGACGGTGAACAGGATAGTTTCTTTCTTACTGTATATATAATTAACCTTTTTGAAGTTTTCTTTTCCAAAATGTTTATTTTATATCTAGACAGAAATCCACATTAGCACTCAGTAGCACTTCACTCTCTCTAGGATAGAGGAATCTATAAGCTGAAAGCTCTGCCATCGTATGTTGCTTTACATTTTTTTTCTACATCGTACACATGCAAAATGACTAAATTAGTGATTATGTCTACACTGAATGAGTCTATTTCTTTCCTTCTCCATAAATGAATGAGAACATTTCATTCAATTGAAAGGGGGGTTTAATTTTTCTGTCCAAAATAATAATCTGGGCACTCTCAGTCGGCAACCTACAGCATTTACAGTATATGCACACAGGAGATGGTGTAGTTTAGTGTATTTTCTGATCTCTGATTTCTCTTCCATTGTGAATGGTCTCACAGAACTGTACAGATTAGTAACTGAGGAAAAATCAAATAAAGTCGTGGAAGAGTTATTTTGGACAGAAAAATGAAACCCTCCTTCCAAATGAAATGTTCTAATTTTTCCTCATGGTTTCTCAATAGCATTCATAAAAGTAGAATAGATTATCCTCGTTCTAATAGGGGCTCATTGTAACACATGTGACAACATACAATAACCTCAGCAATAACTGCCCCAGATCAGCATTAAATAACTTTATCAACTGTTAAGTAACAGATATAAGATTAAAGTAAACTTTTATAAGATAGTAAACTGTATTTTAAACTAATCATAGTTCTCTTACGAGAGTATCTCTCGTACTGCGTAATATCTTACGCTATGGGGAAAAACTCTTTTCCACGAGATATTGAAGCCAAAAATTATCCTTAATTTTTTACTAATGTAAAACAGACCTAGGCGAGACAGCTCGCGCGCCTATTGGCTGCTCTGCGGCAATAGCAGCAGCCTATCGAGAGAGGCTCTGCGTGACGTCACGACGAATGGGGGCCCTTCGCGCCCATATCGTCACGTCCCGCCAGAAAGGGCGTGGTCTCGCCCTATATCTAGGCTCGATAGCTGCTCTTACGTCGATTTTCATCTCTTCAGCGAAGCCTCACGCATCGCTGGATCCAGAGTGAGAAGCCGCGCCGTCGACCTGTAGCCTTCAGCGGGACGTGCCATTGAGTCTGGAGTCGCTGGCCTCGCCGCCTTCAGCCGCCGTACCTGCTGTGCTTTCCGGCGTTATATCCTTTCCTCTGCATAGAGTGTGTGTGTGTGTTTGCATATCTGCTTTTTTCCCACCCCCTCTAAAAGAGCGGCGTCTTTTTAAAGATGCCTTCCTGCGGTTCTTGCCGAGCCCCACTCAGCGACGAGGACCGACATGTCATCTGCGTGTCCTGCCTGGGTGAGGATCACGCGGCCATCGCGCTCGCTGACGGCGGATGCCATCACTGCGAACGTTTGCCTATGGTGACTCTGCGGACTCGCCTGGCTTCGTTCTCCGAGCCCGTATCCCAGCCTGCCGTGACGCCGCGTCGCAAGAAGCGCCGCGCCCAGCGCGCTCCCGAGCTATCTCCAGCCCGCCAAAGCTCGCCGGTTCGCCCGCCAGCTTCGCCGGCTTCGCTCGAGTCGCTCACCGACGGACAGCGGCCGCCGTCCGCCGCCGCGTCCGCCATCGAGTTGGACGACAACACTGAGGCGTGTTCTCTCTTGACTTCGGATAGCGAGGATTGGGCGAGCTCTGTGGACCTCCCCTCCGCTAACGCTCCCCGCCAACCCTCTGGGAAGAGAGCCGGCATTGAGTCTGAGCTGATGCGTCTGCTCACCAAGGCCGTAGAAAGCATCGGCCTCGATTGGGAGGCACCCACGCTGCCGCCGCGCAACAGATTAGACGGGCGCTTTCTCGGCAAAGACGAGGCTCCGTCAAAATCTAGGCCCGCGCCCTTCCTCCCGGAACTTCACGAGGAGGTTGCAAAGTCGTGGAAGGCCCCCTTTTCCGCCAGGATGCGTACCTCTACCTCCGCGGCATTCTCCGCTGTCGACGGTGCTGGAAGTAGAGGCTACCTCGCCATTCCTCCGGTGGAGACGGCTGTCGCGTCGCATCTCTGCCCGCCCTCTGCGGGACGGCGGGTTCAGACGACGCTCCCGTCCAAAGCCTGCCGAGTGACATCATCGCTGCACGGACGCGCTTACACCGCCGCCGGGCAAGCAGTCTCAGCGCTGCACACGATGTCTATTCTGCAGATCTACCAGGCAGACCTCCTTCTCAAGCTGGACGAGGAGGGACCCGGTGCTATCTGTGTGGCGGACCTGAGGAGCGCTACGGACCTCGCTCTACGCGCTTCTAAAGCCGCTGCGCAAGCCATGGGGCGGAACATGGCCTCTCTCGCCGTCGCCGAGAGACACTTATGGTTGACGCTGTCCGAGATGACGGAAGCCGAGCGCTCTGTGTTCCTCGACGCGCCCATTTCCCCGGAGGGCCTGTTCGGAACGGCCGTCAAGGACTTCGCGGACAGGTTTGTTGAGGTGCAGAAGACTTCTCAGGCTATGAAGCACTTCCTGCCGAAGCGCTCGAGCTCCGCTACAGGCCGCACCAAGCCGCCTGCTCGCAGCTCTCAGCCCCAGCCTGCACCGCCCTCCGCCGCCGCCGCCTCACAGCGCCGCCAGGCCCGGGATCAGAGACCGCGGTCTCGCTCCGCCGGACGCCGCCCCCTCACCGCGGGCCCCGGCCGAGGATTGAGATCAAGCCCGAGGCCCCAAAGTCTTCCTAGCCGCTCTAGGAAAACGACGGTGTTCAGATCCCGCTGCGGCCGGATTTCCACCAAAACTTCTCGCTCGTTCAGCCCCATGCGTTGTGACTGTACCAGTGTATTTTGCAGTGAAGCAGCCGGTGTCTCAGCCCGCTTGCCTGCACACAAAAGCTGTTTTTACGGCTACCCAGATAAATCCAATAAAGAGTGTATTTTCTGGTGTTCCGGCCTTGGCCGATGGTGTTATGAGTGTTGTAAGAATGCCCACGCCCCAGTGCCCATTCCCACACCCAGACACAGCCCGCCACGGTGCAGGGCTCGCACAAATAAAATCGACTCCGGTCGATTGTGCAAACACTGTAGTGAACGCGCCCATATCCCCATGCCCGCTTACACTACACGCTGCGTGTCCCTCGGTTTCTGTAAAAACGAAACCAACACACATTCAGTCGGCCCTAAACGACAGTGTTTTCAGTGTAGCAAATGTGCCCGTGGTCCCGCGCCCACATTTCCTCACAGACACGCCGAATCCCACGGGATTCGCCCCGCTCTCTCTCTCGGCGCTACCCGCCTCAGAGGAGATGAGCGCGGCCAGGCTGCCCGCTGTGATCAGCGCGCCCCCCGCCTCGAACGCCGTAAACACGGCGCTGTGTTCCCAGCACACGCGGGCTCTTGTGCCGCCACTTTCCCGCGGCCAGAGCCCAGATTTCATTCTGCCCCTAGCTATTCACGCGGATGCGTGGTCAAGGCTTCCCGGGGTATCAGAGTGGGTGATGAACACTATAAAGAGAGGCTATTCGCTACAATTCGCTCGACGCCCTCGCCGCTACGCGGCGCGCGTCGAAACTACGGTGAAAAGCGAAGTATCTCATCTACTTCGAGCCGAGATAGCGAAACTACTGAGAAAGGGGGCTATAGAACCTTTATCTCAGGCTCAGAGCGAAGGGGGCTTATACAGCAGATATTTTCTGGTACCGAAGAAAGATGGTGGGCTCAGACCCATTCTAGATCTGAGGCTGCTGAACAGAGCGCTCGTGAAACGCCAGTTCAGGATGCTTACGACCAGGAAAATCCTCGCGCAAGTGCGCCAAGGAGCCTGGTTCATGTCAATAGATCTGAAAGACGCGTATTTCCAAATACAAATAGCGTCCCATCACAGGCGATTCTTGAGATTCGCCTTCGAGGGCCAGGCATATCAATACACAGTCCTGCCATTCGGCCTGTCCCTAGCACCCCGTACGTTCACGAAGTGCATGGACGCGGCCCTCGCTCCCCTGAGACTTCGGGGCATGCGAGTTTTGAACTACTTGGACGATTGGCTGATTCTAGCTCGTTCACGAACGGAGCTCTTAGAACACAGGGCCGCATTACTCGAGCACCTCGAGGAGCTGGGCCTTACAGTCAATTGGGCGAAAAGCTCACTGCTCCCCAGTCGGAGGATTTCCTTTCTGGGAACAGTGTTAGACTCGCTATCCATGACGGCACGCCTGTCACCAGAGCGCGGATTGAATATCCAGCACGTCGCGAAATCCTTCCGCCACGGCTCTATAGTCCCGCTCAGAAGGTTTCAGAAAATGCTGGGTCTCATGGCCTCAGCAGCCTCTGTACTCCAGTTGGGCCTGCTCCGCATGCGCCCACTGCAGCTATGGCTAAAAGCACGAGTTCCCCCCAGGGCATGGACCGCAGGTCTGTTTCGCCTCAGGGTCGACCATCAGTGCATTTCGGCTCTGAAACCATGGAAAGCGACCGACTGGTATCAGTCGGGCGTGAGTCTGGGGATCCCCTCAAGTGTGAAGGTGGTGTCTACGGACGCCTCCACTTCGGGGTGGGGAGCGCTGCTCGAGGGCAGACCGCTGGCTGGCCTGTGGTCAGTGCGGGAGAAGCTCCTACACATAAACTGCTTGGAATTGATAGCAGTCGACAAAGCGCTAAGGCGCTTCTGTCCCCAGATAACAGGCCACCACGTATTGGTCCGGTCGGACAACATGTCAGTGGTGGCATACATAAATCGCCAGGGCGGCGTCAGGTCCCGAAACCTTTACAGGCTGACGGAACGCCTCCTGGTCTGGGCTCAGCACAACCTGCTCTCGCTGAGAGCGGCGCATGTGCCTGGTCACCTAAATGTGGGACCAGACAGGCTGTCCAGAAACAACGTTCCAGCAGGAGAATGGTCTCTGCACCCGCAGACGATCCAGCTGCTGTGGGAAACGTTTGGCAGAGCGCAGGTGGACCTGTTCGCGTCCCAAGAAAACGCTCACTGCCCGAGATTCTTCTCGAAAAGCCGGGACGCGCTGGCCCATGTCTGGCCCCGCCGCCCCCTTTATGCTTTTTCCCCTGTCTCACTCCTGCCTCAGGTGTTGGAGCGAATCAGGAGGGAGGGATGCCCAGTGCTACTCATAGCTCCGCTCTGGACAAACCAGTCGTGGTTCCCTGTCCTGATGCAGCTGACCAGCGCTGCTCCATGGCCGTTACCGCTGAGGAGAGACCTCCTCTCTCAGGCGGAAGGCTCGATTTGGCATCCTCGCCCGGATCTGTGGTCCCTGCACGCATGGGCCATCAACGGGTACCCGCTGACCTCCCAGAGGGAGTGCTAAACACGATCGCGCAGGCTAGAGCCCCGTCTACCAGACGGCTCTACTCCTCGAAGTGGTCTGTGTTCTCTGCTTGGTGTCAAGCGCAGGGCTTTTCACCTGTAGACTGCGGGGTTACGGAAGTGCTTTCCTTCCTTCAGGAGCTACTGGATAAGGGCAGGTCCCCTTCCACGCTCAAAGTATACGTGGCGGCCATAGCAACGTTTGCAAAACCGGTGTCTGGCCAGTCACTAGGAAAGAGCGACTTAGTCGTGCGTTTCCTTAGAGGAGCTCGGAGGCTAAACCCTCCCAGGCCCCCTTCAGTCCCGACATGGGACCTTTCCACGGTCTTGGAGGCCATGAAAGGCGCCCCATTCGAGCCAATCCAGTCGTCAGACATGAAACACTTGTCTTTCAAGACAGCATTTCTTATGGCTCTCGCTTCAGTGAAGCGCGTAGGGGACTTGCAAGCGCTCTCAGTAAGCGCGTCATGCATGGAGTTTGGACCTAACGACTCTAAGGTCATACTCAAACCAAAGCACGGTTACGTGCCGAAATCCCTCAACACACCGTTCAGGGCCCAGGTGATTTCCCTGTCTGCCCTTCCGGTTCTCAATGAGGAGAAGGACGCGAGTCTCCTTTGCCCTGTCAGGGCACTAAGGGCTTATGTGTCCCGCTCGTCTGGTTTCAGACAGACTGAGCAGCTTTTTGTTTCGTTTGGCGGCCGTACTAAGGGACTTGCCGCGTCGAAACAGAGCTTATCCAGATGGATAGTTGGTGCCATAGCGCTGGCTTACACTTCTAAGGGCCTTCAGTGCCCTTTGGGTGTTAGAGCGCACTCCACGAGAGGCATGGCCTCCTCGTGGGCATGGTCTAGCGGGGTTACCCTGCAAGATATTTGTATGGCCGCGGGCTGGGCCTCGCCGTCTACATTTATAAAATACTATAATCTGGAGGTCCCCGCCTTACAAGCTAAGCTTTTGGCGGTATAGAATTCAGTGCTATCTGCCCGCTGTGCGGCTCGGATACTGAGTTTGGCCTGCGTATCGCTCACTGACCGGTACAGCAGCTCATTTAAAAAAAAAAAAAAAAAAAAAAAAAAAAAAAATTGACACACTTGTGGCCACCAGTTCAGGCTGAATGTTCACCCTGACGGTTTGGTTATTGTCATATGATTGGCCCCTTTCGGAGGCTATTTACAGGGAATGATGCTTCTAGCCTCTCTTCCCTCACTCTCTGTGAGTTTATGGTGATTATGCACTATATGCGCCCCGGGCTTCGGCCCCTGGGTCTTTGGTGTTGGATCCCTACCAGCACGGCGTGTTGCATTGTGTTCCCCATAGCGTAAGATATTACGCAGTACGAGAGATACTCTCGTAAGAGAACGTACTCGGTTACTAACGTAACCTCGGTTCTCTCTAGAGAGGGAACGAGTACTGCGTATCTTGCCGTGCTTGGAATACGCTCTGGTTCACTTCGGCGATGAAAACCGACGTAAGAGCAGCTATCGAGCCTAGATATAGGGCGAGACCACGCCCTTTCTGGCGGGACGTGACGATATGGGCGCGAAGGGCCCCCATTCGTCGTGACGTCACGCAGAGCCTCTCTCGATAGGCTGCTGCTATTGCCGCAGAGCAGCCAATAGGCGCGCGAGCTGTCTCGCCTAGGTCTGCTTGCTGCTGCAAAGCGTTTTACATTAGTAAAAAATTAAGGATAATTTTTGGCTTCAATATCTCGTGGAAAAGAGTTTTTCCCCATAGCGTAAGATATTACGCAGTACTCGTTCCCTCTCTAGAGAGAACCGAGGTTACGTTAGTAACCGAGTACGTTTTCATTTCCAACTCATTCTCGGAGACTCTTAAACGCAACTCTTCTCTCTCATTGTCTAATTCTCTCTCACGAATAGAAAGCTCTTTCAACCGGATAGAATCTTTCATATCAACGGGAGGCAAAACCCTCTTCTCTACCAAAACTGGTAGCAGAGCAGTTCTAATGCGGTCTTTGAGGCGTTTATCCGAAGCAGACAACTCAATTTCATAATAAGTAGCTAATTCCAAAAGTTGCTCCTTTTTAAGATTATTAAACGCCTCTACCGAAGGGCTTTCAATAAACTCCTGAGCTATAGACATGATTACTATAGCAATCAAAACAAAATACTACAGGCTGCTATACAAAAAAGGAAGAGGAAAAAAAAAAAAACAGTGATCAAAAATCCCCAAAATGACCACAAGACTTTAGACTTTAGACTTTACACCACCACGCCACAATACTGACAAGTTGAGGAAAAGTTAGACGCACTAATGGGCTAAAACCCCCGAAAATCACTGCAGCCACCAAAAGTCTAAACCCAACCTCATCCTTTTTAAACACTACTTTATGCAGTGCACTATCAAATCACTAAAACGACAAACAACATAAGAGAGTACCAAAAAAAAACTGGGAGATTCACTGCTACACCCCAACCCCTACTTACCTATCCAACAAACTAAACTTAGCCTTACTAGTCTTCAGTGGATCCCCTACCCGGTGTACATTAAACGTTAAGCTCGTGAGGACGTAGCAGACCGATTGCGCAGTCTACCACAATCCCCCGAAACGTACCGACTAAGGATACCATATTACAAATCGTTGATGTCTGTGGCGGTCCTACCAACCGCCAACACCTAAAGTGGCGGTAATGCATTCAAAATTCGTTTTGCTACACATGGGGGGCCGGCTACTTTCCAGAGGCTTGTGGATAGAGTTCTGAGTGGCATGTCAGATTTCGCCTTGGCCTACCTGGATGAAATTGTTGTCTATAGTAGAGAGAATGAAGGGCGACATATGTCACTTTGAGTGATTTATGACCCTTGATTGACCACGCCTCTTTTTCCCACGCTTAGCCCCGCCCTTTTCCCCCACGCTTAGCCCCAGCCCCCTTTTCCCACGCTTAGTCCCGCCCCCTCCCACCCACTTCCGGAGAGATCATGTGACCGTGGGAATTCCCACGGTACGGAACCCCTCCCATCCGAACCGGTTCCGGTCTGGGCACGTGTTGTACACCTGTTACGGGCACCTGTCTTGATCAATGTAAAAAAAATGTTCAAAATAATGGAAAAACATTCAAAACAATACATTTTCAATCTTTTTAAGAAGGATGACAGAAAACAGAGATAGGTTTAGTGTTTTTTATTAAAGAAAAGGGTCATAACACGTAGTGATTAAAACCATTAAGATACATATGTCTTTACCTTTACACATTATTTAGTAAAATGTTTCATTTTACATAAACATCTGTTTTAAAAAGAGTTTTCAATCACAAAAATAACATATATTTTGGGCAAAAGTTGTGTTTTTCACATAACACATAGTGATTAAAACCATTAAAACATTAATGAGAAAGTTAAAATTGTGTTTTCCACAATAACACACAGTGCTTAAAACTATTAAAACAATTTATATCATTAAGATACTATTGTGTTTAGTGTTCATACACTTAAAACATTAATGAAAAAGTTTAAAAGCTGTTTTCTTAACGTTATCAAAATGTTCTAGCATTAAAACCGTTTGTATTAAAATTACTTGCATCTAATATGTCTTCAGTGTTCACACACACTTGTAAGTTGTTTAAACTGCATTTCTTAAAGTTATCAAAATGTTTTAGTTCATAAAACATCTAAAATGTTAAAACGTTAAAAGATCAACATCCAGTTATTTACAGAAAAGTAAGACGAGTTAAAAGTTGTTTTTTTCATTACAAAAGATACATTTAACCTTCATTATTTTTGTAAAATGTATTACATTTTACATAAAACACATCATGACATTAAAATTACATGGTGTTAAAAATATAGTTTTTTAGCGGTCACCATACATTTGTAAAATGTTAAAACGTTTAGACATAAAAAATAAATAAATAATTAATACATTTAAAAATATAATACGATAATTAAATAAATAAGGTTTTAAATTGTGCTTTCTTAAAGTTATCAAAATGTTTAAGCATTAAAAACATCTAAAACTGTGTGTATTAAAATTACATCAAACAAATAGAACTAATCACTATATTTGAAGATGTACTTTTTCACATAACACATATAGTGTTTAAAACTATTAAAACAATTTATATCATTAAGATACTTTTGTCTTTAGTGTTCATACACTTGTAAGTTGTTAAAACATTAATGAAAAAGTTTAAACCGCATTTCTTAAAGTTATCCAAATGTTTTCTTAAAACATCTAAAATGTTAAAACGTTAAAAGATCAACATCCTGTTATTTACAGAAAAGTAAAACGAGTTAAAAGTTTTTTTTTCATTACAAAAGATACATTTAACCTTCATTATTTTTGTAACATGTGTTACATTTTACATAAAACACATCATGACATTAAAATTACATCATGTTAAAAATCACAATATCAAAAACACATGCATACATTTAAAAAAAAAAAAAAAACTGACTTACTTTTTTACATCCACGCTTTGTTGTTGAAAGAAGAACAAAAGTATTCCGTTTAAAGATTTAATCCATCTCCAAAGGTATATCCAAAGGTATTAATCCATCACTATAAAGGTATATCAAACTCCAAAACTTTAGAGATTTTAATTCCAAAAGCTGTGTAAATGTAATTTCCCGGGAGCTCCGCGAAACACATCCACTCTCTTACATCCCAAAAGTTAGACTGACATCTCTGAGGTCTACAAAGTAGCCTGACTCAGACTCCACCCCTAGAGCCGTCCCACACCTCGATCCCTCCCACAACAGGTGCTGAGGCGTGGGAAAGGATGGCAAAGAGATCCCACGCGCACACACGCACACGCGCACACACACACACACACACACACACACACACACACACACACACACTCACACACACACACACACACACACACACACACACACACACACACACATAATGAAAGAATAGACGTCCGCAGCCCCTGCGTTGCGCATGCGCGCGCACACACATACATAATGAAAGAAGAGACGCCCCCGTGCTCCGTTTGAAAAGCCGGAAACTCGACGTAGGCCTACATTCTCTTGGAATTTAGGCTACGCTACTGCAGAGTCAGACCCAAAGACTCCCATGAGATGCCTTGATGAAGCTATGTTGGATTTAACTTTAGCTCCGCGAAAATTAGGCTACAAGGATCGTGATTAACAAAATTAACCAGCCGAAACATGTGGAATATATTTTACATTTGATTGATCAATGTGGATATAACGATAGAAGATTTACATGGAATACAACAGAGCACCTTCGATTTGGTTTTCACAGAGCGAGATATTGGATTTTATTTTTTTACCACATTATGGATTGGTATGAAAAGACTGAGGAGATGGATTAACAAATGAGGAATATACAGACTGCTCGTGGACCATGTTAATAAATACCCACGTATTAATTAGAAGGTTATAAGGTATATGTATAAATGTATTTAATGTAATAAATAATAAATATAGCCCTTACATGCTCCCTGAGACACAGTTAAAGTCTACACGACATGCACGACATAACATACTGTAGCCTACATATAACACGGGTTAGATCACGTAACGATCAACGTGCAAACATAATTAACATTGTAAACATTTAGACTGAATGCAATGATAGCGATCTTCAATCTCTCTTATGAAAGTATTATACAATAAAACATGCACATGTGTTTACAATTAGTTGCACGCACACACATATTCCTTAGTTAACAACACTTGATTTTAACTATTATTTACATTGAACAAGAGCATCCACAAATTCTCTCAACATTAGATGTTTTCAAACTTCACGGAAAGTTTTAGAACAGTCCAAATCACAATCAGAGGTGGGGGTGTTTGGGAGAGTCCATTTTTTAAAGGGTCTTTTTCACTGTTTTATAACAAATAACATTATGTCCAGGAGAAGTTCACGCTCACACACAAACACACTCATACAATGTATTATCTCTGGTAAGATCAGGGACTTGTTTTTAATTAAATAAAGTTTTGTTTTTCACATATATTTGAAAAGTTCATCATCACATTTAAAACTTTTAAAAAAGTTGTATAAAGTTATGGTTGGTATTCGTACATTTTACTACGTTATCAGAAAATGTTAGAGAAAGTTGTTACTTCTTTTTAATTCTGTATTTTTACAGACCTAAAACCATGATGCTTCAAAGTATGGAATATAAGTTTTTGAACATTTATAAGATTTGAACATTTATAAATGTGTGTGTTGCAAAAGCAGAAGTCTATTTTCTTTACATAAAGATTTAACTTTTTAATTTCTTTAAATCAGTCTGATGACACACATTATTTCTGTGATTAATTGATTAGTAATGTTGCGAGGGGGTTTCCTCACACGAGTAAAAGCACTTTAGACGTGTTTGTGACAAACACATTGTATTTACTTAGACTTTTTAAATGTATTTAACATTTTAAATGTTTTTCTTCTGTCCAACTTACATTTCATATATGAATTGCCTGAGGCGTTTAACAAACACATATAGGGAATGCATGTTGATTAGTACACTGTACCACTACCATCACTGTAGTATTCTGAGGAAATATAAGTTACTTACTTGGGATAATCTCATTAAATTCAAAAACATTTGTTTAATTTATAAAATCAGACATGGTCTAGCACCACATGCTTTCTGAGTGCATTTAAACATTATATATTTATTTTATATAAATTGTATTTCTTAACCATAATGTGGTGTATGTAATTTTATTTTTGTGATTTTATACATGCGGTTTCCTTTTATTACACCCGGCTGAGGGACTAAGGATGAAAATTAGCACTCTTGAGTTAGCTTGGGTACATTTACATTGTTTTAATGCTGATTAATGTAACACTGTCCCCCTTTCAAATAATGAGAAAATGAAAAAGTACTTTTCAGGCATAGTGTAAACATGTAATGTTCGAGAAAAATCTTTGAGAGGTCTCATCCAGGCATACCTTTGCTAAAATAAACTTTATGGAAGTCATCTCCAAGCTGTGAGTATGCTCCGACGTGTAACTATACCATTATATATTTATATTATGGTACCATGTTGCTTTAAAGTCTTTGTTTGTTTGTTTGTTTGTTATTAACTAATACTTTTTATTTTTCAACATCCTACACAAATTAAAGAAACTTATGAGCTAAGAATGTTCTCTAACCCCAAATAAACAGATAATGGAATGTTTGCAATCTACAATATGTTAGATATTACTCGTTATGTGTGTAAATAGTTGTATTTTACACATCAACACACCGCTGTGATGCAGCGTTCCACACTTGTAAAGCCTATATGGACTAACTTTAAAACATAGGTCTAATCTTTATACAGAAGTCACACACGTCCAAAACAAACATACAAAATTCAAAAAGACCAAACCACTAAGAAAAGAGGGATGAAAAGCATTTGTTTATAAGAAATACACAAAAGTTTGCAAATGACGGTTTATCATTAGTTTTAGTCATCTTGCTCAGTAGATGACACCGTTCACATCTTGTTTCTTGGATTGTACATGTTTTACATGAAGACTTTTCTTTAGAATTTATGTGATAGTCTTTCTGTTTGAGAATGCTTGACTATCTATGACTGACGTTGAATCACACAAGTATTAACACGAAAAGTAAGTGCATGCTGTTTTACACTTAAACTATTACCACAGAATCACTTGAGTTAAATTAAAGCTTGAGGTTGAGACTAAACTCCGCTGAAACCTGTATAAAATTGCACAAAAGTAGATTCTGGACAACTTGCTAAAAAGTAAATGTAGCATGAGCCATTTAAAACAAATACAGAAAAGCCACACCAGTTTTGAATGTTTGTAAGCGGCATGTTATATTTTAGCCGTGGGTATTTATGAAAAACACGTACAAATGTGACATAAAGAGTATTAAATTACGGTCGTCTAGTGTTTAAGACTAAAATTATATTTCTTTTAGAACATCTTTCTGTTATGTCTACGAAACATCGAGATGAAAGAAGGGTATTGCTGTTTTTTCTGTAAACTATTACAAGATGTGCATTTCACAGCACTGATACACATGTAGTTTGTGTATTTGTCACTAAACAACAGTTAACGAATTACAAATGATAAGTGTTATTAAGATTCGTTTTTATTCTGTACACATCAATACTTTGACAACAGAGTTTTAGACACCTGTCTTTTAGGTGTAATCATCTCTAGACGTTGTGTTTTATGTCTTAATATTTCGTTTTTCTTTTTATGAAAACATGCCGAAGCAGTATCAGAATACCAAAATGTTTTAACATATCGTACATTTCTATAAACTAAAAAAAAAACTATAAACAGTTATATGTGAAACATGGTGTCAGTCGTATTAGTGGATTCTTGTTTATATTGAACATTGCTATTGAACCGCATGTTTAACAGTGCTAATGTTCCCGACCTCATCACAGTCTTCATGGAGCATACCAACATTGAAACTTTACTTTACTTTACTTTCGCCTACTACCCCTCCTGGGGCATAGGCCGCCAACAAGGGATCTCCAGGCATCTCTGTCTTGGGCCATTCTTTCCAGCTGACTCCAGGTCTTTCCCATGCTCTTTGTGTCTGCCTCCAAGTCTCGGCGCCAGGTATTTCTCGGTCGACCTCTGTTTCGCTTTCCTTGCGGATTCCATTTTAGGGCTTGTCTGGTGGTGTTTGTCGCTGGCTTACGTAAGGTGTGTCCAATCCATCCCCAACGTAGCTTCTTGATTTCCTCTTCGCAGGTAGCTGGTTTGTTTTCTGCCAGAGTTCGCTATTGCTGATGGTCTCTGGCCAGTGGATGCGGAGTATCTTTCGCAGGCAGCTATTGATGAACACCTGTACTTTCTTGGTGATGGTTACCGTGGTCCTCCATGTTTCTGCTCCATAGAGGAGAACTGCCTTGACATTTGAATTAAAAAATTTGGTCCCACTTTATATTAAGTGGCCCTAATACCTGTGAACTTACATGGTTACTAGATATGTACTTAGTATGTAACTACAGTGTAAATACACATTGGTACATAGTATTTACAACAGTAATATTTGTGTAACTACACATATGTAACAACCCACGGAAAGGTATGTGTAAGTACAAATGTGTAACAGGACATTGGTAACAACACTTTTTCCACTACAGTAAGTACACATGTGTAACAGGCATTGTGTAACTACATTTTGTAATAACAATATGTATTCACACAAGTTGTTCCACTTCCACACGCAGTCTTCCATACTGTAGTTACCAGTTAACAACAGACTGAAACCATGATGATTCCTATGTGTATACCATGTATTTACTATATGTCCGACAGGACTTATATTGAATTACAGCTAAAGTTTTCCCTTGTGGTACCAGTGTACTTGCATGGTTACTCCTCAGGAACTCTGCACTTGATACAATGTGTTCAATTGTCATAACTTACTGTGTATTATGCAAAACCCAAACCTCTGTGCAACACTGTATTAACAGTGTACTTACATGGTAACTCCTCAGGAACTGTCTACTTAATATAAAGTGTAAAATGGTCATAACTTACTCTGTAATATGCAAAACCAAAACCTCTGTGCAACACTGTATTAACAGTGTACTTACATGGAAACTCCTCAGGAACTGTCTACTTAATATAAAGTGTAAAATGGTCATAACTTAACTCTGTAATATGCAAAACCCAAACCTCTGTGCAACACTGTATTAACAGTGTACTTACATGGAAACTCCTCAGGAACTGTCTACTTAATATAAAGTGTAAAATAGTCATAACTTACTCTATAAATGCAAAACCCAAACCTCTGTGCAACACTGTATTAACAGTGTACTTACATGGTAACTCCTCAGGAACTGTCTACTTAATATAAAGTGTAAAATGGTCATAACTTACTCTGTAATATGCAAAACCAAAACCTCTGTGCAACACTGTATTAACAGTGTACTTACATGGTAACTCCTCAGGAACTGTCTACTTAATATAAAGTGTAAAATGGTCATAACTTACTCTGTAATATGCAAAACCAAAACCTCTGTGCAACACTGTACTAACAGTGTACTTACATGGTAACTCCTCAGGAACTGTCAGGGTCATTGTTGTGTACCACAGTAAATGCTAAACACAAGGTTACTTAGTGGATAGTAAACTCTGAAATATAAATGAGATAGTTATGCTTTGATAGATTCTGGGATATTACTGCATAGCACTTTTAAAGATTTACTCTTTATTTTATATTTTTTGATTTTACATTGTGGTGACCTATTTGCCTTTACAGTAAATTACAGTGTTCTGTAAACAATAAACAAGATTAGCCTACACTTTAAAACCTTAAAAAAAACCTTGTTTAATCATTTAACCATTTTGTAGCATTTAGTTTATTTACTGTGAGACACAAAAAGCGTTTTCTCCAATAAAACACAACATAAATTCACAAAATACATCAATTTTATTAACCTGATGTAATCCAAATCTTTAGAATCCATACGTTGTTTGCAAGAAACAGATCAAAATTCAGCCCTTTATGATCTTCATCTCCATTTCTCAGCAGCGACCGCAAAGTGCAAACGTCAAATCCCGCGCTCAGGCGCGCTGGTGATGAATTCAAATTCAAAAAATGCGCCTTCAAGCAGCGTTACGACATGTTTTACGGCCGTGATATCAAACGCTCATTGGCTCTCGCCTGCTTCGTCACAAATTGCGACATGCCGTGTTTCAGTCGGTGTAGTAGGCTACAGAGAAGCGCGCGTGCCTTCACACAGAGCGAACCGAAACCACATTAACATTTTCATGGATTAATAATTTATATTCTGATCTGTACCTCATACACAACTATTATAATACTGCCAGAGAGGACTGCGGCTGCAACGCATCATCATGTGAACCACTTTTGGTACCGGTTTTTACATTTTCGCAATAAACAAATTATTGTGAAATTTATAACGTTACTTGTCTGTATGTTATGTTTTTTTTTTCTTCATAAGTGTAGCCTACGTAGTTTTAAGGAATGGTTATGGGTAGGTTTAGGGGTATGAGTAGGATTAGTGGCTCAAAATATATTTTAATGCTATTGTTAATAAAACTATGAGAGGTTTGGGTTTGCCTAGATGGTCTCTGTTATGACCGTTTTACACTTTATATTAAGTGGACAGTTCCTGAGGAGTTACCATGTAAGTACACTGTTAATACAGTGTTGTACAGAGGTTTTGGTTTTGCATATTACAGAGTAAGTTATGACCATTTTACACTTTATATTAAGTGGACAGTTCCTGAGGAGTTACCATGTAAGTACACTGTTAATACAGTGTTGCATAGAGGTTTGGGTTTAGCATATTACAGAGCAAGTTATGACCATTTTACACTTTATATTAAGTAGACAGTTCCTGAGGAGTTACCATGTAAGTACACTGTTAATACAGTGTTGCACAGAGGTTTGGGTTTTGCATATTACAGAGTAAGTTATGACCATTTTACACTTTATATTAAGTAGACAGTTCCTTTGGAGTTACCATGTAAGTACACTGTTAATACAGTGTTGCACAGAGGTTTTGGTTTTGCATATTACAGAGTAAGATATGACCATTTTACACTTTATATTAAGTGGACAGTTCCTGAGGAGTTACCATGTAAGTACACTGTTAATACAGTGTTGCACAGAGGTTTGGGTTTTGCATATTACAGAGTAAGTTATGACCATTTTACACTTTATATTAAGTAGACAGTTCCTGAGGAGTTACCTGTAAGTACACTGTTAATACAGTGTTGCACAGAGGTTTTGGTTTTGCATATTACAGAGTAAGTTATGACCATTTTACACTTTATATTAAGTAGACAGTTCCTGAGGAGTTTCCATGTAAGTACACTGTTAATACAGTGTTGCACAGAGGTTTTGGTTTTGCATATTACATAGTAAGTTATGACCATTTTACACTTTATATTAAGTAGACAGTTCCTGAGGAGTTACCATGTAAGTACACTGTTAATACAGTGTTGCACAGAGGTTTGGGTTTTGCATAATACACAGTAAGTTATGACAATTGAACACATTGTATCAAGTGCAGAGTTCCTGAGGAGTAACCATGTAAGTACACTGGTACCACAAGGGAAAACTTTAGCTGTAATTCAATATAAGTCCTGTCGGACATATAGTAAATACATGGTATAGACATAGGAATCATCATGGTTTCAGTGTGTTGTTAACTGGTAACTACAGTATGGAAGACTGCGTGTGGAATTGGAACAACTTGTGTGAATACATATTGTTGTTACAAAATGTAGTTACACAATGCCTGTTACACATGTGTACTTACTGTAGTGGAAAAAGTGTTGTTACCAATGTCCTGTTACACATTTGTACTTACACATACCTTTCCGTGGGTTGTTACATATGTGTAGTTACACAAATATTACTGTTGTAAATACTATGTACCAATGTGTATTTACACTGTAGTTACATACTAAGTACATATCTAGTAACCATGTAAGTTCACAGGTATTAGGGCCACTTAATATAAAGTGGGACCAAAATTTTATTTTGGTCTTGACGGACAGTTCCTTGGAGCTCCAGATGTTCCGGAGTTGTATGAATGCTGCGCGCGCCTTTCCGATACGAGCCTTAACATCCACGTCAGTGCCCCCCTGCTTGTTGATGACACTGCCTAGGTAGATAAAGGCCTCGACCTCTTCCAGGGCTTCTCCATCAAGTGTAACTGGGGTGTTGCTGTTCGCATTTATCTTGAGGATCTTGCTCTTTCCCTTGTGTATGCTGAGGCCTACTCTCACTGAGGCCGCTGCTACGTTGTTCGTCTTCTCCTGCATCTGCTGTTGGGTGTGTGACAATAGGGCAACATTGAAACAAGACCCAATATTAGCATGTAACATTTTGAAAATTTTGTTTGTATGCATCTTTGATTTGTTTACATTTCTTCTGAAACACACTGTTTTTAAAATTGTTTACCATTGTTTAACATACTACATCTACTTTCCTTATGCTTTGAAAAACAAACTTTGAAAACAACTATGCTTTCTTAGAATGTCATCAGCCGTAGAAATGTCTTGCGTATGTATCTCACAACTATCGTCGGAGTTTCCTGCATCGCCTAATGTACAGCTAAAGAAAACATTTACGAAATGAGGCGTAGTTACGAAAGAGTTGTGAAATGTGCCTTAAATTGAAATCTATAAGTGACCCTCAAATTCTGTGCATGCAACAAAACACAGCGCATCTGGGCTCAATGATTTATCATAAAATTACTTCTGTCACATTGTTTGAAGAAAAACTTTAATCGGCTGGTGTTTAATAACTATTGAAGTTATTAAACAATGAATTCGGTAATTACATGTTTTATGTGACATATCTTGTTTTAATTTTAACTAAATATACATTTGAATGCTCTAAAGGTTTATAACTTTTATATTAAGGTTTATATTTGAATGAATGAATGAATGAATGAATGAGGCATTTATATAGCGCTTTCGTAAAAGTTTTTCTTTCTACTGTATTAATACTTGTTACAACTCTTATTGCGAACAATCCATCCCATACATATGTTTTTGATCTTGTAATGTTTAATCAAAATGTTGTAATTGGAGTGAAAATCACTAAGTCACTAAACAATAGTTGCACCCACTGTTTACGACGTCATGACGGATACGCCCCTATACAACTCCCTTCCATCCACACAATTTAAACAGCTTGTCTATTATTGAAAAGATGCTGTGAGATATGGGTATAATGCGAACCATTTATCCTTTTTTTTTTTAAATACCGCTAAACAAAAGAATGAAGATCATTTGGTTATTATTATTATTATTATTATTATTATTGCTTAATACCTCCTAATGGTATGGATTAAGGTTGCATGTTGTTTTTATGATCTCAGACATGACCACAAAATATTTTTTAAAAAGAATTTATTTAAACAATATATTGAGAGATAAACAGTACATTCATACATTGAAACGTTATACAATATATTCATACATTGAAATGTTAAAAAGTAAAAGTAAAACAATAGTAATGACATTAAAGTTTGTCTAACCAGGAAATAAATTTTTTGCAGGCTGTGTTATCTCGCTCTAGGATGTAGCTGAGTAGAGTTTCAACGATTTCGCAGACGGCACAGAGTTTCTCATTTTTTGAAAACAGTGACGCACATAGATCTGTTACAAACGTACACATGCAGAGAACTTCAAACTCGTCCCTACAATCAAACACCACACCCAGAACTTTTCTGAGAATTACACAGATCGGCTCGTTGGCATTAAGACACACGATCGTAACATCACGCCATGAATTTGTTAGGCCTCTTACAATCATTTCATTTTTGAGTTTTGTTACACGACTGGTATCTCCCGCACAGTCTTTATTCGAATCACACGCTGCATCGATGATCTTATGCATCAAGTCAATCATCTGGCCTCTAAAATAATCTTCAAACATACAGTCTATGGTATCTCTTAAACGGCACTCTTTGCTCATGGCACAGTCAAACACCGTAGGCTTGTTCGTAGCATCTTCAGAACTCAACGGGCAGTTATGCTCCATCATGCTTTTAGTCCAAAGTTTTTAGATTTTTAGAACTCAACTTCATGGATGGTGTAAACTTTATCCCCTATACGATGTTGAAAGATTCGGATAGTTCCTGGAATGTCATGTGATTGAGTCGTTGCAGCACGATCATCCAAGTCTTGTGCATTAACATTCTGAAGTTGTGGGTTATGGGTCAGATCCTCCATAGTGATATCAGTCGAAGAAGCCCAATGCGTGTCATGCTCAGATATACAAGAATGTTGAAGCGTTCTTTGGTTGTCCATGTAACAATCAGACAATGTTCCTTCAACCTTTGATCGCTGAGATGATGTAGTAGTATAGACGTCTACGCCTGAACTCGTACTGTCCTGTTAGGTCAGCTCTGTCAGGAGGTCACCGGCTCTGTGTCTCTCTGTGAGATTATCAGGGTGGTTATATAACCCTACTGGAGGGGAGGGGATTGTATAGGGGCGTATCCGTCATGACGTCGTAAACAGTGGGTGCAACTATTGTTCCCTTATCGAAAAGGGAACTTCGAGATGCGTCGAAATGCTGCGGGAACGCCTTCTGCGTGATTGCGTCTGAAGCATCTATGCCAACTAGTCCAATGGAAAAAGGGAATGAGCGTCACGGGCGGGTGACGTCATGACCAGGAAAGGATAAGAGCACTTCCGCTGCTCGCCGGCATTAGCTTCTGTGCCTCAGCAAGCGATCTGTGTCTAAACTGTCCCCGTCTATTTATTGTTGTCTGTCAATATTGTTGGTATCGAAATGGCGAAACAAGTCTACAAACAGTGTGTTCCTCCCTGCCCGCGTTATTTAACGGGTGGGGACACACACGAGCTTTGTGTGATTTGTTTGGGATTTGAGCATGCAGCCTCAGCCTTCGAGGGGGCTGAGTGCCAGCACTGTGAGAAGCTACCGCTTCGCATGCTCAGATCCCGCCTGTCACTCTTCGACAAACAGAGTGGGCAGGCTCGCGATCCTCAGGGATCAGGACCCGCGTCTGCCGAGGCAACGCGGAGAATGCATTCCTGGGGATCGCAATTGGATCTCTCGGAGGGGATCGAGACGGGTCCGAGGGCCCTTTCTCCTTCCTTACCCGGGAGATCCAGCTCTCCTCCCCCGGTGTCGGAAGCACGCTTTGCGGTTTCTTCCGCCCGGGGAGAGAGCCCCTTATTACAGTGCTCATAAGCTTCTGAGGAAGTTGATGTTGTCAGTATGGACAGTGATAATGCACACACGGGGGAAAGGGAATTACAATTTATTTCCCCAGCGTATGATGAGCTGGTGGATGTCATGTCACGAGCTGTAGAAAGATTAAATGTTGACTGGCCATCTGAAACTAGAAACACTCGCCCCAAAAGCAGATTAGACGAGCGTTATCTTTCTTCAGCCACATTATCTCCACCGCGAGGGCTTCCTTTTTTTTTCCTGATTTGCACGATGAGTTATCTAAATCATGGAAAAAGCCGTTTTCATCTCGTGTCTTTGTCCCTCATTCCAATATATATTCTAAAATAAGAGGGTCTAAAGATTACGGTTATAGTTCGATGCCCCAGGTTGAACAAAATCTAGCGAGTTATCTCGCGCCTGGTCCCGCATCTTCTATTAAAGCCCCAGTTTTGCCCACTAGACCGCTAAGAAATACATCTAGTTTAGTGGGCAAAGCTTATTCGGCAGCAGGTCAAGCCGGGGCGTGCCTGCACACTATGGCACTGCTTCAGGCTTATCAGGCTGATCTGCTGGGGGACCTGGATAATAGTGAGGGAATTAGTCATGACGATGTTCGAGAACTTCGTAGGGCTACCGATCTTTCTCTCAGGGCTACTAAGGAGACCGCCAGAGCAATTGGGCGGTCTATGGCAGCTTTGGTAGCCACTGAGAGACATTTATGGCTCAATCTATCTGATATTAAAGAGAAAGATCGTACTTTTTTGTTAGATGCTCCGCTTGAACCGTCTGGTCTCTTTGGTGACGCAGTTCACGCTGTGGTAGAAAGATTCCAGGATGCTAAAAAACAGTCGGACGCTTTTAAAAAGTTTATCCCTCGCCGTGTCCAGCCCCCTGGGGCTGCTGGGCGTGAGCAGCCCCAGCCATCTAGCTCATCATATCATGTGCAACAGAAAGAGAGTCTTGCGTCTCGTGCTCCTCCACGAAGATACTGGAGACAGACGCAGCCCTCTCAACCGAAGTCGACTAAGCCTAAGCCGGATCTGAGGACCGTTCTTCAGGCGAAGAAAGCTTCGGTTCAAAAAAAAAAAAGGTCCTGATGCTTAGGCATCAGACCTGTGAGGACAGCCCCGACCGGGGTGGAGCGGTGTTCACCTCAGTACACGGTGCCCGTTCCACTTCGGGGTCCTCACGAGACCCTCCTGCCAACCCTGCCACCTCTGGTGCTTCAGGGCGCAGTGGTCTCCAGCGAGTCGCTGGTGCTATGCTGCGGCACAGCATCGGTTTCGCGCCCTCTGAGGGGGGTTTTAGAGCAGTCAGGTCAGGTAGTTCCTGCCGGTATGTTTCAGGCTCCAGATTTGGCTCTCTCAGTAACACCAGAGACCAGCCTCGAGAGGCTGGTTCCCTTAGTAAATTTTCTGGCAGCGTGGAAGCTTCTGCCGAATATTTCTCATTGGGTCCTGCAGATTGTAGAGAAAGGATACAGAATCCAGTTTGGCTCTCGTCCTCCTCGTTACAGCGGGGTGCTACCCACAGTGGTACGTCCCGAGCAGGCTCTGGTAATGGAGCAAGAAGTAAGGGCCCTGTTAGCAAAAGAGGCTATAGAACAGGTGTACTCACCCGACAGAGAGTCGGGTTTTTACAGCCGTTATTTCATTGTTCCAAAAAAGGATGGAGGGTTGCGTCCCATTTTAGATCTTCGCCTGTTGAATCGGTCAGTTCAGAAACTCAAGTTCAAGATGCTGACCCTCAAGCAGATCGTGACCCAAATCAGATCCGAGGACTGGTTTGTCACGATAGATCTAAAGGATGCATACTTCCAATCTCCATCCTCCCTCAGCACAGGAAGTTCCTAAGGTTTTCTTTCAGGGGCAAAGAATACCAGTATCGGGTTCTTCCTTTCGGCCTAGCTTTGTCACCCCGCACATTCACGAAATGCATGGATGCAGCTTTAGCCCCTCTCAGGCTTCAGGGCATTCGCATTCTGAATTATATCGACGACTGGCTGATTCTAGCGGAATCAGAGCAGTTGGCGGTTCGGCACCGAGGTGTCGTTCTCGCCCATATGCAGATGTTGGGGTTGAGGCTCAATGCCAAGAAGAGTGTTCTTTCTCCAGTACAGAGAACCACTTTCCTTGGTGTGGTATGGGATTCAGTGACGATGAGGGCCAGCCTATCGCCCGTTCGTGTAGCTGCTATCCTATCAGCCACCAAAGAGCTAAAGCTAGGTCAGTCACGCACTGTAAAACAGTTCGAGAAACTGTTGGGTCTACTGGCAGCAGCGTCCAACGTGATACCTTTTGGCCTGCTGTACATGAGGCCTTTACAGTGGTGGCTCAGGACCAGAGGGTTCTCCCCGAGGGGAAACCCATTCCGTATGATCAAGGTTACGCGGCGATGCCTTCGTGCCTTAGAGATATGGAGGAAACACTGGTTCTTAACCCAGGGCCCGGTGTTGGGAGCTCTTTGCCATCGAGCTACTATCTCGACAGATGCTTCCCTCACCGGCTGGGGAGCGGTAATGGAAGGCCGCTCGGTTCAGGGTCTGTGGAAAAGCCATGATCTTTCGTGGCACATCAATTGCCTGGAGATGATGGCTGTCTTCAATGCGTTGAGACATTTCCTTCCGGACCTAAGAGGCCATCATGTGCTCGTTCGAACAGACAACACATCAGTGGTCTCTTATCTGAACCGCCAGGGGGGTCTGAGGTCGCGTCCGCTTTGCAAACTGGCGCACCAGATCCTCCTGTGGTCCCTGGGGAAGGTACTCTCCCTGAGGGCAGTGTATATTCCTGGGGACCAGAATATAGGAGCAGACATCCTGTCGAGGCAGGAGCTGAGGCCAGGGGACTGGAGACTCCACCCCGAGGCGGTGGAGAAAATCTGGGAGGCATATGGCAGAGCAGAGGTGGACCTGTTCGCGTCTCACAACACGACGCACTGTCCCCTCTGGTATTCACTTACTCACCCGGCCCCCCTGGGGCTGGATGCCATGGTGCAGACGTGGCCGAGGCTACGTCTGTACGCCTTTCCCCCTGTTGCTCTGCTCCCAGGAGTTCTGGAGCGGGTCCGTCAGTGTGGGATAAGCCTACTGCTAGTAGCACCACGCTGGCCAAGTCGGATCTGGTTTGCGGACCTGATCCTTCTGCTAGACGGGCCTCCATTGGAGATCCCTTTGAGGAGGGACCTTCTGTCTCAGGCCGGGGGCACAATATTTCACCCTCGGCCAGAGATATGGAATCTTTGGGTTTGGCCTCTGAGGGGGCCCAACTTGTAGATAGTGGTCTTTCAGCTGAGGCTGTTGAGACCATCCTAAGCTCCAGAGCTCCAGCTACGAGGAAACTGTATGCGCTTAAATGGAGAGTTTTCTCCTTATGGTGTCACCGACATCAGTGGGATCCGGTTAATTGTTCTGTCAACACAGTAATCGAGTTCCTGCAGGAGCCCTTTGTGTCAGGTCTATGTCCTTCCACACTAAAAGTTTACGTGGCAGCCATTGCGGCTTACCATACCATGGTGGGAGGTATATCTTTGGGTCGAGACCCCCTGATTACACGTTTCCTTCGTGGCACTTTGAGGCTGAGGCCTGCAACTCGCACTAAGGTGCCAGCTTGGGATTTGACTGTAGTTCTAGAAGGCCTGTCTAGGGCTCCATTCGAGCCCTTAGATTCGGTCTCAGAGAAGTTCCTTACTCTTAAGACCATCTTTCTCCTAGCTATTTCGTCCCTCAAGAGAGTTGGTGACCTTCAGGCTCTTTCGGTCTCCCCCACCTGCCTTGAATTTGCACCGGGGATGGTCAAGGCGTTCCTTTATCCAAAACAGGGATACGTCCCTAAGGTGCCGACCTTGACTCCGAGGCCTATCGTGCTGCAGGCTTTCTGTCCTCCTCCGTTTGCAACTGCGGACCAGGAAAGACTGCACCTGTTGTGTCCAGTGCGAGCATTGGACACATATGTACATCGGACATCCTCAATCAGGAAGTCCGATCAACTATTTATTTGCTTTGGATCACCTAAAAAAGGTCTTCCTGCTTCAAAACAGACAGTCAGTAAGTGGATAGTCGAGGCTATTTCACTTGCTTATGAGTACTCGGGCCAGCCTTGTCCTTTGGTGGTCCGAGCTCATTCGACCAGGAGTATGGCGGCTTCTAAAGCCTTGCTGCATGGGGTTTCTCTCCAAGATGTTTGTGATGCGGCGGGCTGGTCCTCTCCGCTCACATTCGTGAGGTTTTACAGCCTGGACCTGGATGCTGCCCCAGGTTCTCAGGTGCTTAGTGCTTAGCTGAACAGTCTGACACTCAGGTACTTGAATTATGGCGCATTGGGTATTCTCGTTCCCGCAGCTTTTCGACGCATCTCGAAGTTCCCTTTTCGATAAGGGAACGTCTCAGGTTACTATTGTAACCATAGTTCCCTGAGAACAGGGAACGAGACGATGCGTCCCCCTGCCATACTTCTGGCGTCCCTGCGATCGGCTTGCTTCGGCACTGTCGAAGCTAATGCCGGCGAGCAGCGGAAGTGCTCTTATCCTTTCCTGGTCATGACGTCACCCGCCCGTGACGCTCATTCCCTTTTTCCATTGGACTAGTTGGCATAGATGCTTCAGATGCAATCACGCAGAAGGCGTTCCCGCAGCGTTTCGACGCATCGTCTCGTTCCCTGTTCTCAGGGAACTATGGTTACAATAGTAACCTGAGACGTTTAGTGACTTAGTGATTTTCACTCCAATTACAACATTTTGATTAAACATTACAAGATCAAAAACATATGTATGGGATGGATTGTTCGCAATAAGAGTTGTAACAAGTATTAATAAAGTAGAAAGAAAAACTTTTACGAAAGCGCTATATAAATGCCTCATTCATTCATTCATTCATTCATTCAAATATAAACCTTAATATAAAAGTTATAAACCTTTAGAGCATTCAAATGTATATTTAGTTAAAATTAAAACAAGTGTGTCACATAAAACATGTAATTACCGAATTCATTGTTTAATAACTTCAATAGTTATTAAACACCAGCCGATTAAAGTTTTTCTTCAAACAATGTGACAGAAGTAATTTTATGATAAATCATTGAGCCCAGATGCGCTGTGTTTTGTTGCATGCACAGAATTTGAGGGTCACTTATAGATTTCAATTTAAGACGCATTTCACAACTCTTTCGTAAGTACGCCTCATTTCGTAAATGTTTTCTTTAGCTGTACATTAGGCGATGCAGGAAACTCCGACGATAGTTGTGAGATACATACGCAAGACATTTCTACGGCTGATGACATTCTAAGAAAGCATAGTTGTTTTCAAAGTTTGTTTTTCAAAGCATAAGGAAAGTAGATGTAGTATGTTAAACAATGGTAAACAATTTCAAAAACAGTGTGTTTCAAAAGAAATGTAAACAAATCAAAGATGCATACAAACAAAATTTTCAAAATGTTACATGCTAATATTGGGTCTTGTTTCAATGTTGCCCTATTGTCACACACCCAACAGCAGATGCAGGAGAAGACGAACAACGTAGCAGCGGCCTCAGTGAGAGTAGGCCTCAGCATACACAAGGGAAAGAGCAAGATCCTCAAGATAAATGCGAACAGCAACACCCCAGTTACACTTGATGGAGAAGCCCTGGAAGAGGTCGAGGCCTTTATCTACCTAGGCAGTGTCATCAACAAGCAGGGGGGCACTGACGTGGATGTTAAGGCTCGTATCGGAAAGGCGCGCGCAGCATTCATACAACTCCGGAACATCTGGAGCTCCAAGGAACTGTCCGTCAAGACCAAAATAAAATTTTTTAATTCAAATGTCAAGGCAGTTCTCCTCTATGGAGCAGAAACATGGAGGACCACGGTAACCATCACCAAGAAAGTACAGGTGTTCATCAATAGCTGCCTGCGAAAGATACTCCGCATCCACTGGCCAGAGACCATCAGCAATAGCGAACTCTGGCAGAAAACAAACCAGCTACCTGCAGAAGAGGAAATCAAGAAGCGACGTTGGGGATGGATTGGACACACCTTACGTAAGCCAGCGACAAACACCACCAGACAAGCCCTAAAATGGAATCCGCAAGGAAAGCGAAACAGAGGTCGACCGAGAAATACCTGGCGCCGAGACTTGGAGGCAGACACAAAGAGCATGGGAAAGACCTGGAGTCAGCTGGAAAGAATGGCCCAAGACAGAGATGCCTGGAGATCCCTTGTTGGCGGCCTATGCCCCAGGAGGGGTAGTAGGCGAAAGTAAAGTAAAGTAAAGTTTCAATGTTGGTATGCTCCATGAAGACTGTGATGAGGTCGGGAACATTAGCACTGTTAAACATGCGGTTCAATAGCAATGTTCAATATAAACAAGAATCCACTAATACGACTGACACCATGTTTCACATATAACTGTTTATAGTTTTTTTTTAGTTTATAGAAATGTACGATATGTTAAAACATTTTGGTATTCTGATACTGCTTCGGCATGTTTTCATAAAAAGAAAAACGAAATATTAAGACATAAAACACAACGTCTAGAGATGATTACACCTAAAAGACAGGTGTCTAAAACTCTGTTGTCAAAGTATTGATGTGTACAGAATAAAAACGAATCTTAATAACACTTATCATTTGTAATTCGTTAACTGTTGTTTAGTGACAAATACACAAACTACATGTGTATCAGTGCTGTGAAATGCACATCTTGTAATAGTTTACAGAAAAAACAGCAATACCCTTCTTTCATCTCGATGTTTCGTAGACATAACAGAAAGATGTTCTAAAAGAAATATAATTTTAGTCTTAAACACTAGACGACCGTAATTTAATACTCTTTATGTCACATTTGTACGTGTTTTTCATAAATACCCACGGCTAAAATATAACATGCCGCTTACAAACATTCAAAACTGGTGTGGCTTTTCTGTATTTGTTTTAAATGGCTCATGCTACATTTACTTTTTAGCAAGTTGTCCAGAATCTACTTTTGTGCAATTTTATACAGGTTTCAGCGGAGTTTAGTCTCAACCTCAAGCTTTAATTTAACTCAAGTGATTCTGTGGTAATAGTTTAAGTGTAAAACAGCATGCACTTACTTTTCGTGTTAATACTTGTGTGATTCAACGTCAGTCATAGATAGTCAAGCATTCTCAAACAGAAAGACTATCACATAAATTCTAAAGAAAAGTCTTCATGTAAAACATGTACAATCCAAGAAACAAGATGTGAACGGTGTCATCTACTGAGCAAGATGACTAAAACTAATGATAAACCGTCATTTGCAAACTTTTGTGTATTTCTTATAAACAAATGCTTTTCATCCCTCTTTTCTTAGTGGTTTGGTCTTTTTGAATTTTGTATGTTTGTTTTGGACGTGTGTGACTTCTGTATAAAGATTAGACCTATGTTTTAAAGTTAGTCCATATAGGCTTTACAAGTGTGGAACGCTGCATCACAGCGGTGTGTTGATGTGTAAAATACAACTATTTACACACATAACGAGTAATATCTAACATATTGTAGATTGCAAACATTCCATTATCTGTTTATTTGGGGTTAGAGAACATTCTTAGCTCATAAGTTTCTTTAATTTGTGTAGGATGTTGAAAAATAAAAAGTATTAGTTAATAACAAACAAACAAACAAACAAAGACTTTAAAGCAACATGGTACCATAATATAAATATATAATGGTATAGTTACACGTCGGAGCATACTCACAGCTTGGAGATGACTTCCATAAAGTTTATTTTAGCAAAGGTATGCCTGGATGAGACCTCTCAAAGATTTTTCTCGAACATTACATGTTTACACTATGCCTGAAAAGTACTTTTTCATTTTCTCATTATTTGAAAGGGGGACAGTGTTACATTAATCAGCATTAAAACAATGTAAATGTACCCAAGCTAACTCAAGAGTGCTAATTTTCATCCTTAGTCCCTCAGCCGGGTGTAATAAAAGGAAACCGCATGTATAAAATCACAAAAATAAAATTACATACACCACATTATGGTTAAGAAATACAATTTATATAAAATAAATATATAATGTTTAAATGCACTCAGAAAGCATGTGGTGCTAGACCATGTCTGATTTTATAAATTAAACAAATGTTTTTGAATTTAATGAGATTATCCCAAGTAAGTAACTGATATTTCCTCAGAATACTACAGTGATGGTAGTGGTACAGTGTACTAATCAACATGCATTCCCTATATGTGTTTGTTAAACGCCTCAGGCAATTCATATATGAAATGTAAGTTGGACAGAAGAAAAACATTTAAAATGTTAAATACATTTAAAAAGTCTAAGTAAATACAATGTGTTTGTCACAAACACGTCTAAAGTGCTTTTACTCGTGTGAGGAAACCCCCTCGCAACATTACTAATCAATTAATCACAGAAATAATGTGTGTCATCAGACTGATTTAAAGAAATTAAAAAGTTAAATCTTTATGTAAAGAAAATAGACTTCTGCTTTTGCAACACACACATTTATAAATGTTCAAATCTTATAAATGTTCAAAACTTATATTCCATACTTTGAAGCATCATGGTTTTAGGTCTGTAAAAATACAGAATTAAAAAGAAGTAACAACTTTCTCTAACATTTTCTGATAACGTAGTAAAATGTACGAATACCAACCATAACTTTATACAACTTTTTTAAAAGTTTTAAATGTGATGATGAACTTTTCAAATATATGTGAAAAACAAAACTTTATTTAATTAAAAACAAGTCCCTGATCTTACCAGAGATAATACATTGTATAAGTGTGTTTGTGTGCGAGCGTGAACTTCTCCTGGACATAATGTTATTTGTTATAAAACAGTGAAAAAGACCCTTTAAAAAATGGACTCTCCCAAACACCCCCACCTCTGATTGTGATTTGGACTGTTCTAAAACTTTCCGTGAAGTTTGAAAACATCTAATGTTGAGAGAATTTGTGGATGCTCTTGTTCAATGTAAATAATAGTTAAAATCAAGTGTTGTTAACTAAGGAATATGTGTGTGCGTGCAACTAATTGTAAACACATGTGCATGTTTTATTGTATAATACTTTCATAAGAGAGATTGAAGATCGCTATCATTGCATTCAGTCTAAATGTTTACAATGTTAATTATGTTTGCACGTTGATCGTTACGTGATCTAACCCGTGTTATATGTAGGCTACAGTATGTTATGTCGTGCATGTCGTGTAGACTTTGACTGTGTCTCAGGGAGCATGTAAGGGCTATATTTATTATTTATTACATTAAATACATTTATACATATACCTTATAACCTTCTAATTAATACGTGGGTATTTATTAACATGGTCCACGAGCAGTCTGTATATTCCTCATTTGTTAATCCGTCTCCTCAGTCTTTTCATACCAATCCATAATGTGGTAAAAAATAAAATCCAATATCTCGCTCTGTGAAAACCAAATCGAAGGTGCTCTGTTGTATTCCATGTAAATCTTCTATCGTTATATCCACATTGATCAATCAAATGTAAAATATATTCCACATGTTTCGGCTGGTTAATTTTGTTAATCACGATCCTTGTAGCCTAATTTTCGCGGAGCTAAAGTTAAATCCAACATAGCTTCATCAAGGCATCTCACGGGAGTCTTTGGGTCTGACTCTGCAGTAGCGTAGCCTAAATTCCAAGAGAATGTAGGCCTACGTCAAGTTTCCGGCTTTTCAAACGGAGCACGGGGGCGTCTCTTCTTTCATTATGTATGTGTGTGCGCGCGCATGCGCAACGCAGGGGCTGCGGACGTCTATTCTTTCATTATGTGTGTGTGTGTGTGTGTGTGTGTGTGTGTGTGTGTGTGTGTGTGTGTGTGTGTGTGTGTGTGTGCGCGTGTGCGTGTGTGCGCGTGGGATCTCTTTGCCATCCTTTCCCACGCCTCAGCACCTGTTGTGGGAGGGGTCGAGGTGTGGGACGGCTCTAGGGGTGGAGTCTGAGTCAGGCTACTTTGTAGACCCCCAGAGATGTCAGTCTAACTTTTGGGATGTAAGAGAGTGGATGTGTTTCGCGGAGCTCCCGGGAAATTACATTTACACAGCTTTTGGAATTAAAATCTCTAAAGTTTTGGAGTTTGATATACCTTTATAGTGATGGATTAATACCTTTGGATATACCTTTGGAGATGGATTAAATCTTTAAACGGAATACTTTTGTTCTTCTTTCAACAACAAAGCGTGGATGTAAAAAAGTAAGTCAGGTTTTTTTTTTTTTAAATGTATGCATGTGTTTTTGATATTGTGATTTTTAACATGATGTAATTTTAATGTCATGATGTGTTTTATGTAAAATGTAACATGTTACAAAAATAATGAAGGTTAAATGTATCTTTTGTAATGAAAAAAAAAACTTTTAACTCGTTTTACTTTTCTGTAAATAACAGGATGTTGATCTTTTAACGTTTTAACATTTTAGATGTTTTAAAAAAACATTTGGATAACTTTAAGAAATGCGGTTTAAACTTTTTCATTAATGTTTTAACAACTTACAAGTGTATGAACACTAAAGACAAAAGTATCTTAATGATATAAATTGTTTTAATAGTTTTAAACACTATATGTGTTATGTGAAAAAGTACATCTTCAAATATAGTGATTAGTTCTATTTGTTTGATGTAATTTTAATACACACAGTTTTAGATGTTTTTAATGCTTAAACATTTTGATAACTTTAAGAAAGCACAATTTAAAACCTTATTTATTTAATTATCGTATTATATTTTTAAATGTATTAATTATTTATTTATTTTTTATGTCTAAACGTTTTAACATTTTACAAATGTATGGTGACCCCTAAAAAACTATATTTTTAACACCATGTAATTTTAATGTCATGATGTGTTTTATGTAAAATGTAACACATTTTACAAAAATAATGAAGGTTAAATGTTATCTTTTGTAATGAAAAAACAACTTTTAACTCGTCTTACTTTTCTGTAAATAACTGGATGTTGATCTTTTAACGTTTTAACATTTTAGATGTTTTATGAACTAAAACATTTTGATAACTTTAAGAAATGCAGTTTAAACAACTTACAAGTGTGTGTGTGAACACTGAAGACATATTAGATGCAAGTAATTTTAATACAAACGGTTTTAATGCTAGAACATTTTGATAACGTTAAGAAAACAGCTTTTAAACTTTTTCATTAATGTTTTAAGTGTATGAACACTAAACACAATAGTATCTTAATGATATAAATTGTTTTAATAGTTTTAAGCACTATGTGTTATGTGAAAAACACAACTTTTGCCCAAAATATATGTTATTTTTGTGATTGAAAACTCTTTTTAAAACAGATGTTTATGTAAAATGAAACATTTTACTAAATAATGTGTAAAGGTAAAGACATATGTATCTTAATGGTTTTAATCACTACGTGTTATGACCCTTTTCTTTAATAAAAAACACTAAACCTATCTCTGTTTTCTGTCATCCTTCTTAAAAAGATTGAAAATGTATTGTTTTGAATGTTTTTCCATTATTTTGAACATTTTTTTACATTGATCAAGACAGGTGCCCGTAACAGGTGTACAACACGTGCCCAGACCGGAACCGGTTCGGATGGGAGGGGTTCCGTACCGTGGGAATTCCCACGGTCACATGATCTCTCCGGAAGTGGGTGGGAGGGGGCGGGACTAAGCGTGGGAAAAGGGGGCTGGGGCTAAGCGTGGGGGAAAGGGGCGGGGCTAAGCGTGGGAAAAAGAGGCGTGGTCAATCAAGGGTCATAAATCACTCAAAGTGACATATGTCGCCCTTCATTCTCTCTTATAGTAACACCTGGGAAGAACATCTGGAACACCTTAAAGTTGTCTTCAAGTGTCTCCAGGCTGCAGGACTCACAGTGAATGCTGCCAAGTGTACCTTTGCCAAAGCAGAAACTGAGTACCTGGGCCATGTCATTGGAGGAGGGGTCATCAAACCACAGGTGCAGAAGGTTCAGGCCATCCAGTCTTGCCCACTCCCACAAACCAGAACTCAGCTCAAGTCCTTTCTCGGTATGTCAGGTTGGTACCACAAATTCATACCTAACTATTCTGATAGAGCAGCTGTGCTTACAGATATGACCAGTCCTAAAAAGCCCAAGCAGCTCTGTTGGACAGAAGAGGCCGAAACAGCCTACAGAGACATCCAGCAGGCACTTAGCAGCGATCCTGTGTTGTACTGCCCAGACTTCAAACAACCATTCATTCTGCAGACTGACGCTTCAGACCGTGGGCTCGGTGCTGTGCTCCTTCAAGGCCCCGAAGGGTTCCGTCAGCCTGTGGCATATGTGAGTAGAAAACTGTACCCAAGGGAGGTGCGTTATTCTACAGTGGAAAAGGAATGTCTAGCAATCAAATGGGCTTTGGACTCTCTCAAATATTACCTCTTGGGAAGGGAATTTACCCTTGAGGTGGACCATAAAGCCCTGAAGTGGCTGGACAGGATGAAGGATACCAACAATCGAATAACCCGTTGGTACCTGGCCATGCAACCTTATAAGTTTGAAGTACATTACATCCCTGGCAAGCAGAATGCTACGGCCGACTACCTTTCCCGCTGTCCCAGCGAGAGTCCAGAGGAGGGGGAGTATGTGGCGGTCCTACCAACCGCCAACACCTAAAGTGGCGATAATGCATTCATTTTTCTTTATAAATAAATCATAAACCCATATTTTTCTAGATATTTTTATTCCTTTCACAATGATGCTAGTTCCCAATCTGAGTGGACACATTTTGGTTAATGGCATTCATTTGAGAAGAATTGTTTTGGGATTTATACCTGTCTTTTGTTTCTCCACATGCGGCTGCTGAGTCATCTGCCAAAGGGGGTGCTGGAGTTTGAGAGCACCTTTTATACTCCACCACAGGAAGTGGAAGGAACCAACTCCTGGCAGTGGACAGAGGGACTCTGAATTACAACGTTTTTAATAAAACAGCAGCATGTGGATATTTTGTTGTTAGGTTAATATTGGGTTTCAGTAGTGTTTGTTTGTACAGTAGCCTATATTCTTATGATTGGTGGTTGGGTTTATTTTGGGTCTTTTTAATTGTAGTTAATTAAGTTTCCCCCTTTGTGTTTGGTGTAGGCTAGCCTGGGTGTATATATACCCCCATTTTGTGTCATTCAGTAGGTCAGTTTTGTTATGTTCAGACTTATGTTGTGGTTCTGTTATGTTGACCTCAGTTTAGTTGGGACCCACTTTGATTAAATCTGTTGTTACTTTGTTTTTTCTTATGATTTGAAACTTTGTTTGATTTGTAGGCTAAATAAAGCCATTTTTTTGCAAATCCCTGACCTTGTGCCTTGCCTTTACTGCTTGGTCCGTGACAAGGTCCATGGAAAATTCTGGATGCTGACCAGACAAGATAAAAAATATACTTTCTAGGATATCTCATACATATTGGGCTGAACTTCTGATATGCCATCGAGGGTTGCTGAAGGCCGTCTTCATCGGAAGCCTTCGTTTTAAAGGATGCATCAAGTGTGTCCTTCCTTCAATCACCCACAATCCTTTGCACACATTTCAATTCACGAAAGTAAACTGACAGAAAGTTGGCACTGAGCTTGACTGAGTTTATTATGAAATAATAAATTGTGTGTAAGACACAAATAATGTTTTCGGAGATGAAGGCTGATGTTCTCTTTTATTTTGCTGTAAATTAATCACTAACACTAAACTGACAATAATGTAAGCCACTGGGAGACACAGAATACAAAGTATTTTCCCCAAATTAATTTTAATACTGTAGTTTAACCCATTAATTGTCACGTTTTGATGTATTTTGTTATCCTTTGTGATCTTGTTTTCCCCTGTCTTGTGTGATTTTTGGTTTAGTCCTGTTAGTTTTCCCGCTCCTCGTTTGTGTCCAATTTTCTGCACCTGTTTTCAGTTAATTATCTTGTTTGGTTCAGTTCATTTAAACCCTGTGTTTTCCCTCAGTGTTTGTCGATCGTCGTCTATGTATGGTTGAGTGTAAACCCTGAAGTCCTGGAGTTTTTGTTCTTGTTTCATTTTGAAAGTTTCATTTTGTTATTAAAACTATTATATTGAAGCTTCCGTGTCCTCGTCTTCGGTCACCTGCACCCAACCCTGACATTAATAGACTTCCTTGAGAATACACTCCAGCACAACAGCCGTAATGAAATGATCTTGGATTGATGAAGGATTTATGATCTATCGACCCATTATTTAAATACTGTTCATTTTGAACAAAAATTATGATTTATGAATTGTGATTTGATTATTAACCCTAATTTTATAAATGTCTGTTTCCCTTTCTGCTTTACCGATAGAGGCCATATAGTTTTTTCCATCAGGGTTTACAGTGGTATAAAAACACAAGACAGGGAATGAAACTGTTGACAGAGCATGTTTTCGGTCTATTGACAGTTTCTATAGCCACACATGAGGTTTATTTTCCAAACGTCATTGAAGGTGAAACAGAGAAACTGCTGATGATTGTAATAGTATCTTTTCATAAGATTTATGGATTGATAATATCTAGAGTATAACCATAAATTCTGGTTATAGAATTATTTCACAAAGTATCATATATATTTGTCAAAAGTTTGGACACATTATTATTTTTAATGTTTTTGAAAGAAGTCTCTTACGCTCATCAAGCCTGCATTTATTTAATCAAAAATACAGAAAAAACAGCAATAAAATAAAATAATCTATTTTAAAATGTAATTTGTTCATGTCATCAAAGCTGAATTTTCAGCATCATTACTCCAGTCTTCAGGAAATCACTATAATATGATGATTTATTATCATTGTGGAAACAGTTCAGCTACACTCAAAAAAATGCTGGGTTGTTTCTGTAAACAAATTGTTGGGTTGATTGTGCTGGGTCAAAATGCTGGGTTGTTTGGGGCACTGTAAACACATTATTGGGTTGCTCATGCTGGGTCAAATGATTTGTAAGGGGGTAATTCACAAATAAACAGCTGGTTGGGTTATTTTGACCCAGCAACTGGTTTATTCTTTGCGGAACTTTCTGGATTCTTCACTTCTGACTCGAGGAGGACGTCACTCGGAGCGGGCAGTGTTTTATGGTAAGTTAATGTTTACCGATATTTTTAACATGAATAATTTCACTGTTCAGCATACAGTCTTTGATATGGAAGTGTGAGGGGTAACGTTAACGTATTTATTCTGTAAAACATTAAATAGTAACAGCTAGCCGGTTAGATTTTTTGACAAAATGCTGCGTTAGTTGTAAACCAGCTATATCAGCAGCCTTATTGAAATATGCCGTTTAAATTGTAATTTCATCACGTCAATATCGTATTTATTGTGTACGTAGTAATTAAAAGTGAGGAAAGCGTTTTGAATGAAACCGTACACGCGCAGTAGGCTGTTTAGTCTCGGGCTCGCACGTAAAAACTGCGGGAAAAAAGTCTAACGTTAGTGACTCGTGTGGAAAGTCTGCAGGCAAATTTAAGAAATTCTCGTCAGAAGAAGCGACGGGGGTAAGTTCCAGTACAGTCTGCTTGTTTCTTCTGGAATGTCGATGTCGGAACGGATCGTTATTGAAAAAAAAAAAAAATACGTTGGGATGTAGGGGAATTGTATGGCGTGCAATCTTTACAAACGGCAACTGAGGCAATGGTAAATAAATCGATTTCATATTAAGCATGTTCTCGCCCTGAAAACCCATTAAAGTTACAAGTTGTTAAGACCTGAGTTAGGCCTAAGTTACTAAGAATAATTTAGTATTAAGGCAGTGGTCATGGACCGCGCGATGTTTGAGGCCAAATAATCGTTTTTGCTATATTCACAACAGCGCCATTTTAAACACCAGGGCAGAAAAGTCAGAAATCCTACTTTAAAAATATGAATTGTTATAAACAGCATACTATTTAAATGTTAATGCAACTTATTGTATTATGCTCATTTTGTTTAGCTGCTCAAGGGGAGACAGCTTTGAAGGTCCTGCAAACTTTGCTTCCCCCATCCATCTAACGTTACAGGAGAGGAGGAGAAGGCGTCAGACCCACCACAGAGGCACAGAGGTCCTTAACATGCAACCTGTAAGTTTTGCTTTAGTGTTTCTACTTCAATAAGAGTTGACGTTTAATATGCTTGATAACTATGAAAGTAATTTAGGTTTAGAATATTTAAAGGTGCAATCTCTGTTTGCAACATATTTGGCCATATTTGGTAATGTTTGTAATAAAAAAAAATATAAATACTTTCACAAAAAAAGTTTAACTTGCATGTCAGTTATATTGCAACACTCTAAGTGATTGTGTGTAATCAACAGGGGACCAACATGGATGAATATTTACAAAATGACTGGAGCATCAGGGATGTGACGAGGGGGACACGTCAGACCTTTGCCACTGTTCCAGGCCACGCCATCGAGACCGAGTCTTTGCTGGAGGCTGGTGATCTTTGTTTCAAAGCCTTATTTTGTTTTTCATGTTAAATACACGAAGCAGTGTATCAAATTTATGGAAAAGAGTCGTCCTCTGTCAAATTTGAGGAAAACCCTGTGATATTTAGTCACAATTGAAATGTTTGTTGTTATTCTTAATAAATCAACACATCTTAATAAATGAAATCATAATCGTATAAGAGTTCAAATGAGTTGCTTAATGACTTTTAAAGGTGCATTGTGTAATATTTAGGAGGATCTGTTAACAGAAATGCAATATCATATACATAACTATGTTTTCAGTGGTGTATAAAGACCTTACTTAATGAACCGTTATGTTTTTTTTTACCTTAAAATGAGTATACATTGTATAATTGTAATAATTGTATACAAAAAAATATTAAAGAGATGTATTAAAAAATAAAAAAATATATAAATAAATGATTGAAATCACATATTGGCCTCTCTGGTTTATTGTATTACAGAGACAATAATTATTTTACTAATTATTTGTTACTAATTTTAATAAGGCAATGAGACAGGAAATAACCCAGCACATGAGTAAGACTTAACCCAACAAGATGGTCAATTTCACCCACTGGTTGGGTCAAATGAATGACCCAACAATATGGGTTAAATGGAAAAACCCAGCACTTGGGTCAAACCAACCCAGCGCGTGTTCTGTCCAATAGTGACCCAGCGGCGTGGTTAAGGTTGGGTTATTTTTTAACCCTGCATTTTTTAGAGTGTAAGTTTGTTCATGTCTGCTCATGTTAAAAAAATGTAATTAGTTCTCTCATCACCAGGTCCAAATACTTAAATAAAACAATGAAAATATGACAGCCAAACAAATTCACAGCGTTCCTTATAATTTTTAGAAAATTATTTTCTAAACTACTCAAATCAAAAGTAAAAAAAAAGAAAAAAAAAGAAAAAGAGAACAGTAGGGCACACGGAAAAATAAACTGCTGTTCATCTCCCTACAAAAAAAAAAATGTTCCACTAAATATATTTAACATAGATATTCAAGAAAGCCCTTGTTAGTTTAGTTACTCTCCTACACACACTTGTACTCTCCTACACACACTTTTACAACAGTTATATCTTAACAACACTGTTCAGTGACATTCACACACCCAAACTGAACTTCGCTCTGAGTCTCCGCAGTGTGAAGAAACTTGGAATGTTTTTATATCTTGATTAAACCACAAACAGGAAACATGCTGCATGTGCTGCTGCAAAACATCAAGCACTCAAAATACTTGATCACACTCACAACACATGTACAACATCAAAATAAGATGGAGACGCAACAGATTATTAAATGCTGAAGAAGTATTGTTAGTTCATGTTAACTAATAACTAATGTTAGTGAATATAACCTTATAGTAAAGTGTTACCCATTTTTCATATTTAAAAAGTTACTAAAATATGTAAAAATGCAATCATGGAATGGAGAATGGGTAATGGGGGGGGGGGGGGGGGGGGGGATGGAGAGCCACTGGAGGGTTTAGTGGGGGAAAGTCACGTGACAGGAAGCAATGCCTTCATCGCTCTATGATTGGATATGATTGGTTCATGCGATAAATCCCACATTTTGTTTTCACGTACGTACGTGAATGAAGAAAATTATGCCATTGATGTGAAAAGTAATAAAAAAAACAATTAAACATAACGGCCATTTAGATATCACTTCTTTGTCACATCAAGCTTGACCTGGCCAGAGAACATGATGACTGAGGGGATCACAATCAGCTTCTGGAAATGAAAGGTTTATCTGCTGTCTGTAATCAGTGTTTACTCAGCTTGATGACTGATTATACGAAATAAGTTGACTATTAAAAAGAACAGCTGTAGACTATATAGATTCACAAATAAAATATATGTTTTTAAATTGTTACCGTCTTTGGTTATTATTTTGGATTAAATGTAAAAAATACTAATAAAAACCAACTTGATTAGATTTATAGTTAATATTTGTTTTAATGTTTTAATAAATATAACATTAATTGCATTGCTAATGTTAAAATACTGAATCAAATTGTATTCATTTATTTTTTTATGTAGACAAAATACTGTAAATTTACTGTAATTTTTACATTTATCAATTTAGCAGATGATTTTATCCACTTACAAATAAGGAATATCACAAGTTATTTGCCACAAAGACACAACATTATATAGTATATAATATCAGGTTTATTATAAATCTAGATTAGGAGACAAGCAAGAGCAGAAGAGAAATATAGAGATTTATTTGTTGTTGTTGTTTTAAGCTTTTTGGTTTAATGTTGTGTTGTTCAGTAAGGAGCGTCTTCAGCATTTTTGCGAGTTTTTAAAACTTGTGATCATGGCCTGAGCAGATAATGGGGACAAGTTCATTACACAGAAAGATTAGAGGAATATGAGATAAAAAAAAACAGATTCTGCAATTTCAGTTAGCATAAAAACAGGTAGAATTGGTGGGAGGATGTGGCTTGAATAACTGACATGTGACTGTGACTAATGCAGTGTCAGTTTTATTTGCTGCATTAAATACTGGAATAAACTCATGCACAGTGTCTATTGCAGAAGTCAGAGAGACGGATTCATGCTGTATTCCTGATCTCTTTTCAGCTCATCATATGGTAATTAAAACACTTTATATTTAATTGTTTTGTAAAGAGATTTTTATTAATTTATTTAAATACAAACATGTATGTCTCTATTATAGTGAAACAGAAATGTAAAGCTGTATTGCTCAACAATCATTAACTGATTTCAAACTTCACTCTGAACTGAACTACTGTATTCTTTTGAACAGATATTACCAAAATATATGAGAAATTACAGCATGGGAAAACATGTGTGGAGCTTCACAAACTACAGAATAAATAAACGTGACAAGACAGAAAGAGAAGAATGGGAAACAAAAAGGACAAAACGTCTCGATCAAATGAACCAAACCAGAAAAACACGCCGAGTCTAGTCAGAAAAAACAGCATTAATAGCGGCAAACCAAACTGTGAGTATTTATGATGTTTAAGATTAAACTATCATATTTCATCATCAGTGCTTCATCTTCTCTGACAGTGTCTGAATGTGTATAATCAATTCTAAACTTTGAATTTTCAATCACTATACAGTATATATAGGAGAAGCAACAAGCAACTTTGTGGTCATATTATGTTTTTTTTATGTTTTTTTTTTTATTGTCTATTTCACCAAACTATATGAAAACATTTTATTAGCCTACGTTAAATTCAGTTCAAGTCTGTTATGCTTATTCTCATGGGCATCACTATAGGCACTTTTTAGAGTCTAACTTCTGGCTAGCCAGCCTAAAAAAAACAAACAAAAAAACGGCCACCCTGTGATTAAGTGTAGGCTACACTAATTCGTGTTCGCTTCAGTCCCCTTTAAAACACATCAAATTTGTTTTAATTTTTCATATAATTTCGCCATTTTGATCTGAAAATAGGCCTATGTAATAATTAGTTTACTGTCATTGTGAGGAGACAATAAACATTAACGAAGCCATTTTCATCATATTAGGCACAAGAACAGAGTCGTCGCCAGAGCAGATCTACTGGAGGGGCATTGGGTCATCAATATTTCAGGGAGAAATATTTTGACGCAAAAAAAACGAAACACCTTTTATTATTATTAATATTAATTATTATTTGCGAATTTCCCCACCACTGTTTGTCAGGGTCGATATTGTCACCACCACTTTTAAACATCACGCGGCACGGATGTACCAATACAAATAAATAAAACATATCCAGTTAACTAGCAGAGCATTCATTTGTTAGATAAGAGACGATCTAGCAGACTGAAATGTATTGTTTTTGAAATCAAGCGATCAAAGTGCTTGTTGACTGCGATCAGTGGTGCTGATAAAGTGTTCTCTTGTGGCTCGCGCTGCCGCGCACAGTCTTCACACGGATGCGCATTTAATCCGTTGCAGAGAAATCTCTATTCATTCCGGTGAAATCACAAAGTAAAATGCACACAAACGTGTCCCTGATTGATATACAACCACTGATAAACATAATCTGTTTGATGAGGAAAAAAAACGATACGAGTGCGGATTATAACCCAGAACCTCGGACACGCTTGGCAAAAGTTCTGCCACTGGACCATTAACACACATACAAAAAAAAGTCGGACTGGATATTTCTTCACGTGAAAATTCTTGGCATCAACATATATTAGATCTCATTAAACTACAAATTAAACACAATGTACCATTTAATCAAAATCAACATTTCCTCGGGAAGACCCTGAACCCCCTGACTACCTCACATTCGGGCCCTCAGTGATTATAAAACCCTATGCATGTTAATATGCAAGTTAATAGTGAGAATTAGACCCTAAACTAAAATGTTAACTTTTTTTAAATCATAGCCCTCAATGGGGACTGAATCCCCCGAAAATAAAAATCACCTCTGCTTATTCTTATTAATTTTGTTAAAAATACTCATATAGATTCTACAACTTGTATGTAAATGTATATCCACAACTGTAAGCGTTTAACAGATTCTCTGCATCACAGAGACACTGATTTATTAATTATCGCTGTTTGAGCGAATGCTATAATCTGATGTTTGTGTTCTTCATTCACAGTTTCTCATGTCTCACAGATTCATTGTGATGTTTCAGAGTCACAGAAAAGGTGAGACACACACATCATATACAGAGAAATAGAATGAAAACTGATTAATATATATTGATATATATTTATATGTTTCTCCTTTTAGAAAGCAGCGGTGGGATTCATCTAACCTGATAAATATTCTCCATCATGCTCCTTTTAAACAAATAATAAGTTCATGGTTAAGACATGCACTGTTACAGTATATAAGATGAATGTGTATGAATGGATTTTTTATTTATATAGTACATGTTTGTATTTCATGAATATAGTACATTCTTTCCTGAACACGTCTGATCTGTATATTAGTTTTACAGTAATCTTGATTGTAACCTGACATAAACTGCTAGTTATCTGTGTTTTATAAGCTTTCCTGTAGCTCAAACAGTAGATCGTTGCAACGTCATGGGTTCGATTGCCAGGGAAAGCAAGAACTGATAAGAATGTAAATGTTTACCTTTTAATGTAATGTTTGTCGCTTTGGATAAAAGCGTCTGCCAAATGTGTAAATATATTTGACCCTTAATTTTATCAAAATCAGTAAGCGAGATAAATGTGTTTCGACTGAATAATGCAGCAGTTAACAACACAACAGCAATGGTGAAAGCGTTTTGTATATATACTTGCATATTCAGAGATTATGACACTATTATATGAGAACTGGACTTAGAACAGGTAAAAGTAATTTATTCCATTTAAGCTTTTATCTGACTCCATTTTATCACAACCTCGAATTTAGGTTATATTGCCAATTGGTTTTTGGTCAATATATAATAGTTTAGCTATACATTTGATTATTCTATTTAACTTTTTTATATTTTAATCGCTCATTAGGCATGTCGCTCAGAGAGTCTCGCGGCGTCCGTTTTTATATGCGGATCTCAGGATCACAAACTCGCCTGATCGATAACCAGAGGTTATGGCTAAAGCGATTCAACAATGTTGAACATTCGCCCTACAGTCGCCCATATAACAATTTAGTCAAAGCCCAAACAAAAAGCAGAGGTTATGACTAGTACATTAAGATAATGCTGGTTTAACGCTTGCTATTAACTTAATAATTAACTTAATTTTTATCTAGCCCACTTTTTGCGACTGATAACAACTTAGTTAAATCACACAGTGAGTCAGGAATCTAGAATCCCACCGGATGTGCTCTCGCTCCTCTACTCTAGGTCTAGTTTGTACTAATGTAATATAACCCTGGACGCAGATTTGTGGAAACATAAGACTTCACTTGAGAAAATAATTTCAGAGTGATTCAGAATAAAATCAAATGTAACAATTTATTATGTCAGGTAAAAGTAGCATACCGATTTCATAACCAGTTCAAAGATAATCAATAATACCATTGAATGCTCAGAGATAAAGAGTAAAGGATGTATGCTAAACCCAACATGTAGAAAATGCATAATGCTGGAGTCTTTGAGTTCTTCAACATTATGGGCTGATCTGAGGTAAAGAATTTCTTAATAGGGACATTTATTTATATAGACAGAAAATCTTCACATAGAAATATTTGCTAACAATGGAAATTTGCATTCAGAGTTTACACGTTTTGGGAGCAGAATGCCATTTGCCTGGAGGACCCTCCCTCCTTTGTGTGCAAGATATCTTTAAACTCTTAAGAACTTTATTACCTTTTGGTTTACTTCTGTGGGAATGAGACATTTGTACCAGTCGCACTGAGACATTCAAATGATACCAAACATGTATGATTAGGGCTGGGCGATATGGCCTAAAAAAAAAATCCCCGATTTTTTGACAAAAAATCCGATTGACGATTTAAATCGATTTTTTTTCTCTCCCTACTTAAAATCAATCCTCAGATGACAAAGAAATTGTTCAAAACAAGTTTTTACTTTATTTTGTTTTAATATTCCCTTCTGGGATATTATCTGGATTAAAGTGCAATCAGAAACAACAAGCCAAAAAGACCAGAGGGTCCTGTCATTGTAAATAGCCTAGTGTAAATGTAACATAACATAAAATGGGTGGATTGGGGGGGATGTGTAAAGAAAAAAAAATATTGCATCACACGAAGATTATTGTGATTGTCAAATTATTTGGTAACTAAACATCATTTTATCAAGTTTATTAACTATGTAAACACAATGTTTACATGCATAAAGACTGGTATGCTACTGTTTTTATTATTGCTTAACACAAATTTCATAATTTCAATTCAATTCATGTGATTTTGATTCTGATATTGATTCAATATCAATTCCTTTGGATAAATATTAGGTACAGTAGATATGTTAATGTGTTATGTTAATTGTTCTCCAAAAATAAATCACCTAATGCTGTAAACATAGAGAGCCCTGTCAGCTGGTATTATTAAAGGTTAAAACTAACTCAAATTAAACATAATGCATTCCCTTTCGTTCGTCACTCCGAGTTCCGTTGGATGACGACGAATGGGGTTTCGCATAGAAAGCCTATCAACTTCGAGTATACAAAACGAGCCAATGGCAAAGAAAAGCCATGGGTCTGCGGAATTTGCATGACGTAACTCCGCCCCACCTCGTGGGTATATAAGGAGGAAGTCCTGCAGCAAGCAGATATGTTTTCGCTTCGGAGCCAAGTTTATTTCTTCACTCCACAAGCCATCTCTGTATTGTCAGCTTTACAAACGAGTTCCTCAGTGTTGGGTGTGACGGCGATCTCCGGCGGGGCGCGCGCTTCCTGCTTATCTGTGCAGTGGTTTGCCAGAGAGTGTGTGTCTCCCCGGTCGCTTCAACACTTGAGTGTTTCTCTCACAAAAGAGCTTGCACGCGGCACGTCTTTTTAAAGATGCCTCGCCCGTGTACTTCTGGTTGCGGCAGATCGGTTTCGGACTCTGATGGGCACGAGCGTTGCCTAGTGTGTTTGGGCATTGAGCATGCTAGAGCGGCGCTCGTGGCTGAGTCATGTTCTCTCTGTGGAGACATGACCATCGCGTCATTACGGTCGAGACTCAATGTGCTCGCAAGAGCGAGAGTCCCCTCTGCCACACCCCGATCTAGCGCTCCCTCGCGGGGTGCTATTTCGGCTGGTGGTCGGGGTGATCTGAGGGTTACGGTTTGGCAAAAAGCGCCGACCATTGGTCCACGCGTCAAACCCCCCTGCGTGACGGTGCCCGCTAGTGAACTGTCGATTTCCACGGGTCTACCCTCTGGTGGCCCGTGTACTTCGGCTGAAGCTACAGAGGATGATCTGATTTCTGTAGCAGCATCACAAGGTGGGTTTGAATCTTCTGGAAGTGAAGATTCAGCACAGCTGCCACCCTCTGGTGTGCATACGGTTGTGCCTGAATCGTATCCGGAGATGACGGCCATGCTTTCCCGGGCGGCTGCGAGTCTCAGGCTTGAGTGGCGGCCACCACCCTGTCCTGAGCGCTCGCGCCTCGATGATTGGTTTTTGGGCCAAGCCGCCGACCCGCGTCCACGGCAAACCCCAATACCTTTCTTCCCGGACGTGCATGATGAGGTCTCGAAGTCCTGGAAGACCCCCTTGTCTTCCCGGGACCGCTCGCTGGTCTCATCCGCCTTTCCTCCCCTCGATGGGGCGGCTGCCCGTGGGTACACTGGACTTCCCCCGGTTGAACGCTCTGTTGCGATGCAACTGTGTCCTCAGAGTGCTTCTTCTCGCGGCGAGTTTAAGCACCCCTCTAAAGCCTGTAGATTCACATCTAACATGGTGGCGAAATCTTACAGAGCGGCGGGACAGGCAGCTGCCTCTTTGCATGCGATGGCCACTCTGCAGGTCTATCAGGCCCAAATGCTGAGGGACATGCACGAGGGTAGGACAGACCCAGGCCTCTTCAATGAGCTGCGCGCCGCGACCGACCTTGCTCTCCGGGCTACGAAGGTTACCGCGCGCTCCCTGGGTTTGGTGATGTCCACAGCTGTGGTCCAGGAGAGACATCTCTGGCTGAACCTGGCTGACATGGTGGATTCCGAGCGGACTCGTCTGCTTGATGTGCCCCTGTCCCAGGCCGGCCTCTTCGGCGGTGCCGTGGAGGACTTTGCCCAGCAGTTCTCCACCGCTCAGAAGCAGACTGAGGCGATTAAGCATATTCTGCCCCGCCGACCCGCTGCTGCCTCCACCCGTCTGGTCGGGCAGAATCCTCTGCCTGCTCGCCGCCGAGGGCGCCCTCCTGCGGCTCCCGCCCCTCCCGCCCGGCCTACCCCGCAGCCTCCACCCAGGCCCCGGCGCGGAGGAAGCCGCAAGAAGGCGCCACAGCCCTCTCCAGCCCCGCCCCCTGCTAAACGCCAGGCTAAGTGGCGCTCCTGAGACGGGCTGCTCAGAGTTGATGTTTGTTTCCCAGGAGATGGTAGCAGGACCACTCCTTCCCCCGGTGGAGGGCCGGGGAGAATCTTTTGTTTTTCTCCAGCGAAAACCGCTGCTCACCCACGGGTGAGCGGCACCTCACACTGGTTAAAGATAGAAACAAACCTCTCTTCTCTGAGCTCACAGAGTTCTCAGACGACACAGAGTGCCGCCCACAAGCCACGCTCTCCTCTTCCCCCTCTGTCCCGGAGGCGGTTGACACGGCGGGTCGCCCACGGGCCGCCTCAGCCCTGTCCCCCTCTGTCGCCAGACCCCCAACAGAGCACGCCCCCGTGGAACGCTGGTCCTTCCCTGGCCTCCTCTGTTTGGGCGCGGAGGCTAACTGTGCCCCCACATCGGGCCGCTATGCCACCCACGTCCGGGCCAGTTACTCCGCTTCGCTGCCCCTCCGGGGGGACGCCTGTGGCCCGCATGACCCCGCTGGTTCAGTACCTGGGAGCCTGGCTAGAGCTTCCCCGTCTGTCCCGCTGGGTCGCACGCACCATCAGGTTCGGCTATGCGATTCAGTTCGCACGGTCTCCTCCCCGCTTCAGGGGAGTTCGCTCCACTTTGGTCGGTTTGGCAATGCCCCTATCATGAGAGCCGAGATTGCCACCCTGCTGGCGAAGGGTGCAATCGAGACTGTCCCTCCAGCCGAGATGAGGTCCGGCTTCTACAGCCCTTACTTCATTGTCCCCAAGAAAACCGATAGGTTACGGCCAATCCTGGACTTGCGCGTGCTGAATCGCTCCTTACACAGGATGCCGTTCAAGATGCTCACTGCCAAACGCATTTTCGAATGCGTGCGGCCCCAGGATTGGTTTGCAGCGATCGACCTGAAGGACGCCTACTTTCATGTCTCCATTCTTCCTCGACACAGACCGTTCCTCCGGTTTGTTTTCGAGGGGCAGGCATACCAGTACGCGGTTCTCCCTTTCGGGCTAGCCCTGTCTCCTCGCGTCTTCACGAAGGTCGTCGAGGCAGCCCTTGTTCCCCTTCGGGTTCACGGGGTTCGCATCCTGAACTATCTCGACGACTGGCTGATCCTAGCTCACTCTCGAGACCAGGTTTGCGAACACAGGGACCTTGTGCTCCGGCACCTAGCTCGCTTGGGCCTTCGGGTCAACTGGGAAAAGAGCAAACTTTGCCCCATGCAGAGGATCTCTTTTCTCGGTATGGACATCGACTCGGTCGCCATGTCCGCGCAGCTAACGAGCGAGCGCGCGCAGTCACTGCTGACTTGTCTGAGACAGTTCCAGGACAAGAGTGCGGTTCCACTGAAACTTTTTCAGAGGCTCCTGGGGCATATGGCATCTGCAGCCGCGGCAACGCCGCTCGGATTGCTTCATATGAGACCGCTTCAGCTTTGGCTTCGCGACCGAGTACCGAGGTGGGCATGGCAACAAGGCACGCTCCGAGTACCAGTTACTTCGAGCTGCCGTCAGACCTTCACCCCGTGGTCGAGCCTCCGTTTTCTCAGGGCTGGTGTCCCCCTAGAACAGGCTACGAGGCATGTTGTCGTATCGACAGATGCCTCCGCCACGGGCTGGGGTGCCATGTGCAATGGTCATGCTGCCGCGGGCTCCTGGACAGGACCCCAGCGCCTATGGCATGTCAATTGCCTCGAGTTGCTGGCCGTACGCCTTGCCCTGCACCGCTTTCGAGCGCTGCTCAGGGGTCAACACATACTAGTCCGATCAGACAATACCGCCACAGTAGCGTACATCAACCATCAAGGTGGTCTACGCTCGCGCCGTATGTCGCAACTCGCTCGCCACCTCCTCTTATGGAGTCAGAAGCATCTGAGGTCCCTTCGTGCTATTTACATTCCCGGAGCCCTGAACTGTGCAGCCGACGAGCTCTCACGGTTTCAGCCCCTCCCTGGGGAATGGCGACTCCATCCCCAGACGGTTCAGCTGATTTGGGACCAGTTCGGCGACGCACAGATAGATCTGTTTGCCTCCCATGACTCGACCCACTGCGCCCTGTATTATTCCCTGACCGAGGGCACGCTCGGCACAGATGCACTGGCGCACAGTTGGCCGCGGGGCCGCAAGTATGCGTTTCCCCCAGTGAGCCTTCTTGCGCATTTCCTGCGCAAGGTCAAGGAGGACGAGGAGCAGGTCCTTCTGGTTGCGCCCTACTGGCCCACCCGGACCTGGTTCTCCGAACTCATACTCCTCGCGACAGCACCTCCTTGGCCCATACCTCTGAGGAAGGACCTTCTTTCTCAGGGACGGGGCACCCTATGGCACCCTCGTCCCGACCTGTGGAGCCTCCACGTGTGGCCCCTGGACGGGACCAGGTAGGTTTGAGTACCCTACCACTTCCGGTGGTGGCTACCATCACTTCCGCTAGAGCGTCGTCCACGAGACACCTCTATGCGTTGAAGTGGAACCTCTTCGTCAGCTGGTGCTCTTCTCACCGTGAAGACCCCCGGAAATGCCCGATCAGCGTCGTGCTTTCCTTCCTTCAGGATGGGTTGGAGCGAAGGCTGTCTCCCTCCCCCCTCAAAGTCTATGTTGCCGCTATCGCCGCACACCATGACTTGATAGAAGGTAAGTCTGTGGGAAAGCACGACCTGGTCATCAGGTTCCTTAGAGGAGCCAGGAGATTACATCCTCCTCGCTCTCCTCTCGTTCCCTCTTGGGACCTCGCAGTGGTTCTAACTGCCCTGCAGCATGCTCCCTTTGAGCCTTTGCAAACAGTGGAGCTCAAGCTCCTGTCGATGAAGACAGTGCTCCTGGTTGCATTGGCCTCTATTAAGAGTATAGGGGACCTGCACGCATTCTCCGTTGACGAAGCGTGCCTGGAATTCGGGCCGGCTTACTCTCACGTGATCCTGAGACCCCGGCCTGGATACGTGCCCAAGGTTCCTACCACTCCCTTTCGGGACCAGGTGGTGAACCTGCAAGCGCTGCCCCCGGAGGAGGCAGACCCAGCCTTGACACTGCTATGTCCAGTACGTGCTCTCCGCACCTATGTAGACAGGAGGCAGTGTTTCAGGACCTCAGACCAGCTCTTTGTCTGTTATGGTGGGAAGCTGAAGGGAAGAGCTCTCTCCAAGCAGAGGTTGTCTCACTGGATAGTGGACACCATTGCTTTGGCATACCAGCAGCAAGGTCGACCGTGCCCCCTTGGTGTGACCGCCCACTCCACCCGGAGTGTGGCGTCCTCTTGGGCTCTAGCGCATGGCGCCTCGCTAACAGACATCTGCAGAGCTGCAGGCTGGGCGACACCTAACACATTCGCCAGATTCTATAATCTCCGAGTGGAGCCTGTGTCCTCTCGTGTGCTCGCTTCAACCAGCCGGTACTAGGACCCGCTCAGGTGTCTTCGCTTGCTCGCCATTCCACTCCACGGACTGGATGCGTGCGATATTTTCCTCAGGTGAGCTTCTCCGAAAGCCCTGAGTTCCTCCTGCACTCCTGACGTCGACCCAGTGTCTCTGTGCCTGAGCGTCGGCTAGGTGCCTCCCGTGTGCATGGTCCCTCTCCGGAGCAACCCCCACATGTGTATTCCCACTGTAAGCCTCTCTGAGCATGTGTCTTCCCTTGGCAAGCCACTTTGCCACCCCTGGGGTTTAAAACTTTTCCACCTGCGGCTGGATACCCCAGTGTATTCCCCAAATGCTTCCTTCGGGTCATATGTGTATTCTAAATTCCCCCCCCCCCCCCCCCCCCCCCCCCCCCCCCCCCCCCCTTGTATTCCTGTGTTAAATAGGAGTCCCACTTGTCCAGTATGACAGGGATCTCAGATTTACGCAGGGCACTGGAAGACAGCTGTGAAGGTGGCGTTATTAGACTGGTAACCCCATTCGTTGTCATCCGACGGAACTCGGAGTGACGAACGAAAGGGAACGTCTCGGTTACGTATGTAACCTCGTTCCCTGAGTGAGGGAACGGAGACGTTCCGTCTTCTTGCCACTTCCGCTGTATACCGCGGGGATCGCCTGAGCTCAGTCTTGGCTCCTCAGCGGAAGAAACATATCTGCTTGCTGCAGGACTTCCTCCTTATATACCCACGAGGTGGGGCGGAGTTACGTCATGCAAATTCCGCAGACCCATGGCATTTCTTTGCCATTGGCTCGTTTTGTATACTCGAAGTTGATAGGCTTTCTATGCGAAACCCCATTCGTCGTCATCCGACGGAACGTCTCCGTTCCCTCACTCAGGGAACAAGGGTTACATACGTAACCGAGACGTTTTTTATAATAACAAACTACGTTATAATATTTTAATGATATAGGTAAAATATAATAAATGTGTAATATAGTTATCATATTTAGCCAAATACTCCTCTCTATAGCAATTATTTTAAGTCCAGCTAACATGGGTGCTATGGGTCATTAAAAGGCATCCTGAGGTAAATGTAACGTTACGTGACACATGTTGTTCTCCAGCTGTTTTATGGACATCTTTCCGCGGTTGAAAACACTGATGGATTGATTTTATTAGCTACATTTGGGTAAGTTAGTAGTGAAGAGTAACATGATCGGTTCATGTGCCGCTTGAACTGAGATCTGTCAGCGATCTTTCACGTCACATTTACAAGCGCCAAAACGGTGTTTATTGTTGGAATTTCGTAATAAAATTAACAGAATCTGAGAGCCGAGAATCTGTTTCATATCAACAGTAACCTGCTCTGTCTTGTATGTTGGTGTCAGTGTCCTCTTTGCTTCGCGATGTTTCTCTGCGTGAGGAAATGGATGTGTGTGAGAGCGTGTAAAAAGTGACAATTGGGTGTCTCTCAGTGACTCGTGAGAGTTGGCGGCCCTGCAGATTCAGTTTGTGAATGTTTTCGGCGGGTGTGCTTCTGCTGCCACGGTCTTGTTCATTTGCCATGTTGTTTGTGTATTTCTATCATGGCAAGCGCTGAGCGCGGTCGGAACTACGGGAGCCCATTTTCATTCAAAAAAATCGGCGTAAACTCGCGTAAACTCGCGTAAACTACACATTTGAGTTAATCGATAAAATCGATTTATCGCCCAGCCCTATGTATGATAATTATTTACATTAAACCATATAGATTTTTGGGGGAATATCTGGTGATCTCAGCGTGAGACAGAGAGAACACGGGGAGGTGATTGACTCTGGGATGCTAGTTTCTCAAGAGAGAGTCAAATGTTAATTTTGAGAAAGGTCCTTTGTCTTCTCTGGGAGTAGGCGTTCCTCTACCAGACTGCCAAACATTTATATAATTATTTATAATTATAGATTTATATCATGTGCTGTAGCCGTACTTTTTAATACAAAGAGATAAAAATCAAACTTGTAAATAAAGTAAATGTTAGATCAAACCCAACTATATTATGTGATATGGGGAACACCATCAGCATGACTGGTGTCTAAAGCATGTGTAAAACACACACCAATAATCATTGGCGATGGCAATCTAAGAAGTCACATGTTGACTACGCCATGCTGAAGAAAAAGCCTGCCCTACTGGACAGCGAATGCACAAACAGACCATAGCGCTTAACTGAATATACAGATCCAAACCGAAATAAATAAAAGATTGTGAGTTGTGCAAGAAAAGCACAGTGGCCTTGCTCCCTAAAGTCGGCTTAGGGAACAACAACAAAAAAGTCAAGTCACCTTCATTTATACAGTGCTTTTACAGGGATACCTCATGTTGTTCAACCCCATAAGACTTTCGTTCATCTTCGGAACACAAATGAACATATTTGTGATTAAATCTGAGAGCTGGGTCACTCCTCCATAGGCTTCTGAGGAATTGACACTTGTTCCCCGAAAAGTTATTAAAGACATTGTTAAAATAGTCCAAGTGACTACAGTGGCTAGATCTTAAAGGGTACCTATCATGGAATTTTGAAAATTACCTTTCATGTAGTGTGTAACATTGATCTAAGTGAACAAAAACATCCTGCAAAGTTTTAAATATGAAAGTTCACCGTATACAAAGTTATTGTCTCTCAAAAGTAAGAGTCGTTTCTGAGTCGCTGATATGAATCGATAGACAAACGATGCATTTTCTCTAACTTTCGTACGTCACTTGTACAAATTATTTGAATTCGACACGCCCACTCAGTGCGCGCGCCGAGCAGAGCAGAGAAACCTGACAACATCATGTCGACGAGACTCTGTTCTGAAGTGCGCGAATCAAAAGCAAACTTTTTTTTTCACTGCCCAGGGACAAGCATGTGAAGACTCAGTGGCTAGAGTTTATATTTACAACTATACCACACAAGTATAGCCACCTTGAGCTGTGTTCGCGTTATTTTAATGACGATCGCTTCACAAACACAAATGCTTTCAAGTGTGGATTCGCGAGTCGGCTGATATAGGAAGGTTCAATACCAAGTTTATTTGGATCAGCTTCCTCCTCCGAATCACAACCTGTAAGTACTATTAATAATTGTTGCTTTTATGTGTGTGTGGTGTGTGTGTGTGTGTGTGTGTGTGTGTGTGTGTGTGTGTGTGTGTGTGTGTGTGTGTGTGTGTGTGCGCGTGCGTGCGTGTGTGTGTGTGTGTGTGTGTGAGACAGTGAGAGTTACGCTCAGCAGCTTCTAGGTCTCCAATGTCATTTTTTTTGTTTTTTTTAAATATGTGAAATTATGTGAAGCGTATTGTAGTACTGCAGTGCTTTATCAATATGTTTAAGCTTTGGGCTAACGCAAAATATAACTGACTGCGTCATCTGACCAATCACCGCCGATTAGCGTCACGCAAAGGAGGGGTTTGGACAAATGAGTCGTCAAACGAATCATTAGGGAGTCGGTGAGCAAATCAGGTAAAAACAAATGCATATTATAAGACAACAAAAGTGTTTTTTGTCATTGCATGCATGTAAAACTGTTGTTGGGGACTCCCAGAACATTATTAGGAACATTTTAAATGCCATAATAGGTACCCTTTAAGTTTATCAAGCGACGAGAATACTTTTTGTGTGCAAAAACAACCAAAAATAACGACTTTATTTCAACTATTCATTTCCTTCTCTGTTGGTCTCTAGTCAGTTAGCGTAGTGTGATAGCATAGTGCTACGTCACAGGTAGGCTCACTATTGGTGGTCATGCGTGTCACGTACAACACAGAAGCTTACCCTGTTACACTAGTGAACTCACTCGAGGCCCACAGAGAAGGAAATGAATAGTAAAGTCGTTATTTATTTATATTTTGCGCCCAAAAGTATTCGCGTCGCTTGATAAACTTAAGATTGAGTCATTGTAGTCACTTGGACTATTTTAACGATGTCTTGTCACGGGTGGATTACAAAAAGTGGAGAGGAGGACTCAAGTGCAACAGAAGGGGGAATATTTATTACTAAATGAAAATAAACACAAAAACAAAAACCCACGATGGGGAAAACATACTTCATAAAACTTAACTGAACTGAAACACAATACACTGACCATAAACACATCGAGAACCACAAGGAACATGGGAGACATAATACAAAGATCCGACGAAGACAGCAAACAAGAGGAGACTTAAATAGGGAACAAATCAAGAGGGGACAGGTGAAACAACTAAACACTAATCAGGTAACAAGGGGGAGGGATCAAACAATCACAACAGCACATGGCACAACATAAAACACCCATGTGCTAACAAGACAGGACAGACATGTGACATAACCCCTCCCTACGGAGCGGCTACCAGACGCTCCATCAGGCTAGGGCGGGGCAGGAAGGAACAAACCAGGGCGGGACGGGAGGGACAGACCAGGGCGGGACGGGAGGGACAGACCAGGGCGGGACGGGAGGGACAGACCAGGGCGGGACGGGAGGGACAGAGACATCAGGCGACCTAGGCGAAACCGAAAGTCCATAGGGAGGTGAGGGAGAAACACAGTTCATTGGGCGGTGAGGGAAAAACACAGAGTCCATCGGGCGGCCAGGGCGGTGAAGACCCATCGGGCGGCCAGGGCGGTGAAGACCCATCGGGCGGCCAGGGCGGTGAAGACCCATCGGGCGGCCAGGGCGGTGAAGACGCCTCGGGCGGCCAGGGCGGTGAAGACCCCTCGGGCGGCCAGGGCGGTGAAGCCCTCTTAGGACCAGACACTGGCTCGAGAACAGACACCGGCTCGGGAACCGACACTAAAACAGAAACAGTCAAAAGGACAGACACAGGCATGGGCTCCGCCTCTGGAACAGGCATGGGCTCCGCCTCTGGAACAGGCATGGGCTCCGCCTCTGGAACAGGCATGGGCTCCGCCTCTGGAACAGGCATGGGCTCCGCCTCTGGAACAGGCATGTCCAAAATCCGGGCCAGACGCTCCAGATAGTCCCAGCTCAGGAAGGCAGACGGGACGTGGACAGTCTCTCGCTGGGCAGACGGGACGTGGACAGTCTCTCGCTCGGCAGACGGGACGTGGACAGTCTCTCGCTGGGCAGACGGGCAGTAGTTTAGGCTTTACAGCAGGTCTAGAATAAAGTTATTGTTCAGATAAAGTTAGTTTTGATTGATTCACTTCCATCGCAAAGATCATTAGTTATTAACGGGGACACCGTTCTAACAGAAAACCCTTAACGCGATCCGGCTCATTCACACACAACAGTGCCTGTAGCTCGAGAACGCAAACCTTCAAATAGGTTCCAAGGTGCAAGCCTTGAATAATTTCGGAAAAAATGTTATCTCCGCAAACTTCAAAAAGCTTATGCTCCATAATACTGACCTCAGACGAGGGAAGTCCAACTGTACTCTGACTCTTTGCCTATTACAACCTTAGAACACACTATCATACGGGAAGCATATTTCACGATCACAACAAAATCATGAGAGAGGGAGGTAAATGAGAACACTGTGTGCATTGAGGTTTGCCCAAACCTTTCTCCTAAACCAGGCGCTAAACCCCAAAACAATCACATGGGAGATAAATCCCTATTAAACCCCTTATAAATAATTGGGGAGAGCAGCAAATAAGATTGGGATGAATGGGATGCTATGAGATCTGCCCATAATTCTTATTCATCAATCTCATACCCTGAATAAAGTAAAAGACCCGTTATGGTAAGCGATTTCCAGAAGAAACCTAAAGAACACCCATCAAAGGACTGCATTTATCCCTATATCAAACCTACTTATCCCTATATGCCTATATCAAACCTACTTATATACTCCCTATATCAAACCTACTTATATACTCCCTATATCCCTACATCAAACCTACTTATATACTCCCTATATCCCTATATCAAACCTACTTATATACTCCCTATATCCCTATATCAAACCTACTTATATACTGCCTATATCCTTATATCAAACCTACTTATATACTGCCTATATGCCTATCAAACCTACTTATATACTCCCTATATCCCTATATCAAACCTACTTATATACTCCCTATATCCCTACATCAAACCTACTTATATACTCCCTATATCCCTATATCAAACCTACTTATATACCCCCTATATCCCTATATCAAACCTACTTATATACTGCCTATATCCTTATATCAAACCTACTTATATACTGCCTATATGCCTATATCAAACCTACTAGGCGACAGCAGCGCCTTTATTGTCTTAGAAAATTGAGATCATTTAATATAGACAAGACACTGATGGAACTGTTCTATAAGTCTTATATAGAGCCAGTGTTGTCCTTTTCCATTAGCTGCTGGTTTGGAAATCTTAGTGTGAAATACAAAAATGCACTAAATAAATTAGTCAGAAACAGTGGGAAGATTATAGGCAGAGAGCAAAGATGCTTGACAAGTCTGTTCAACAGAAATGTTTTGAGTCGAGCACACTCTGTAATTTTAGACAGTGAACACTTCTTATACTCAGAGTTCTCCATGCTGCCCTTAGGTCGTCGTTATCGATTACCAAAGATTAAAATAATCGATATAAATTATCCTTTGTTCCGAGTGCAATTAGACTACTAAATAAGTCTTAAAGGTATTTATTAAGGTTTTTATATTTTTTATTCTATATTTTATGAATTTATTGTATTTGAAATTCTTAATGTGTATTGCTATTGCTATTATGATGTATTGTATGTGTCAGTTTGTGTCTGTTTATCTGTGCTGCACCCAAATTGCCCATACGGGATCTTAATAAAGCTTGACTTGACTTACTTATATACTCTCTATATCCGTATATCAAACCTACTTATATACTGCCTATATGCCTATATCAAACCTACTTATAAACTCCCTATATGCCTGTATCAAACCTACTTATATACTCCATTTATCCTTATATCAAACCTACTTATATACTCCCTATATCCCTATATCAAACCTACTTATATTCTCCATATATCCTTATATCAAACCTATATTTATATACTCCCTATATCCCTATATCAAACCTTCTTATATACTCCCTATATCCCTATATCAAACCTACTTATATACTGCCTATATGCCTATATCAGACCTACTTATATACTCCCTATATGCCTATATCAAACCTACTTATATACTACCTATATCCCTATATCAAACCTACTTATATACTCCCTATATCCCTATATCAAACCTACTTATATACTCCTTATATCCCTATATCAAACCTACTTATATAATCCCTATATGCCTATATCAAACCTACTTATATACTCCCTATATGCCTGTATCAAACCTACTTATATACTACCTATATCCCTATATCAAACCTACTTATATACTCCCTATATCCCTATATCAAACCTACTTATATAATCCCTATATCCCTATATCAAACCTACTTATATACTCACTATATCCCTATATCAAATCTACTTATATACTCCTTATATCCCTATATCAAACCTACTTATATAATCCCTATATGCCTATATCAAACCTACTTATATACTCCTTATATCCCTATATCAAATCTACTTATATACTCCCTATATGCCTATATCAAACCTACATATATACTCCCTATATCCCTATATCAAACCTACTTATATACTTCATATATCCTTATATCAAACCTATATTTATATACTCCCTATATCCCTATATCAAACCTTCTCATATACTCCCTATATCCCTATATCAAACCTACTTATATACTCCCTATATCCCTATATCAAACCTACTTATATACTGCCCATATGCCTATATCAAACCTACTTATATACTGCCTATATGCCTATATCAAACCTTCTTATATACTCCCTATAACCCTATATCAAACCTACTTATGTACTGCCTATATCCCTATATCAAACCTACTTATATACTTCATATATCCTTATATATCAAACCTATATTTATATACTCCCTATATCCCTATATCAAACCTACTTATATACTTCATATATCCTTATATCAAACCTACATATATACTCCCTATATCCCTATATCAAACCTACTTATATACTTCATATATCCTTATATCAAACCTATATTTATATACTCCTTATATCCCTATATCAAACCTTCTTATATACTCCCTATAAACCCTATTATCAAACCTACTTATGTTATGCCTATATCAAATCTACTTATATACTCCCTATTATCCCTATATCAAACCTACTTATATACTGCCTATATGCCTATATCAAACACTACTATATACTCCCTATATCCTATATCAAACCTACTTATATACTGCCTATATGCCTATATCAAATCTACTTATATACTCCCTATATCCCTATATCAACCTACTTATATACTCCCTATATCCCTATATCAAACCTTTATATACCCCCTATATCCCTATATCAAACCTACTTTATTACTCCCTATATCCCTATATCAAACCTACTTATATACTCCCTATATCCTATATCAAACCTACTTATATACTCCCTATATCCCTATATCAAACCTACTTATTACTCCCTATATCCCTATATCAAACCTACTTATACTCCCTATATGCCTATTCAAACGTTACTTATTATACTCCCTATATAACCCTATTATCAAACCTACTTATGTACTGCCTATATGCCTATATCAAACCTTCTTATATACTCCCTATAACCCTATATCAAACTACTTATGTACTGCCTATATGCCTATATCAAACCTTCTTATATACTCCTATATCCCTATATCAAACCTATCTATATTTTACTGCTATATGCCTATATCAAATCTACTTATATACTCCCTATATCCCTATATCAAACCTACTTATATACTCCCTATATGCCTATATCAAACCTACTTATATACTCCCTATATCAAACCTACTTATATACTCCCTATATCCCTATATCAAACCTACTTATATACTCTCTATATCCCTATATCAAACCTACTTATATACTCCCTATATGCCTATATCAAACCTACTTATATACTCCATTTATCCTTATATCAAACCTACTTATATACTGCCTATATGCCTATATCAAACCTACTTATATACTCCCTATATGTCTATATCAAACCTACTTATATACTCCATTTATCCTTTTATCAAACCTACTTATATACTCCCTATATCCCTATATCAAACCTACTTATATACTCCCTATATCCCTATATCAAACCTACGTATATACTCCCTATATCCCTATATCAAACCTACTTATATACTGCCTATATGCCTATATCAAACCTACTTATATACTCCCTATATCCCTATATCAAACCTACTTATATACTCCCTATATCCCTATATCAAACCTACTTATATACTGCCTATATGCCTATATCAAACCTACTTATATACTCCCTATATGCCTATATCAAACCTACTTATATACTCCCTATATCCCTACATCAAGCCTACTTATACACTCCATATATGCCTATATCAAACCTACTTATATACTCCCTATATGCCTATATCAAACCTACTTATATACTCCCTATATGCCTATATCAAACCTAATTATATAATCCCTATATGCCTATATCAAACATACTTATATACTCCCTATATCCCTATATCAAACCTACTTATATACTCCCTATATGCCTATATCAAACCTACTTATATACTCTCTATATGCCTATATCAAACCTACTTATATACTCCCTATATCCCTACATCAAACCTACTTATATACTCCCTATATGCCTATATCAAACCTACTTATATATCCCTATATCCCTATATCAAACCTACTTATATACTGCCTATATCCCTATATCAAACCTACTTATATACTCCCTATATGCCTATATCAAACCTACTTATATACTCCTTATATCCCTATATCAAACCTACTTATACTCCCTATATCCCTATATCAAACATACTTATATACTCCCTATATCCCTTGTAGAGTTTGAGGGTGAACGAAACACAAATTAATCAAATTAATCTCTCATGGGATTCATTCAAATGTGATTCAGCATTCCAGATCTGAACACCACATTCCCAGTCACAAGCCCCAAAGGGATGTGCTCAACTGGAGGAAGGTTGTCAACGTTAGATAGTTTGAAAAACACCGATTGGTTCAGAGATGGACCCACTAAGATAACGACCGAGGAGTTTGATCCCATGACACCGAGATGTAAAACAGACTTCCCTCTGCTTGAAGACTTTTGAATGACCTCATTGTTGAGATCTCTTAAAAAAAAACACAGAGACAAGAGACTTCTCATATAAAAATGCATAAACCCATCCCAGAACAATTTTTGACTGACCTATAATCAAAACTATATAACATAACAATTATATATTGTGTTTACAACCCCTGTATGTGACTATTCTTCTTAGATCATATATGTCATGTGATTGTCATAACTATGAGATGCTTGAATGAAAGTGTGTCGTGTTTCCTATCATTATGCAAATATATTCTTAATTTATAAGATGGCTTGAATGAAATCTGTGTAAAATGATTTGTATGATTATAATAATCTATAATGTTTAAACTGTGATCTTTTGTTCTCTGCTAAGTGCTGGAACCCAAGCAGATCCTAGATCCACCTCCTAAAATGATGCCATTGTCTCATTGGTCAGAATTCTCCAAAAGAGGTTGGACTAACTTTAAGTTAAAGACCCGAACAAAGCAGTTCAGTTTTCGGTTCAGAGAGCAGTTCAGTTTTCGTTTCGGTTCAGTTCGGTTTTGAGTCGGTTCTGTGTTGAATTAAGTTGGTGCCTCTCTCTACAAACAGCAAGAGAGTGTTCCTGTTCGTGCTTCTCTCTGGAAAACAACAAAAAAGCGTGCTCGCACGCTTCTACATCGACCAGACCAAATTAGACCAGCAGACAACTAACCCAGCAAGATCGGGGTTAAAACAGCTTCATTCAAGCCATCTAACTCGTCTTATTTTCATTTCTTCCTTTATTTTCTTTTTTGTAAAAATCTCGGTTCAAAGTTAAGTTTGCTGCGAAGTTCTTTTAAACATCTCTCCTGCAACGCGCTTCAAACTGTAAAGACTCTCATTCGCCTGCCCATCACATGTGACCGGCAGTTCAGAAACTTCCATCCAGGCACTTCAAAGACAACCAGCGACACGGACCCAGCCGGGAAACCCCTTCGAGAAGCACCGCAAAAAGGGAATACCCTGGCCTAAGCAACGCAAAGACGAGCAAGTACTCCAGACTGTAACTAAACTGGTGTTTTAATTTAAATTGAATAACCTGTCTAAGAAACGAAGGTTTAAATTAATGCTTGGTGTTTCGTTCAGGTCATGTCTTACAAAGTGATTCTCACTCTGAAAACTCACTCTTCCTCTCTCTTTCTCTGCGCCTTGTATGAATGTGTGTGTGTGTGATTGTGCTTAGACCTTAGTTTTATGTGTTTAGAATAGTTAATAAAGTCATCCATATATTTGAAAAGATATTTGCCTTGTGTTGTGCTTGCACATTTAATGTCTTGTACTGTCGATCTAAAGTTACCTTGCTAATACATAGTGTTTCACTATAGATTGGATATTTATCTGTTGCCAAGGTTATAATTACGGCCCGTTCAAATGAACTCTAAACGAGTCATTTGCTCGGTTCCATAGTGATTCGGTCAATGATTCATTGCAAATCAATGAATCATTCCCTTTGAGCTAAATTGGCCTTCCGGCCCCTTAAATACATTTTATGTATATTATTATTGTGTGATTCGTTACATAATTGGTGGAGAATGCGGGCAGTTCAACCTAAATTGTAAGCATATTATCAAGATTTATCTTTTCATTTTGTTTCGGATGCAAGATCCGAACCTCTGAGAGTCTGTGTGTGACGTATGGAGAGCGCGCTGCGCGCACCCCGTTTGAATGAGCTGCTGCTGCTGTTATCTGTGAGTGAAGCTCCCAGAGAAAGCTGTTACAGTCTGCCTCCCTATTCGTTTTCCTTGTTAACTGCAGTAAATTAATATAAGATATAAAACCTCACACTCGATAAGGTAAGAATTGAGCGTGTTCCTCATTTCCAGAAATACCTTGTTATAGCTGATCGATTTCTGCGTGTTCCAGAGTCTTTCAGAAGGGCTATAACGTTGTGTGTGTGTGTGTTTATATCAGTTAGAGAGCTGAACGAAATCAAACTGCAGTAATTAAAATAACCCTATAAGGACTAATATTCTCCTCACAGAGCGATGAGCGTGTTCCTCATCTAAGTTAGTCATAAGCCTTATATTTATTTATCTGATTCAGTGCGTGTTCCACTAATCCCCGTGATAAACAGCGAGGCTTAATCTTATCTGTTTGTGTCTGTTCAAATAATTCTCGTGTAACATTGCGCATGTCAGAGTGTAATTTGAATAGTGGTTATTTAAATTCATTATCAAGTAAAGCTTGACATTGAAACTGAACCAAAAGTTATAACCCTGTTGTTTTATGTGCCTAGATAAACTCGCACAGAGCTGCAAAGCTGTCGCTTGCTTAAGTTAATATCACTCTCAACAAACTGAGTGAAGCCCCACGTCGTAAAACCAGCTACGAGTGGTGTATCTTATTTGAACAGTGTGAAATGTGCTGACATTTCCCGTAATATGATCGCCTGTTACTCTACATGCATATTCTATGAACATTGTTGAAATGCTCCCATATTGCATGGAACTGTAACAAACTGTTTTCCAACTGTCTGCAATTCCCGGTTCGCCCACTAGCTTTCGCTTGGTCGCTATAGTTACGATCGTGACACGGAAGTCTTAGCCAACGTTTCCGGGTGAACTGCGTCCCAACCCTCGGTGTAAACAAACGCTACGCTAAGCTAACCTAAGCAGTTGCTTATATTGAGGCCTGTGCTGAAGCCTTTAGCATCAGCTACTGTTATCAATACTAACCCCAGCAGTTAACTACAGTGTCTGTTTGAAAATGACACTCGGTTACTAACGTAACCTCGGTTCTCTCTAGAAGAGGGAACGAGTGTTGCGTAAGCTAGCTTACGCTACGGGAAAACTCCTTTTCTCGAGAATACTGAAGCCAAAAAATTATCCTCTAATTTTCTCATATTTAAAATGCATGCTTGCACAGAGCAGACCTAGAATAGGCAGCTCGTACGCCTATTGGCTGCTCTGCGGCAAGATGCTGCAACCTATCGGTGGACTGGGAGTGACGTCAGCACCAATAGCAGCGCGGGTGCCCGAGTGCGTCACGTCCCGCCAGAATAGGCGTGGCTTACCTCTATATAAGCCCGGTCCAGATAGGGTGTTCTTTGGTTTTTCACACTGAAGCGAAACAAGAACGCAGCATTAACACGGCCGGGTTACGCAACACTCGTTCCCTCTTCTAGAGAGAACCGAGGTTACGTTAGTAACCGAGTGTCGTTCTCTTACGAGAGTACTCTCGTGTTGCGTAAGCTAGCGTACGCTATGGGAACCCAGTTTAAAGCGCCGTGTATGCTGAGACCATTCATATTAAGTCCGAGGGCGTGCCCGGGGAACACATAATGGTGAAGATATGTGGGTCAACACAGAGTGAACCCTAACACATATTGATTATATGGTGACACCTCATATGTATAAGGAAGTGCTTAACACAGTATAACAGTCATCGTGTATGACAAGCTCATACAGACAACACTTTGGCCTGCAACGCAGGGACCTCCAGGTTATAAAACCTTATAAATGTAGACGGAGAAGCCCAGCCTGCCGCTCTACAAATATCATGGAGTGAAACCCCACTAGTCCAAGCCCACGATGAAGCCATACTTCTAGTAGAATGGGCTCGAACACCTAAAGGGCATAGAAGGCCTTTAGACTTGTAAGCCAAGGCGATAGCATCGACTATCCATCTGGAAATGCTCTGTTTCGAGGTAGCTAGCCCTTTAGTGCGGCCACCAAACGAAACGAACAGTTGCTCCGACTGCCTGAAGGCAGCAGTACGTTGAATGTAAACTCTTAAAGCCCTGACCGGACAAAGAACGTTTACATCGCCGTCACTGTCGGTTCCCGGAAGGGCTGACAGGGAAATGACCTGCGCTCTAAACGGAGTAGAGAGCACTTTGGGGACATAACCGTGTCTCGGTTTGAGCATAACTTTAGAATCATTAGGCCCAAATTCCAAACACGACGCACTTACAGAGAGCGCGTGCAAGTCCCCCACTCGCTTCACTGAAGCGAGAGCCAAGAGAAAAATGGTCTTGAACGAGAGACACCGTAAGTCCACAGACTGCAGGGGCTCAAATGGACCACCCTTCATGGCCTCCAGGACCGTGGAGAGGTCCCAGGCCGGAACCATGGGAGGTCGCGGAGGGTTCAACCTCCTAGCTCCTCTAAGAAAACGAACAATAAGGTCGTTTTTCCCCAGAGGTTGGCCGTGCAGAGGTTCTGAGAATGCCGTAATGGCTGCAACATACACCTTAAGCGTGGATGGGGACCTGCCCTCATCCAAAAGCTCTTGGAGGAAGGAAAGAACTTCCGCAACGCTACAGCGCGGTGGGTCTAGGTTTCGGGCCGAACACCAGCCAGAAAACACTGACCACTTAGATGCATAGAGCCGTCTCGTAGAGGGCGCTCTAGCTTGGGTAATTGTACTCAGCACCCCGGCCGGGAGGTCAGTGGGTATCCGTTGACCACCTATACATGCAGTGCCCACAAATCGGGGCGCGGGTGCCAAATCGCGCCTCCGGCCTGAGAGAGGAGATCCTTCCTCAAGGGGATCGGCCACGGAGCTGTGCGCGTGAGCTGCATCAGTTCTGAGAACCAAACGTGGTTCCTCCAGAACGGCGCCACTAGGAGCACAGAGCATCCGCATTCCCTCACTCGCTTGATTACCTGTGGTAATAGTGCGATCGGGGGAAACGCATACAGCGGGCCGCTGGGCCAGTCGCGGGCCAGCGCATCCGTGCTCTTCGTGAAGAATATTGGACAGTGCGCGTTCTCTGCTGATGCAAAGAGATCGACCTTCGCTCTGCCGAACATATCCCACAGTAACTGGACTGTTAGGGGGTGCAGAGACCATTCCCCTGGGGGAACATTGTCTCTTGACAGCCTGTCCGGGCCCACGTTCTGGAGGCGTTCCGCCAGCGCGTGTAAGCGTCGCGATCTGAGACCGCCCTGGCGATTTATGTAGGACACCACCGCCATGTTGTCCGTACGGACTAGAACGTCCTGGCCCTTTAACAAGGGGAGAAAGTGTTCTAGGGCTTTCACAACTGCTATCATTTCTAGGCAGTTTATGTGGAGACGGCCCCCCCGAGCCGTCCAGCGGCCGAAAACCGGCCTGCCCTCGTACAGGGCGCCCCAACCTGAGTTGGAGGCGTCCGTCGAGATAACCTTCCGTGACGAAGTCGTTCCCAGAGCGGTGCCGGACTGGTACCAGTCTGACACCCTCCAGGGTCCCAGTGCTGTGACGCAAGCCTGGGTCACCCTGAGGCGAAAACGACCGGAAGTCCATGCTCGTCGCAGGGTTCGCGTTTTCAACCAGCGCTGGAGGGGGCGCATGCGCAGCAGCCCCAACCGAAGCACTGCCGTGGCTGAGGCCATAAGACCTAGCATCCTCTGGAATACTTTCAGAGGAAAAACACAGCCGACTTTGAAGGACGCCGCTGAGCGCTGTATCTGCAGCGCGCGCTGTGACGTCAGCCGTGCTGTCATAGACACGGAGTCTAAGTCTGTCCCCAGGAAGGAGATCTTCCGACTGGGAGACAGCGAGCTCTTGGTCCAGTTGATTTGGAGACCCAAGTCTCGCAAGTGACTGAGTAATAAAGCCCGGTGGGCTATTATTTCTGATTCTGACTGGGCTAATATAAGCCAGTCGTCCAGATAGTTCAGTATGCGCATCCCCCGTAATCTCAGGGGGGCGAGCGCCTCGTCTATGCACTTCGTAAAAGTACGGGGTGCTAGAGACAGACCGAACGGCAGGACGGTGTATTGATAGCTCTGACCCTCGAAGGCGAATCGTAAGAAAGGCCTGTGACGGGGCGCTATTTGAATCTGAAAATAGGCATCTTTCAGATCCAGAGAAATAAACCAGTCCCCCGGGCGAATCTGCGCGAGGATCTGCCTGGTCGTGAGCATTCTGAACGATCTCCTCATCAGCGCTCTCTTTAAACGCCTGAGATCTAGGATGGGTCTGAGACCGCCATCCTTTTTGGGGACAAGGAAGTACCTGCTGTAAAAACCGGACTGGCTGAGATTCAGAGGAACGGTTTCTACAGCCCCTTTCTGCAGCAGTTTCGCTATTTCGGCACGCAGCAGATGTGCAACATCGCCTTGTACTGTAGTTTCGACCCTGGTTGTGAAACGCGGGGGTCTGCGAGCGAACTGCAGTAAATAGCCCCGCTTTATGGTGTTCAGCACCCATTCGGACACATTCGGAATCATTTCCCACGCTTTTAGCCGTAAAGCTAGAGGAAGGATGACGCCTGGGCTCTGAACGGTGCGTGTATGTGACACGCATCTCGCAGCGCCTGTCAGAGGGCGCGCGCTTATAGAAGTGCGCGCGCTCTCTACACACAGCGCACAGTCTGTGTTTATTAGAGATACCTCTGAGTGAGTGTGTGCGGCGGGACAAACAGTGTTTAACGGTAGAAGTGAGCACTGGGGGGTGGGCACATGTACTACCTTTGAAACACGGGAGGCGTGAGCCTTTATTGATGTGGGCCGTGTATGAGTGAGTGTCACTGGACGGGCCGTGCTTATGCTTATGTGCTTATGTGCTCCCTCGCCTCCGTCGAGGGAGCTGTGAGAGCGATGCGTGCTGCTTTCAATGGCGGTCCGGCCGCGGCGAGACTCGCGCATTGTCGCTTCCTGAGCGCGGTCAGGAAGTCTTAGGAGGCTCGGGGTTCAGCACGATCTTTGGTCGGGGTCCCCTGGGGGGAGGCGGACCCTGGCGGCTACCAGAGCGTGCGCGCTGACGGTTGTCAGCAGGGCGGCGACGCTGAGAAGCTGGCGGCTGAGGAGGCGGCGGCGCTGAGCTTCGGGCAGGCGGCTGTTTCGGGCGACCTGCAGCGGAACTAGAGCGCCTCGGAATGAAGTGTCGCATGGCCTGTGACGTCTTCTGTACCTCCGTGAAGCGCTCAGTGAAGCCCTTGACTGCTGGGCCGAAGAGGCCGTCAGAGGATACTGGCGTGTCGAGGAAAACAGCTCTGTCAGCCTCCTTCATGTCGGACAGCGTGAGCCATAGGTGTCTCTCGGTCACGATAAGAGCCGCCATGCTGCGACCGACGGCCTGGGCGGCGGACTTAGTAGCTCACAAGGCTAAATCCGTAGCGCTTCTCAGGTCTCTGAAGTTCTCAGGCGTCGCGCCCGCCTCGTCCATGGTGCGGAGAAGGTTGGCTTGAAACACCTGCAGCACGGCCATGCAGTGCAGTGCTGACGCGGCTTGACCGGCGGCGGCGTAAGCGCGACCAATCAGCGACGAAGTAACCCTGCAGGGCTTCGAAGGCAGTACTGGCTTCGACCGGAATCCAGCAGACGGTGGGCAGAGGTGCGTGGCCACCGCTTCCTCGACCGGCGGGATGTAGAAATAGCCCCTTTCCTTCGCGCCGTCGACAACGGAGAGCGTGGAGGAGGAGGGGCGAAGCCTCGCAGAGAAAGGCGCCTTCCAACTCTTGACTAGCTCCTCGTGGAGCTCCGGCAGAAAGGGGATGGGCCTAGCGATAGGAGACGAGCGGCGGCCCGTGAGGAAGCAACCATCCAGCCGGCTGCGTGCGGGCTCTTCGGGTGAAGACCACTCGAGGCCGAGGTCTCCTACGGCCCTGGTAGTGAGGCGGAGAAGCTCAGTATCCAGACTCGTCCGCATGTCGCCGGGCTCGAGCAAGGAAGGGGCGGGGCCGGTTTCGGGGCCCGACCACCCTTCGCTACCCGAGGCGGCAATGGAACAGATGTCTTCATCCGCGTCGTCCCCCTCGGAATCCGGACGCACGACGGGGGCGCTAGGCTGACCGGCCGTGATCGAGCAGGGGGAGTCGGAGAGCGAGGCACACGGGGAAAGAGCCGGTGTGCAGGCGCTCGTGATGGTAGCCTCGGGCATCCTCTGTGAACGGTGCTTTTTACGGCGCGGCCCAGAAGAGAGGAGCGGAGGTGCAGGATCCACATTGAAGGTGGCGAGTCGAGCCCGCAGGGTCGACACGGCCATGTCGTCGCATTCCGGGCAGCCGCCCACGGAAAGCGCGTGGTCCGCATGGTTTCGTCCCAGGCAGGAAACGCACAAGATGTGGCGGTCCCCGACGCTGAGGGGGGCTCGGCACGAGCCGCACTTGGAAAAACGAGGCATTTGCAACATTGCCTCTTTGCTCTTTTAGAATGTAGAGAAGTAGTGAAAGGATATGGGCGCCGGATAGCGCAGCAGGTACGGCGGTGAAGCGGCGAAGGCGGCTTCAGACTGCAGTGCAGAGGGCTCGTCCCGCTGAGATGCTTGTTCGACGGCGCAGCTTCTCTGGAGAGTCAGCGATGTGAATACTTCGCTGAAGTGGAGAAAAATCAAAGAACACCCTATCTGGACCGGGCTTATATAGAGGTAAGCCACGCCTATTCTGGCGGGACGTGACGCACTCGGGCACCCGCGCTGCTATTGGTGCTGACGCCACTCCCAGTCCACCGATAGGTTGCAGCATCTTGCCGCAGAGCAGCCAATAGGCGTACGAGCTGCCTATTCTAGGTCTGCTCTGTGCAAGCATGCGTTTTAAATATGAGAAAATTAGAGGATAATTTTTTGGCTTCAGTATTCTCGAGAAAAGGAGTTTTCCCGTAGCGTAAGCTAGCTTACGCAACACGAGAGTACTCTCGTAAGAGAAACGTTAAAGTGATTTAACCATTTAAACACCTCGACTTTTACACCTGTTGATCCTTTCTTCTTTTCCTTTTACCTCTCTCACACTTTACCTATAGGCTATTTTACTGGAAAAGGAAATATTGGTTTACAATTATTAATTACTTTACCTGCATTTTACTTGAAAAAGAAAATGCTGGTTTACTATTATTAATTGTCAATTTTGAATTTTATTTGAAAGAAAAGGAAATATTGGTTTACAATTATTAATTACTTTACCTGCATTTTACTAAAAAGAAAATACTGGTTTACTATTATTAATTGTCAATTTTGAATTTGATTTTAAAGAAAAGGAAATATTAAAATAAAATTGAAATTCTATTTTTCTAGACAGGTCATTTCTAATGATTTCTAGATTTATTTTTAATAATTCTAATTTCATAATTTTCGTAATTTCTAAATTTCTCGTTGAGATCTAATCACTTTAGGTGAATAAGTCTTGAACTCTGAAAGTTAAAATTTGAAAGTTGTTATTACTATTACAAAAATAGTGTTAGACTCAGACGTGCTCATTATTGTCATTGCGTTTTATCCTTTCGTCCTGTTGGTTATAAACTTAACCACTGTGTTTGATTAATTCATTTTCGGGACGCTTCAATAGGGGACATTACCATCTCCATATGAGTTTCAAATAAACCAGAGACAATCGTCTTTTACAAAAGTTTATTTGTGTGTTTAGTTGTTCCTCAACTATCAATTCTATACTCGTGGTAGATCTATAGGTAGCGGGATCCAACCTTCTTGCTTCATTTCTTCCTCATCACGTCTGTCCTGCTTTATTCCATCTTATTCTTCACATTTGTAGGAACAAACCTGGAAGAACCATCAATCGACTCTAAAAAGAGACAAAGATAATCTTTCCCAACAAACAGATTATTAGGTATTTGATTTTTAATCAAACCCTCTTGTGTTCTTCATACTCTCCCTGCATTTGTAAACGCAATTTAAACTTTGACATCTTATCCAAGATCAAGTAACAGAGACAAGTACTGAGCAAACTCCACCTTCAAAACATCCCTGCTGTAAGTGGTCGAACTGAAGGTGTGTGTGTCAATCCTGTCAAACTCAGAGAAGAGGTATCAGCATTATTATTGTATTATTTTTCCTCGCAAACATAAACAATAATATTGTGTACCTTTCTGGAAAACAAAATTTTATTGATAGGAAGCATTTATGAGAAAAATAATATCTCTCCTAGTTAAGAATTTTCGTTCTTGTTTTTTTTTTATTGAAATTGGTTTTTAACCTTTCTCTCTTTTTCCCTTGCTCGGTTGAGTGACAAAGTCCTCACACCACGAGTTGAAACCAGCTTTTCATTGATAGAAAATATTTATAAAAATATTTCTCCCATTGAAAAAAAAAGTTTCTTTCCATTGAGATTTGTTTTAACCTTTTTCTCTTTCTTTCATTTACCCAGTTGAGTGACGAGATCTTCGCATCACTAGCCTCACTGTGTACACTTAAACCAACACTGAGTCATCACAACACTTCACTATTGATGTACAATTAATGAAACGACACTTAGCCGTACAACCACATATAGGCTTATACACACAGATCTGTGTCAGTCTCTTCAACAAGCGTGCCAACATGTCATGGTCGACAAACCCCACTGCCCAACGGGAAGACGTGGACGCCTGGCTCAGAGGCATTACAGACTGCCTCACACCAAAGACAATTGAACTGTTATTATTTTTAATAATAATCATAATTCTGAGAAGATTCCTGACACACGATTCAAGCCAAAACCAAAACCATGTGGAACTAACCAAAATAACCTGTTCCCTAAGCAATGCCTTCACAGCCCAGCTAAACCTAAGCCACCAGCATGTCACCCACCTACAGGAGGAGCTGACACGTGCCCAAAGCCGCATAGACAAGCTGGAAGTGAAAGTCCAGGATGACTCCAAGACCACAGAGGTCCTGAGAGAGCTGATGCACACTCAACAATGCAAAGACCAGCTCAAAGGTGAAGCTCAAGACAAACTCAAAGTGTCCGACGAAGCGGAGCAAGAAACAAAGACCCAAGTTGACAAGCTCCAAGAAGCCCTTGCAGTCACTGAACGTGACGAACAAGAGTTAAAGACTGTCCAGAAACACCGGGTTAACCAACTCCAGTCTGCTGAACATCAGTTAGAGAAAGCCAAAGCTGACATTGAAAGTAAGAACTCTAAAATCACTGCTCTGGAAGACCATCTGCAAAGGTGCAGCGTTGAAATGGACCATCTGATCCAACAGCGAGACGACGCCAACGACGAGCTCTACGCTGTCAGAGATGAACTCCAGCACATTTTCCAACAGAAACCAGAGCCAAGAAGGGAGAGACCTCCCTCAGCATCACCCCTGCTGAGCAGAACAGAGTCCTCCATCCAAGAACTGGCATACAGTGACAGAAGTACTGGATGAACAACCAGATGAACTGGATAATATCGTGAAAGTTCTGATCTCATCTGACTCCTGACATTATGCTGCCTAACTCATAATCATACACTGTTTCGTTGGCCAAAGGAGGACTGGCCCCCCGACTGAGCCTGGGTTCTCCCAAGGTTTTTTTCTCCATTCTGTCACCTGATGGAGTTTTGGTTCCTTGCCACTGTTGCCTTCGCCTTTTGGCTTGCTTAGTTGGGGACATTTAATTTTCAATTGAACAATACTATTACAACATTGTTTTCCTGTTATCTCTGTAAAGCTGCTTTGAAACAATTTGTATTGTAAAAGCGCTATATAAATAAAGGTGACTTGACTTGACTTGACTAGAAGTGAATGGCCACAACCCAAAACGTCACCGGCCTTCACCACAGAACTGTTCACTGCAAACAACGGAAAAGAGATCATCCAGGCAGACTCCAAAGCTGCACATGGGATGACCATTAAAGATCTCAACCAGCTGGTTAAGAATATCACTCAGTTCAACCCGAACTCCACAGAGGGTCCCGACATCCAGGCCTACCTCCGAGATATCGACTTCCACCTCGAGGTGAGACCCCATATGACTGACAGAGACAGGTTTTACCTCCTCAGATCCACATCCAGTCCAGAGGTACGAAGCTTCCTAGACCGACAACCTGCTAATGTCATGTCAAACTACCAGCTACTACGTGAGACACTGATTAAAGAATTTACAGGTCCAGAGTCATAACACGGTGTGTTAATCGCCTTGGAAACCAAACAATGTCGACAAGAGACTCCGCAAGCCTATTACCATCGCTTTCGACAAGCATACTTAGGTGCACATAACAAAGCTGAACTTGAAGAGGATGTGAACGTCAAAACCCTCTTCCTGAGAAACCTGCACCCTGGATTGAGTCATCATCTTGGTATCATGGCCTGCCCAGGCACAATGACAATTCAACAGCTGCGTGACCTGACACAAAAGGCCTACATCAAACAAAAGATGTCCTCAAAGAAAGATTTGAAAACATCCACAGTTTCAAACTCCATCAGCCAAGACACAAGCCTTGCACTGGAAGACACCCAGTGGCATGACAACTCCACAGTCCTTCGTAAGGAACACAGAGGACGTTACTCCCATGCCGATGACAGCTACCACTCCAACCACATGGAGAAGTCATGGGACCCACCAGAAGGAAACAACTGGAATCAACGAGTGCATCCAAAAGCATTCTATGTGGGTAAGCGACAACGAAACCCACCTCCGCACCACTCAGCCAAACACCACACTGAGTGTGCCCAAGAACACAACAGTCTCCCCTCAGAAGACATGGAGCAACTACTGAGGCAACTGCAAGTGCTCATCAAAGACAAGCTGAACACAGAAGACCAGTGATCACCTTGTACACCTTCCTGAGACGACCACCTGTTCCACAACAACCCAGAACAAAGTGGTCTCTCACAGTCAACCACTGACAAACACCCAGAGGTACCAGAAAACACCATCCTGGTTACCCATCACACCACAAGCTCCAAACTCAAGAACCATGTGTGTGCTACAGCAACGACAGTAAGCACAGAAGGTCAGAAAGTCTGTCACAACCAGAAGGCATCGCCTTCTCTACAAACAGCAAGAGAGTGTTCCTGTTCGTGGTTCTCTCTGGAAAACAACAAAGAGCGTGCTCGCACGCTTCTACATCGACCAGACCAAATTAGACCAGCAGACAACTAACCCAGCAAGATCGGGGTTAAAACAGCTTCATTCAAGCCATCTAACTCGTCTTATTTTTCATTTCTTCCTTTATTTTCTTTTTTGTAAAAGTCTCGGTTCAAAGTTAAGTTTGCTGCGAAGTTCTTTTAAACATCTCTCCTGCAACGCGCTTCGAACTGTAAAGACTCTCATTCGCCTGCCCATCACACGTGAAACTTCAGTTCAGAAACTTCCATCCAGGCACTTCAAAGACAACCAGCGACACGGACCCAGCCGGGAAACCCCTTCGACGAAGCACCGCAAAAAGGGAATTCCCTGGCCTAAGCAACGCAAAGACGAGCAAGTACTCCAGACTGTAACTAAACTGGTGTTTTAATTTAAATTGAATAACCTGTCTAAGAAACGAAGGTTTAAATTAATGCTTGGTGGTTCGTTCAGGTCATGTCTTACAACGTGATTCTCACTCTGAAAACTCACTCTTCCTCTCTCTTTCTCTGCGCCTTGTATGAATGTGTGTGTGTGATTGTGCTTAGACCTTAGTTTTATGTGTTTAGAATAGTTAATAAAGTCATCCATATATTTGAAAATATATTTGCCTTGTGTTGTGCTTGCACATTTAAAGGTGCCATATGTAAAAATTGAGGTAAAAATATCCACAAAATGAGCTACACGTATCAAAAGAATGAGAAGAAATAAGTGCAATGATGTCATTAAAAAATTGAAAAGTTATAGTGCTGCCGAGATATAAACCTAAATTAGCATGCTAAATAACTAGCGCCGGCCCGACTGGTGTCGTAATACCAGTTTCGGCCATGGGAGGCGGTATGCGGGGAACATAACCAAAATTCAAACTGTAATACACGAATAACTCGCACGGCTTGTGGGCGTACTTGAACCTGATGTCAATCATGTGAAAAGTACAGCCCATTACTTTCAGTTCAGGGAAGAGACGAGAGCGGAAAAATGGCTGAAACCCTTGGCAAGTGAGCCTTAGCCACACCACAACCACCCGCTGCAGGGAAAAAACCTCGCACAGATGCTCAAAAAAAATCGGACAAAAAAAGGAGCAGAACCAGAGTCAATATAGGCACTGCTTTCCATCGCTGGAGACTTTTAATGGACAAGAAAGAAATGAAGTTCGACTCTGAACTTGCAACATTTCTTTTGGATCGGTAAGTAAGATGCTGTTAGTATTTCACTAGAAGTTTGTTTTATATGTTTGTGTAATTGTTTCGGGAAGTTATAGAAATGTATCGAAGGATGTTTGATTAAAGTGCTAATGTGATGGCTAACGTTATCTATTAGCGTTTGATAGTTAGCTCTAACGTTATCCACAGATCAGATCCGGTTTTCACCTGTTATGTACCAGCCGTCTCTACCAAACTGATGATAAAATGTAACATTAGCTAAGAAGCTTGAAATGTCTTCGGTGATAATGAACCCCAAATGGACGCACGAAACGTAATGAGACCAAATGTTTTCTGGAGACTAATAATAACACTAGAAGAAGAGTGTTGATAATGAAATCAAACTTGATATGTGCTGCTAAATTAGCATCAATCGCAGGCAGCATATGTAACACTCTAAATAGATGTTGTCCCTAGTTTCGCTTGTATATGTGCAGCTAAGATTAATTCATAATTTGACTGATTTTGGGATCTGAGAGGCATAACGTTTACCTGCTGTGTTGAACTGTGTAATTTTTTTTTTAGGTATGAAGGACCACTGTCATCCACTCCCATGAAAAAACGGCCATTACTGACAGATCTCACTATAACGAGCATCGGGTCAAGTGACTCTGATAAGTGAGTGTGCCTGTCTTGTTTCAGGTCCTACTTTGCTCATGTTTCCTCACAAGCATGTTTTACTGGGAACTAGAAGTCATTATCATGACGAATTGTAAAATTCACATTTCTGCCACAGACTGTAATGTCACATTACATTTTTATTCTTAGTTCCACTCATTGTTTTTTTGTGTTCAACCTGTTACAGAGACAAGCATACCTCAGAAAAAGCCAGCAAGGGCTCAGCAGGTGTGGAAGAATTGGCCAGGCTTGAGTGCAGGTAGGTCATAATGTGCACTGTGATTGCAGGTTCTTCTAAAAGTTTTTCAGTGTTACTTCTTTCTGAAATTGTGTTATTTTAATAATCTATCTTATCTAATGCTTTTCCTAAGCCTTGGTGAAATGAGCATTGGTGAGGAGGAACATCTGGATGAACAAGCCATCAATGACTTGAGGAATAGCACGTGTGTATTTTGATCAGCGGAGGTGATGTTGTCACTCAAGAATGTTATCTCAGTGTATATTATGTTATTGACGGTTTTGTCTCATCAGTATTGACTGGGCAGTTAACCCTCCACCAGTAAAGGCATCAGATACAGATGATGAGGAGCAGGACAGCTCTGATGAAGAATACATCCCTCCACTTTCTCTTAGGTAAGTTTCCTAATGTCTCTTTTACTGCAACTTAATACTACCATCAAGTCACAAATGTATAACTCCACAATTCTTGGCTCTCCATCTCAGCTACACTCTGGTATTCTGTTCACCTTATTCTGACACAAGCATTTATTTATTTATTCCCTTCAGTGAATGTGTATAAACTTCCGTTCTGACATTTGCTCTCATACACATCCATTCTATTTTAATGAAATGTGATAGCAAAACTCTTCACACTAATCATTGAAACAATGGTTTTACTGCTGAAAACAGCTTGGTTGTTCTGGCGACCTACTCTAGAAACCTGTTAGATAATGGAGGCACAACTTTATTAAAAGACAATTTAAATTAGACAGTTGAAGCGACTACCATCACTAATTCATTCCAGTGCATTGCCCAATTTGATATTCCGAGACAAGTGTCATGTCAGCCCCCATGTTTGCATTGTGGAATAAGGTGATTTGGTGAAATTTTTCATGCGTTAGCTATGCTGTTAACACAAGGACTCACATGCCAGTTTTTCTCTGCACAACTTAGCTAGACAGAGTAGCTCCTTCAGACACTGCCTTGCAATGAAAATGTTTGTTCACATGTTTTTTGTTTCATATCTATGTTTGTACTTTTTGACTGAAACAGGTTTGGTGGAGCTTTACCTAATGTTCCAAATTTTGATGCGCTGCCTATCATTGGTTTGGAAGAGACTGTACACGACCTCACTGAAGATTTTGAGTCTGAACCTTCTACAGATCCTGACAGCTCCACTGCCTCACCAGCTGATTCAAATATGCCAACTGTACAGAAGGCAGAGGACATTGTTGGTGGCAAGGCATCGATTGTGTATGATGATTGCTTGAAGTGCCTTGCTGACTTTGTTACACCACCGGTGAAACATTGCACAGCAAAAAATGTGACCGGTGCAACATGTCAACGCCATCCACCATTCCTGGTGAACATCAAAGGGAAAGGCACTGCAAGCGTGTTAGAATGGGTATGTGAAACTTTTGTTATGACAATAACTATGTGAATGTACACTTCAAATGATCACAAACATGTACCCTTACCTATAAATGTTTTAGAGAGAAAAAAAAAATTAACTGGCACAAAAAACGTTAGAGCTGTTATATAAGTCTATGTTTTCTTATCATTAGAGCTGTACTGATGGACACATTGTTTGGCGATGGGTTTCACAGCCCTTGATGAAGTACGGACTCAAGTCTGGAGACTTTATGCTGAGCACCAACATCTTGCTATCAGGAAACAACTACGCTAAAATTGCACTGCTATTTAGATTTATGAACATGGGCATTGTTGACCCAAACACTTTTTTCTCCATCCAAGACACGTACTGTGTTGACTCAATTAAAAAGTACTGGATGGAAAAAAGGGCAGATGTGATTGCAAGACTTCAGGACAAAGATGTTGTTGTCCTTGGTTAGTGATACACATACAGTTTATCTTTTTTAAAATTATGTTGCAGTATTTTTATCTAACACAAACTCTCTTGTCCTACACATCTAGCTGATGGCAGAAACGATACTCCGGGTCACTGTGCGCAGTACTGTAGTTACACTACAATGGAAAATGACACATTGGAGATCATCAGTGTAGTCACAGTAGACAAAAGACAAACTGACAGACGGTCTGCAATGATGGAGAAGGAGGCCTTCATCTTGACTATGGATCAACTAGTAACTGAACTTAAACTGGTCGAGATCTGCACAGATGCCCACTCACAGATTGGTGCCCTGATGGGTGAGTTAATATCCGCACATCCTAGCTGTTACTTGACATGTAATCAACATTTGACTTATTTCCATCTCTGCATGTACATGTTTTTTAGATCCTATAAAGGGGAGGTACAAGGACCATAGGATTCATCACAGTTTAGATATGTGGCATGGTAAGAATTTGGCAAAGAAGATTGCGGCTGTGAGTGTCCATAGTAGCAGTTTAATTGCACCCCTGTCCATTATAATGTTATCATTTTTGTGCAATGCTATTAATAATGGTTTAAATCTTTATACCTAGGCAGCCCAGGTAAAAGAACTGTCTGTCTTACTATTTTGGCTGAAAGATATCGTAAATCACTTCTGGTGGTGTTGCAAAACAGCCGACTCCTATGATGAGTTTCTGGTAAGTTTAGTCATTTCTCCCTTTTAATTTCCCAAATCTTATTGTAATTTAACATTAAAAATAAGCAATTGCACTTGTGAACTGCCCACTGATACAGTGGGTTCCATTGTGAAGTGCCCACTTCGTTCACGCTTTCCGTGATTTACACAGCTGTGGCAAATTGATTAAAACTAATAACGTATTACAACGTATAAGATACTACTTACAACATATTATTTGTGGTTGTTTGGGTCAATGCAGCTTCACTAGGGAAAACTAAATAAAAGACGTGTGAGGTCCCGTGAGAATCATGCGTGAAACCGGACAATTCCAAGTGGTACCCACTGTAATTGTTTCTTTTTATGTTGTGTATTACAATTGTAGACACTGTGGGCCGGCCTTTTACATCATGTCTGCAATGAGCATCAGTGGGCTATGGGCAGCTGTAAACATGGGCAGCTGGCAGACTCGGAGAAACAATGGATTCAAAGAGACTCTAAAGCACACAAGGCTCTTGTGGAGATAATCCTCAAGAAACGATGGTTGAAGGATGTGCACAAATACCTGCGCTTTAGGTATGTGTGGGAATTGTGGTGAAACTGTTCATTTGACCTACAACTGCTCAGTTCTGCTTAGCTGTCGCAATTTGTTATGTTTTAATTCCAATGCAGATCAACGGCAGACCTCGAATCCTTTCAAAACCATATATTAATGTATGCCAGCAAGCGCTTTGCCTTCAGTCCACCGGTGTATGAAGCCCGAGTCCTCCTGGCAGCCCTGGACTACAACTACCATCGGGACCGACCAACTCAGAAGAGTGCAGATGGTACAGAGATGTAATTATCACGCGAACTACTGAAATCTTTTTTTTTACTTGTCTCCATTTTTTCCTTTATCAACAATATTGTCCCCCTATTTTCAGGTACAGACGAGTGTACAAGAAGAATGCTAAACAGTACAGCGTCTATGCGTGCAAGACTCCCAAAAGCTACAGCTACATTGGGGAACTACAGACGCTGGTGGTGAGATGTAGGCTGGAGAGTGGCTCAGGAATCCCAAGGACAAGAACCTTAAGGTCAGATGACCCACGAAGGCTTGGTTTACTTCCACCTGTACCACCCCCACCAACGGCAGAGCTTGTACAAAGACAAGTCAGGAGAGGACTAGGTATGCAAAAATTAGCTCCTGTTTAGTGTTTGGGTGTATACAAGCAAACATACCACTGGTTAATGGCTGTAGTTGAATGAATGTCCTTCTCTTTAAGATAGCAATGTTAAAACTGGCATAACATATGTACCTCAATGACATGTGTAGTAAAAGAATGCAAAATTGTCAGATCTTGTGGATCTTGACACTGAGTATAACCTGATTTTGGTCTGAGGAAGATAAGTAGTGTCAGGTTTTCCTGTTTGACCAATCATTAAAGCATAATTTCAAGGAAATGTTTTGTATGTTTTAGGAACTGATTTGCAGTCGAGTTCTCCCCAGGGAAGCCAGAATTGCAGCATCCAGTGTACGCGTAGGTGAGTGAAATGCACTCGGTCAGTTTGCTAAATTTTTGTCTGACATGTAAAATGTATTTCAATCATATTGTCATTGCCCTTTGCAACTTCTTACAACTGTTCATTTCGCAGTACAAGCCTCCGGCAGAGAGAATGATTGGGACCAATGGCACACCTGTCAACATTCACACTGTCCTCAAATGAGTACATTTGAATTTGTAGTTCACCTTATTACTTTGTCTACGATTTAATTTGAATTCCTGTAATGTTTTTTACAGGGTGACTAAAAATGTGTGATTGTTTGCTTTTTTTGTAAATAAAACATCGGAACCAACCTATTATCACTATCGTTTCATGATTTACCACAGTTCTTTCAGTCTATAACACAGACTGAAACCCTGCAACATATTGTTTGTCCTGATCGTTATAGAGTAATTTGTTCCAGACTGGCAACTATTATCCTACTTCTTTCTTTCTTGTACACAAACGGTAAGAGGTGGCCTCATTTTGATTGTCAACGACGGACAGAAAGGTTTATTACGTACACATTATAAACTCCACAAAAAAAATTAAATGCTGTCACCAAATTTTGCAGTTGTACGTGTTACGGTTATACTAACGTGGTAAAAAGAACATTTTACACACTGAATTTAGTCAGTTTTTCCAGTTTGAACAAATTGGTTAACTCAAAGGAAAGTAATGTAACACAATTTACAGTAAACCTTATGAAAGTGACATTTAAATAGTTATGTAAACTAAAAGTTATGAACAAAAAGGTAAACTAAAAGCCAGGAATAAAACCTGTGTATTGGCCCTGAGGATCTGGAAATGTGTCCCTGATTTTACAGACACAACAACTCGGGATAACCAGTCTTTTCCCAGCTCCCAGGGACCCATGCTGCCAGTAAATGTAATGTCTATAGGCGGCATAACGAAACTCTCGGCTCTCTGACCCTGGTTCTCTGGCACGGCCAAGCGCTGTAACGTCTTCCCTATACTGGCGGTGAATACGCAGGAAGCCTCCATCCAGGCAGTAATCCCTAAAGAGTGGTAGGTTGCTAATGCAGTTGTTTGGAGTCTGGCGGCAGCATTTTCTCTCCCTGTCGGTGGGCATGTCCCTGCAGTTCTGACAGGTGCACCATGGCACCCCTGGTAAACCAGCTGATGGAGGGGGGGCATTATTCTGCCGTAATGCTAGGACGTCAAACACCAAGCCTGGTCGCCACTGTAGAATATCAATTGTGAAGGACCTCAGATCCTCAAAGCTCAAATCCTGCAGGAGGTTCTGCAAGGCCATAAGGTGTAGGTTAATTATGTGCAAATCATTACTGCATAATGTGGAAAATTTACTTACTCATAACATTCAATGGTTATCTCCTCAAATAAGCTAACTGTCCAGGATGTCATGTGTGGCCAGTGAAATCCACTTGAAATACTACAAACTGGGTGGACATAAATAAAGTTTAGTTTCAGAGACACCACGTCCAAGTAGCCTAACCTGAGTTGCGGACATTCTCTCACGGCGACGTTCCTCGACTCTTCTGTCCTCTTCAGCCCTGGCTTCTACTGCCCTATTTGCTCGTGTGCCTCTGCCTCTACTTCTGCCTCTTTGTACAGAATCTCCCCTTTTCTTTCTGGTCAGACTGCTCTGACTAGGCTGTGTATGGCTGGATACTGGGGTGTAATCATCATCACTCTGCCATAACAGACAAAAAACGATTTAAAAAAATTTGTAATCACAATAATTGTATTGTGATTTTCACTAACATTTTAGTAACTAAACTGAATTTTATTAGGTTTAGTGACAATGTTACAATGTTTACATGGTACAATTTCTGGTAAGCTATGATTTTTTATTATTTAAAATAATTTCAGTTATTGTGATTTTATTTAATATTGACACATTTGAATAAATATTTGGTAATCGAGGTAGGCGTTATTTATTCTAAAAACAAAACAATAAACAACTGACCTAATGCTATAAATAAACAGAAAAATTAAATCTAATGCATTCTTTTTATTATAACAACTTTATTTAATGATATAAGTAAAATTATAATAAATATGTAGTAGGCCTACACATATATAGCAAAATACACTATAACTCTTTTTTTGTTATGATGGTGTGGAAGGAGAACCCAGGTGCAGACAGGATGCAGTGACAATGTTTATTAATACACAAAAACAGGGAAAACAAAACCCACGATGGGGCAAAACAAGACAAGATAGGCTAAACTAGACTAGACTAGACAAATACTCTGATGATAAACTAACGGCAAAGACAGGATAAACACTTCTCACAAGACAAGACGATCAGCAGGAAAATCACAGCTTGTTTCTCACAAAGATTGACAAGGTAAGATAAACAACGTTAGACAATGTACCGACACAGGACAGCAAACACAAGGGAATAATATAGGGAACACTAATGACGCGGACAGGTGAAACTGACTAGACAATAATGACGAGACAAGGATAACAAGGGGGCGGGGTTACAAGACGAGACAACACAAGCACATGGCCCAAACAGGCCATGCGCTTGTACACAAAACATGAGTCTTTCATGGTCCTGCCACAAGACTAGAAAATACACAGACAAGAAGGCAGAACCATGACAGAATCCCCTCCCTAAGGAGCGGATACCAGACGCTCCTCAGGGAGAACACAAGACAAGACCGACTAGGACATAGACATAAACCAACAGAACATAGCAAGTGACATCAAGCACGAGACAAAACCAACTGAGACAGGGACAAGAACCAGCAAAACATAACAAACAACATCAAAGGCATACAAGTGTAAACAATGACAGGGTTGGGGTGGAACATCAAAAATAAAAAACAAGGAAGGGGAGGCGGAGGGACAACAAAGTTCATGGGGGGTGGTCCAAGGTGGATGGGTGTGTTGGGGTTCTTGGGTCCACGGGACGAGGGCTGAGGACGGGGAATCTGGCGGGACTTGGAAGGGGACACACGAGGACAGGACTTAGACAAAACAGTCCGGGGTGTCGTGGTGACAGGGGGAACAGTCCAGGGACTAGTAATGACAGGGGAAACAAACGGAAGTCCGGGGACAGTGGGGACGGCAGGAGCAGGCAACGAAACGGAGACAAGGGGATTGACATGAGGAAAGGAAGCGGGAACGGGAACGGAGTTCTTAGAAACTGTTCCGGAGTCAAAGCTTCCCCGAGAAGAAGTGACACTCCTCACCTCCGACTCAGGAGAGGCGTGGAATGTAGCAGACTTAGGTACGGCGTTCTCATGGGCTGGCATGGGTGCTGTGCTCTCGGCGACTGGTGTGGGTGCTGCGCTCTCGGCGGCAGGCGTGGGTGCTGCGCTCTCGGCGGCAGGCGTGGGTGCTGCGCTCTCGGCGGCAGGCGTGGGTGCTGCGCTCTCGGCGGCAGGCGTGGGTGCTGCGCTCTCGGCGGCAGGCGTGGGTGCTGCGCTCTCGGCGGCAGGCGTGGGTGCTGCGCTCTCGGCGGCAGGCGTGGGTGCTGCGCTCTCGGCGGCAGGCGTGGGTGCTGCGCTCTCGGCGGCAGGCGTGGGTGCTGCGCTCTCGGCGGCAGGCGTGGGTGCTGCGCTCTCGGCGGCAGGCGTGGGTGCTGGGCATGAGACAGGACAGACAGGGGCTTGAAGGATCATGACAAGACGAGACAAGTAATCAGATAGGGTCTTGGCAGCAATGGTGACGGGCATCTCCTGACCAGCAGAAACAGACTGTAAAACAGCCTTAGCAGCAGCATCGGCCGCGGCTCTCTCCTCAGCCCTCACGACTCCAGACTCAGACACAGCTCTCCTTGTTACAGGTTCAGCAACGGCCCTCTCTGCAGCAGCCTCTGAAACAAAACTCTCCAACGCTGATTGGGGACCTGCGCTTACAGCAGCGGGAACAGTAACACCATCGTCTGTAACAGCGGCGGGTTGGAGAGGCTTAGTGAACAGGGGGGGAGAAACTGACAGAGGACAAGAGGCTCTTTTCTTCCTCTTCTTCTTTCTGGGTCGCGGAGCAGAGTCCAAAGCCAGGCTTGAGACCGGTAAGGGGGGCGAAGAGGGAGATGAAGCAGGTACAGGGGAGACCATCGCAGGAAAGGGGAATTCCGTGGAGGACGACTCCGCGCTGATTCCCACGACAAACGTCTTCCACGCTTTCTAGAGGGGCTGACGGACACAGGTGGTGGATCAGGAGTCGGGGTGGAAGATGCTTGGTCCTCAACCGTCACAACGGCTAACATGCAACCCTCAGGGATGGCTGGAAGTGTGGCAGGAGGTGAAGACACAGGGGAAACCGGCTGCTCCCTCCGAGACAAGCGGTCCACCATGTTGTGAAACGGGCGGCGGACCAAACTCTCTCGTTCAGCAAGGGGAGGGAGGACTTTGAGACCCGCGACGAGGTAGCGGTTGACCAGGGTCTCCGGCAGGAAGAATCTCTTCTCCTCAACGACCTGGGCGTACTTCTTCAGGGTCAACTCACCCTGGGGAGGGAAAGGAAGCTTGCCTTTGGAACTGTCAGCGATAGCCGAACGCCACCACAGTTCCGGGTCGGAAGGTTGCAGACAAGTGGACAAGGACTGCACGTCTGCTGGGTTCGGTTCTGGTCGGTACATTCTGTTATGATGGTGTGGAAGGAGAACCCAGGTGCAGACAGGATGCAGTGACAATGTTTATTAATACACAAAAACAGGGAAAACAAAAACCCACGATGGGGCAAAACAAGACAAGATAGGCTAAACTAGACTAGACTAGACAAATACTCTGATGATAAACTAACGGCAAAGACAGGATAAACACTTCTCACAAGACAAGACGATCAGCAGGAAAATCACAGCTTGTTTCTCACAAAGATTGACAAGGTAAGATAAACAACGTTAGACAATGTACCGACACAGGACAGCAAACACAAGGGAATAATATAGGGAACACTAATGATGCGGACAGGTGAAACTGACTAGACAATAATGACGAGACGAGGATAACAAGGGGGCGGGGTTACAAGACGAGACAACACAAGCACATGGCCCAAACAGGCCATGCGCTTGTACACAAAACATGAGTCTGTCATGGTCCTGCCACAAGACTAGGAAAATACACAGACAAGAAGGCAGAACCATGACATTTTTACTTGCTAACTATGTGGCTTATATTATCTTTATTCAATGTATTTCCTGAGGTAAATCTGACATATTTGTTCTCCAGCTATGTTGTTGCCTTCTGTACACTGATTAAAAAAAGGATTGGATAGATATTATGTATGAGGAATACAATATGGTAAGTTGTAGCATAGGCTACTGTATTTTTAAACAGTCTTTGTGTTTTTTTACTATTAGCTAACGTTAGTAGAGATGATCGGTTCACGTGCGCATTTAACTTCTACAAGCGCCACAAAACATACTGTTTGAATTGTGTAATAAAATTGACAGAATCTGAGAGCTTAGTTTTTTTTTATATCATAACTAACCTGCTCTCCCTAATCTGTCGGTCTCTGTGTCCTCTTTGCTTTGCGATTTTTCTGTGCATCAGAAAATTGATGTGTGACGTGAGAGCGTGTGAAAAGTGTCTATTGCGAGTTAGCAGCTCTGAATGGCGCAAGCTTGGTCTAAATCAGCAAATGCTGTCTATTTATTTATTTATTTCCTTTATTTTAACCAGGAAGTCACATTGAGATATTGCTATCTCTTCTTCCAGACAGACCTGGTCAAGACGGCGGCATAAGAAATTTCATACACAAGAATCACTGAATAGAACTATCACAATTTACACATTCACAAACAACATGGATATAAACGAGTCAAGAAAAACAGTTACATTTGTCCTTTAAAACATTGAGTAAAAGACATTTCAAAGAGGTCGGGGTTGGAAGTGCATCTAGCTTCAGTACATTTTGTAGTTCATTCCAAGTCCAAGGAGCGTAAAAAGAAAAAGCGCTTTTACCAAATTCTGACAATACCCTTGGGACTTTTAGCCGGAGACGAGAACCAGACCTTGTTTGATAGGTATTTGTGTAATAAATTAAAAGATTTGATATATAAGAAGGTAACTTACCTAAAAGAGCTTTAACAATAAATAAGTACATGTGCAGTTTTCTCCTTTGATGTAAAGATGACCAAGCTAAGGAATCATAAAGAATACAATGATGTGTCCGTGACTCTGCACCAGAAACAAAGCGTAAAGCAGCATGAAACACGCAATCTAATTTTCTAAGTAGAGTAGTAGCTGCATGCATATATAAAAGATCACCATAATCAATAATGGATAAAAAAGCACTCTCTACTAATTTCTTTCGGGCCTCAAACGGAAAACAATTTTCTAAGCGAAAAAAGAAGCCTAAATTTGGCCTAAGCTTCTTCAGCAACATATTAATATGTACATCGAATGCTAATCTTTCATCCAGCCAAATTCCTAAGTATTTATAGGAACTAACTCTTTCTAGAGAAATACCATTAGAGGTTGTAATTGAAATATCAGCTACCTTTGAACGGCCACGACTAAAAATCATGTATTTTGTCTTTTTTATATTTAAAACCAATTTTAACTGAGACAATGAATGTTGCAAAACTTGGAAAGCATTCTGTAATTGGTTTAAGGCTTGATTTAAAGTAGATGCTGTTGTATAAATGATTGTATCGTCTGCATACAAATGCAGTTTGGCGGACTCTATTCCGTTGCCTAAGTCATTAATAAAAATAGAAAATAAAAGAGGGGCTAAAACAGATCCTTGGGGAACCCCGGTATTGACTTGAAGGAGAGGTGAGTTATAATTTTCCACAGACACGCATTGGACACGTTCTGAAAGGTAATTATCAAACCAGCTTAAGGCTGCTTCACTGAGGCCTATAGACCTAAGTCTCTGTAACAATAATTTGTGATCTACGGAGTCGAAAGCTTTTGATAAATCGACAAATAATGCAGCACATGACTTTTTACTATCTAAGGAGGATATAATGTCATTAGAGACTAGAATGGCTGCAGTAATGGTGCTATGTCCTGTTCTGAATCCTGACTGATAATCATGAAGAATATTATTAACCGATAGGAATTGTTTTAATTGATCATTTATTAGTGATTCAAAAACTTTCGCTAAAACTGGCAATCTGGAGATAGGACGGTAATTAGTTGGATCTAAGGGGTCTCCCCCTTTAAGTAGTGGAGTAACCATTGCCGATTTCCACGATTGAGGTATAACATTTGAAACGAGACTTAAGTTAAATATAGAAGCTATCGGTTCTGCTACGAGATCAGCTGCCACTCTTAGAAAATAAGGCTCAATTTGATCGAATCCTGCCTTTTTTTTATGTCTAAATTCTTTAGGGCATTGTGAACCTGCGCAATGGTTATGGGTGCAAAATTAAAAGATTCTGATGGGCAGTATTGAATAGGATCAGCATCCAAGGTATTAACACCTGAATTAGTGGCATCAGACGTGGAGCCTACTGAAGTAAAATAGTTATTAAAAGTATCTGCTATAACTTCTCTGCCCTTGACTACGGTATGATTAATATTCAAATGCTCTGGAAATTTAAATAATTGATTTGGTGCTGAAGTTGACTTAATTAATTTCCAGAACTTTGTGGGATTATTTATATTTTCATTTATGGAAGACAAATAATAATCACGTTTTTTAGATTAGATTAGATGATTAGATTCAACTTTATTGTCATTACACAAGTACAGGTACAAGGCAACGAAATGCAGTTTGGGTCTAACCAGAAGTGCAATAGCAGCAAGTGCAGGATATACAGTGGTTCCATAAGTGCAGTACATGGATATGTACTGAATAAATATAGAATTGAATACTATTATAAACAGATTTTTTCAGATAGATTAGTCCTATGAATATAATATACAGATAGCTATTATTGTGAACAGAATTTACAGCTAGATATGTACTGAATATAATATACAGATGGATATTACTATAAACAGAATTTTTACAGATATGTACAATGAACATAATTTACAGATGGTTATTACTATACGTAGTTTACAGGTGAATATGTACTATGAATATATATAAAGATGGATTTAAAGTAGTGCAAATTAAGTTGGACAGATACTATCCGAGTGAAAGTGCAGTGGAAAGTAATTGCATATTACAGTTAAAGTACGGTATTGCAATGTATATGTAAACAATTGGTACTGTAAATAAACAGTCGGCAGTGCAAATTGATATTCCAGTCAGGTAAGTAGTGCAAGATGCATATGTAAACAGTTGTTACTATAATAATAGTAATAGTAGTCAGCAGTGCAAATGAACATTATAACATTACAAATATCAAAATGGAGGCAGGTGTGATGAGGGAGAGGAGAGTTTATCAGTATATGAGGGGAGTGGGATCAGTGAGGGTTAGAGTTCAGTAAAGACACAGCTCTGGGGAAAAAGCTGTTCTTTAGTCTGCTGGTCCTGGTCCGGAGGCACCTGAAACGCCTGCCGGAGGGCAGGAGAGAAAACAGTCTGTGGGCTGGGTGAGAGGAGTCCTTAAGGATGCTGCGAGCTCGGTGCAGACAGCGTTTCCTCTGGATGTGCTCGATGGCAGGTAGTGGAGTCCCAGTGATGCGCTGGGCGGTTTTCACCACCCGCTGCAGTGCCTTGCGCTCCGCAACAGAGCAGCTCCCATACCACACTGTGGCACAGTTGGTCAGGATGCTTTCTATTGCACAGCGATAGAAGTTCACCAGGATAGTCGAGGAAAGCTGATTCTTCCTCAGTGTCCTCAGGAAGCGCTGGTGAGCCTTCTTGACCAGGCAGGAGGTGTTGGTTGTCCAGGACATGTCCGCCGAGATGTGGATTCCCAAGAACTTGAAACTGGAGACACGCTCAACAGCCATTCCATTGATGTGGATGGTGTCGTGTGTGCCTCTTGACTCTTTCCTGAAGTCCACGATGAGCTCCTTCGTTTTGGTGGTGTTGAGGAGCTGGTTATTTTCAGTGCACCATGTGGCCAGGTGCTTGATCTCCTCCCTATAGGCAGTCTCATCGTTGTTGCTGATGAGACCAATCACCGTAGTGTCGTCCGCAAACTTGATGATGGAATTAGATTCGTACACAGGTTTGCAGTCGGAGGTGAAGAGGGAGTAGAGAAACGGGCTTAGCACACAGCCCTGTGGTACACCAGTGTTGAGTGTGATGGATGTGGAGCAGGTGGAGCCAGATCGAACATTCTGGGGTCTGTTGGTCAGAAAGTCCAAAATCCAGTTGCACATGGAGGTGTTGATGCCCAGGTCTCCAAGTTTGGCTATTAGCTTAGTTGGGATGACCGTGTTGAATGCTGAGCTGAAGTCAACAAACAACATGCGTGCATAGGTGTTCTTTTTGTCCAGATGTGTGAGCACAGAGTGCAGTGCCATGGAAACTGCATCCTCAGTGCTCCTATTGCTACGGTAGGCAAACTGATGTGAGTCCAATGTGGATGGTAGAGAGTCTTTAAGGTGTGCCAGGACCAGCCGCTCAAAGCACTTCATTACGATGGGTGTGAGTGCTACAGGGCGGTAGTCGTTAAGGCACTTCGGGCTGGAGTGTTTTGGCACTGGCACAATGGAAGTGCATTTAAAGCATGTTGGTACAGCTGCTTGGGCAAGAGACAGGTTGAAAATGTCTGTAAAAACCCCAGCGAGCTGCTCCGCACATGCCCTGAGTACACGTCCAGGGATGTTGTCTGGTCCAGCAGCCTTGTGCACGCTGATCCTGCTCAGTGCATTGCAGACATCTGTGGAGGAGAGTGTGATTGGCGGGTGGTCTGCTGAGGATTTGAGCTTGGTGGCAGTTTCTATGTTGTCTCTTTCAAAGCGAGCATAAAAGTCATTTAGCTCGTTCAGGAAGTTGGCATCAGTGGCTGCGGGGGTGGAGTGAGTGGGTTTGTAGTCGCTGATGGCCTGAATGCCCTGCCACATGCGTCGAGGGTCAGCGTTGGAAAAGTGTCCCTCTATCTTAAGCTTGTAAGCTTGTAAGCTTGACACTCACAGACACACACACAGACAGCAAGCACAGAGACGTAGGCTCAGAGAGAAATGACCATATTCAAACCAAAATATCTGACTTGATTGGCAAGATGGCGCCAGGATGCGTGGCTAGCCGTCTGCCTCGTCTCCTTTTTTTTTTAATGCTAATAACAGTTTTGCTTTGTGGTTTTTGCCAAGTAACCTCTGCTTTATTCGTGTATGATCGCCAAGCACTGTTTAATATCAGATCAGTTTGCTCATCACTGTTAAATCACGATTTTGAAGACAAAAACCACAACTCCCCTCCTCACCTGGCATTTGTGCCTACCTACCTGTGGCGCACGCCAGTGAAAGTGAAGAGGAAACGGCCTCGAAGACGCGGAAAGCGGGGTGGAGTACTGGTGAGAATTCGATCACAGTGGAGGTCTGATAACTGGATTAACTCTCATGCCCGAAAATATGGATACTCGGCGCTTCACAGAGTACCGGGTCTGCGATGGATTCAGCTCATAAACCCCAGTAAACTGGACGCCGCGCCACGTCACCTGCCGCTGGAGGCACCGTTGCTCAGGCGCCGTAGACGCAGCCGCGGTGTGGACCAAGGATGCCTCCGGGAGTTGAAACGCTGCTCTGCATCGGGCCATCAGGAGCAGACTCTTAACTTTGGACTCCTCAATGCTAGATCCCTCACCAACAAGACGTTCATTCTCAAAGACTTCTTTACAACACGCCAGCTGGATATATTTCTTCTGTGTGAAACTTGGCTGCACGTCGGTGAGTGCACTCCGTTCTCCGAGCTTACACCACCAGATTGTTCGTTCTTAAACTCCCCACGTAGCACTGGTAGAGGTGGAGGGCTGGCATCAGTTTTCAAGTCAAGTTTTAATTGTAGACAAGTACAAACAAACTCATTTTCAAGCTTCGAATTACAGACATTTGTTTTAAATGCCGACGTTCCAGTTCTGTGTGCTTTAGTCTATCGCCCCCCAAAATTTAATAAGACTTTCATTGAGGACTTTACAGAATTTGTTACAGAATTAACGCTTAGCTATGACCATTTTTTAATAGCCGGGGATATGAATGTCCATGTGTGCTGTAAGTCGAATCAGTTGGCTAAGGATTTTCTAGATGTGGCTGACTCTTTTAATCTTACTCAATGGGTGGCTGGGGCCTCTCACGAGAAGGGACATACATTGGATATTGTTTTGTCCTTTGGATTAAGTGTAAATATACAGGAAGTCTGCAATTCTGGGATCTCGGATCACTTCGCAGTACTGTTTTTTGTCACATTGCCTGGATCCTTGGACAAACCGTGTGCCCCAGCACGCCAGGTGCGCACGATAAACAGCCAGACTGCCTCGCGCTTTTTATGTGCTTTTGATGGTTCATTGTCTCACATGAGTAACATAGATTATGTAAATGTTGATCAATGGCTCTGTGTTTTTAACTCGATGTGCTCGGACTTGCTGGATGAAATAGCTCCACTGGGAAGTAAAAAGTCTAAACCAGCATCGGAGCCATGGTTGAATGAAGTCACGCGCGCACATAGACGTGCATGTAGACGCGCAGAGAGGAAATGGAAAAAGGACCGTTTGCAAGTTTCCTATGAAATATTAAGAAACAGTCTGGCGGAATACCAGAAAGCTGTTAAAGCTGCAAAAACTCAGTTTTTATCCAATCTTGTTTCCAGTAATAGCCATAAGCCACAGCTTCTTTTTAAAATGTTAAACTCTCTTTTAAACCCTTGTGATTGTGCTGACGTTGAATCTTCAACTGAATTATGTGACAAATTTCTGTTGTTTTTCCATGAAAAGGTGTGTGCGGTTAGGTCCTCTCTCACTCCCTTTGTGTCTGAGCCTCAGATACTCTTTACAACTGCGGCTGTGTTCGATCACTTTGAGACGGTGTCTCTGTCTTTTTTAACTAAAGTTGTTCAGCAGATGAGGCCTTCAAACTGTCCACTTGACACTATCCCGTCTCGCCTTTTTAAAGAAGTATTTCTGACACTTGGTCCTTTTATTTTGGACTTTATTAATTCTTCACTGCTGTCCGGCTGTTTCCCGGCTGCTTTCAAACATGCTGTGGTCCAGCCCCTGTTGAAAAAACCAAACCTTGATTCCACAGTGTTATCAAATTTTAGACCTATTTCTAAACTCCCATTTCTGTCTAAGATAGTGGAGAAAGTTGTATACGACCAACTACAGTCCCACCTTGATGAAAATGGAATCACTGAATTATTCCAATCTGGCTTTAAACCCCGGCATAGCACAGAAACAGCCCTCTTAAAAGTTTTAAATGATTTGTTTTTAGCCGCTGATCTAGGCAAATCTACTGTTCTGGTGCTTTTAGATTTAACAGCCGCATTCGACACTGTAGACCATGCCACACTCTTATCTCGCCTAGAGCATTACGTGGGCATTAAGGGTACTGCCCTTCAGTGGTTTAAATCGTTCTTATCTAACAGAAGTTTCTCAGTTCAGTTAGGTGACCACTCTTCTTCACCAATGCCACTAGATTTCGGCCTGCCTCAGGGAGCAATTTTAAGCCCTGTTTTATTTTCACTGTATATGCTTCCGCTTGGGGCTATTTTTAAGAAACACAATGTGAGTTTTCACTGCTTTGCAGATGATATTCAAGCCTACCTCCCACTGAGCATTAATGACTTTACTGCAATTAAAACTTTACAAGACTGTCTTAAGGAGGTGGTATCATGGTTGGACTCAAATTTTTTAGGTATTAACAAAAACAAAACTGAAATTGTAGTCTTTGGGAAAACAGACTGTCTGCAGGGCTGGGACAGTGCCATCGGCCCATTAGTTTCATTTTCTCGCCCAAGCACAAAAAATTTAGGAGTGATCCTTGACTGTGGTTTTAAATTCGATAAACAGGTCAGTGCAGTGGTAAAAAGCAGCTTTTATCATTTAAGATTACTCAGTAAAATCAAGCCCTATCTCCCCAAGAAAGACCTAGAGAGAGCAGTCCATGCTTTTGTGACATCGCGGCTGGACTACTGTAATTCGCTGTACTGCGGACTCGAACAGCGCTCTCTCCGCCGCCTCCAAGGGGTACAGAATGCGGCTGCTCGGTTTCTGACAGGGAAAAGAAAAAGGGACCAAATTACCCCTGTGCTGGCCTCACTACACTGGCTCCCTGTATCTTTTAGAGTGCAGTTTAAAATTTTACTAATAGTTTTTAGATGTTTAACTAATACTGCGCCATTTTATCTTTCGGATATGCTGTACCCTTATGCCCCTGCCAGAGCATTAAGGTCAGCAGACCAGCTCCTTTTGACCGTCCCTAAAACTAGGCTCATCACCCGAGGGGACAGAGCCTTTTCAGTCGTAGGACCACGGCTCTGGAATAGCCTACCACTTTCTGTTAGATCTGCAGAATCCGTAGATCTATTTAAAAGCAGGCTAAAAACACACCTTTTCTACATAGCTTTTAACATTGAATAGGCAGGTTACATTGGCGGTTCCACTACTGTATGTTTTATACTTTATTTGTACGTAATGTTCTATTGTATTTTGTTATTTTGTGATTGTACTCTGACCAACTGATCCATATGTACAGCACTTTGGTCAGCGGAAGTTGTTTTTAAATGTGCTTTATAAATAAATTTTGACTTGACTTGACTTGACTTGTAGCAGTGCTTGGCCTCTTTGATGCCCCTTTTCAGATTTGCTCTGGAAGTGCTATAGGCTTGTGCGTCTCCTGATCTGAAGGCAGTGTTGCGTGTCTTCAATAGGATTCTCACTTCCCTGTTCATCCATGGCTTCTGATTTGGGTATGTGGTGATCTGCTTCTGGGTTGTAATACTGTCAATGGTGGTATTAATATAATCCACGTTTTGCACTTTTGATTAATTTTGTGCATTTATTTCGTAAAGCTCTGTAAGTAATCCAGTCTAGGGGATTGTTAGATTTCTTAGCCTTAACCCAAGCAGCATTCCTCAGTTTTATGGAGGTGGAAACGGTATCTTTAAACCAAGGGTTATTTTTACCACTTATCCTAAATCTTTTGACTGGAGAATGTTTATCACAAATTGATAGAAATATCAATTTAAAATAATCCCAAGCCAATGTAACATCAGGCATACTGGAAACTGCACCCAGATCACTAAAGTAGAGATCGCGTAAAAAAGCTTGTTCATTAAAATGCTTAAAAAATCTTTTAAAAATATAACGTGGTGGGTTTCTAGGAATTTTACAATTTCTCACACAAACAACTGCACAGTGATCACTAATGTCGTTGCAAAAGACTCCAGATGCTGAATATCTGTGGGGTGCATTGGTTAAAATTAAGTCCAATAAGGTAGATCTGTCCAAGTCCTTAAGATTCATCCGGGTTTTTGAATTAATCAGCTGTAACAAACAATGAGAGTCACAGGTCTCCTTGAAGAGATCAGAGGATGGCGACAGCCAGTCCCAGTTGAAGTCGCCAAGAATAATCAATTCATATTTAGTCCAATCATGAAAAAAGTCCGCAAGTAAAGTACATACCTCGCTTGAAGATGATGAAGGCGGGCGATAAGATCCAGCCACAATGATATCAGAGCCGGCAGCGAGATTTAATTTGAGCGCTAGAAGTTCGAGACCATTCGGTTTGCTGGTTGTCTGTATGCAGGAACAGTTTAAAATAGATCTCGCATAAATCACAATTCCTCCTCCTTTTTTTGCACGATCGGATCTGAAGACTGTATATGAATCGATATTGATCATATCATTTGTGACTGAGGCATTTAGCCATGTCTCAGTTATGACCATTATGTCTGCACCAGTCGTGTCGGCCCAAACTCGTAGAGAGTCCATTTTATTGATCAGACTGCGCACATTCAGATGAAAGAAACGTAGTCCGTGAGAAGATTTGAGATCGTTGGGCATTTGTAATTGGGATAATGTTGGACCAGGGTTGGGGTGAACATTACCCGATAATAGAAGCAAGATGAAAAATAGCCATGATCTCCTCGCTTGGCCTTCTGTGGTCGAATCTTTACAGCAGGTAGGCGTTGCTCTGGCTGAATATCTCCCGTTCTCGTGCAGCCATAAGCAGCGTAATCCACGCGGAACATTACCAGAAGCGAGTACCGAGTCACGAGAAATGTCTCTCCAAGATATCCGAAGCATCGGGCCATGATCATTAGACAATACCGGAGCAGTCCCGGCATACAAAAGATACCATTGCGGCCGTAGACAGAGCACAGTCACCTCGAACTCACTCTGGCCGCTTTCAGCGGTGTCCTCAACGCCAAAAGGCACATCGATCCCCGATTTCCTCGAAGTCATACAGCAGCACAGAAGAAGCACAAGGAGGGATAAACTCATATTTAAGCGTTGTCTGGCCGCGTGCATCGAAAAAAAATTAATAAGATAAATAAATATATATTTATAAATAAAATAAACAAATAAATATTTAAATAAGTAGCCTATGACTCTGCTCAAACAGTGGAGGACAAAGGAAGAGAACAAACACACACGTCTACACACATGCCGCCATCTTGAATTCTTGAACTAATGAGAGTTGCGCTCCCTGTCTGTCAAATAAATGTAATTCAAACTAACAATAAATATGTAATATAAACAAAACTGATATGAACATATTCACTGGTAAAGGTGAAGGGGAGTAGCTTGAAGATGTCATTTCAAAATCACTTGACATCAACTAACGTTCCTCTGGAGTCTGGAGTCAAATCGTCCTCTATTAGGAGTTGGCTCGGCTTCGGCTACGGCATGAAGGTAGGGGCGGAGCCATAGACTGTAAGGGCGGAGCATAGAGACTATGCCGTTTCTCGCTTGTTACGTTAGAGTAGACCAACTCACTTTCTGGAGGTATACTGCCCCCATCTGGTATGGAGTGTGGAGTATGAATTTATTTTTTGGCAGACATTCCACATGGCACCTTTAATGTCTTGTACTGTCGATCTAAAGTTACCTTGCTAATACATAGTGTTTCACTATAGATTGGATATTTATCTGTTGCCATATTTATTGCCATAATTACGGCCCGTTCAAATGAACTCTAAACGAGTCATTTGCTCGGTTCCATAGTGATTCGGTCAATGATTCATTGCAAATCGATGAATCATTCCCTTTGAGCTAAATTGGCCTTCCGGCCCTCTTAAATACATTTTATGTATATTATTATTGTGTGATTCGTTACACCCTATATCAAACCTACTTATATACTCCATATATCCTTATATCAAACCTACTTATATACTCCATATATCCTTATATCAAACATACTCCCTATAACCCTATATCAAACCTACTTATATACTCCATATATCCTTATATCAAACCTACTTATATACTCCATATATCCTTATATCAAACATACTCCCTATAACCCTATATCAACTAATAAACATAAGCTACTAGTTTCTTGGTATCAACAGGAAATATTTGGAAATATAAACGTACTTGACATGTACGCACACAGCATCTCAATAGGTACTTCAAATGAATAGTAATCGAACAACTATGGATAAACTATAATGAAACTAACCAATCCTAATCAAACACACCTAAACCAGTGAATCAAGCTCTTCAGAATGACTAGACACCCGTGAGATGAAGTTTGGAGATAAACACTGCCTGACTCTGATCCTTTATCAGCAGAATTGGACACCACTGACCTTTTCATGTCTGTGCAGTTTTATGTAAATACAAAAATATGCTGATATATTTACCCATTTTATCATTGACATTGCTGAATTTGTAAGGTTGCAACTTAGTAATGGATGTGAAAATCAGAAGCTATTTTGGTTAAATATGTGCGGTCTGAAGATGTGAGCTATATTTAATGAAGACTGAGATCAAAATGACACTGAAGACACCAGCAGAACATTCAGTCAAACACAAAGAGTTGTTGAATATACACAAGTGAGAAAACACGTCACTTTAACACCTTTCACACATCTTTCACACATAGGCCTACACTCTTTATGGTAAATTACCGGCTAATTACTGGTAAGAGATCATGAGTGAACCGGATACCAGTAAATTGGTTCAGGCAATTTACCAGTAAGGGATGTTGTAACATTAGTCGGTTAATTACTAGTAATGCGGTCTGTGAGAACGCAGAATGAAGATTCCCGGTATGATCACTTACAAAGTCAGATTGCGCTGTTGTAAGAAATCAGTTTTCAATGACTGGAGATGACGTGTTTACTCTGTGCTGTTTACAGTAAGCTATTTTATCGGTTTAATTATGCGCTAGATGATCATTTTGGCCGTTGCACCACGTCTTGCAGCTTTTAATTTATTTTATTGCAACGGTAATTTAACGGGAATGCTGTGTGAACAAAGTAGTATGTACAAACAAAAGTAACCAGAATATGGGGAATACCAGGAAATTCCTTTCCTCACTCATAACGTGTGTTACGACCCTTTCTTTTATACTCTACCTGATGGGGGCAGTATAACATCTGACTGTGAGGCAATTGTTAATTGTATAATTGATGGGTGGAGAGTATAAATGTTTGGACTGATTTACCCAACCTTACTTCCTCTGGTAGAACGTCATTTGCTGCGAGTTGTTCTATTTAGTTTGTATATTATTTACCATTGGATTATTATTTTCTCTTGTTTATTTAAATCCCTAGACTTTGTTATATTTCTGTAACAGTTCATTTTTGGTTCCAAATAAATAAGCTTGCAATGCAAACCGTTTGTTTGTGTAAACCTCTTTATGTTACGTACGAAACGAGCTGGCATGACACATGTATGTTTTTAAATAATACATTTAACTGGAAGTTGTTCTGAAAAGTTTGTCAAAGTTTCATAGAAATATACCTATTCACATGTCTCATGTTTATGCCTGATGTCACTGATTTTTGGTAGGTACACACAATTAAAAATGACAAAAACAAGTGACTATTTTAAAGTTTTCCGTTCTTTTTTACACTTCATTTTGAATTGTTAAGCTTCTAAAATTCCCTTCTGCTTCTCGTTTTATATTGCCTCTGCAGTATTTTCTTATTTTGATTCATATAAAAATATATGTACGCGGTTTAGTTATATGCGTTAGTATATCATTTTTAATTTTTGTAGTTGTTTTTTCAGTTGTTCACAGAACAACTCTCACTGGATTCTGGAAGCAGAGTGCCGTTTATTATGAGTAATAATAATGCTATAATTACGTACTGTTTGTGTGTAGTGGGTACTGTTTGTGTGTTGCACGCGGTCTCGTCTGTTGGTTGTGTTTTGAGTTACTCAATAAACAAACGTGTTACCTTTCAATCATCATCGTCTTCATTGGATCTAATTCGTCACTAAACAGAGGATTGCGTGACATTATTTACTTATTATAAATGGCACTCTGCTTCCAGAATCCAGTGAGTGTTGTTCTGTGAACACCTGAAAAACCAACTACAAAAATTAAAAACTATATACTAAAAATCAAAATAAGAAAATAGTGCAGAGGCCATATAAAAACGAGAAGTAGAAGGGAATGTTAGTGTATGTAGTGTAAATAGGGACTGTATATGAAACAAATAATGAAATTTGGCCAAACACAATATAGACTCAGTATGTACTTCTCTAGAGGACAATGAACGTTTCTGAACCGGTCTGTCAAAACTCAAACTCAGAGCTGAAAGAGGCGTGGACTTCTGCACAACATGGTTTTGTTTCAAAGGTTGAATATAAAGCATGTCTATTAAATTCAGCACTAGCAGAAGTGTGGACTATGATATTATGCTGAGATTATAAATATCAAATATCTCAACCTCAAGAGTCGCAGTAAGCAGGAGATTCTCTCTCAGCTCATCTCAAGGTAATTCAACATTTTTTTGGAGTAAAGAGTATTTGTATTATTAATTCTGAGCAGTGATGTTAGTGTATTAAGAATTATAGTGAAACTGAAAAATAAATGTATAAGAATGATCACTAACAAATGTAACACAAATGTAACATTTAACTCATATTATCTATATTGTTTTCAATAAATATGGAAAAACATAAAATAATTTAATGCATGGCAGGAATATATCCAGACCATCACAAACTACAAAAGGACAAAACAAGAGAGAAAGTGAAAAATGTCAGGCAAAAAGGACATGATACCTGATCAACTAAAAACTAAAAATACACTAGTGAGACAGAAAAGCATTAATAGTGGCAAACCCAATTGTGAGTATGATGTTTAATATAAAATACGCATTTCATCACCAACAAAGTCTCATATTCTATGATGTGTGAATGAGTAAAGTCAAATCAAAACTCATTTCTATGACAGTAATCAGATGTTTGTCTTTCTTCAGTTTCTGATGATGAGGGCAAATTTGAGGTGAGAAATGGTCTATTTAATATATATTATATTTTTGTATGCTCGTACAAAAACAATAAAGAATGTAATCTAATTATTTCTGTAAATGAATTCTGTATACACATTCACATCTTGGATAGAAAAGGATAATGTAAAATGCATATTTGTGCTTTTTTTGATAATGCAGTCTATGATGACACACATTCCCCCGGAAAACAAGACTTACAATTTTATAGTATTTTACTCATCTAGTAAATGCATCTTGATTTAAGAATTTTTAGATATTTGGACTGGAAACAAGACAAAAATACTAAGTAAGAAAAGCATGTTTGCAGTGCATAAACCGATCGGTCATTTTAGTGTCCGTTCAAGTCGAACAAACATCACCCAGTGACATCTGCAGTGTGAGAAGCTTGTACCTGTTTATAAGCAGATTAACAGGAAAACCACAATCATACATGCACTCAGTTGATGCACAAGGTTTGAACTAAATCAAGCACTCGACAAACTTGACCTCACTCACATCACATGTACATAAGCAAAATAAGATGTACGTCCAAGGAGATGCAACAGATTATTAAATGCTGAAGTATTGTTATAGTTATCGAAGTATAGTTTATGTTAACTAATAACTAATGTTGACGACTGGAACCTTATAGTAAAGTGTTACCCATTTTTCTTTTTTAAAAATCTACTTTTTCTAGATTTAAAATACAATCTCTGTACAGAAGATATATTAGAAAATTTCAATCTACATTAGTAATTGTCAATACTATTTAGGGCATAGTATCCACATTGGGACGCAGCAATTGACTTTAACAGAAAGGGGCGGGTAATGGAGAACCAATGGGGGAGAGTCACATGACAGGAGGCAATGCCTTCATCTCTTGTAATGAATACAATTAGTTTGCCATTTTAAATTTGTTTTTATTTTATTATCATTTTCAAATTTCCTATAAATTTCAGTTTTAGTTAGTTTCATTAATGGTTTTGTTAGTTTTTATTTTATGAACACATTTCTATTTAGTTTTTCTCTATTTAGTTTGTTTTATTTTTTAGCAATTATAGTTTAGCTAGTTTAGTAATTATAATTTAGTTTAGTAAACAGAACACTTCCAGTAAAATACATTTAATTTCAGCAGTCTAATGTTTGCAGTTTACAGTTAACTCTTAATAATAAAAAAAGAACATAATTGTTTGAGATTGAACAAAGAACCAAACAAATGCAACTCAAAAGTATAAAAATAAAAAAACTCATTCATATTAAAGATTTAATCTTGTTAAACGTGTGGTGTATAAGAAAAAAAATGCATATGATTATTCTGTATGGTTATTTTTATGATTAATCCTTTCAAATATCATTCTTGTATTGATGCATTTATGATTTTTGTCTATTGTATATTTTAATATCATATACTCTTAGTTATACTCATATTCATGTGTTCTATTCAGATTTCGTTTGCTTCTGCACTGAAATATACTTCTATTTGTGGGCTTGACGTTATTTGCTTTTTCCGTTTTCTGTTCAGTGTGGTATCCTGTCTAATATGAGTGGTATCTTGTTTATTAATAATTTTCACATGAGATGGTAATCTTGTCTGGAATTAAAGTACAGCTGTATTTGCAAAAGATCTAGACATGATGGAAAAACTTATTCGGCCATTTCGGCTTTTTAAAGTAGTAGTTCACTTTCAATTGAAAATTAGCCCATGATTTATTCACTCAAGTCATCCTAGGTGTCTTTCTTTCTTCTTTCAGACAAATAATTAAAAAATACACTGCCTCTTCCAAGCTTTATAATGGCATTGAATTGAAACCATCAGTTCATCATAAAAGTGATGATGATCTCAGAAGAGACAGTCAGATCTGATGAAAGTGCGCATCTATACCACGAATATAATTTCTCTTGCCATTTATACGCCAAAAATAGTTTTTTGCAACTTTTTGAGATGTTATAGAAACATTAAGTACTGAGGTGAGTGTGTGGCTTGAATAACTGTGTGTATGATTCAAATCCTGCATCAGCCTATAGTATCTATAGGAGGACTTTAACACACACTGTATAAAAGCTGATCTTTCTGAGCGGTCTGATCTCTCACAGCGGCGCTGCATGTGTCCTCTCTTCTGCTCATCACAAGGTGACTAAAACACTTTCTTTAATTGTTCTCTAAAGAGATTTTATTAATTAATTAAAATCCAGACATTTATGTCTCTATTATAGTGAAACTGAAATGTAAAGCTGTATTGCTCAACAATTAACTAATCATTAACTGATTTTAAACTTCACTCTAAACTGAACTATATTCTTTTGAACAGAAATTACCAAAGGCAAAATATATATGAAAAAATACCACATGGAAGAACATGAGCTTCACAAACTACAGAATAATTAAACATGTGGACAAGAGAGAAAGAGAAGAATGGGGAACAAAAAGGACAAAACGTCTCGATCTAATGAACCTGAACAGAAAAACATGCAGAGTCTAGTCAGAAGAAACAGCATTAATAGCGGCAAACCAAACTGTGAGTATTTAAGATGTTTCCTTAAAGGTGGGGTATGTGATTCTCTTTTTTGTCCATTTTTTCAAAATAACTTGAAATCCTATTCCTAACCCACTTACAGCCACTGAGTTAGAAGCACTGAAATGAAAATTAAGCAATTTAATCATCTGTGGAATGGGCAGGACTCGAAAAACTCCAGCCAATCATTTCCAAGACCACCTAGAATCATTGGACAGTAAGTTCATCAATCAAACGGTCGTCCCACACCCCCCTCCCCCCAGCGCACGTGACCGCATACTCAAAGCTCATGACGCATGCGCATCTCGTCAGTAAAGCCGGTTCCATGGTTAGTAAATCGGCATTACAATCTCTCGCGCATCTGAGTTTTCGCTCGGTCATGATTGCGCGTCCATGTTCTTCGAATGGGTTGAGTCAGGGCCAGCGTTGGAGGAAAGAAGGTAGGACTTGTTTGAATTGTGTATTTTCAAAATCTGCCGGTCGTTTTCTAAATCACATACCCCACATTTAACTGTCACCTTTTTTTTCATTGGTTGTTGCGTTAAATCTTACCAAGATATAATAGTGCTATTTTCTGATTGGCTATTGTGTAGCTCGACTAACAACACCAGAGGAGACGTGCTTGATTCATGCCGGGTCTATCCACCTTATTCCTGACGAGCTTACTGCGTTTTGAATTATGGGTGGCACTTCCGGTTTGGGGAACTTCCATTCAAAAAGACTGAAACGAATAATTTCAAATCATTAGATTGCCTTACAAATAATGCTGACCTGTCAGTTTGACTGAATGAGCTGTCAATTTTCCTTTATGATTTATTTTCAGACATCATGAGATTAAAGTAACACTTGGTATTTTTAACATGACGTTATAACAAGAATATCTATGGCAAGAGCTCGTTTCAGTCGCTGCTTTCGTTTCCTCGTGATAATTTTATTTTTTCCCTTTTCATTTCGCTGGTCTGTTCTCCCGATTTAATTTACGATATATCCCATTAATAATTCACTGAAATGCACGAAGAATCTCTCATTTTTCTCCTCAATCCTAACGTCCCTTATTTCCAGGTTTGTTTTCACGATATATTTTCTGTCAAAATTACGGAAATAACTTTGAAATAGTATCACGCAATGCTGAAGAAATTAGCATTTTTTATTAAGGCAACATGTGTTACATAATACGTATTACTGATATTTGACCCATCTGTTATTACCATGGAAAGAATCTGGCTTTTGGGGATATTTATGGTCTCTTGTTGAAAGTACCTTGTTGATGCTTTTACACTTTTAAATGTCCTTTTAATGTTCGATGGTTGAAGGATGAGTAGAATAATACCATCTCATTGTACCCAGCGTACAGAAAAAAAAACATTAAAAAAAGAAAAACGTATAATTGCGTTCATAAAGCGAGCCTTTCACTGATTATTTACAGCTTAACGGAAGGTTCACCCATAACTCGCGCAAAGCGTCATGGGGCGTAGGAATAAGGTGGATAGTGAGGCGCGGCGCAGCCAGAGACATTTTGGGCGCTGCAGCATATTAAATATATTATAAATAGTTTTTCTGCGTGAGAAATACAATGTGTGGCAGGAGTGCGTGACAAAAGACCGAAATTAGTGACTGTCATGCTCAATGCGTGACATTTGAATTGAGAGCCCTGCATAAGCACACAGCACAGCTGTCAAAGACAGGGATGACTTCAGACAGAACAACGATTCGGATTCGTTCGGACTGTTCTGTCACTGAATCGTCCGAAGCGGTTTCTCGGTCAGTAACAACACATAGAGAACAAATGGCACTGTTTTCAGTTGTTTCATGAGTTTACTTTGAACTACGCAGCACGGTCCCGTGGATAACGGAACACAAGCTTAAAGGAGTTTTGTTACTCCCGTCCCGGACACTATTATTAAACAGCGTTGCACATCCAGTGAGAAGCGTTTCAATCGGACACTCCTCTCTGTTACAAACAGCAAATCACTAAATGATTTTCACTAGTTTTAAATCGGATGAAACAGCCTCAAAATTCCCAACACGACTGATGAGGTAAATAGCAGAAACATGAACAAAGTTAGAAGACGATAAATCCCCTAATCACCACACTTACAAACATTTACCGTGAATGTACTGTAGTAATTTACCATGGTTTGGGCAGAAATATTTATATTGAATTTATGTTATAGTCATTTATATTGCATTAGATTTATTAGGGGGCTATAGGAATATTATTATTTCCTTTATTTTATCCAGGAAAATCACATTGAAATATTACTATCTCTTCTTCCAGCGAGACATGGTCAAGACGGCAGCACATTAAGTTTCACACATGAGAATCACAGTATAACAATTTCACATTTTACACATATATTACACAACAATTACAAGTGTCCTTTAAAACAGTATCCAAGAGAAGTTTAAAAGTGGTAAGTGTTGGAAGTGCATCTAAATTAAGTACATTTTGTAATTCATTCCAAACCCAAGGAGCATAAAAAGAAAAAGCACCTTTACCAGATTCTGACAATACCCTTGGGACTTTTAGCCGAATATGAGAGCCAGACCTAGTGTGGTAACTATTTCTGTAATAAATTAAAAGATTTGATATATAAGAGGGTAATTTACCTAAAAGAGCTTTTGCAATAAATAAATAAATACATATGTAGCTTTCTCCTTTGAAGCAAAGATGACCAAGCTAAAGTATCATATAAAACACAATGATGTGTCCGTGACTCTGCGCCAGAAACAAAGCGTAAAGCAGCGTGATACACAATGTCTAATTTCCTAAGTAGAGAAGTAGCTGCGTGCATGTATAAAATATCACCGTATTCAATAATAGATAAAAATGTACTCTCTATATTTTCTTTCGGGCCTCATATGGAAAACAATTTTTTAAACGATAGAAGAAACCTAATTTTGGCCTAAGCTTCTTCAACAACATATCAATATGTATGTCAAATGCTAATCTTTCATCCATCCATACGCCTAAGTACTTATAAGAACTAACTCTTTCTAGAGGTGTACCATTTAAAGTTATAATTGACATTTCAGTTACCTTAGAGCGACCACGACTAAAAATCATGTATTTTGTCTTTTTTGAATTTAAAACTAATTTTAACTGCGACAGAGAGTGCTGCAGTACTTGAAAAGCATTCTGTAATTGCTGCAAGGCTTGATTTAAAGAAGATGCTGTTGTGTAAATAATTGTATCGTCTGCATATAAGTGTAATTTAGCTGAATCTATTCCATGACCTAAATCATTGATAAAAATAGAAAATAAAAGAGGGGCTAAAACAGATCCTTGAGGAACTCCGAGATTTACTTAAAGGAAAGGTGAGTTGTAATTTTCCACGGACACGCATTGAGTGCGTTCTGAGAGGTAGTTTTCAAACCAATTTAGAGCCGCTTCACTAAGGCCTATAAACCTGACTCTCTGTAACAATAATTTGTGATCAACAGAATCAAAAGCCTTTGATAGATCAACGAATAGCGCAGCACATTACGTTTTTCTGTCTAAAGAGGTTATCATTTGAGACTAACATAGCTGCAGTAATGGTAGAATGTCCTGTTCTAAAAACCTGACTGATAATCGTGAAGGATATTATTAACCGACAGAAATTGTTTTAATTGGTCATTCATCAGTGATTCAAAAACTTTCGCTAAAACTGGCAATCTAGAGATTGGACGGTAATTATTTGGATCCAAAGGATCTCCGCCCTTTAGTAATGGAGTAACCATTGCTGATTTCCACATTTTTTGGTATAACATTTGAGACGATGCTTAAGTTAAATATAGAGGCTATAGGCTCTGCTACAAGATCAGCTGCCAATTTTAGAAAATAGGGCTCAATTTTATTAATTCCAGCCCTTTTTTTGTATCTAATTTCGTTAGGGCTTTGTGAACCTGTGCAGTGCTTATAGGAACGAAATTAAAAGATTATGATGGACAGTACTGAGTAGGTTCAGCAATTAGGGTATTAACGCCAAAATGAATAGCCTCAGAAGTGGAGCCAACGGAAATAAAATATTTATTAAGAGTATCTGAAATAACTTCTCTGCCCTTAAATTGAGTCTGATTAACGTTTAAATTATCAGGGAATTTAGATGACTGTTTGGTACTTTGTAGAATTATTTAAATTTTCATTTATCGTGGACAGATAGTAATCATGTTTTGCACTTTTAATTAATTTTGTGCATTTATTTCGTAAAGCTCTGTAGGAGATCCAATCTAGAGAATTGTTTGATTTCTTTGCCTTAGCCCAAGCAGCATTCCTCAGTTTTATAGAAGTGGAGACATTATCTTTAAACCAAGGGTTATTTTTACCACTTATCCTAAATCTTTTGACTGGAGTGTGCTTATCACATTTGGATAAGAATATCGATTTGAAATAATCCCAGGCGAGTGTAGCATCTGGTATACATGAAACAACACCCAAATCACTATTATAGAGATCGCATAGAAAAGCTTGTTCATTAAAATGCTTAAAAAATCTTTTATAAATATAACGTGGTGGAGTTCTGGGAGATTATATAATTAGTTGAGTGTTTTACCTGTTTAGGCATATGGGAGTGAGTGATTATGCATGGTTTTACCTATGGTTATGAAGTCTCACTGTCAGAATATTTTAATTTAAGCCTAATTATTAATAAAATAATTCTTACCAATCTATGATCTTGTTAATTCATATTTGTACATAGCTGTAAATAAGTTATTTATTATGGTCTTATAAATCTGCATACTGTTGGGTACCACATTTCCAAGTAAATAAAATACTTTTATGTTTACTTTAGCTTACTTATTGATACTGTTATGTTTCAATAAATAAGCTAAACCCACCGGCCCACCTCAACTTTTCGATTTAATAATCCGGCCCTTGAATAAAGCTAAATGAATAGCCCTGCTATACTCTGATGTTTGTGTTCTTCATTCACAGTTTCTCATGTTTCACAGATTCATTGTGATGTTTCAGAGTCACAAAAAAGGTGAGACAGAGAAATAAAGTGAAAACTGATCAGAAATCTGATATTATATTAATCTGTGTTATATTTCTGTTTCTCCTTTAGAAAGCAGCGGTGTGATTCATCTAACCTGATAAATATTCTCCATCATGCTCCTTTTAAACAAATAATAAGTTCATGGTTAAGACATGCACAGTTACAGTATATAAGATGAATGTGTATGAATGGATTATTTATTTATATAGTACATGTTTGGGTTTCATGAATATAGTACATGCTTTCCTGCACACATCTGATCTGTATATTAGTTTTGCAGCAAACTTCACTGTTTTTGAGGGGTTTTTTTTTTAGTTTTGAGTTCACTCTCCTAGAGTTGTACAGATTTGTAAACATGTTCCAAACTTCTTGTAAAAAATGATAAATACAAAAACAAAACAAAAAAAAAACAGTTTATGTAATTTTTGCGTGTTAATATTTTTGCTGTACTTCATCCTTCATTTGATAAAAATCTGCAAGCGAGATCAATGTTTTTCAACTGAACAATTCTGCAGGAAGGAATGTAGCAAATTAGCTCAAAGGGGAATATTAATAATTAATCATAACTCATAATAGAACTATAATAAATCTATAGTTAAACTATAATATAATAAATCAAACTATAATAGATAGATCTCTATGATGTGGCTCAGGCAGATCTTTATTATTAAAGGCCAGTTATTTCATGGATCCAGGATAATATGCATCCTGATAAAGTTCTCTGGGCCTTTGGGATTAAAATATCCCACATCAACACACACACTTTATCATATCTAGAGATCGGCATGGTGTTATTTCAGTTAGCCTAATAGCGGTTTTGATTAGCATTGAGAGAAGATCTTATGGAAATTTCCCCATGATGAAGAGTATGTGATGATGTGGGATATTTTAATTCCAAAGGCCAAGAGAATTTTATCAGGATGCATATATCCTGGATCCATGAAATAACTGGCCTTTAAAAATAAAAATCTGCCTGTCTCTATGGGAGTTTAACACAGGGGTGCACTGACTTATGCACACTGTATTTTAAGGAAGAGCATTTATTTATTTACGATACATTATTCATTCACAAAGAAAATTGGTGTCCTTAAAGGTTGGACTTTTCTTCATTTTTTTAAATTAAGGCATTACGATAGCCTGGGTTTCCCCATACTGCCTTACCGCAGCGCGATTCAATTCACGCTGAAAGGTAGTCTGGATACCATGGCCAGATTTTTCGCCTCATTTAGGGAACCAATCACAGAACGGGGAGGGAGCAGCTAGACGATGACGACATCTATGCGACACACGGAAACAAGTTTGTTTATATCGATTTAACATGGCTGAAGACGCGAAGCTACTCTTTGATAAAAAACTTAACGTCATTGTTTACAAAAAAGATCTTTCCCATCGTCTACTTCCTTGTCTAATTTCTGTCGGTCTACATACGTCATCTAGTATAATCGAAACGATTGGCTATGAGCTACGTACAGGCATATTTGATAGACATTCTTAGCACCCAATAAACTGCGACGGGCATTCTGAAACCACGCCTCAAATACGAGAAATTGCGCATGTGGTTCCCAGACCCAATTCTCAACGAGATTGGGTCTGGCGTTAGCCAGGCTAGCATTACGATCAATTTCCAAAAGATGATTTTTTATTACTCTTTTTATGCAAATTTAGCGTGAGTGTCTAAACTTATGCATAGCACTTATATAATATACATGTACACATACATATGGGGGAGATCTTTTAGTGTTTAATGTTCTATTATTTTGGAATTTAAAAGGTTCTCTGGTATGTGTGAGTTTTTGTGGTTTACTATTGTGCTGAAGAGTAGAGCCTGTGGTTCGGTTGACGATTGGCTGAAAATAAGACAATAATTACTATAGGCCTATTTTAAAAGCAATGGCTGTGCAGTCCTCAGCACAGTGATAATCTCATAGCTTATAACTATAGTACATCCAGGTATGCTTGTGCTTTTCTTAACTAGTTTGAAAATATGAAATTATAATTAATAATTTAAAAAATATAAGAAATATATTACAATATATTTCTCTCTCTCTCTCTCTCTCTCTCTCTCTCTCTCTCTCTCTCTCTCTCTCTCTCTCTCTCTCTCTCTCTCTCTCTCTCTATATATATATATATATATATATGTCTGTGTGTGTGTGTGTGTGTGTTTGTGTGTGTGTGTGTGTGTGTGTGTGTGTGTGTGTGTGTGTGTTTGTGTTTGTGTGTGTGTTTATGTAGCATGAGTCAATATATCTGCATTATAATATATTAATAAATATATTGTCACATAATTTTGTATATATGAAAAGTGGCAATTCCTTATGTATTATTCAATATATTCAAAGAACGTATATTTACAAGAAGTGAAAGCCAATAGAATGTTCCATTGCAACACCAGCGCCCAGCAGCAGCGCTACGCTTCCGCCATTTTGGTGTGAAAGCCACTCGGCAGTCATATATTATACATATATTTAGTCAACACAGTCTCATCCCAAGGCGTCATCTAACTGACGCTTCTGACCATGCACCAACAAGCCGACGCACATGGCACCCCTTAAGGCCTCATTATGCTTCTGCGTCAACTCCACGGCGTAGCTACGTCGTCACTCCTACGGCGTCGTGGCCGTTTTATGGTTCTGCGTCAGGTTGCGTTGCATCGCGGTGCATCTGACCAATCACAGCCTCTGCGGTCTGCGTCGCCTCGATGCGTAGTTACATTTTTTTGGAGGTGCACGTCGAGCTACGGCGTAGGGGTCGGAGAGGTGTTCACGGCCACGCAGAGGGGTCTGCGGGGGTATGCCGTCGATTCGACGCAGAAGCATAAAACAGGCTTAAGGCCAATTTATACTTCTGCGTCGAGTGTACGCCGTTGTGTACGGCGTAGGCTACGCACGTAGGCGATGCCGTCGTGAGCATTTATACTTCTGCGTTTAGGTCTGCGTTGCTCTGCAGTACAGCGCCGAAACGCTAGTTGGCGGCGGAGGGTTTTAATGTTCCACTGTGTTTAGATTCCGCGCGGTTCCTAGAGAAGAAGAAGATTCCTCGCGACTGTTTTGGGTTTAGGTTACTACATGCAATGGCGATTGAAAGAGAGTGGATCACATTGGAGTTGGAGCTTATCGAGGTGGAAAAGCAGTAAGTTTTTAGTTTTTTTTTTAACAGTTTCGCTGTACTTATAATTTAAAAATGGCGGGCGGTGCAGAAGAACACACCGGAAATGCGTAGGAGGAAACGCGATGCTACCAAGCCGACCAATCACAGATCTTGCGGTCCGCGTCGCCGCAACGCGTAGTTACATTTTTGACGAGGTGTGCGTCAGGTTACGGCGAAGGGTAAGGCGAAGGGTACGCGTCTGTGCGTATAAAGTATAAATTGGCCTTTAAGCGTCAATATGAGACGCTCATCCTCGGGCGGCATCAAATGACGCGCACCCTTTAGCGTCAGTTAGATGACGCTTCCGTTATGGGTAGGTTTAGGTCTGGGGTAGGGTTAGGGTTAGACCATTAGGAGGCGCGTCTCATATTGACGCTTAAGGGGTGCCATGTGCGTCGGCATGTTGACGCATGGCCAAACATGGTCCAAAGCGTCAGTTAGATGACGCCTTGGTGCAGAGGTCATTTTTAGGTTGAAATAATTAGGTAAAAAGAAAAAGAAGTTGCTAACCAGGCTTTCCCCCCCACATAACTTGAGACAGTAAAGTTCAAGGATTTAATTAATTATATTAGGCTACTCTCTACATGAAGTTTTTAACGCAGGTGCTGAGGGGGTGCTAGATCACTGACACAGGGGGAGCTGCGCAATTATTTAGCCTATATTGTATATAAATACTATTATTAAATTAGCAAAACTTCAATATTTAATATTCAATCATTTTAATTATCACAACTAAAGTTTTAATTTGACTAAATAGCCTCCATGTCATGATTATATTGTCTGCTATATTTGCTTATTTATTAAATTCAGGCAATTGGTTGATTAAATATTTTTTTTTTTAAATTAAGATACAATTTATACAAAAACGAAATTCACTTTAAAGAAAGGCTTTCTACAAAATACAATGTAGGCTAATGAGTCAAAATCATGTATGACCCACTTCATGTCTCCCGATATCATCCTACTCATGCATTATACATTTATGAACAAATATGGAATGCGCTTATTTAATGGCTACAACACGTATACAGTATAGAAGGCCTACAGACTCTTTATGTACAAATTGCTGCACATTCATTTAATTCTGAATTTTGCACGTTAAAAGGCATTTTTGTGCATAGTAAAACATATCTGCAACATTTATCAAGTTCTCGGATAATTGTGCATGCATTTATTAATCATTATGATACTAAAATCAAAATAAAGTAGGTTAAAAAAATCAGATGAGCCCACAATATAAACGCAACGTGTTTAATTAGCTTACACATTAAGAAAACCATTATAAGAACACTTGGCTTAATACAGATTAGAATGTCCCAGCATATGTTGAAATAACGAGATATGTTCAAAAATAAGTTATCAATGAAATAAACGAATTCAGCAAATACATTTGTAGCCTACTAAAATGTAAATGTTGGACAACAAATATATAACAGCAATAGAAAAGCTTTACAGTAAACCCTCTTATATCGTATATTAATGACCGTTCAAGCAAGAGTATGTAAACAAAAACACTGTACAAAAGTGGCAATTATAGGATAACGGACACAGCAATGCATCATGGTCTATAAGATCATCATGTTTGTAGCATGATCCAGGGGATTAAAACGTACAAAATATATTTTGTATTTTCAGGCCTAGTGGAGTTGGTAAATAATAAAAGTAAATGTGTAAAGTTGCATAAAATGGAAATTACATGGAAATACTCAATAATGCAAGAAAAAACTACCTCAGAAAACTGTTATCTGTGCTGTTGTCCATCAACTTCAGTTGGAATCTTCACTCCAAAATGGCGGCCGCACTACCGAAGCGCCACCTAGTGGCTGTTACCAAAAAAGCATCGGAGTTTCGCCTCTTGTGCTTCTATACTCTTTGATATATTGTAACATATTAACACAATTTATTACATGGCTTGGTAGAATTCCAATGTAGAATGCGGTGTGTTATTTCTTGATAACAGACGCTGCTAAGTATAACACACTGTTGCCATGACAAACAGAGCATTGCCATGACAAACAGAGCGTTGCCATGAAAAACAGAGCGTTGCCATGATAAACAGAGCGTTGCCATGAAAAACAGAGCGTTGCCATGATAAACAGAGCGTTGCCATGATAAACAGAGTGTTGCCATGGACGCAGTTCAGAGACAGAACGGACTATTTACTTTAGCGGAAGCAATACAATGGTTTTTAAATCAATAAATTCCTTTTAAAATCAATATTTTGAGTCAAATTATTTATTTATTTGGTAGGTAGCCGTGTAATAAGCGGGATAATGTATAGCAAGGCGGTTGTTATAGCGAATACAAACGCTTAAGGCTCCGCTTGGCGACGTGGGTCTTTCCATTTTGCCACAGGCAGCTCGCTCACTCGTAACATTGTGTTTTAATGGCGCATGTACTTTTTAAATAACCATAACTTGCTCAATTTTCTACTGATTTCCAAACGGGTTGGTTTGTTATAAACGTCAGAGATGTAGTTATGATATTGAATTATGAATAATAACCATGGACTTCCATATGAAAATAACATTGAACAGAACAGATAGGTGCAATGAATATACACACCCACACTAGGTATTTGTTATTTATGTTAAATCAATATATAGGCTACTAAAACTATATAATGAGTTTGTGTATATAATTTGTGGGCGGCAGTGGTTCAATGGTTCATGTAGGTTGTCTACAAACCGAAAGGTTGGTGGCTCATTCCCCGGTTCCACCTGACCAAGTGTCGAGGTGTCCATGAGCAAGACACCTAACCCCAGCTGCTCCCGACGAGCTGGATGGCGCCCTGTACGGCTGACACCGCCGTCGGTGTATGAATGTGTGAGTGAATGGGTGAATGAGAAGCAGATGTAAAGTGTTTTGGTTGCCATTGGGTCTGTGAAAGCGCTATATAAATGCAGTCCATTTACCAATGAACTATAATATGAATATTACTATTATAATTAAATTTTTATTTCAGGATTCTTTGATGAATAGAAAGTTCAATAGAACAGCATTTATTTTAAATAGAATCTTTTGTAACGTTAAACGTTACCGTTAAAATCTTTGGGGTTAGTACGAATTTTTAGGGGGAAATAAATAAAATAAATCAATACTTTTATTCATCAAGGAGGAATTTAATTGATCAAAAATGAAATAAATGCTGTTGTTTTTAACTTTTGGTTCATCAAAGAATCAAAAAAATGGTACACAACTGTTTCAACACTGATAATAATCATAAATGTTTCTTGAGCATCAGATCATCATATTATAGTGATTTCTGAAGGATCATGTGACACTGAAGACTGGAGTAATGATGATAAATTCAGCTTTGATCACAGGAATAAATTACAGTTTAAAGTATAATAAAATGGCAAACAGTTATTTTAAATTGTAATATTTCACAATATTACTGTTTTTTGTTGTATTTTTAATTAAATACAACATTGGTGAGCATAAGTAACCTGAGTGAACTACAGCAGATAAACAGGAAAACCACATGTGGTATGCACAAGGTTTGAACTCACTCACACATCACATATAGTTACTGAAGTATATTTAGTTCATGTTAACTAACGTTGACGAATGGAACCTTATAGTTGTCCTGAAATAGAAGGATTCACACAGGCAGGGGCGGAGTGGGGTGGTGGGGGTGGGGGTGGGGGGTATGGTGGTGGTGGCTAATTGGGCTTAAGCCGCAAATGTTTTGTCAAAAGCCCCAAATCTTTTAGGTTTTTTAAAATGACTTCAACTTTGTTTCATTTCCTCTCAGTCTTACTGACTTGAGTGGCAAAAAATGCAGCAAAAGCTCTACCGTGCATGGTGGTGGACGGCAGGCACGTGCATAGGTAGGGCTCAACCTATGCAGAGCACATGCCCTTTTTGCTCTTACACTCGAAAGTGCCCTTTCTTTGGTGGTGTTTTTTTTTTTATATATTTTTTTTATATATAAATCAATGCTATTGGTCACCCTTTACGTCTGTCTGTCTGTTTTAAAATATTTAGCCAATGACAGTTCTTAAAAAGAGCTTGTGTAAATCTTGTTCGATCCTCAAACTGTCAGTAAAGCTGATAACTCCGCCCCGCTATCGTGACTGAATGAACTGAAGCTCCGCCACAGCCGCACAGCAGACAGCAGCTGAACGAAGTTTTGCAAGGGTAAACATCTTGTTGTTTGAATAAGTACTAAACACTTTGTCTATAAAAGCTAATATTTTATTTATTTGATGTCTGACTGAGACATGAGGAACCTGAGTGTTAGAAATATTGTCTCCCTCAGCATAAGTCTATAACATAAGAAAGATTCTATGGTCCATATATCTGCTTGCCACATTGCAAATTCCGTTGTATGTAAGTTAAACATCTGGTATTCATTAGTAGAGGAGTAAGTCTTACACCCCTCCCTGCTCTATTCTCTCTCTGTTCTTCTTATACATTGAGAGCCTTTTGGACCCACAAGTTTGTGTGGAGGTTTTAGAGATATTACCATATAAGGCATTGTTATATAAAGTCTATATGATATCCAATGATGTAAGGTATGGTTCTATTGGTCAAGATCTGTTTTACTCCCCTTGGATTTTCACTATATAAACCATGGACAAAAGATATTGGGGCGAGACCCTTCTCCCCAGCGCTGGTTTCTGTGAAGTGTACATTCATAATCTTTCATAATAAAAGACCAAGATTTTTGGGCACTTCTGTTTCGGGACCATATCATTTCGATTCTAACACTGAGAGAGGTCTAGGCTAGAATTTTCCATCTAGTCATAGCCAATACATAGCATACACTTAAATAGCCTGTGCATACACGGTAGCATTTCATCTTTTATAAAATGCGATTTTGGCCAAATGTATTTTACAACAGGGAAAACTGAGCGCCTATGTAGCTACAACAAACTAGTAACCTTCACTAGTAGATGAAAACGTAATGATGCCGCCGGAACCGTTTTAATGACGGACAAAATGCACATTTGCACACATTCGCTGGTCAAAAACCCTGTAACTGTATTTGAGTTTGACTTTTGTAAAATGTTAACAATATAGTGATAAGTAATACAACAACATATAATTTGTTTTTACCATCAAAAAATCATAAGCACAGGCGCGCCCCGCGCTGTTTTGTACTGAAACTACACAAAGCGACTGAGTGATTCTCGTCACCTAGTAACGTATAATTTTAAGATATTTTCTTCTTTGATTTATGATTGCTGATACACTTAATTTATTAACATTTCATCTTGTTGTGGTAATAATATAAAATTATGGTTAATTCAAGGCTGTTAATATGCACATATTTGCTATATCGTTTTTTTAATCTATAGTATTCAATACTCTCCACTCGTCCTCACATGTATAAATGGAGTAAAACATGGTTTTACTACAGTAATGTTGTAGTAGTAACTAAAAAAAACAGGCCAGTTTTTGCCAGGTTGGCGAATACATGTTGGATATGCTATAGTAATGGTATATGGCTATAGTTTCTTATAATCTGGAATTGAGTTGGACATAATTATTTAAATTATATTTCTAAATATGTTTGTCAAAAATAATTGACTCATGTTTATGTGTGACATTGAGACGAGGGGAAGGTAGAGCAATGTTAACCAAATAATACAAATTAGCTTATAAAACCAAACAGAATAGCTAAAAAAAAAATCTTGAACTTTATGTGTGCAAAGCAGAGAAAAAAAATTATATATATATATATTATTTTTTTCTCTGGTGCATTGACTTCTCAAATATTTTTTATATATATATATATATATATATATATATATATATATATATATATATATATATATATATAGTGGCCGTTTGTCAACAAACAAAAGAAAATTAAACTTAAATCAAACCTTCAAACGACAACTTCTAGCACCCTTGGGCAGGTGATATACGCAGGCAAGAAATAAAATCAAAATCAAAGCTGCATTCAGGGCTTGTGGCTGGTTTATTTGTTCCAACTGAGCAAGCAATACAGCATCTCTCGCGCTGGTAGAAAACCATGTGCCCATCACCCAGGTGCTACAGGCCACTTCCTACTTCCTACCTATATTCACCTTCACCTGTGCCCACTACTGCCCTCAGGTGTCGAAATCAAACATTGCAATTGTTAAACTAACCAAAAATAAAGACTAAACATATAAATAAAAAACACAATTAACTAAACAAACAAACAAAGAAACATTACCAAATTATATTACTAATGTGAACAAAATCATAATAAATGAATTAACAAAATTACCAATACTGAAAGCAAACTAATGTAGCTCCAACACTCCGGCCCCTAATTGTGCATTATCACAATTACTGAACTCTCAAAACAGAGCTACACACTATCCATTTTAAATATTTCAGGCACAGTTGTCTTGCCGCACCTGCAAGGAAAAGAGAAAGAAAGAGAATAATAGAGGCAGACAAAGAGAAAGAGAGAGAGAGTCAGTTCGTGTTGCGTCACACCACCGCCTCCAGCAGCAGCCACAGCTTTGTCACAGGCCTCTCTAAGATGCTGGTCTTCGTTTGGAGGCGGACAGAGCGCACAACCCCATTCACATCTGATCTGACATCCAAAACTTTCCCCATCATCCACGATCCTCTTGAAGCTGTAGCATCTGCCACAAGAACAACATCTCCAGGTAGAAGGTTTCTTCTTAGTGCTGTCCATTTGTGTCTCTGTTGCATCAATGGCAGGTACTCAAGAATCCATCTCTTCCAGAAGAGTTCCGCCATGTACTGTATCTGCTTCCATCTTTTTCTTACATACAGATCATTTCTGTCAAACAATCCTGGTGGCATAATTGGTTTACTCTTCAACAACAGAATGTGATTCGGCGTCAAAGCTTCTAGGTCATTTGAATCATCTGAGGCCCTTGTAATAGGCCTATCATTCAATATTGCTTCAACTTCGCAAAAAACAGTTTGGAGTGCAACAGTGCGGTCTGTTGTTTAAGGACTGAGGTAAGAACACTCTTCACTGAGCGAATCAAGCGCTCCCAAACGCCACCTTGATGGGAAGCTGATGGGGTGTTGAATCTCCATTCTATGCCGTCCTGAAGAAAGGCTCTTTGAATTTTACCATGGTTCAGGGCAGTCAGACTCTCCTTGAGCTCACGGCTGGCTCCAACAAAGTTAGTTCCGTTGTCAGACCTGAGAGTTGAAACTGGACCTCGTCTGCAGATGAACCTTCTCACAGAATTTATACAGGAGTCTGTATCCAACGTGTATGCTACTTCCAAGTGTACAGCACGGCTGGTCATACAGGTGAAGAGCACTCCGTATCTTTTGAGAAGACTTCTGTTTCTTTTAACTTCAATGGGCCCAAAATAATCAATGCCAACATGAGTGAAAGGGACTTCATCGGCAACACTCTTTCAACAGGTAAGTCCGCCATTTTTTGTTCAAGGAGTCTTCCTCTGTTGCGTCTGCAAACAACACAATCTGATATAACCTTTCTTGCAGCAGAGTTTGCATTTATAATCCAATACTTCCGCATTAATCTGGACAACATATAATTTCTTCCAGTATGACCTATCTGCTGATGAATATGGCGCAGAATTAATGTTGATACATGCAGGTCTTTTGACAAAATAGCAGGACGCTTGGATTCCACTGGCAGTGACGCTTTGCTTAACCGACCACCCACTCTTAGAATCTCACCATCCATCACTGGGTCCAATCTATACAGTGGACTGTCCTTGGATATGGATTTCACACCACTCTGCAGCGAGGTAACTTCATCCTTAAACCGTTGATGTTGTACATACCGGATGATTGACAGCTCTGCCCTGGTCACATCTTGAGGTGTCAGACTCTGTCCTTTGAGTGTAGCCTTAAAGCTCTGCATTTGGCTTTCCACCTGTTTATGAGAGTCTGTAATGTCCATACTGAGGTTAGCAGAGGCATAAAGCTCCTTTCTCCTATGTCCCAATAACACAAGAGTATCCTTGATCTTATGAAGCCAAGCTACAGCTACCTGCAATCTCTTCCAAGATGAAAAGTAATGAATCAAGTGGCCCATAGCATTGTCTGTGTCTTTAACAACAGCATTCACTGTCAAAACCCTTTTGATCTCAGGGTCAGCGACAGGAATCACCTGAAGGTCTACATCTAATTTAGGCCACCCATCCTTGGACTTATAAAGGAAATCAGGTCCCATCATCCATCTCCTTCCATTCAGGAGATCTTCTGCCCTCATTCCTCTTGACGCTTCATCTGCTGGGTTTTCCTTTGTCCCCACATATCTCCACTGATCAATATCAGTTGCCTCCCTGATGACTGCAATTCTGTTGGCCACAAAGGTATAGAATCGCCGGTTTTCATTTGATATATATTTAAGGACTGTTGTGCTGTCCGTCCAGAAAACTGACTTCTCCAGCCTAAGTTGCAACTCCTTCCGTAGCATGCGGTCTACTCTAACAGCGATGACTGCAGCTGTTAGCTCCAGGCGAGGAATCGTTTTCTGCTTCAGCGGAGCAACTCTGGCTTTCCCCATCATAAATGCAACATGCACTTTATTATCCCTTTCCAGTCTTAAGTAAGAGACAGCTCCATACCCAACCTCACTGGCATCAGAGAAGTGATGAAGCTGCATAGTGACAGGGTTGCCAAAGTCATTAGGCTTAATGCAACGATCAATCTTGAACCTTGCCACCTTGTGGAGATCTTCCAACCATCCAGCCCATTGCTTAGCGAGAACATGGGGAATATCTTCATCCCATCCTAGGTTTCTTTTACAGAGTTCCTGCAGTAACAACTTTGCCATCATGCTGAATGGAGCAAGGAAGCCCAATGGGTCATAAAGGGAGCTGACCACCGAAAGAATTCCTCTTCTCGTCTGCGGTTGCTCTTGTGCTTTGGCCTTGAATCCAAATTGGTCAGTCTCAACGTACCACTGTAGTCCTAATGTACGTTCAACAGGAAGTTGATCTGTATCCAAATCCAGCTCCATCATGTCTTTTGCTCTGTGGACTTCGCTGACAGAGCGCAACACTGCACGGCTATTGCTGACCCACTTTGACAGAGTGAATCCTCCTTTCTGACAAAGTGCAGTTAAATCCTGGATCATTTTCCTAGCTTCCTCTTCTGAGGCCATTGAACGGAGGCAATCATCAACATAAAAATTTTTTTTCACTGTACTCACAACCTCTGAAGGGAAGTGTTCTGCGTTGTCATCTGCAGTTCTCCTCAAGGCATAATTGGCACAGCTTGGCGATGATGCAGCTCCAAATAGATGTACCTTCATGCGGTATTCCTGCGAAGCCTGTGCAGTGTCACCATCTGGCCACCAGAGGAAGCGGAGAAAGTTTACGTGCTTATTTGAGACATGAACCTGATGAAACATAGATTGGATATCAGCCACTATTGCAATAGGCTCCTGCCTAAATCGGACTAAAACTCCAATGAGGCTGTTGGTGAGATCGGGGCCTTGCAAAAGCTGACCATTGAGCGATGATCCTTTGAATGAGGCTGCACAGTCAAAAACAACTCTTAGCTTGCCCTGCTGAGGATGGTACACCCCGTGGTGAGGGATATACCACACTTTCCCATTGTTCTGTGTCAGCTGGTCAAGAGGAACTGGCTCAGCATGTCGCTGTGTTATTATTTCATTTAGAAACGTGGTATATTCCTCCTTAAAAGCACTGTTCCTGTCAAACTTTCTTTTCAGGCTACATAAGCGCTGTTCTGCTATATAACGATTATCCGGTAGGGTTACATTTTCCTTTCTGAATGGCAAATCAATGCAGTAATGACCTCCAATTAGCTTTGCTGTGCTACTGACAATATCCATGAACTTAATATTGTGACTATTCAATGTGTTTGAGTTCTGTTTTCCTTGTATCTTGGTTTCCCCTGTCTTTGTGGTTTTTGGTTTAGCCCTGTTAAGTTTTCCCGCTCCTCGTTAGTGTTCAGTTTTCTCACCTGTGTTCTGTTAATTATCTCATTTGGTTCAGTGTATTTAAGCCCTGTGTTTTCCCTGAGTGTTTGTCGATCGTCGTCTATGTGTGGTTGTTTGTAAACCCTGAAACCCTGGAGTTTTTGTTCTTGTTTCAGTTTGAAATAGTTCATTTTTGTTATTAAAAGTCTTATATTGAGAATTCCGTGTCCTCGTCTTCGGTCATCCTGCACCAACCCTGACAGAACGATCGACCACAAAATGGATCTTGCAGCAGTGGAGATCCTCCTTCTCTCCCAGGAGAACCAGTCCCTCGAGGCACACACACAGAGGTATTTGAACTTGGTACCCCTTGTGCATTATGATGACACCAGCCTCTGTGTGTTCTTCCGGGCAGGTCTCAACCCAGAGACCAGAGCACGCCTGCCCGGGGACGGGCCTCGGGGGAACTTCCAGGGCTATGTGGAGTGGGTGCTGGTATCCTGTGGATCATCTCTCACCGTCGATGATGTCACCAGCCCCACTCCAACCCCACCATCCAGCCCAATTGAACCTTCGCCGCTGGTCCCGGCCAGTCTAGTCAAGCCTTCGCCGCTGGTCCCAGCCAGCACAGAGACCCTACCGCTGGCCTCTGCCAGCATGGACTTAATAGACTTTTTCACAGAGCCCGTTGACCAGAGCCAGAGCCCGTTGACCCAGAGCCAGAGCCCGTTGACCCAGAGCCAGAGCCCGTTGACCCAGAGCCAGAGCCCGTTGACCCAGAGCCAGAGCCCGTTGACCCAGAGCCAGAGCCCGTTGACCCAGAGCCAGAGCCCGTTGACCCAGAGCCAGAGCCCGTTGACCCAGAGCCAGAGCCCGTTGACCCAGAGCCAGAGCCCGTTGACCCAGAGCCAGAGCCCGTTGACCCAGAGCCAGAGCCCGTTGACCCAGAGCCAGAGCCCGTTGACCCAGAGCCTTCTTCCCCGCTGGTCCCGTCCAGCCCTGCCGAGCCCTCACCGCTGGTCCCGTCCAGCCCTGCCGAGCCCTCACCGCTGGTCCCGTCCAGCCCTGCCGAGCCCTCACCGCTGGTCCCGTCCAGCCCTGCCGAGCCCTCACCGCTGGTCCCGTCCAGCCCTGCCGAGCCCTCACCGCTGGTCCCGTCCAGCCCTGCCGAGCCCTCACCGCTGGTCCACGTCTGTCACGTCACGTCTGCCCAGCCTGTCCCTTTTCCAGTCACTCTCCCCATTAATTTTTTGGGGGGGGGCCATAGGCCCTCGCCGTGGGCGCTGAAGGACCCACGGCCACCTGAAGGGGTCTCACCGCCATGGCCGCCCGAAGGGGTCTCACGGCCATGGCGGTGAGACCCCTTCGGGTGGCCATGGCGGTGAGACCCCTTCGGGCGGCCATGGCGGTGAGACCCCTTCAGGTGGCCGTGGGTCCTTCAGCGCCCACGGCGAGGGCCTATGGCCCCCCCCCAAAAAATTAATGGGGAGAGTGACTGGAAAAGGGACAGGCTGGGCAGACGTGACGTGACAGACGTGGACCAGCGGTGAGGGCTCGGCAGGGCTGGACGGGACCAGCGGTGAGGGCTCGGCAGGGCTGGACGGGACCAGCGGTGAGGGCTCGGCAGGGCTGGACGGGACCAGCGGTGAGGGCTCGGCAGGGCTGGACGGGACCAGCGGTGAGGGCTCGGCAGGGCTGGACGGGACCAGCGGTGAGGGCTCGGCAGGGCTGGACGGGACCAGCGGTGAGGGCTCGGCAGGGCTGGACGGGACCAGCGGTGAGGGCTCGGCAGGGCTGGACGGGACCAGCGGTGAGGGCTCGGCAGGGCTGGACGGGACCAGCGGGGAAGAAGGCTCTGGGTCAACGGGCTCTGGCTCTGGGTCAACGGGCTCTGGCTCTGGGTCAACGGGCTCTGGCTCTGGGTCAACGGGCTCTGGCTCTGGGTCAACGGGCTCTGGCTCTGGGTCAACGGGCTCTGGCTCTGGGTCAACGGGCTCTGGCTCTGGGTCAACGGGCTCTGGCTCTGGGTCAACGGGCTCTGGCTCTGGGTCAACGGGCTCTGGCTCTGGGTCAACGGGCTCTGGCTCTGGGTCAACGGGCTCTGGCTCTGGGTCAACGGGCTCTGGCTCTGGGTCAACGGGCTCTGTGAAAAAGTCTATTAAGTCCATGCTGGCAGAGGCCAGCGGTAGGGTCTCTGTGCTGGCTGGGACCAGCGGCGAAGGCTTGACTAGACTGGCCGGGACCAGCGGCGAAGGTTCAATTGGGCTGGATGGTGGGGTTGGAGTGGGGCTGGTGACATCATCGACGGTGAGAGATGATCCACAGGATACCAGCACCCACTCCACATAGCCCTGGAAGTTCCCCCGAGGCCCGTCCCCGGGCAGGCGTGCTCTGGTCTCTGGGTTGAGACCTGCCCGGAAGAACACACAGAGGCTGGTGTCATCATAATGCACAAGGGGTACCAAGTTCAAATACCTCTGTGTGTGTGCCTCGAGGGACTGGTTCTCCTGGGAGAGAAGGAGGATCTCCACTGCTGCAAGATCCAGCCCAATTGAACCTTCGCCGCTGGTCCCGGCCAGTCTAGTCAAGCCTTCGCCGCTGGTCCCAGCCAGCACAGAGACCCTACCGCTGGCCTCTGCCAGCATGGACTTAATAGACTTTTTCACAGAGCCCGTTGACCCAGAGCCAGAGCCCGTTGACCCAGAGCCAGAGCCCGTTGACCCAGAGCCAGAGCCCGTTGACCCAGAGCCAGAGCCCGTTGACCCAGAGCCAGAGCCCGTTGACCCAGAGCCAGAGCCCGTTGACCCAGAGCCAGAGCCCGTTGACCCAGAGCCAGAGCCCGTTGACCCAGAGCCAGAGCCCGTTGACCCAGAGCCAGAGCCCGTTGACCCAGAGCCAGAGCCCGTTGACCCAGAGCCAGAGCCCGTTGACCCAGAGCCAGAGCCCGTTGACCCAGAGCCTTCTTCCCCGCTGGTCCCGTCCAGCCCTGCCGAGCCCTCACCGCTGGTCCCGTCCAGCCCTGCCGAGCCCTCACCGCTGGTCCCGTCCAGCCCTGCCGAGCCCTCACCGCTGGTCCCGTCCAGCCCTGCCGAGCCCTCACCGCTGGTCCCGTCCAGCCCTGCCGAGCCCTCACCGCTGGTCCCGTCCAGCCCTGCCGAGCCCTCACCGCTGGTCCACGTCTGTCACGTCACGTCTGCCCAGCCTGTCCCTTTTCCAGTCACTCTCCCCATTAATTTTTTGGGGGGGGGCCATAGGCCCTCGCCGTGGGCGCTGAAGGACCCACGGCCACCTGAAGGGGTCTCACCGCCATGGCCGCCCGAAGGGGTCTCACCGCCATGGCCACCCGAAGGGGTCTCACCGCCATGGCCACCCGAAGGGGTCTCACCGCCATGGCCACCCGAAGGGGTCTCACCGCCATGGCCGCCCGAAGGGGTCGCACCGCCCTGGCCACGCCCACAGCCTGCATCATCGTGGCCACGCCCACAGCCTGCTCCGCCCTGGCCACGCCCTCAGCCTGCTCCGCCCTGGCCACGCCCTCAGCCTGCACCGTCGTGGCCACGCCCACAGTCTGCACCGTCGTGGCCACGCCCACAGCCTGCACCACCCTGGCCACGCCCACAGCCTGCATCATCGTGGCCACGCCCACAGCCTGCTCCACCCTGGCCACGCCCTCAGCCTGCACCATCGTGGCCACGCCCACAGCCTGCTCCACCCTGGCCACGCCCTCAGCCTGCACCATCGTGGCCACGCCCACAGCCTGCACCGTCGTGGCCACGCCCACAGCCTGCTCCGCCCTGGAGGCTTCCTGGACCTGCACTATGCCCTCGTCAGCCTCCAGGGCGCCCACCCTCCCACCCCTTTGGATATTATACGGCGCGAGATCGCGCCTTCGGGGAGGGGGGAGGTACTGTGACTATTCAATGTGTTTGAGTTCTGTTTTCCTTGTATCTTGGTTTCCCCTGTCTTTGTGGTTTTTGGTTTAGCCCTGTTAAGTTTTCCCGCTCCTCGTTAGTGTTCAGTTTTCTCACCTGTGTTCTGTTAATTATCTCATTTGGTTCAGTGTATTTAAGCCCTGTGTTTTCCCTGAGTGTTTGTCGATCGTCGTCTATGTGTGGTTGTTTGTAAACCCTGAAACCCTGGAGTTTTTGTTCTTGTTTCAGTTTGAAATAGTTCATTTTTGTTATTAAAAGTCTTATATTGAGAATTCCGTGTCCTCGTCTTCGGTCATCCTGCACCAACCCTGACAAATATCTTCTCTGGACATTTCAATCTGCTCTTCTGATGATTTCTCATTAAAGTAATGGTGATACTGCTTAACAAGCATTTCTTGCAGGTGTTCAACAGAGATGCGATTTGCTGTTACAGCAGAATAGCCACTCTTACTTCTACGGCTTCCACCATGAAGAGGACCATTAATGACCCAGCCAACCCTTGTTCTGACAGCGTATGGGCCCTCATCTTGGCGATTTACTACTTCCCACGGCTCCAAAACCTTAGGGGCGTCAGTTCCAATACGCAGATCTACACTTGCATGAATGTCATAGAGTATTACATCCTTAAAATATGGCCATGGATCAATATCTGCTTGTCGTGGAATATTAAGTGTAGACACAGGTATAGTTCTTTGAGTCAAAACATCAGGAAGCTCTATGAAATCTTCAGCACCCATGCCAGACACTTCCAGACCTGACAAAACATGAGCATTCACAACCTTTCTTTGGCCCATTGTTCTCAACAAAATGCTTGTCTTCTTACCTCGCAAATTTAACTTTTTCGCCATGGTTTCTGTGCAGAATGTGCCGGAACTGCCAGGATCCAGAAAGGCATATGTCTGCATGATCTTATTAGTCAGTTTGCTTCTGACCTTTACTGCAACAATAGAGAAGGTAGAATCATCTTCCACACTGGCCCCAATATGGCCACACGTCTGAAAGGTTACGGTTGAATCACTTGAAAGGCTCACAGGTGGTTTGGCTTGTCCTACAGATGTGCCTTTATCCTGTCTTTCTATATGAAGGACCCCGGGGTGTTTCTGATGGCATACATGGCAATCCAATCGACTCCTACAGTCCTTGCTTGTATGGCCTACCTTCAGGCAACCAAAACAAATACCCTTGTTCTTAATGAAGTTGATCTTGTCCCGGTGTGCCTTGGCTTTAAACTGTGAGCACTGACCTAGTGTGTGGTTTCTCTGTAGGCAGAAAAGACAGCAATGAGTGGAGGGTGTGCTATGTTCTGCAGGCCGTGCCATAGCTTCTTCCCTCACAGGAGTGACATTCGTAACGTAGCTGCTTCCCTTCCTTCTTTGTTGAAGCTGACTGCTACAGGAGGCCTTGACATTAGGATGTTGAGGATCTTGAATGTTTCCAAAAACTGGATCCGTAACAATTTTCACTTGTCTCTCAATAAAATTTACAAGATCAATGAATGTAGCCCTCTGTCCACTTCTTTCTTGCAGATCACATGCAATATTCCTCCATTTTTCTCTTAGTTTGTAAGGAAGTTTTAAAATGATACTCCGCATGTTAGCTGGTAAGTCCAGTTCCCTCATATACATTACTTGTTCCGTTAGGTTTGAACATCCTCGGAGAAACAGAGAGAATGATTGTAATCCTTTTACATCTTCACCTTTAACGGGTGTCCAGTTGAATATTTTTTCCATGTAGGCAGATGCAATTTTATGTTCATCTCCAAAGTGCTGAGCAAGAAGACTCTTGGCTCTGTGATAGCCTTGATCTGGAGGTATATGCTGACAACTATGCACAAGATCCTTTGGCTGCCCCCTGGTGTATTGTTCAAGGAAGCTCAAACAGTCGCTGGGATTATTCGTTTTCTTCTCCACTACATTTTCAAAGGCTCTAATGAAGGATTTATATTGAAGAGGGTCTCCATAAAAAATTTGGAGATTTCTTGGAGGAAGAACAGAGGATATATTTTGTTGAACCAACAGTGCAGTGATTTCGTTTTGTTTTTGCATAATGCTCACCATGTCATTTTGGTTGTTACCGCTTTGAGTTTGAGAGTTTAATATATGCTGACGTCCATTTGCAGTCTGTACTTCTTGATATGGAGCTTCTGGCACAATCGGCCTTCCATACATTCGCTCAGCAAATCCTTGTCTTGGCCTAACAACTGTTGCAGGATCAGGTACAACAAGAACATCATTTTCATGTGGGACAAAAGCTTTGACAAGAGGATCTAAACCGATGGACCTTTGAGCTTTGCTCCTCTCCAAATAAGAGTTCATTCCATCAGATCGTCTTGAACCACACTGTGATGAGTTCATTTCAAAAACCTGAAGCCTTGCAGTTGTAGCTGCCAAATCTGTTTCAAGCGCCAATTGCTCTTTTTCTCTACGAAGCTTTTCCTCCTGCGCTTCTGTATGATGTTTCCTTTTTAAAGCTTCGGAGCGTTTAAGAAGAGCTGCTCTCTCGGCCTCCGCATTAATGCGCGCCGCGGATGTTGCAGAAATCTTTGATATGCCGGTGGTGCGTGATTTTACAGAACTTGCTCTTACATTTGAGACTTTAGAAATACTGTCTTCAGGTTGTATTCCATCATCAACACATCCTGCATCGATAGGTTCTTTTGGCTGTGAGTATGGATAACCAGCTTTAGACAGCCACTCCTTCACATCTTCAATAAATGCATGACAGGATTTCATCTTCTCCTCAAAGGTTTTAGTTTTAGTGGTGAGTATTTCATCTTCTGGTAGAGGCAATTCCATAAATGTTTCATGTATATCAAGTGCTTCTTCATAACACTTAATGAACAAAGCGAGCTGAGTGTTCACCACGTCGGCATTTTCAGTTAATTCCATTAAGGCACGGATTTTATCCATAAGCTTTTTAGCCTGGTTAGTTTTTGCAGTGCGTTTTTTTTTGACAAGTTTGTATGTAAAAGCACATTCCTTTAGAAGTAAATTTGATTGACCGCTTTGATTCCGGCCTCTCCACATCAGTCATTTTGTTGCACACTTGTTGATAATATCAGTGGCCTCAAGGCCTCTAGTAATATCAAGGCCTCTGTCTCATGCCAGCAAATAATCCACAAATGGTAAATAAAGCAATCCATACTGATATTCCATCGGGTATCCCAATAATATCCAAAGCGAATTCCAAGGAAAGTTTTTCTTCTTTCTTCAATCAATGAGCAGGTTTTCTACTTGTTGTAGTGGCCGTTTGTCAACAAACAAAAGAAAATTAAACTTAAATCAAACCTTCAAACGACAACTTCTAGCACCCTGGGCAGGTGATATACGCAGGCAAGAAATAAAATCAAAATCAAAGCTGGATTCAGGGCTTGTGGCTGGTTTATTTGTTCCAACTGAGCAAGCAATACAGCATCTCTCACGCTGGTAGAAAACGTACTCGGTTACTAACGTAACCTCGGTTCTCTCTAGAGAGGGAACGAGTACTGCGTAATATCTTACGCTATGGGGAAAACTCTTTTCCTCGAGATATTGAAGCCAAAAATTATCCTTAATTTTTAAAAATGTAAAACGCTTTGCAGCAGCAAGCAGACAAGGGCGAGGCAGCTCGCGCGCCCATTGGCTGCCTTGCTGGAAAAGCTGCAGCCTATCGAGTGAGGCACTGCGTGACATAATGACGAATGGGGGCGCTTCGCGCCCATTTCGTCATGTCGCGCCAGTAAAGGCTTGGTCTCGCTCTATAATACCCCCTCGATAGCTGTATTTCCTCTGATTTTTCAACGCCGAAGCGAACCAGAGCGTATTCCAAGCACGGCAAGATACGCAGTACTCGTTCCCTCTCTAGAGAGAACCGAGGTTACGTTAGTAACCGAGTACGTTCTCTTACGAGAGTATCTCTCGTACTGCGTAATATCTTACGCTATGGGGAACACCATGTAACACGCCGTGCGGACAGGGATCCAACACCAGAGTCCCGGGGCCGAAGCCCGGGGCGCATCTAGTGCACAATCACCACAACTCTCACAGAGTAGAGGAGGAGAGGCTAGAAGCATCACTCCTTTATAAATAGTCCCGTAGGGGTAACAGACCCGTAAGGGTACCACACTCATGGAGCTGCCGCATCGGACTGAGCGATGCACAGGCCAATACTCCACACACAAGCCGCATGGCGGCCGATAAGCCCGAAGTTCAGACCGCCAAAAGCTTGGCTTGTAAGGCGGGCACCTCCAGGTTATAGTACTTGATAAATGTAGACGGCGAAGCCCAGCCCGCAGCCGTACAGATATCTTGCAGGGAGACCCCGCTATACCATGCCCACGACGAGGCCACGCCTCTCGTGGAGTGCGCTCTGACACCCAACGGGCACTGCAGGCCCTTGGAAGTGTAAGCCAGCGCAATGGCACCGACTATCCATCTGGATAGGCTCTGTTTCGAAGCGGCAAGTCCCTTAGCACGGCCGCCAAACGAAACGAAAAGCTGCTCAGTCTGTCTGAAACCAGACGAGCGGGACACATAAGCCCTTAGTGCCCTGACAGGGCAAAGGAGACTTGCGTCCTTCTCTCCATTGAGAACCGGAAGGGCAGACAGGGAAATCACCTGGGCCCTGAACGGTGTGTTGAGGGATTTTGGCACGTAGCCATGGTTCGGTTTGAGTATGACCTTTGAGTCATTAGGTCCAAACTCCATGCATGACGCGCTCACTGAAAACGCTTGCAAGTCCCCTACGCGCTTCACTGAAGCGAGAGCCATGAGAAACGCTGTCTTGAAAGACAAGTGTTTCATGTCTGACGACTGGATTGGCTCGAATGGGGCACCTTTCATGGCCTCCAAGACCGTGGAAAGGTCCCATGTCGGGACTGAAGGGGGCCTGGGAGGGTTTAGCCTCCGAGCTCCTCTAAGTAAACGCACGACTAAGTCGTTCTTTCCTAGTGACTGGCCAGACACCGGTTTTGCAAACGTTGCTATGGCCGCCACGTATACTTTGAGCGTGGAAGGGGTCCTGCCCTTATCCAGTAGCTCCTGAAGGAAGGAAAGCACTTCCGTAACCCCGCAGTCTACAGGTGAAAAGCTCTGCGCTTGACACCAAGCAGAGAACACAGACCACTTCGAGGTGTAGAGCCGTCTGGTAGACGGGGCTCTAGCCTGCGCGATCGTGTTTAACACTCCCTCTGGGAGGTCAGCGGGTACCCGTTGATGGCCCATGCGTGCAGGGACCACAAATCCGGGCGAGGATGCCAAATCGAGCCTCCCGCCTGAGAGAGGAGGTCTCTCCTCAGCGGTAAAGGCCATGGGACAGCGCTGATCAGCTGCATCAGGACAGGGAACCACGACTGGTTTGTCCAGAGCGGAGCTATGAGTAGCACTGGGCATCCCTCCCTCCTGATTCGCTCCAACACCTGAGGCAGGAGTGAGACAGGGGGAAAAGCATATAGGGGGCGGCGGGGCCAAACATGGGCCAGCGCCTCCCGGCATTTCGAGGAGAATCTCGGGCAGTGAGCGTTTTCTTGGGACGCGAACAGGTCCACCTGCGCTTTGCCAAACGTTTCCCACAGCAGCTGGATCGTCTGCGGGTGCAGAGACCATTCTCCTGCTGGGACGTTGTTTCTGGACAGCCTGTCTGGCCCCAAATTTAGGTGACCAGGCACATGCGCCGCTCTCAGCGAGAGCAGGTTGTGCTGAGCCCAGACCAGGAGGCGTCCCGTCAGCCTGTAAAGGTTTCGGGACCTGACGCCGCCCTGGCGATTTATGTACGCCACCACTGACATGTTGTCCGACCGGACCAATACGTGGTGGCCTTTTTTCTGGGGACAGAAGCGCCGTAGCGATTTGTCGACTGCTATTAATTCCAAGCAGTTTATGTGAAGGAGCTTCTCCCGTACTGACCATAGGCCAGCTAGCGGTCTGCCCTCGAGCAGCGCTCCCTGCCCGGAGTGGAGGCGTCCGTAGACACCACCTTCACACTCGAGGGGATCCCCAGACTCACACCTGACTGATACCAGTCGGTTGCTTTCCCTGGTTTCAGAGCCGAAATGCACTGAAGGTCGACCCTGAGGCGAAATAGACCTGCGGTCCACGCCCTTGGGGGAACTCATGCTTTTAGCCATAGCTGCAGTGGGCGCATGCGGAGCAGGCCCAACTGGAGTACGGAGGCTGCTGAGGCCATCAGACCCAGCATTTTCTGAAACCTTCTGAGCGGGACTATAGAGCCGTGGCGGAAGGATCTCGCGACGTGCTGAATATTCAATCCGCGCTCTGGTGACAGGCGTGCTGTCATGGATAGCGAGTCTAACACTGTTCCCAGAAAGGAAATTCTCCGACTGGGGAGCAGTGAGCTTTTCGCCCAATTGACTGTAAGGCCCAACTCCTCGAGGTGCTCGAGTAATGCGGCCCTGTGTTCTATGAGCTCCGTTCGTGAACGAGCTAGAATCAGCCAATCGTCCAAGTAGTTCAAAACTCGCATGCCCCGAAGTCTCAGGGGGGCGAGGGCCGCGTCCATGCACTACGTGAACGTACGGGGTGCTATGGACAGGCCGAACGGCAGGACTGTGTATTGATATGCCTGGCCCTCGAAGGCGAATCTCAAGAATCGCCTGTGATGGGACGCTATTTGTATTTGAAAATAGGCGTCTTTCAGATCTATTGACATGAACCAGTCTCCTTGGCTCTCCATTCTGAACTGGCGCTTCACGAGCGTTCTGTTCAGCAGTCGCAGATCTAGAATGGGTCTGAGCCCACCATCTTTTTTCGGTACCAGACAATATCTGCTGTATAAGCCCCCTTCGCCCTGAGATAGAGGTTCTATAGCCCCTTTTCTCAGTAGTTTCGCTATCTCGGCTCGAAGTAGATGAAACACTTCGCTTTACACCGTAGTTTCGACTCGCGCCGTATAACGGCGGGGGCGTCGAGCGAACCGTAGCGAACAGCCTCTCGTTATAGTGTTCAACACCCATTCTGATACCCCGGGAAGCCTTGACCACGCATCTGCGTGAATAGCTAGGGGTAGAATGAAATCTGGGCTCTGGCCGCGGCAGGACGGCGGCTCGAGAGCCCCTGTGTACTGGGAACACAACACCGTGTTTACAGCGTTCGAGGCGGGGGGCGCGCTGATCACAGCGGGCAGCCTGGCCGCGCTCAGCTTCTCTATGGCGGGACGCGCAGAGAAAGCGAGCGGGGCGAATCCCGTGGGATTCGGCGCGTGTGAGGGAATGTGGGCACATTTACTAAATGCGGGCACATTTACTACACTGAGAATACTGTCAGCTCGCGCCGACTAAATCACTGCTGTGTTTACAGCGTGTGAGGCGCGCGCTGATCACAGCTGGCAGCCTGGCCGCGCTCAGCTTCTCTGTGACGGGTTGTGCAGAGAAAACGAGCAGGGGCGAATCCCGTGAGATTCGGAGTGTCTGTGAGAAATGCGGGCGCGAGACAGCGGGCACATTTTCTGCACGGAGAACACTCGGCTCGCGCCGACTGAATCAACGCTGTGTTCACAGTGTGCGAGGTGCGCGCTAATCACAGCGGGCAGCCTGGCCGCGCTCAGCTTCTCTGTGACGGGTTGTGCATAGAAAGCGAGCGGGGGTGAATCCCGTGGGATTCGGCGTGTCAGTGAGGAAATGCGGGACAGCGGGCACATTTACTGCACTGAGAACACTGTCGGCTCGCGCCGACTAAATGTGTGCTAGTTTCGTTTTTACAGAAACCAAGGGACACGCATCGTGTAGTGTAAGCGGGCATTGTATGGGCGTGTTCACTACATTTTCTGCACAACCAACATGAGTTGGTTTTATTTGTGCTAGCCCTGCACCGTGGCGGGCTGTGTCTGGGTGTGGGAATGGGCACTGGGACGTGGGCATTCTTACAACACTCGCAACACCATCGGCCGTGGCCGGAACACCAGAAAATGCACTCTTTAATGGATTTATCTGGGTAGCCATAGAAACGGCTTTTGTGCGCAGGCAAGCGGGCTGAGACACCGGCTGCTTCACTGCGAAATACACTGGGACAGTCACAACGCATGGAACTGAACGAGCGAGAAGTTTTGGTGGAAATCCGGCCGCAGCGGGATCTGAACACCGTCACTTTCCTAGAGAGACTAGGAAGGCCTTGAGACCTCGGGCTTTACCTCAATCCTCGGCCGGGGCCCGCGCTGAGGGGGGTGGCGTCCAGCAGAGCGAGAGCGCGGTGTTTGATCTCGGGCCTGGCGGCGCTGCTAGTTAGCCGAAACGACGGCCTTTGTGCGCAGGCAAGCGGGCTGTGGAACCAGCTTGCTCACTGCGAAATACACTGGAACAGTCACATTGCTTGGAACTGAACGAGCGAGAAGTTTTGGTGGAAATCCGGCCGCAGCGGGAACTGAACACCGTCGCTTTCCTAGAGAGACTAGGAAGGCCTTGAGACCTCGGGCTTTATCTCAATCCTCGGCTGGGGCCCGCGCTGAGGGGGGCGGCGTCCAGCAGAGCGAGAACGTCGAGGAACACGGAGCGCTCAGCTTCCGTCATCTCGGATAGCGTTAGCCACAAATGTATCTCACCATTCAGGGGGGAAAAACGCGGGTCTCGACTGTGACGGAGCTTCGTCTTTCCCGAGAAAGCGTCCGTCCAGCCTATTGCGCGTTAGTTGCGCGAGCGCCCTTTCAGTCGAGGCCGATGTAATCCACGGCTTGAGAGAGCGGACGCATCGGCTCAGTTTCAATGCCGTCTCCGGTAAGTTCGTCGAGCTCAAGTGCAGACGCGGCGGCAGACGGCGGCCGCTGTCCGTCTGGGAGCGACTCGAGCGAAGCCGGCGAAGCTGGCGGGCGAACCGGCGAGCTTTGGCGGGCTGGAAATAGCTCGGGCGCGCGCTGGGCGCGGCGCTTCTTGCGGCGCGGCATCACGGCGGGCTGGGATGCGGGCTCGGAGAACGAAGCTAGGCGAGTCCGCAGAGTCACCATAGGCAAGCGTTCACAATGATGGCATCCGCCGTCAGCGAGCGCGGTGGCCGCGTGATCGTCACCCAGGCAGGACACGCAGATGACGTGGCGGTCCTCGTCGCTGAGTGGGGCTCGGCAAGAACCACAGGAAGGCATCTTTAAAAAGACGCCGCTCTTTTAGAGGGGTGGGAAAAAAGCAAATAATGCAACACACACACTCTAAGCAGGGTAAAGGATATAGTACGCCGGAAAGCGCAGCAGGTACGGCGGCTGAAGGCGGCTGGGCCAGCGACTTCAGATGATGGCACGTCCCGCTGAGAAGGCTACAGGTCAACGGCGCGGCTTCTCACTCCGGATCCAGCGATGCGTGAGCTTCGCTTGAAGAGTAGAAAAATCAGAGGAAATACAGCTATCGAGGGGGTATTATAGGGCGAGACCACGCCTTTACTGGCGGGACATGACGAAAAGGGCGCAAAGCGCCCCCATTCGTCATTACGTCACGCAGTGCCTCACTCGATAGGCTGCAGCTTTTCCAGCAAGGCAGCCAATGGGCGCGCGAGCTGCCTCACCCTTGTCTGCTTGCTGCTGCAAAGCGTTTTACATTTTTAAAAATTAAGGATAATTTTTGGCTTCAATATCTCGAGGAAAAGAGTTTTCCCCATAGCGTAAGATATTACGCAGTACGAGAGATACTCTCGTAAGAGAACCATGTGCCCATCACCCAGGTGCTACAGGCCACTTCCTACTTCCTACCTATATTCACCTTTACCTGTGCCCACTACTGCCCTCAGGTGTCGAAATCAAACATTGCAATTGTTAAACTAACCAAAAATAAAGACTAAAAATATAAATAAAAAACACAATTAACTAAACAAACAAACAAAGAAACATTACCAAATTATATTACTAATGTGAACAAAATCATAATAAATGAATTAACAAAATTACCAATACTGAAAGCAAACTAATGTAGCTCCAACAATATATATATTATATTGTATATATAATATATATTATATATTGTACTTATATGACCTTTGATTACTTGGAAAAAAAAGGGAGGGGGGGTGCCTTTTTTTTTTAGTTTCAGCACATGCCCCTAAAAAGGTCTGTGCACGGCCCTGATGGTAAGGTATACTTTACAATACAGAATTGATTGGCAAGCAGCTCCAGAATGAGTTGTTTTGGATGTTCCACGTCATGCAAAATGTCAAAAGGGCTTAAGTTCTGCAGAATAAAAAAATTGACATGTACTAAACGGCTCCGCGCCGGCGCCGTCTTTGATTCAATACAAGGACACGTTGGACCGCTGCCAATTAGTTATACACATAATAAAGTGTTCTACCAGACGTTTAATTTACTCAAAGAGTATAGAAGAACAAGAGGCGAAACTCTGATGTCTTTCTGGTAACAGCCACTAGGTGGCGCTTCGGTAGCGCGGCCGCCATTTTGGGATGAAGATTCCAACTGGAGTGACTGGACAACACCAGATAACAGTTTTTTTAGGTAGTTTTTTATTGCATTATTGAGTATTTCCATCTTATGCAGCTTTACACATGTACTACTATTATTAGTTACCAACTCCACTAGGCCTGAAATATATTTTGTATGTTTTAATCCCCTGGATCATGCTCCAAACATGATGATCTTATAGACCATGATGCATTGCTGTGTCCATTATCCTATAATTGCCACTTTTGGACAGTGGCTGTGTTTTTGTTTACTTACTCTTGCTTTAAAGGTCATTAATATAAGATTTAAGAAGTTTACTGTAAAGCTATTCTATTGCTGTTATATATTTGTTGTCCAACATTTACATTTGGCTACAATTACATTTATTTGCTAAATTCATTTATTTCATTGATAACTTATTTTTTGTATGTAACGTTATGTGTACCTGTTCTTTTGGTAGAATTTCGTATAAATATAGCAGACAATATTAATCATGACATGGAGGCGCCGGCGCGGTCACGTATAGTGCACGAGAACTTGAGCGCATCTCATCATAAATTAACCGAAATATGCCTCACAGACATGAGAAATATAGAAAGCTTGCAACTAAATCTTTAAACGAAACTGTTCCAAACGAAAATAAATAGCTGCTCTCTGATTATGTTGCACGCACATATTTTGTCGAAATAACGAGATATTATGTTGAAATAACATTAAAAATAATAAATCTTTAAATATATTTGACTGAATGCTGAATATTGTGCTTATTCAATTTAGTAAAATTAAAACTTTAGTTGTGGTAATTAAAATTATTGAATATTAAATATTGAAGTTTTGCTCATGTAATAATAGTATTTATATACAAAATAGGCTAGATAATTGCGCAGCTCCCCCTGTGTCAGTGTGTCACGGACCGCTCAGCTACGCCTCCCTCTGGTCTCATCCGCTCCCTCTCTCCGGAATTTGGTTATATCAAATAACCAAACCTTCGCTGCGCGTCGGCCGGTTCACACCTCGCCGTCGTCCATTAAAACCTGACAATGGACACCTCGTCGGGCATTAACCCTTAATCACTCAATATTTAAATTAATTATTTAAATTAATATAGACCATTTCAACAGCTATTTGTAGATGCAAGGAAGGTCTTTAGTCCTCAGATGTTTCCAGTTTCACATTCGAAACATCGGCGGTAATTTACTTATTCATGCGAATCAAACGTGTCAAAATTAAAATGTCCTTTGTATATACATTTTTATTAGAGTTATGTTTGACCTTTAATTATTATTTTTAATAACTATCTTCAATTATTAAATATTTGTTTGTTAATGAGAACACTTATTGTCCTGCAATTGATTGACAGCATTTCAAAACTAAATTAACCATTTTAACAAATTACTTGTTACAAATTAATATCAGTGTATGAGATCACATGTATGTGTATGATGGAACACACACTAAACCGTTTCTCACGTTTCTTACGCCTACACACATTTGAGATAAAAACACCTTGAGACACACAGAGAACTGAGACACACATGTTTTAGACCTACTTTACACAAACAGGAAGTGTGGTTTAAAACGCACACACAGTTTGTTTCCTCAGTGTGTGTGTGTGTGTGTGTGTGTGTGTGTCAGGCACGGCGTTATGGGTGGGCCTGACGGGCCTAGGCCCACCCACTTTTCAACAGGCCCACCCAAAACATTTATTCAAAAATGTTTTGTCAAGAATTATTAAAAAATCGCCAATAAGCTCATAATTTGTGCTAAAATAGTCTAAATGTTTAGTTTTAAAAACAATTTTAAAAAGCTGGTTATGTCTATTTTGATGTTTCTGCGCAAGTTTAGCAGACAGCCGCGTTTCCATTACCCTTCAAATTGCGCAAATTGAAATTGCGAATTGAAATACGCTCAATGGAAACACGTCAATTTCGCAAAAACTCCTATTTATCGCAAAAAAAGTTTACGCTGGCATGAGGAGGTTTTTCAGGCAATTTGAAAAAGGAATATTTCGCAAAACTGCAAAAGAAACAGTATTTGCGCAATTACAGCCACCTGAAGACGCAGTGTGTTGGTCCGTGGTATACGCAAATAATAATAGGCTAATAATTATCATTATTATAACATTTATTAGGCAACATATTCAGAAGACGCTTTAATCCAAAAAAGTAGCAAAGCAATTCGTCAAATGTCATTCATAATGGTAGATAAAAATAATAATACAGGGCTAAGATTTCTCACAAATAAACACAAGATTTTGACGCATATCCAAGTGTGTGTGTGTGTAGGGTGTGAGCGCGCACTGCATGGCACGGAGGCGTGCGGGCGCGAACACTTGCGTTTTCCTATCAACAAAAAATACTCTATAATTCCTGGTCATACAGAAAATAATAATACATTATTCGCAACTATTTTTATTTGTGTAAACTCACAATAACAAGAAAACGTTGTGCTTTTGTAAAATAAAATAAAACAATCAGGCGGTTTCATGATTTCCATGAACTGGAGCGCGAGAACTGAAACAAAGTATAGCCTATAGGCTAAAGCTTGACATGTCCACTTTAAAACGAACAAATTCGAATCGAAAGTTAATACCTTCTGCTTATGTAATCCGTAGGAAAGGTGCATTTCTCTCTAATGGTCAAAGTCAAAGTCAAAGTCAAAGAGTTTTATTTGTCATTTCAACCATATACGGTAGTACACAGTGGAACGAGACAACGTTCCTCCGGAGCCATGGTGCTATGTAAAAACACATAGAACTAATTAAGAAATAAATATTATATCAAATATAAAAAATAAAAATTTCTATATTTATAGAATATAGAAGGCTGGTGCATCAGCCTTACAGCGGAGATGGAGATGTTTTTAGCCGACACTAATTTAGAAAACAGTTTATTAATAAACAATTAAAATGCCTCATTATTTTTTCTTTATCATTAGCCTATAACTCCCCTAAATCACCTTTCTGTATGCTGTGGTTCCAGAGACATAAATATGGCTCTTCTCATTCAGCACTGCGGGAAAAATATCATTTCCAGGTTCTAATTTGGCCTTAGAAAACCATTTAAATCTCCATATTTTTTCGTATTAATTTGTGAATATTTTAAATGTTTAATAAAGGGGCAAAAAGTTATAAACAAAAATCTGAAAATGTGTCGATATTTAGCCTATTTTTTTGCGCAGCATTTGTGTACAGTTCAAATAAAAAAAAATGGTGTTCAACTTTGTGTTTTAAATAAAAAACAACCACCGTTCATTTTTCGTTTTGCGATTACGGGTTAAATAAGGAAAAACAAATGGACACAAATGTACACTGACCATTTGAACATAATACGAGACAGAGATCTTTATTAAATTCATAAAAAAAACAATAATTACAGGAATACTGGATTCTAAACCTCAACGAAATGCCACAATCAAGACCTCGGAGCAGAAATGAGGGAGAAACACACAGAAACTCCTTATGTGCCGTTCGCAGTATACGGGTCTTTCCCTTTCCCAATTCTGATATAAAATCAGAATTGCGTGAAATAAAGCCGCGATTCTTTTTTTTATTTATTTATTTTACCCCAGAATAGTTTATATCTCACAATTCAATTCTGACTTTGTAAATCGCAATTGCGACTTTATATCATGCAATGCTGCCTTTATATATCCCAATTGCGTATTATAAAGTCAAAATTGCGAGATATAAACATGCAATTCTGTGTAAAAACATTGATCAAAATTCAGATACAATTTATACAAAACGAAAATCTTAAAAAAAAAAAAAAAAAAAAGTCTTTCTACAAAACAAAACTCGTCTCCAGAAATATTGGAGCTTCAGCGCTTATCATTAGCTTGTGAAAGTGTGAAAATAATTTCCAGTAAAGGACAATGTTGCAACAGTCGTTGTTTAGGTTAAACGTGCACGTACAGACAGTATCGGAGTCATCGCTGCAACCAGGAGATGAAGGAGAGCTGAGATCAACATCACACATCTTTGTCTCTGCCACCCGCTAGTGCGACTATCGCAGCTAGCGCGAACAGCGCCGTTGCTAGGACGGCGCCACCGCCTCTGCCTATATGAGTCCTAATAAATGCAATTTCAACTATTTCTGAAGTGCTTCTTTTATAAAGAACAACTCTTTTTCTTTTATCGGGAAACGCTGCCCAGGTATGATGCGTCATGGAGATTCCAAAGCGCTCTTCTTTGGTCAGAACCAAGGAGAGCGATCGCGCATAGGTCCGTCCTGACTTCATGCACCGAAACTTTTTACCAATGCAACAAAATATTTAAAGAGCTTTACGCTATTAAAATCTATATTATGTATAGCCTACGTACAGATATATTAGTCAGTCATTTTTTATTAGGTTAAACAGTGACTGGATAACGTTTTTAATTTAAGGCCCAGTGGCCCACCCACAATTGGTCTGGCCCATCCAAACCTGGAATCCTGGCGCCGTGCCTGGTGTGTGTGTGTGTGTGTGTGTGTGTGTGTGTGTGTGTGTGTGTGTGTGTGTGTGTGTGTGTGTGTGTGTGTGTGTATGTGAGAGAGTGTAAGTGTAGAAGAGACCCAGTTTTGAGTTCAGTGTCTTCAGAAAGCACTTTCTGAGTGTGACCGTCCTCTGTTGTTGATGTTGATAAATGCGCAAAAGATGATGGACATAACAGGACTAAACAGGAGCATACCGGACTTTTACACACTAGCGTTATCTACGGTGGCCGAGAAGGGCAAAACTAATCACAATTATAACACAAATCAACATTATAAATCACAAAATAACAAATCCAAAAACAAAATATTAATTCAGAAAACACAACGACAATTCAGAAAACACAACGACAATTCAGAAAACACAACGACAATTCAGGAAACACAACGACAATCCAGAAAACACAACGACAATTCAGAAAACACAATGACAATTCAGAAGACACAACGATAATTTAGAAAACAAAACAACAATCCAGAAAACACAACGAAAATTCAGAAAACACAACGATAATTTAGAAAACAAAACAACAATTCAGAAAACACAACAACAATCCATAAAACACAACGACAATTCATAAAACACAACGACAATTCAGAAAACACAACGACAATTCAGAAAACACAACGACAATTCAGAAGACACAACGATAATTTAGAAAAAAAACAACAATCCAGAAAACACAACGAAAATTCAGAAAACACAACAACAATTCAGAAAACACAATAACAATTCAGAAAACACAACAACAATTCAGAAAACACAACGACAATTCAGAAAACACAACGAAAATTCAGAAAACACAACGACAATTGACAAAACACAATGACAATTCAGAAAACACAACGACAATTCAGAAAACACAACGACAATTCAGAAAACACAACGACAATTCAGAAAACACAACGAAAATTCATAAAACACAACGAAAATTCATAAAACACAACGACAATTCATAAAACACAACGACAATTCAGAAAACACAACGAAAATTCAGAAAACAAAATAATAATTCAGAAAACACAACGACAATTCAGAAAACACAACGACAATTCAGAAAACACAACGACAATTCAGAAAACACAACGACAATTCATAAAACACAACGACAATTCAGAAAACACAACGAAAATTTAGAAAACAAAATAACAATTCAGAAAACAAAATAACAATTCAGAAAACACAACGACAATTCAGAAAACACAACGACAATTCAGAAAACACAACGACAATTCAGAAAACACAACGACAATTCAGAAAACACAACGAAAATTAGAAAACAAAAACAATTCAGAAAACACAATAACAATTCAGAAAACACAACGACAATTCAGAAAAACAACAAACGACAATTCAAAAACACAGAAAATTCAGAAAAACAACAAATTCAAAACCAAATTAAACATAAAAAACAAGAAATTCAGAAAACACAACGACAATTCAGAAAAACACACAAACAATTCAGAAAACACAACGACAATTCAGAAAAACACAACGACAATTCAGAAAACAAATCAACACATTCAGAAAACAAATACTAATTAGAAAACACAACGACAATTCAAAAACACAACGACAATTCAGAAAAACACGAAATCAAACACAGAAACAAAAAAATAATTCAGAAACAAAACAATTCAAAAACACAACGACAATTCAGAAAACACAACAACAATTCAAAACAACGACAATTCAGAAACACACAGACAATTCAAAAACACAACGACAATTCAAAAACACAACGACAATTCAGAAAAACACAAGACAATTCAGAAAACACAAGACAATTGACAAACACAACACATAAACAACAATTCAGAAAACACAATCGACAAATTCAGAAAAACACAATCGAACGCAATTCAGAAAACACAACGACAATTCGAAAACAACGACAATTGAACACAACATTCAGAAACAACACAATTAAAAACACAACGACAATTCAGAAAAACACAACGACAATTCAGAAAACACAACAAAATCAGAAAACACAACGACATTGACAAAACACAACAACAATCAGAAACACACGACAATTCAGAAACACGACAATCAAAAACACACGACAATTCAAAAACAAAATAACATTCATAAAACACAACGACAATTCATAAAACACACGACAACATAAACACAACGACAATTCTGAAAACAACGACAATTCAGAAAACAATGACAATTCAGAAAACACAACGACAATTCAGAAAAACAACGACAATTGACAAAACACAACGACAATTCAGAAAACACAACGACAATTCAGAAAACACAACAACAATTCAGAAAACACAACGACAATTGACAAAACACAACAACAATTCAAAAACACAACGACAATTGAAACAAAACACAACAACAATTCAGAAAACACAACGACAATTCTGAAAACACAACGACAATTCAGAAAACACAACGACAATTGACAAAACACAACGACAATTCAGAAAACACAACGACAATTCAGAAAACACAACAACAATTCAGAAACACAACGACAATTGACAAAACACAACAACAATTCAGAAAACACAACGACAATTCAGAAAACACGACAATTCAGAAAACACAACGACAATTCAGAAAACAAAATAACAATTCATAAAACACAACGACAATTCATAAACACAACGACAATTCATAAAACACAACGACAATTCTGAAAACACAACGACAATTCAGAAAACACAATGACAATTCAGAAACACAACGACAATTCAGAAAACACAACGACAATTGACAAAACACAACGACAATTCAGAAAACACAACGACAATTCAGAAAACACAACAACAATTCAGAAAACACAACGACAATTGACAAAACACAACAACAATTCAGAAAACACAACGACAATTCAGAAAACACAATAACAATTCAGAAAACACAACAACAATTCAGAAAACACAACGACAATTCAGAAAACACAACGAAAATTCAGAAAACACAACGACAATTGACAAAACACAATGACAATTCAGAAAACACAACGACAATTCAGAAAACACAACGACAATTCAGAAAACACAACGAAAATTCATAAAACACAACGAAAATTCATAAAACACAACGACAATTCATAAAACACAACGACAATTCAGAAAACACAACGAAAATTCAAAAACAAAATAATAATTCAGAAAACACAACGACAATTCAGAAAACACAACGACAATTCAGAAAACACAACGACAATTCATAAAACACAACGACAATTCAGAAAACACAACGAAAATTTAGAAAACAAAATAACAATTCAGAAAACACAATAACAATTCAGAAAACACAACAACAATTCATAAAACACAACGACAATTCAGAAAACACAACGACAATTCATAAAACACAACGACAATTCATAAAACACAACGACAATTCAGAAAACACAACGAAAATTCAGAAAACACAACGACAATTCAGAAAACACAACGACAATTCAGAAAACACAACGACAATCCAGAAAACACAACGACAATCCAGAAAACACAACGACAATTTAGAAAACACAACGACAATCCAGAAAACACAACGAAAATTCAGAAAACACAACGACAATTCAGAAAACACAACGACAATTCAGAAAACAATATTACAATTCAGAAAACACAACGACAATCCAGAAAACAACGACAATTCAGAAAACACAACGACAATTCAGAAAACACAACGACAATTCAGAAAACACAACGACAATTCAGAAAACACAACGACAATTCAGAAAACACAACGACAATCCAGAAAACACAACGACAATTCAGAAAACACAACGACAATTCAGAAAACAAAATAACAATTCAGAAAACACAACGACAATTCAGGAAAAAAAAAAAAATTGCAGGTATGAGAGAAACGTAGGCTAAGTTATAGTCTGAGACATGCAAGTTTGACTATAATAGCCTGCACAACGGCTTAGTGAAGGTGTAGAATCAGCGAGATAGTAGCATGTTAGGCTATTTAGTGCAGGAAAATATAGTGTAAAGGCAGAATTAAAAGATTTGAGAACAGTTCAATTCACAAATGGGAAATAATAAAATATCTATATTGAGGAAGTATCAACATCCAACTTTTACAATTATACACTGAGAATACACCGCAATTTCTACAATGGTTGATTCCTCCATAACAGTTACAGCATACGAATGAATATCAGGAAATGTTTTATAAGTGTGATGTTAAAAACAATGGGAGAATTGAAAGAGAAACCCTGGCTGTTAATACTCTTCCGGCTTTTATGACAATTGTTCCAAAATATTTCTGTACCTGTTGATACAAATCTAAATGTTTTTATGCACCAGCAAAAACATAGTCTAAATAATAATAATAATAATAATAATAATAATAATAGCCTAATAATAATATACTGTGATCGCCTTTCTCTTTTGAGGTGTAACTGTTTTATATAATTCTGTTAACTGTCAGATCGACTGTCAATCAAACTTCGGCGAAACTCTAAAACTAAATATTACAACTCTAAAATTAAACATTACGAATATTACAAATTACAAATATTATTAGTTAAATAAGCCCAAATGTTTACAACTAGGCCTACGTTATTTTGTGAGAGACTCCTAGTGCTGAATATGCATACATGCAAGAACAACTTTGTATGATTTCTTCATAAGTATCTGTGGTTATGTTGACAAGAAACAATGGCATACAAAAATGTTAACATGATAATTTGTGTAAATTCATATTTACTATTTGGAATAAAAAGCTATAAGAGAGCAAGGTAAAAATCTTTAAGTGAGACACATATTGAACCGAGATACAATGTATATTTTATACTGCGCACTTTTTCTTCCTTATTTGCACTACTGTACAGAAGTGTGGGGCAATACCTATAAAACCACCCTTAAGACGATATGCACAATGCAGAAAAAGGCAATTAGAATAGTCTGCAATGCTGGTTATTATGTAAATACAAATGATTTATTTTTAACATTGCAAACATTACAATTTAAAGACATAGTGGATCTTAAGACTACACAAATTATGTACAAAGCTAAAAATAAAGTACTTCAGTAATATTCAAAAATGGTTGAATGTGCATGTGCATATCTGTCAATGGGGTGAGGTTGTGGAATAATTTACCTGTAATAATTAAGGAAAGCAATCATATTGTGCAATTTAAATGAAGGTTTATATTAGAAAAGTATATGAATTAAGGTGGACTTGGGACAAATGTCTCATTTCCTCTTCAAGAGGTTGATTTGAATTACCATACAGTCTTTTTCTTGCCATTTCATATATTATTGTTAGTGTTTTTTTTATTATTTTTGTTTTTCTTTCTCATTTTATAACTGTATTGTGTGATTTATTTTTAGATAAATGTACTGCAAATGATTATATATATTTTTTCAAAAAAGGATAAATTATGATGTTTTGTAAAGAGAAAACAGTAGCCATTTCAAAGCTAGATGTGTAAAAGGGGGAGGCAAATATAAGTTAGCTTCTTCCTTCTTTTTTTCCCTATATTTTTTCTTTTCTTTTGAACATGCTAAGATTTTGTTCTTATTATTTTTTGTTAAAATATGTTCTGTTACTAATGATCATGTTCTGAAGAGGAAAAAGAAAAGAAAAGAAATAAAATTATTCATTTATTCATTCATTCAAATCACTTAATTGCTAATAAAATACAAATGAAGATCACGTGGGGGGAAATAATAAAGTGTGTGAAATGTGCTGGAAATCCCCTTGCAGCAGACGAGACGTTCCGCAGACGAGACGTTTCGCAGACGAGACGTTCCGCAGACGAGACGTTCTGCAGACGAGACGTTTCGCAGACGAACGAGTGATGTGGCAGACGCAGACGACACGTTTATTGAGACGAGTGCATGTTGCAAAGTATGGCGGTTTCCGTGCCAAAATCAAACATCCGAACGACCGATCGACCGATTGAACGTCTATCCGAACGTCTTGTACTTTTGAGCGTCTACGGCAGTGGTTCTCAATCCTGGTCCTAGGGAGCCACTGCTCTGCATAGTTTGTATGTCTCCCTCATTTAACACACCTGATTCAGATCATCAGCTTGTTAGGAAAGAGCTTTATTAACTGAAGTGGGTGAGACATAAGGTGTGTTCGACATCGGCTGCGGCTGGATGTAAGCGATCGGCGAGAGTAGCCGCGTGCAGGCGGGGAGGAGCTGCAAATGGAGACGTGAAGTCGGACACTTTCTGGTTCCCGTAGTGAACGCTCACGTGGTGTTTGTATACTTTACCACAGCTGAAGTGAAATAAATGCAATATTTGCAAAATACACAGATGTTTCAGAGACATTTTCATTCAATATTTTATGTACTGCTTCATACAGCGCCTGTTTGAACAAGAATAAAGTTCAACATAAGTCTACAGTTACTATCAATGAAGTGGAATCAACGTTTTTTAATCAGTTTTATTTTGATAAACATAATACGATACATCGCGACTACATGAAAAGAGTGTTTACTGTTATAAAACAATGATTTCTGAGCTTTAGTGGAACTAAAGACGTGTGAGAATAAACCGAATAAACACGACACACACGTGATCTTTGTCATGCAGTGAATCCGGCCAATCGTGGATCAGGTGTGTCGTCATCAGAACCTGTGCAGCCGCTCTTGAGAATCTGCGCTGGCTGAATCCTGCGGCTGCTCTCGAAACGCTCTCGCGGTGTTTTGTTAGCATACGTCACAGTCATGTGGAGTCAGCGCTGCATCAAGTCGGACAAAATTTCTAACCGGCATGCACTGTTTCAAGTCAGCTACCGATCGGTCTGCGCAGAGCTGCATGAAGTCGAACAAGCCTATATAAAATGTGCAGAGCTGTGGCTCCCTAGGACCAAGATTGAGAACCACTGATCTACAGGTTAACCCACATGACGACCTGACGTGACGTCAACGTCTTGAAATTAGCGTTTTTTTAGCCATGCAAGTATCCAAGCTGATGTGTAAAGACTATAAATGGACATGAAGGCACTATACAGATATGTTTAAATAATACTCAACCATTTCCTGCATCCTGCTGCACGTCCCTGAATAAGCTTTTCAAGAAAGGTGTTGTAGGCTATTCTAAGTCTTTCTGAGTGATGAACTGAAAAAGCTTCCATCTGTATATCATGATTTTCTCTGTATTTCATAACTCTAATGTTTCAAACGCCAGACTCACATATTTTAACTGTTGGCTACATACAGTGGTAGGCTGTTAATTAATGTCTTTGTATTTCTTAGTCTTTTCTATTTCTCAGTCTCATTGGTCAATTATATTATAGGCCTACATCTTATTCGAATTATTCCTCTTCCACATTTTTTATTTTTTCCTCCTACATTATATATATAGTAGCTAGAGCGTACCTATTTCTATGAAATAAGCAAATAAGACACATTCCGAAATTAGATCTATTCCTGAACCTTCCGCTTTAACAAACACATTTAGGATGCACTCTTCCCCCGCCAGCTCCACAAAATATATATTTTAATAGTATATTATAGTAGATTTTAAATATATATATTTTTTTATTTTTTAAAAATGTATTTATTTGCACTTTATTACAAATATATTTTAGGTGGCCCATATTTTTAACTGCTGGAAATGATCATTGTAACAATGCATTTTCAAAATAAATAGTATTTAGTATAGATAAGTATTATTTTTTTATGAATGTGCATTTGTTATTGAACACTAAGTGCAATTTGTAGTATTTGGAATAAGCCAAATGTGTTACTGAGAAAATACTTTTTACACTTATAGTATATTGCTTGTTTCAAAGACACTCATAATGAATTTGTAATGTACTTTTAAAACAATTAAAGTACACTTTAATATCACTAATCAAGCATGTTTATTAGTCCCTACACAGGCGTATACTTAAAGTACTTGAAGTTCTTCCAATTTAATTAGCACACAAAAGTACACTAAATACACTTAAAGTTATGCTTTACTACAATTTAATTACAACTAAAATATACTTGGTACAAAATGAGTTGTTTCAAAATAACACACTTCAAGTTAACTAATCATTAACACACTAGTATACTGAATTAGTGTGGCTGCAAGAATACCAGCCTTTTTTTACTGCAAATGCCATGCAAATGACACTTTTACTGCAAATGCCATGGTTAAACTAGGGTCAATGTGGTTACTATGGTTTAATACAATATCCATGTTTTTCATTTACAGTAAAACCATGGTTAATTTTCAGTAAAACCAGGGTTAATTTTCAAAAGGAATGTGATGAATTATAAATGAATATGAATTATAAAAGGGGAAGAAAGACACGTTAGCCAGAATTGAATTGCTTGCATCTTCTTGTTTATTGGTGACGCAGGACTCAGATTGATCTCTACTTCTTCACCTAAACACAAATATTTCGTCGAAATGTGTGAAATAATTGATTATGCAATAGGTAATAATGGAACAGAAAAATTTGTTTACTAGAGTTGGGGGGGGGGGGGGGGGGGCATTTAATTTTATATTTAACAATATTATTACAACACTATTTTCCTGTTATCTCTGTAATGCTGCTTTGAAACATTCTGTATTGTAAAAAGCGCTGTAAATAAAGGTGACTTGACTAGACTTGAGGATTAGAAATGTGATTTATTATTCATAGATATAGCCTACTTACCCAGTGCATTAATAACCTCCCGGTCAACATCTGACTCGCTCCAACTTCACCAAGACAAACATCGTCGTCATTGTAGGAACAAATTAGTGATCAACCAGATAATGGCACACTGGATACACACTTCAGGTCCTCAGTGTCTGATTTAAAGGGTCCGGTAATTCCACGTTATCGTTTAGGTTATTTATTTATTTATTTATTTATTTATAAATATCTTAACTGCTCTGTTTCAACTAGACTTAAAAAGCATGTCCTCTTAATTTTTCGTAATTTAAAAATCGGAAATGCTTCGGGACATGCGCACCATCATTGCAATGCGTTTGTTATTGTTTACTTCCTTGAAATGTTCTATAACCCTAACAGATCATCAGGATCACATACCAAGAGTTCACTCTAAACACGGAGAGTCTGCTTTTAGCTTTAACAAATAACTGGTTTAATGGTGAGAGAAACTGTGGACATGATTTATCTGCAGTAAACCGTTTCTACAGCCACAGATTTATGATCTCTTCCTGAACATTCAGTCACAGGGTAATATTAAGGATTTACAGCATCGAGTGCAGGTGCACAAAAGAGGAACACAAACTGCCAAAATATAATCACCTGAACATCTGTGTCCTGATTCCGGTTTACTGTTTTAAGCACATATGGTGTAGGCACTGGTTATAGCGTCTACACTGCCGGAATCTTACAAGAAGAGAAGAAGAAGAAGAAGAAGAAGAAGAAGAAGAAGAAGAAGAAGAAGAAGAGTATTCATATTCAGAGTTTTTGAACAAGCACAATATACCTGTTACTCCTCGAGAGTTTGCTATTGTAATGGATGCCATCCCTTATGGAGCAATAACTCTTCTCAGAGACTCAGCTAGATCCCAGATTTATTTGTCAGTAGCTCATCCTTTTGATACAATGATTGGACATATTTGTTTTTTATCTAAGTCTTCTAGTCGGAACAGAAGAATTAGACAGCTATTTCAAAATGAGATTGTGTCGCACTGGAATGGCCAGTTTGTCAATATTCCATGGAAGTGTGGACTTTGTCTTCTAAATATTTAATACCAAGAAGGTTCAATGGGTGGTTCGGAGTTTTGGACATCGGGCCTCATTTCCAAGTGAGCCTTAGTGTTATTTATCAGTGGAGACAGTTTTCAAAAATTTTCATCCAGTCGTTCCAGTTGCATATATCGGCGGTGCTAGGCTAGCGCGAGTAACTGCTTGCCTGCTATTAAATACAGTTCTACCCACTCCACAGTACACCAAACACAAACAAATTATAACGCCAGACTATCAATGTAAATGTCTGTTGAAGGAGAATATTGTTAGAAATCAAACTACCATTTTACTTAGTATAAACCCTGATTTACACACACACACACACACACACACACACACACACACACACACACACACACACACACACACACACACACACACACACACAAAACGTCTCAGGTTACGACTGTAACCCTAGTTCCCTGAGAAGGGAACGGTCGATGACGCCTTGGGAACGCCTTCGCGTGATTACCTCTGAAGCACCTATGTCAACTAGTCCAATGGAATGAATGAACGCAACGGGCGGGGTGACGTCAAGACCAGGAAAGGATGTAAGCACATCCGGTGCGTTACTCGCGTTAGCTTCTAGAGCCGAAGCAAAGTCGATCGCAGGGATGCAGGAAGTATGGCAGGGCGACGCATCGTCTCGTTCCCTTTCGAGGGAACTCGCGATGCGTCGATGATGCCTTGGGAACGAGAATACCCAATCCGCCGTATACAAAATGCCAGATGATAAAACTATCGGCAAACTAAGTAAGAAGCACCTGGGAAGCTGGGGCAGCATCCAGGTCCAAGCTGTAAAACCTCACGAACGTGAGCAGTGAGGACCAGCCCGCCGCATCACAAACGCGTTGGAGAGAACTCCAAATAATAAAGCTTAGAAGCCAAACTCAGGCCTGGATTAACACAGTGTAGTGCCCTAGGGTGACCACACTGTAAGTGCCCCTAGAAGCCATACTCCTATTGGAATGAGCCCTGTTGTGATAGTCTACGTAATAAATGTGTACGTAAGACGCTGTGTGCGTGTACCGGAAGTGTATGCTATATTGAACATGTGAACCCCAAGTAAAGATGTTCGTACACCTACCTCTGATGCTGTCGAGCAATACTTCAAGCCCTGACCACCAAATGGTTGGCCAGAGGACTCACAAGCAAGAAGAATAGTCTCGACTATCTATTTGCTCATTAAGCCTCGTACACACCGGGACGAATATCGGCTCGCGTTATTCGTCAGCGTTTTTCAACGCGTTTTTTGTGTTCACACACAAGCGATTTTCACTGACGATGAGCCGAGTGAACATGCAAATTTATTCCCTGACATTAGATGGCGCTTAATGTAAAACAGAAATACCCCAGTGCACAAAGTGCTTCTGACACTCGCTTGTCACTCAGAAGAAGACAGCAAGTTTGTCACGTTTGTCATATAGTTCTTTACATAGAAATCATATAGAGACTAGAAGCTCTATTGGCCGCTGGAAACAAAGAAATCCGGCCGCCATCTTGAACCGGTCGTATTCCTAGTTCCCTTTCGTCCTGGGAACTCCGACGTGTCGTCGGGGGAGTTCCCTGACGAATTGGGATCACGCTAGGGAGACCAATCGACTTCGAGTGAAACTAAAACGAGCCAATGAAAATTGGCATGCAAGATTTGCATTCCGCGACCCGCCTACCAGTGCGGGTATAAAAGCAGGAAGCAAACGCATCCAAAATGCTTTTTGCTTCGGAGCCGACCAGTTGTGTCCTCTGAGTGTTATGAGCTTAAGATTGTGCTTTCTGAACGCTCAACGAGTCTGCTGTTTCCTGAGATCTCTCTGTGCTGGTGTGACGGCGCTTCAGCGGTCTTCGCGATCTCCCGTCTGCCTGTTTGTTACTACACGCGCTGTGTTTACAAAGAGCTGTTTTAACAGCTGGTATTCGGTTGAGTGCACACAGTGGGCTTGCAGTTTCCCCGCTGTGTTGCCGCGTTGATCCCTGTGTGCTTCAGCACAACTAAAGAGTATTTCTCTGAAAGAGCAACACGGGTGAAGATCGCGTCCTTTTAAGGATGACGTTTCATCCGTGTGTTTCTGGATGCGGTCAGATTCTGCCTCCGGTTGATGGTCATGATCGCTGTCTCTCGTGCTTGGGCCTCGCGCACGCTGAGGCAGCTTTCGTGAACGAGTCATGTTCCCATTGCGGAATATGACCGTCGCAGTGTTGAGATCAAGACTAAGATCCCTCTCACGAGGGGAGTCCCTTTGGAGATTCCCCGATCTAGTTCGTCTTCTGGTTCATTTCAGAAGACGGCTACTTCGGCTAATCCCATTGGTGGTCTGAGGGTTACAGTGAGGAATAATCCGCCGGGTGAAAGACCCCCACGGACCCCTCACTCCTGCACACTGCTGCCATTGGAGCCTTGGAGGAGCGCGCTGGGCCATCTCGTATGGTCCCGGTCGTTTCCTTCGGGCTCCGCCGGAGGATCAGATGTCGATCGCTGCATCGGAGGGAGAGCGGTCATCTTCTGGGAATGACGACTTGGCTGCGTTGCCCCCTTCTGGTGTGGTAGCGTTGTCCGAGCCGGACCCGGAAATGGCCGCTATGCTTTCCCGGGCGGCCGCAAGCTGTAGGGCTCGTGTGGAACCCTCCACCGGTCCCGAACCTTCGCGGCTCGCGATTGGTTTCCGGTCGGCGGCCCGTGCTGGTTCTCCGCGCCCCGCCCCCGGTGGTCCCTGCCTTTCTTCCCGGAAGTGCATGAGGAGGTGACGAAATCATGGAAGGCCCCTCTGGCGGCCCGACATAGATCGACTCCCTCCTCCTCCCTTACCACCCTCGATGGCGGGGCAGTGAAGGGTTATGAGGGCATTCCCCCGGTGGAGCGGTCGGTTGCTTTACAGCTGTGCCCTAAATCCGCTTCCACCTGGAGGGGTGACCCTACTCTCCCCTCTCGCGCCTGTAGGTTCTCCTCCGGTCTGACTGGTAAGGCTTATAGTGCGTGTGGAGAAGCTGCTTCTGCCCTGCATGCCATGGCGCTCCTCCAGGTAAACCATCAGGCGAGAGCGCTTTGCGACATGCAGGAGGGTGGTACCGACCCAGGTTTGCTCCAAGAGCTGCGCACGGCGACGGACCTTGCCCTCCGGGCGACGAAAGTCACCGCGCGTTCCCTGGGCCGAGCGATGTCCACTCTCGTGGTCCAGGAGCGACATCTCTGGCTCACCCTGGCCGATATGACGGAGTCAGACAAGTCCAGGTTTCTGAACTCCCCCATTTCCCAGGGTGGCCTATTCGGCGACGCGGTCGAGGACTACGCCCAACAGTTCTCCGCCGCCCAGAAGCAGTCCGAGGTGATCAAGCACATCATGCCCCGGAGACAGGCTGCTGCTGGCCCGTCCCCTCCGGCTCCACCTCGCGCTGCTCGTCGCCGAGGGCGCCCTCCTGCCGCCGCCTCCGCCCCTGCTCCGCCTAAGCAGCAGCCTCCTAGGCAGCAGCCGGCCGGCCGCAAGAGAGGTGCCCAGCCCGCCCGGGGCTCGTCGAAACCCCCTGGTAAGAGGAGAGGTAAGCGGCCCTGAGACGGGCGGCCCAGAGGACCTGACTGCTGCTCTTCAGGAGGGTGCTACTGCACCCCTCCTTCCCCCGGAGGAGGGCCGGGTGGAGAATCCTTTGTTTCGTTTTGTTTTTCTTCCGCCGCTTCCTTCAGCGGTACCCACTTTATCAATAAAAGAGCAGTTTCCAATTCCTCTGGGTCTATCTCGGTCGAGACTGACTTCTCAGTCTCCCCCATCCGAGGGGGTCAGAATGACAGTGTGCGCCGCCTCGTTGCCTCGCCGCTCTCGTTCCCCTCTCCCCAGCGCTCAGATGACAGCTACGCCGCCTCGGCCTCGTCGCTCTCGTCTCCCGCTGGGCAAGGAGGCGCGGAAACCTGGATTCGACGCCCCCGAGCCTCGTTCCTCGTTTCCCCTCCTTCCTTCGCCTCCGTGGAAACAGGTAAGTGTTGCCTCGCACACTCAGACCTCTCTCTCGGCCGCAGTAATGCCTCCGGAGTCCGGTCCCTGTCTTCCACCTCGCTGCCCCTCCGCGGGTACGCCGGTGGTCCGAGTGGGCTCCTTGGCACGGTTCCTCGAAGCCTGGCTAGCGCTTCCGAGGCCGTCCCGCTGGCTCACCCGCACTATCCGGCTCGGCTATGCAATTCAGTTTGCCCGCCGGCCTCCCAGGTTCAGAGGCGTCCACTTCACCCGGGTGCGGAGTGTCGATGCCCCTGTCCTGAGGAAAGAGATCGACGTCCTGCTGGCGAAGGACGCGATCGATCCGGTCCCTCCAGCCGAGATGAGGTCGGGGTTTTACAGCCCTTACTTCATTGTACCCAAGAAAGGCGGGGGGTTACGACCAATCCTGGACCTGCGAGTTTTGAATCGGGCCCTGCACAAGCTCCCGTTCAAAATGCTCACGCAGAAACGCATCTTCGAGTGCATCCGTCCCCGGGATTGGTTTGCAGCGATCGACCTGAAGGACGCGTACTTTCATGTCTCGATTCTCCTTCGACACCGACCTTTTCTTCGGTTCGCGTTCGAAGGTCGAGCATACCAGTACAAAGTCTTACCCTTCGGCCTGGCCCTCTCGCCCCGCGTCTTCACGAAAGTCGCAGAGGCGGCCATTGTTCCCATGAGAGAACATGGCGTTCGCATTCTCAACTATCTCGACGACTGGCTCATAATAGCTCACTCGCGAGATCTGTTGTGCGAACACAGGGACCTGGTGCTCCAGCACCTCAGCCGCTTGGGTCTTCAGGTCAACTGGGACAAGAGCAAACTCTGCCCAGTGCAGAGGATCTCTTATCTCGGTATGGAGTTGGACTCGGTCGCTCAGACTGCGCGCCTCACCGAGGAGCGCGTCCAGTCAGTGCTCAACTGCCTCAAGTCCTTTCAAGGCAGGTCAGCGGTCCCACTGAAACAGTTTCAGAGGCTCCTGGGGCATATGGCAGCCGCAGCCGCGGTAACGCCGCTCGGTCTGCTCCATATGAGACCGCTTCAGCGCTGGCTTCACGATCGAGTCCCGAGATGGGCGTGGCAGAGCGGCACGTTCCGGGTCAACATTACCCCGCACTGTCGCCAAACCTTCAGTCCTTGGTCAGACCCTGCGTTTCTACGGGCCGGAGTGCCCTTAGTCCAGGTCTCCAGGCATGCTGTGGTTTTCACAGATGCCTCTGCCAACGGATGGGGGGCCACGTACAACGGGCATGCAGTTTCAGGTCTGTGGACGGGGCCTCAACTGCATTGGCACATCAACTGCCTAGAGTTGCAAGCAGTACGCTTAGCCTTGTCGCGCCTCAAGGGGCTGCTTTTACACAAGCACGTACTGGTCCGTACGGACAGCACTGCGACCGTTGCGTACATCAACCGTCAGGGTGGTCTACGCTCCCGTCGTATGTCGCGACTCGCCCGCCATCTCCTCCTGTGGAGTCAGAAGCATCTGAGGTCGCTTCGAGCCATTCACATCCCTGGTGTGCTCAACCGTACAGCCGACGAGCTTTCACGGCAGCTACCTCTTCCGGGAGAATGGCGACTCCACCCCCAGTCGGTTCAGCTGATATGGGAAGTCTTCGGAGCCGCTCAGGTAGACCTGTTTGCCTCTCCGGACACGACTCATTGCCGGTTGTTTTACTCCCTGACCGAGGGTTCTCTCGGCACGGATGCACTGGCGCACAGCTGGCCCCTGGGTCTTCGCAAATATGCGTTTCCCCCAGTGAGCCTTCTTGCACAGATCTTGTGCAAAGTCAGGGAGGACGAGGAGCAGGTCCTGCTCGTTGCGCCGTATTGGCCCAACCGGACTTGGTTCGCGGAACTCATGCTCCTCGCGACAGCCCCTCCTTGGCCGATTCCTCTGAGGAAGGACCTCCTTTCCCAGAGACGGGGCACCTTGTGGCACCCGCGTCCAGACCTCTGGAGACTCCATGTGTGGTCCCTGGACGGGACGCGGAGGTTCTAGGTGGCCTACCGCAGGGTGTGGTGGACACCATCACTTCCGCCAGAGCCCCCTCTACGAGGCGCCTCTATGCGTTGAAGTGGAACCTGTTCGTCGAGTGGTGTTCTTCCCACCGGGAAGACCCCCGAACTTGCCCGATCAGAGTCGTGCTTTCCTTCCTGCAAGATGGGTTGGAGCGAAGGCTGTCTCCCTCCACCCTCAAAGTGTATGTTGCCGCAATAGCCGCTCATCACGATGCAGTAGAAGGTAAGTCATTGGGAAAGCACGACCTGATCATCAGATTCCTTAAGGGTGCCAGGAGGCTGAATCCACCTCGTAGTGTGCACCCCTTACCCTCTTGGGACTTGACTCTAGTGCTTAGTGCACTTCAGAGGCCCCCGTTCGAGCCCTTGCCTTCAGTCGAGTTGAATATCTTGTCTATGAAGACAGCTCTCCTGTTGGCTTTGGCTTCTTTTAAGAGGGTAGGGGATCTGCAGGCATTTTCGGTCGACGAATCGTGCCTAGAGTTCGGACCGGGCCTTTCTCACGCTGTGCTGAGACCCCGGCTCGGATACGTGCCCAAGGTTCCTACCACCCCTTTTGTGGATCAGGTAGTGAACCTGCAAGCGCTGCCCCTGGAGGAGGCAGACCCAGCCCTAGCTTTTCTCTGTCCCGTCCGCGCTCTGCGCTGTTACGTGGACAGAACGCAAAGCTTCAGGACCTCAGATCAGCTCTTTGTTTGTTACGGAGGCCAGCAGAAGGGGAAGGCTGTCTCCAAGCAGAGGTTATCCCACTGGCTAGTGGATGCTCTCGCCCGGGCCTATGAGTCCCAGGGCGTGCCTTGCCCACCTAGGTTGACGGCACACTCTACTAGGAGTGTTGCCTCCTCCTGGGCTTTGGCGCAAGGCGCCTCGCTGACAGACATCTGTAGAGCTGCGGGCTGGGCGACACCTAACACGTTCGCTAGGTTTTATAGCCTCCGTGTTGAACCTGCTTCCTCCCGTGTACTCGCTACGGCCGGTAGCGCGAGGAATTAGGTTATGTCGGCTTGCTACGCCATTCCCGCCCCGTGGGCCGGATACGTGCGTCTTTTACTCCGCTGGTTCCCCAACATACGGCTAACCTCGTGAGTTCCTCCATCACCCCTTCGGCATCAGGCGAGGCGGATCGCCGGTGCCAGGTCTATTACCTCTCGTAGGAGTTGCTATTAGACTGGGTGGCCTTAACAGTGGTCCCTTCGGTGACCCATTTTTTCCACGTTCTAGCTACCCTCCGGGTTAGCTCCGTGTCTTCCTCTCGACAGATCCCTCTGTCGTCCTTGCTGAGTACGCTCCCACCCCTCGGGCTGGGACTACCTCAAGGACTTCCGTATGTTTCACTACCCCACGGGTTAGTACATACGTGTATTCCAGTGCCTCCCTTCGGGCGGGCAGGGGCTCCGTAGCGTTCCCTCCTACGGGTTGGGCACGCTTTCCCAGTGTTATCCAAATCCACTGAGTGGGTCTTGCGGAACAGCAGTGTGATTTTCCTTAGCTAGCTCCCGCATCTTGTTCAAGAAACTGCTGCAGGGTAGCCTAGCTGGGCGCTGGAAGGGGTCAGCACCATGGCGTGTTTGTAGGGATCCCAATTCGTCAGGGAACTCCCCCGACGACACGTCGGAGTTCCCAGGACGAAAGGGAACGTCTCGGTTACATATGTAACCCTCGTTCCCTGAGTACAGGGAACGGAGACGTGTCGTCCCCTCGCCACGTTGCTGTACCTTCGCGGAGGACTGGACACTGTTCGGCTCCTCAGCGAAAAAGCATTTTGGATGCGTTTGCTTCCTGCTTTTATACCCGCACTGGTAGGCGGGTCGCGGAATGCAAATCTTGCATGCCAATTTTCATTGGCTCGTTTTAGTTTCACTCGAAGTCGATTGGTCTCCCTAGCGTGATCCCAATTCGTCAGGGAACTCCCCCGACGACACGTCTCCGTTCCCTGTACTCAGGGAACGAGGGTTACATATGTAACCGAGACGTTTCGTTGCGTGGCAGCAGATTAGATGCCAGAGCATTGTGGAGCATTTTCCTGTTCTAATCGCCGGACCATCAAAAATAGGGCTTTTCACAAGTAAGTCTTAACATTACCGTACTATTGGTTGTATTTTGTGAATAGAATATTACCAGACAATCGAGAAGGAGCAAGGATATTTGCTATTACTGTACTGAAATCGTTGTGAAATGCTGTTTACTGCATCAGCCGGTGTTCACCCGGCATGGAGAGAGGTGGGGTAACTGTTAAAGTAATAATTACAAGAGCTTCTAGGTTATCAGATAAGCATTCAACTGTTTATTGTATATTTGTGTTTGCGCACATGATATCAGGAAGCAATGTAATACACACATGACAGCGATGCGCAAATTGAGTTACCCCTCCAACTTCTAGTTTTATTGATAACCTATATCTTATCATATGCGATTTGGCTATTGATATTACAGAAGTCCTGTGGTAAAATGACATTAACTTACTCCATTTACCCTTGTAAAGTTAATCCGAATTTAGTCTCGACATTTTCCTCTCCCACATCCACATACAATAAAAAAGGTATAGGCTTAATGTTGTCCGAATTTAATTTTTAGAAATTACTGATGCAAACACGTTGAAAAGCTTCTTCTCAATTTGTATTACAGGTGGCTGCGTTTGGTGGATTCGGTGGCTGCGCGCGTGTGTGTGTGTGTGTGTGTGTGTGTGTGTGTGTGTGTGTGTGTGTGTGTGTGTGTGTGTGTGTGTGTGTGTGTGTGTGTGTGTGTGTGTGTGTGTGTGTGTGTGTGTGTGTGTGTGTGTGTGTGTGTGTGTGTGTGTGTGTGTGTGTGTGTGGTGCACAAAGCCCGCGTATGTCCCTACTCATTAAATAACGCGAGCAGGGAGAACACAGAGTTTGTGCAATTGTTTCGTTTACATGGTGTGTATATATATGTATAGATCAGACAGACAACAATAAATATTCACAGACAGTTTTGACACAGAGCACTTTGCTGAGGCACAAAAGCTAACGCGAGTAACGCCGGATGTGCTTGTATCCTTTCCTGGTCATTGACGGCACCCGCCTGTGCGTTCATTCATTCCATTGGACTAGTTGACATACAGTAGGTAGCCAACCAGAATGCCTATTGCCGCCGCGGCGTCTGCCGCGGTGAATTCGCTCTGTGCACGAGAAAAATGCTAACTTCCGGCTTGAGGGCGGACGTTGGGTACTTCGTTTCCGGTTGCCGTCTTGTTTACATCAGTGGACCGGCGTTAACTTAGTTTAATCGTTCGCAATGGACCTAAAACATAAAAAAACTTACTGTGGCTGAGCTGGTTTAATGGTTAAAGTGTAAAGCCTTGTTTAACTCGACGGGTCCGCATGAGCCCAAAGGTGCGCGCCGCAAAAATGACGTGATTGTAACAGCAACATGGATTAGAACACCATTTACTACACACAATAGGCTTTTTTCTCTGATTTTGAAAACTCTTCGTGATCGACTTAAAATGCTTCCAAGATCGACTTGTCGACCGCGATCGACGGGTTGGTGATTCCTGTAACGTTACTGTTTTCCGGTCAATGACAAGAGTAGCCTACTAATCAGCTGTCTCACGAACGTAACCAGCACATGTATCCACACATAGCAAAGCCATAACACAGCGAGGGAGAAGAACTAAGTTACATGAAACAATCCAACTACATATTTTAAACCACTGACAAGGGAAAAGTCACTACTCACGGTGTCTATAGCCGCTTTCCGTCCGGAGGGACTTTTGTAGTGCCTAGAACCTTCCTATAACCATTTTTTTCGCGTGTTCCGACCGGACTAAGTTCCTATAACTCTTTTAGTACCTAGTCTAGAGCGAGGACTTTTTTAGTTCCCTTTCCCAACGTCGGATACCTTTACTCCCTGTATTACATGTGTACTCCCTGTATGACATACTGAGAGATGTAATATTTAAACCCCTTTCTCTCTCTTGCTCTGGGGAGCTGGAGAAAAATCACTAACCAGTCGATGAACATCATCGACTCTAATATTATATTATAATATCGACTGAAATCTTCGGTTAATGTCCAAGACATCTGGAGAAATATACATAATCTACGTTGTCCATCAGGCTACCGGAAACTAGACACCCCATATCGGTTTCGCAGCCGGAAGTAGCATATGCTAACGTGCACATAGTCTATTCACCGCGGCAAAAAAAACCCAGTCGCATTTCTAAGTCATTCGCGAAATGACCGCCAGGTGGCGCAAAGGGACATTTAGCGAAAGCAAAACGTATGTAAAAGTAGCCTACATTTTAAATAGAATATAGCAAACTTTTAGAGCAGAACATTTTATGAATCAATTTAAAAGAGGCCTATCTCGCAGTCAGTGAAAATAAATTAGGTGCAATCAATGATGCTAAACTATTGAGGAATGAGAAGATTGAAGAGTGCATCTGTCGTTTGTGGGCACACTGACGCTTAAACAGCCGAACTTGTGGTCGAGTGGTAGAGCTGAAGGTTTAAGCAGTACAAAGACACGGGTTCGAAACCCGAATAAATATGTTTTTTATATAATTAACATGCATTTCCATTATACACAAAGGAACAAATCTCATCCAACAGATTGACTAAATTTACGTCTTCAAAAACAGTTCTGTTAAAAAATAAACAAACAAACAAACAAAAAACTTCACGGACAGGACAGCAGACAGCAGGACTGGAATTCTTTCAGAAATAATTTAAAAAAACATGGTTAAGCAAGGTGCGATTTGCCGGTGGGTGATTTCCCCCCTCCACAGTAGGCTATAGCGAATAGGCCTACCCTAAATAGACCTTATCAAATATAGTATATATATTTTTAAATATAGCCTAAAACACGCACGTTTAAACAACAAACAATAAAATCTGAACCAGCGCTTCTGCTCCTGTATTGAGAGATAACATGCAGCGCATTTCAGTTACGATCCTGGTTCCAGTTACGGCTTTTTAAAATGTCACAAAGCGTTTTGATGTGGTTTTGAACGAAATATTGAAGTTTATAATTAAGTATTTTGACACACCACGCCTAGTGCGTATTCTAAAATGGGGTTTTCTTCTGCCACTGAATTAAGTTCGACAAACGCAGCAGCGCGTTCACTTGAATTTATTTTTCTGCTAAAATAACTTAATAGGCTATAGCCTACTTCGTTATTTTTGGTCATACAGATAGGATATCATATTTTAAAACTGTAAAAGGTCTATTTTATTCATGTAAAGTAGGCTACACTCACAGTAGGCTAACAACAAAACGTTCTCACTCATTTGAGCGAACACACACTGGTGAAATAAATGTTTGGGCTTTTCTCAGTGAGCCTCGACATGGCCGAGTGGTAAAGCTGACGGTTCATCAATCGGCAGACCTGCGTTCAAATCCCGAACAAACATGGACTTCTGTAAAAAATCTATATATTTTTAGGCTATTAATGCAGATTTGTTTAGTTCTAAACCTCTGTTACACCACATATTTTTTTGCTTATATTTATAAAATAATATTACCATGCATTTCCATTTTACACTAAGGAACAAATAGGCTATCCAACAGAACGACTTTAGATCTGTAGCTAATAATACCAATTGTTCAAAAGCAGTTTTGTATAAAAAAAAAAAGATATATAGGCCTATATATATCTATATTTGTTTTATTCCCTATAACCTACATAGAGTTTTTAAAAACATGGTTTTAAGTAAAGTTTTCGACAAACGAGGCAGCGCGTTCATTTGATTTATTTTTCTCATAACAGCTAAAATAACTTAATAGGCTATAGGCCTACGTGATTTTTTTTGGTCATACAGATAAGAGTACAGTAGCCTACATCGTTCAAAACTGTAAACTTTTTTTAGGCTAATGACAAAAGTTTATATGTCGTCTCTCTCTGTCTCCGGGAACTGCGCGTCACAAAAATTAACCGAAAGCCACTTGCCTCAGCTCAGTCAAGATAGGAAATCGGCTATGTCTAAAGCCTTTAAATGTCTAAATATTTAGGTTAATAAATGTTATCTGATTATGTAATCCATATGAAAACGAGAGGTACAGAGAATCTGCTCAAATATGTTTATGATGTGATTGTGAGCGCCTCGCAATGAGAAAATGACAAGGTGAAAATCTCGTTTAATTAAATGTAGAGACTAAATCGCCCTGAATTAAAATGTAAAAACAGATCAAATCATTTATTCGTCGAAGTGTTGCTATATTGTTTCATTTAAAGTTCATAATTATTATCTAAATGTTATTTAGTTTATCAGCAGTAGGCTACCACGAAGCACCGATATTTATTTGAATAATAATAATTTAAAAAATAACTAATTCACATTTTGCATGCCTGGACCCAAAGATCCCTGTAGAATTTAATATTGAGTTGAGCATTTTGTTCATGACAACAAAATGAACATGCGTTTGAAGATTAGGCTATATTTAGTTTTGCTTGGAAAAAGCTGGCCCAAACCAGTTTTATTTCTTAAATTATTTAAATAATGAAATATTTAGTAATAAACTTTTATGACAGAAATACCACATGTAGCTTAAATCATTTAATTCTTTCATTATCAACACTTTAATAGCCTATAATGCTAGAAGAGCGATTTAAGTGTGAATTGCGACTTCTCTTTATTTTAAGTCAGACTCAGACTCAGAGAGCCTGTGGGGGGTTTGGAGGGACAGACAATAGGTGTTAATGTTCCTCATTCATATGGAGAGTGTCGGATAGCCAGCCCGATGGCAAAGGCAAAATTATTTTAAGGATAGGCTACATCTCTCGATGTGTCCCCATATTTGATTAAATTATAAATATTGTTGTTTATTTATTGTAGCCTATTTAAAGTGTTTTCACACACAAATTTAAATTGAAGTGTTCAATCCAGTTGTTTCAACTGGTTCTGTAGAGTTTAAGAATGTTTGAGCAAGGGAGACTAAATAAACTTGCTGAGATCCAGCGCGAGAGAGGCAAAACTCATGTCTTTAATTTATGTTGCTTTGGACTATTTTCGATTTGTACCGTTTCGTTTAATTTAGCTGCAATTTCTTTGGCAAAACAAATTTAAAATGTAGCAAGAATAAGATTGTGTGTTTCTTTTTTGCATGGAAATAAAGTCTAAATGCAAGTTAGGTTGCCACCGGTCCCGGTTTTACCGGGATTGTCCTTCTTTTTAATAACCTGTCCCGGGAAATTTAAGCACTCTCCCGGGACAATGAATGTCCCTGTTTTCGAAAGGCTACGTGAATATGTAAGTTCAAACCATAGACTGTAGGTGCAAACTGTGTAGCGCGCGGCCGCTTGCACGGCAGAGAGAGGGAGAGACAGAACACCGGCTAGATCCCCCCTAGATGGTAGTCGCCGCTCAAAGTGTGGGGTGCGCCCTTCTATGGGTGGGAAATAGCCTAGAGAAGTGACAGGTTGGGCGCGCCAACGGGAGGAACTTTTCCTTTTTATGCCTTTATATCTTTATTCGTTCATGGCGAGTCTACATCGCATCTTCATCTTTGCAGCGACGCAGAAAACACCAGTTTATTAATAAACAATTAAATGTCTCCTTGCTATTTTTGTCTCCGGCTCGTGCGCTTGAGTGCAGCTTTATAACACTCACTCATTACCCTGTATAGCCTATTTAAGTTATTAAATCAATATAAAGGGGTGATTTGTCCACTGATGGCTTAAATAAACAACTAGGCTACTAGTTGACTAGAAAAAAAACTAGTCGGAGACAGCCTGAGCGCGCGACCCTGAGCGGAATGAGCGAGCCGAGGAATATCCAGAAATGCTCACATGCTCTGATCGGAACAAAGGAATTTTGACATAATTAATCATTAGTTTATATCTCATGCACTGCCCATAATTTTAATCCCATATCAAACACATTAGCCTATGTTATGTCTGTTTGAATTTTTTAATTTTTTTGTCTTGCCAAATGGATTTCTCTTCTTTTCTTTTTTAACATTTTGACACAGCAGCACTTTTATTTTCTCTATTTTTGTTTTTGTTTGTTTAGTTTGTATTTAGATACTAGCCTACTTGTTACTTCAATAAATTGGAACATTTTAAGCTTGTTGCGTATTTCATTAGCATTGTGTTGGGGCGATGGGGGCAGTGGGGCTTGAAAATTATGAGTCTATCCATCGGGTGCAGAAAAAAGATTGCATGTGTGTGCTAGTGTGCGTGTGTTTATGAAGCGAATGTAAGAAGCCCCCCTTACAACCCCCCAGCTCTACTGTAGCAATGTTGTAATATGCCATTGATTATAAAAAAAACGCTTGACTTTAAATAAATAAACAGTTAATAAACTCGCAAATAAACAGTCAACTATTTAAGCATCAAGAACGGTTAAAGATTAATGCTGTCGGCCAACATGTTGTTATATTGAGATTCGATCTCGGGCCTCTTGGATCTCCGTGTCGTTGCGTTAACCACAGAGCCACCGCCTGAACGTTTACGTCAACGTCTTATACTCTTCCAAAGCCTTGATGTAGCCTAATATGTTTCTATTGCAATGTTTTATATTGAAATGTTTTCATTATTTATTCAATTTAATTTAAGTATTGTGATGAATTATTTTAACTACATTTCACTTAAATGCATCTGCTACCAGCTTTCAATCGCTCTGAATGAGCCGCGACGCAGCGGCAGATTACGCAATAGAGAGAATAAACGGACACTTTTCAAAGTCTGTGATTGTAGCGCCTCTTAGCGGTTAAAGGCAGCAAATACACCCCGAATTTCACGGCGTTGAAAGTATTATTCTGGTTGGTAACCTACTGTACGTGCTTCAGAGGTAATCACGCGAAGGCGTTCCCAAGGCGTCATCGACGCATGGCGAGTTCCCTCGAAAGGGAACTATAATATAATTAAAACGCTTTTTCAAAATGTAGGCCTACAATTAATTTATTGATTGCACTATAAAAAAATAAAGATTTTTTTTTAAATAGAAAGCCAGCTGGTCACATCTATTTGTTTAGATCCAGTGAAGTCGTTTAAACACTACACAATGAGTCGCGTAATGCATTTTCTGCACATTTCGCGGCGCTGTTTCTCAGCCAGCCCAGAGGGCGCGTTAAGATGGACATAAGCGCATTATAGTAGTGCTGCTCCTCTAGCAAAATCCAAATTTTGAGGAATTATTAATGTGGAATTAATTTTATATGAAGCTTTGAACTTGGCACTTTACACAATGCACAACGAGCCGCCTATTGCATTTTCTGCACATTTCGTGGCACTGTTTCTCAGCCAGCCCAGAGGGTGCATTAAGATGGACATGAGCGCATTATAGTAGAGCTGCTCCTCTAGCGAAATCCAAATTTTGAGCAATTATTACTGTGGAATAATTTTTTTATAAAGATTTGAACTTGGCATTTTCAACACTGCACAATGAGTCGCGTAATGCATTTTCTGCACATTTCGCGGCGCTGTTTCTCAGCCAGCCCAGAGGGTGCGTTAAGATGGACATGAGCGCATTATAGTAGAGCTACTCCTCTAGCGAAATCCAAATTTTGAGCAATTATTACTGTGGAATTATTTTTTATGATATTTTGAACTTAGCACTTTACAGAATGCACAATGAGCCGCCTATTGCATTTTCTGCACATTTCGTGGCGCTGTTTCTCAGCCAGCCCAGAGGGCGCGTTAAGATGGACATGAACACATTATAGTAGAGCTTCTCCTCTAGCGAAATCCAAATTTTAAGCAATTATTACTGTGGAATTCTTTTTTTATGAAGATTTAAAACTTTGCAATTTAAACACTGCACAATGAGCCGCCTAATGCATTTTCTGCACATTTCGCGGCACTGTTTCTCAGCCAGCCCAGAGGGTTCGTTAAGATGGACATGAGCCCATTATAGTAGAGCTGCTCCTCTAGTGAAATCCAAATTTTGAGCAATTATTACTGTGGAATTAATTTTTTATTAAGATTTGGACTTGGCACTTTACACAATGCACAATGAGCCGCCTAATGCACTTTCTGCACATTTCGTGACGCCGTTTCTCAGCTAGCCCAGAGGGTGCGTTAAGATGGACATGAGCGCATTATAGAAGAGCTACTCCTCTAGCGAAATCCAAATTTTGAGCAATTATTACTGTAGAATTATTTTTTTATGAAGCTTTGAACTTGGCACATTACACTGCACAATGAGCCGCCTATTGCATTTTCAGCACATTTCGCGGCGCTGTTTCTCAGCCAGCCCAGAGGGTGCGTTAAGATGGACATGAGCGCATTATAGTAGAGCTACTCCTCTAGCGAAATCCAAATTTTGAACAATTATTACTGTGGAATAATTTTTTTATAAAGATTTGAACTTGGCATTTTAAACACTGCACAATGAGTAGCGTAATGCATTTTCTGCACATTTCGTGGCACTGTTTCTCAGCCAGCCCAGAGGGTGCGTTCAGATGGACATAAGCGCATTATAGAAGAGCTACTCCTCTAGCGAAATTCTAATTTTGAGAAAATATTACTGTGGAATTATGTTTTTATGAAGTTTTGATCTTAGCACTTTACACAATGCACAATGAGCCGCCTATTGCTCTTTCTGCACATTTCGTGACGCTGTTTCTCAGCCAGCCCAGAGGGTGCGTTAAGATGGACATGAGCGCATTATAGTAGAGCTGCTCCTCTAGCGAAATCCAAATTTTGAGCAATTATTACTGTGGAATTATTTTTTTATGAAGATTTAAAACTTGGCATTTTAAACACTGCACAATGAGCTACCTAATGGATTTTCTGCACATTTCGTGGCACTGTTTCTCAGCCAGCCCAGAGGGTGCGTTAAGATGGACATGAGCCCATTATAGTAGAGCTACTCCTCTAGCAAAATCCAAATTTTGAGCAAATATTACAGTGGAATTATTTTTTTATGAAGTTTTGATCTTAGCACTTTACACAATGCACAATGAGCCGCCTATTGCTCTTTCTGCACATTTCGTGACGCTGTTTCTCAGCCAGCCCAGAGGGTGCGTTAAGATGGACATGAGCGCATTATAGTAGAGCTGCTCCTCTAGCGAAATCCAAATTTTGAGCAATTATTACTGTGGAATTAATTTTTTATTAAGATTTGAACTTGGCATTTTAAACACTGCACAATGAGCTGCCTAATGCATTTTCTGCCCAATTTCGCTAGAGGAGTAGCTCTACTATAATGGCCTCATGTCCATCTTAACGCACCCTCTGGGCTGGCTGAGAAACAGCGCCGCGAATTGTGCAGAAAATGCAATTGAAATCAAAACTGCAACTTCTCCTTTAACTGTATTGTCACATCTGTCAACTACATGGGTGCATAACTTCAAAATGCGACAGTAAAAATGTCTAAAGTTGTGCATGGTGACAGTCAAGCACAATGGGTATAAGCCCCAGTGCAACTTTTAATGCACCCTGAAATACAGGTGAGATATAGAGCCCACAATTGAGCCATGCAATGCAATAGCTCTTCTAACTGTACTATGTCAACTTCATGGGTCCATAATTTCAAAATTATACAGTAAAAAAATCTAAAATTGTGCCTGATTATATTCATTCAAGCACAGATGCAAGGTATAAAGCATCAGTGAAACCAAATGGGCCAACAATGTGATAAATTTTCTGTATTATCAGATTGGATCCATAACTTTCAAACTTACAGTAACAATGCAATGGCACTTTCAAGTCAATTCAATTTAATTAATACATTTGTATAACGCTTTTCACAATACATATCATTTCAAAGCAGCTTTACAGAAAATGCAGGTTTCTATGTTACAAAACCACAATAGGATTTTATGAGATATCAGAAAGTACAGTTATAAGATAGCAAAAAAATTTATTTACAAATTTCATACATAGGCCTACATCTAAGCAAAATTAGTGTGCAGTTTAAAGCAATGATAAAAATATCTTTTTTGTATAATCGTTCGTTGGATGTTCTGGAGTACTTGCAAAGGTTTCATCTATTCAAAGGCGTTGGGTCATGAAGTCTTCATAAGAGGCTGGAACCAAGCTCGAGCGTAATCTCTGGTTACCTTGTGAAATTCTAATTTGTAATAATAATAATACAAAAAATACATGTATTGAATACATTCAAATTATATTATTTGCAATAATTAAAGAATAATCTACATTAGGCCTAATTGTATTTTTACAGTCAGTGTTATTATTTGTTCCCTTTATCGAAAAAGGGAACTTCGAGATGCGTCGAACGACACGGTGGGAACGCCTCTTGCGTGATTGCGTCTGAAGCATCTATGCCAACTAGTCCAATGGAATGAGAGAATGAGCGTCACGGGCGGGTGACGTCATGAACCAGGAAAGGATAAGAGCACTTCCGCTGCTCGCCGGCATTTAGCTTCTGTTGCCTCAGCAAGCGATCTGTGTCAAACTTTCTCTGTCTATTTATTGTTGTCTGTTACAATATTGTCGGAAACGTTATGGCGAAACAAATGTACAAACAGTGTGTTCCTCCCTGCCCGCGTTTATTTAAACGGGTGGGGACACACACAGCTTTGTGGCATTTTGTTTGAGAGTAAGAGCATGCTGAGTGCTAACATTGTGAAAGTGAAACTACCAGATTAGCATGCTCTGCTCTCGCCTGTCACTCTGTATGATAGTGGCAGGCTCGCGATTCTCACGGGATGCAGGACCCGCGTTTGCCGAGGCGGCGCGGAGAATGCATTCCTGGGGATCGCAAAAGGATCTTTTGGAGGGGTGGGAGAACGGTCCGAGGGCCTTTTCTTCTTCCTTGCCCGGAAGATCCAGCTCTATCTCCCCGGTGTTGGAAGCACGCTCTGCGGTTTCTTCCGCTCGGGGAGAGAGAGCCCTTTTTTCCTTCATTTCTTCCTCCGAGGAGGTTTGTGTTGAGAATATTGAAAGTGAAAGCAAGCACACACACTGTTGAATTAGATTCGCCATCTATTTTTCCAGTATATGATGAACTGGTGGAGGTTTTGTCCCGTGCTGTTAGTAAATTAAATATTTAATGGCCAGCTGAGAAAAAGGAACGCTCGTCCTAAGAAACTTGACGAGCGTTTTCTTATTTCTATCACATTATCTCCACCACGAGGCTTCCATTTTTTCCCTGATTTACACACTGAATATTTAAATTATGGAATAAACCGTATTTATCACTACTTTCAGCCCTCGTGTTAAATGTTTATTCAAGATTAGAGGGTTGAAAGATTACGGTTATGATATGATGCCCCAGGCTGAACAGAAATAAAAATAGGAAAATGCTATTTTTTCACCTGGTCCAGTATCATCATTTAAGTCTCTGCTTTGCTCATAAGCCTATACTAAAGAATCTCGCGTTTGCCGAGGCAGCGTGTAGGTTTAATGTTGTAATCAGAATCTAGCTCGGATCTCGCGTTTGCCGAGGCACCGCTTAGATTTCGAGTGTATTTTGCAAAAATAAGATTCTGTGGCTGGGATCTCGCGTTTGCCGAGGCAGCGCGTAGGTTTAAGCAGAACTACTTTGGTTTTATGGGTAAAGCTTATACGGCAGCAGGTCAGCTGGAGAATGTTTATAGAAATCTATATTATAATGCTCCAGGCTTATCAGGCCGATCTGCTGGGGTTCTGGATATAGCGAAATTTGAGCCTTCGGGTCTCTTCAGCGACGCATTCCATGCGGTCGTTGTTAGGTGATAAAATATATATATATAAAAAAAATATATATATAATAAGGTTTCTCCCTCGCTGTGTCCAGCCCCCCTGGGGCTGCTGGGCGTGAGCAGCCCCAGCCGTCGAGTTCATCATATTATGTGCACAGAAAGAGAGTGCTGCGTCTCGTGTTCCTCCATGTAGATACTGGAGACAGACGCAACCCTCTCAACCGAAGTCGCCTAAGCCTAAGCCGGATCTGAGGACCGTTCTTCAGGCGAAGAAAGCTTCGGTTCAAAAAAAAAAAAAAAAGGTCCTGATGCTTAGGCATCAGGCCTGTGAGGACAGCCCCGACCGAAGTAGAGTGGTGTACACCTCATTTCACGGTGCCCGTTCCATTTCGGGGTCCTCACGAGACCCTCCTGCCAACCCTGCCACCTCCGGTGCTTCAGGGCGCAGCGGTCTCCAGCGAGTCGCTGATGCTATGCTGCGGTACAGCATTGGTTTCGCGCCCTCTGAGGGGGGCTTTTGAGTAGTCAGGTCAGGTAGTTCCTGCCATTATGTTTCAGGCTCCAGATTTGGCTCCCTCAGTAACACCAGAGACCAGCCTCGAGGGGCTGGTTCCCTTAGTAAATTTTCTGGCAGCGTGGATGCTTCTGCCGAATATTTCTCATTGGGTCCTGCAGTTTGTAGAGAAGGGATACAGAATCCAGTTTGGCTCTCGTCCTCCTCATTACAGCGGGGTGCTGCCCACAGTGGTGCATCCCGAGCAGGCTCTGGTAATGGGACAAGAAGTAAAGGCCCTGTTAGCAAAGAAGCTATAGAACAGGTGTACTCACCCGTCAGAGAGTCGGGTTTTTACAGCCATTATTTCATTGTTCCAAAAAAGGATGGAGGGTTGCGTCCCTTTTAGATCTTCGCCTGTTTATTCGGTCAGTTCAGAAACTAAAGTTCAAGTTAGCTGACCCTCAAACAGATCGTGACCCAAATCAGATCCGAGGACTGGTTCGTCACGATAGATCTAAAGGATGCATACTTCCATATCTCCATCCTCCCTCAGCACAGGAAGTTCCTGAGGTTTTCTTTCAGGGGCAAAGAATACCAATATCGGGTTCTTCCTTTCGGCCTAGCTTTGTCACCCCGCACGTTCACGAAATGCATGGATGCAGCTTTAGCCCCTCTCAGGCTTCAGGGCATACGCATTCTGAATTATATCGACTGGCTGATTCTAGCGGAATCAGAGCAGTTGGCGGTTCGGCACTGAGGTGTCGTTCTCGCTCATATAGAGATGTTGGGGTTGAGGCTCAATGCCAAGAAGAGTGTACTTTCTCCAGTACAGAGAACCACTTTTCTTGGTGTGGTATGGGATTTATTATCCTAACAGCCACAGAAGAGCTGAGGCTAGGCCAGTCACGCACTGTAAAACAGTTCGAGAGACTGTTGGGTCTACTGGCAGCAGCGTCCAACGGAATTCCTTTTGGCATGCTGTACATGAGACCTTTACAGTGCTGGCTCAGGACCAGAAGGTTCTCCCCGAGGGGAAACCCACTTTGCATATCAAGGCACGCGGCGATGCTTTCGTGCCTTAGTTATATGTAAATTCTGGTTCTTAACCCAGGGTCCGGTGTTGGGAGCTCTTTGCCATCGAGTAGTGATCTCGACAGATGCTTCTCTCACGGCTGGGGAGCGGTAATGGAAGGCCGCTCGGTTCAGGGTCTGTGGAAAAGCCATCATCTTTCTTGGCACATAAATTGCCTGGAGATGATGGCCGTCTTCAATGCGTTGAGACATTTCCTTCCGGACCTAAGAGGCCATCATGTGCTCGTTCGAACAGACAACACACCAGTGGTCTCTTATCTGAACCGCCAGGGGGGTCTGCGCTCGCGTCCGCTTTGCAAACTGGCGCACCAGATCCTCCTGTGGTCTCTGGGGAAGGTACTCTCTCTGAGGGCAGTGTATATTCCTGGGGACCAGAATATATTAGCAGACATCCTGTCGAGGCAGGAGCTGAGGCCAGGGGATTGGAGACTCCACCCCGAGGCGGTGGAGAAAATCTGGGAGGCATATGGTCAGGCAGAGGTGGATCTGTTCGCGTCTCAGAACACGACGCACTGTCCTCTCTGGTATTCTCTGACGCACCCAGCCCCCCTGGGGCTGGACGCCATGGTGCAGACGTGGCCGAGGCTACGTCTGTACGCCTTTCCCCTGTTGCTCTGCTCCCAGGAGTTCTGGAGAGGGTCCGTCGGTATGGAATAAGCCTACTGCTAGTAGCACCACGCTGGCCAAGTCGGATCTGGTTTGCGGACCTGATCCTTCTGCTAGACGGGCCTCCATTGGAGATCCCTTTGAGGAGGGACCTTCTGTCTCAGGCCGGGGGCACAATATTTCACCCTCGACCAGACATGTGGAATCTTTGGGTTTGGCCTCTGAGGGGGCCCAACTTATAGATAGTGGTCTTTCAGCTGAGGCTGTTGAGACCATCCTAAGCTCCAGAGCTCCAGCTACGAGGAAACTGTATGCGCTTAAATGGAGAGTTTTCTCCTTATGGTGTCACCGACATCAGTGGGATCCGGTTAATTGTTCTGTCAACACAGTAATCGAGTTCCTGCAGGAGCGCTTTGTGTCAGGTCTATGTCCTTCCACACTAAAAGTTTACATGGCAGCCATTGCGGCTTACCATACCATGGTGGGAGGTATATCTTTGGGTCGAGACCCTCTGATTACACGTTTCTTTCGTGGCACTTTGAGTCTGAGGCCTGCAATTCGCACTAAGGTGCCAGCTTGGGATTTGACTGTAGTTCTAGTAGGCCTGTCTAGGGCTCCATTCGAGCCCTTAGATTCGGTCTCAGAAAAGTTCCTTACTTTCAAGACTTCTTTCTGCTAGCTATTTCGTCCCTAAAGAGAGTTGGTGACCTTCAGGCTCTTTCGGTCTCCCCCACCTGCCTTGAATTTGCACCGGGGGATGGTCAAGGCGTTCCTATACCCAAAACAGGGATACGTCCCTAAGGTTCCAACCTTGACTCCGAGGCCTATTGTGCTGCAGGCTTTCTGTCCTCCTCCATTTGCAACTGCGGACCAGGAAAGACTGCACCTGTTGTGTCCAGTGCGAGCATTGGACACATATGTACATCGGACATCCTCAATCAGAAAGTCCGACCAATTACTGATTTGCTTTGGATCACCTAAGAAAGGTCTTCCTGCTTCAAAACAGACAGTCAGTAAGTGGATAGTCGAGGCTATTTCACTGGCATACGAGTACTCGGGCCAGCCTTGTCCTTTGGTGGTCCGAGCCCACTCGACCAGGAGTATGGCGGCTTCTAAAGCCATATTGCAGGGGGTATCTCTTCAAGATGTTTGTGATGCGGCGGGCTGGTCCTCTCCGCTCACATTCGTGAGATTTTACAGTTTGGACCTGGATGCTGCCCCAGGTTCTCAGGTGCTGAGTGCTTAGATCAACAAGAAAGAAAGACTGACACTCAGGTACTTGTAATTATGGCGGGTTGGGTATTCTCGTTCCCACCGTGTCGTTCGACGCATCTCGAAGTTCCCTTTTTCGATAAAGGGAACGTCTCAGGTTACTATTGTAACCATAGTTCCCTGAGAAACAGGGAACGAGACGATGCGTCCCCCTGCCATACTTCCTGCGTCCCTGCGATCGGCTTGCTTCGGCAACTGTCGAAGCTAAATGCCGGCGAGCAGCGGAAGTGCTCTTATCCTTTCCTGGTTCATGACGTCACCCGCCCGTGACGCTCATTCTCTCATTCCATTGGACTAGTTGGCATAGATGCTTCAGACGCAATCACGCAAGAGGCGTTCCCACCGTGTCGTTCGACGCATCGTCTCGTTCCCTGTTTCTCAGGGAACTATGGTTACAATAGTAACCTGAGACGTTATTTACCTTTCAAAATAGTTTATTATTCTTTTCTGAAAATATACAATACAAACAGGGTCTCTAATAAGTGTGAATAGCCTAAGTGAAAAACCACATGGTCCCTAAATTGAGCTGATGACATGTACAATAATTAAATAATAATGTATCTAATTATATTTATGTGCCTTTATATTTTTACAATCCATTTTCGCTGTTATATCAGTGTTATTTGCATTTTAAAAATATATATATTATTTTATTCTGAATATAGACACAAAAGTAACACAATCCCTTTAAAAAGGTGAAAAAGAGAAAACCGCACGGTCGCTTAGTTTAGCGTCAATAAGAAGCCAGCAAACGCGGAATTTCGCGTCATTTAAGGTTTTTTTATTTATTTATTTTCTATTTATTTTTTATTGACATTTGTAGAACATTAACAAACGGCTTCCATCGATTAAAATTGTACAGCCAACCCTAAGCTTACATACACATATTACATCACAATATACATAACATTCCCATCAGTAGGCTAAGTAAATTTACGCCAAGTTAAGGAACCATCAAAAAAATAACAAATAAATAAATAAATAAATAACAATAATACAAAAAAAAACAAATGAACAAACAAATAAACAAATAAATAAAGTAGGGGAGTAGGAAGTCTTTCAAATTATTAAATCAAAATCTTCCAATAAGGAGTACAAAGATATTGCTTTAGGGTTTTTCATTCTTCTCACTGTCTCCAAATATGCTTTAAATTCCTCCTTAAAAACCAAAAACCGTGGAGGAATTTTGAAAAATTTACATTTGTGTATATAAAATTTCAACAGAAGCAACACATTATTAGTTACAAAAGAAACCTTTTTATCCTTGATTAATAGTCCAAACTTAACAAATTCCCATGACAGTATCAGCCTTACAGGTAATCTTTGTTGCAACCAGCACAATGCATCATTCCAAAATTTGTTTACCTAACTGCACTGAAAAAACAAGTGTTCAACCGTTTCTATCTCTACCTTTCATATTTGACATAAATTTGAATCCCCAATATTAAATCTTAATCTTAAAAATTATTTTGTTGGATATATATGGTTCAAAATTTTAAAGTGCACCTCTTAACATTTAGGATTAACAGGGAATGAAAGAAAATTAGTCCTAATTTTACACACTTCTTCCTTCTTATAATGCCGAAAAATATAATTTCTCAATACCGGTCCTGGGAAACATTGATGTATTAAATAGTCTCTTAAGAATTTGTTTGAACAATTTCTGTCAACAAAGCTTACATTTTCTATAATAAGTCCTTGTAGTTTAGGTATTATCCTTGAATATTTCAAATGTTCACTTACTAATTTAAGCATCGGTACTGGAATATTCTTAATAATGTTTTCATACATTTTAGAAGAGCAGCTTAAATTGTATATACAACAAAAAGCATCATGGCTCAGTATATTTCCTACATTGTCCATTACATGTGTCAGTGACTATATGCCTTTCTGCCACCACTCATCAATAAATAAAGATTTTCTGTTCACAGTTATACATCTGTTGTTCCAGATTGACATATTATGAGGGCTAAAATTATGCTTAAAAATCAATTTCCAGTATAATAATACTTGTTGATGAAAAGCAGAAAGTTTTACAGGGAGTTTGGAAAGTTCAGCAGCAGAAAACTTATACCCCCACACTTATTGAATACGAAAGTAGGAATCTCAAACCAGAAAGAGGACTTATCATTAATGAAAGACTGCAACCATCTAAGTTTAATGACCCCATTCATAATATCAAAATCAATAGTTTTAAGACCACCTTCTTCATAATCTTTAATCATATCGCTTTTACGTATATAATGACTCTTCATTTTCCATATAAAATCAAAGTTTAATTTGTTAACTGCCTTTATCTTTTTTGCAGAAATCGCTAAAGAGAAACATGGATAAATTAATCTAGAAAGATTCTCTACTTTTGTCAATAAAATTCTTCCAAAAATTGTTATGTCTCTCTGCAGCCAAGTATTCATTAATAATTTACAATTTTCCAAAGTTTTATCAAAATTTAAATGTTCTGAATTATCCATCATCTTAGATAACCAGATACCTAAATATTTCGCGTCATTTAAGGTGGAACGGCCAGCAAACGAGGAAGTTCGCGTCATTTAAGGTGGAACGGATAGCGTCAATAAGAAGCCAGCAAACGAGGAAGTTCGCGTCATTTAAGGTGGAACGGATAGCGTCAATAAGAAGCCAGCAAACGAGGAAGTTCGCGTCATTTAAGGTGGAACGGATAGCGTCAATAAGAAGCCAGCAAACGCGGAAGTTCGCGCCATTTAAGGTGGAACAGATAGCGTCAATAAGAGGACAAACTTAGATTACAAGAGAAATTGTTAATATTTTACATCTTTTCCGACCTGCAATGAACTAATGTAATTTCCACCACATCTCAATATACAGCTGTTATTTAAAAATAGAATAACTTATGCCACTCAAGAATTGTCTAAGATCATTTTTGTAACTAGTTTTATCCGTTGTTCCACAATATACAATAATTATACATTTGTCAATTAGATAAATTAGCTGCCATTACCGCCGAATGCTGAACACCTGTCACACTCTGAAATTTAGTATTGGTTTAAGCAAGAGCTTATTAGAAAATAAATAACTTGAATTTTTATATAAGTAGAGCATGATCTCATAAATTGTAGATACATTTTTAATGTGTGATGAGAACTTTTTAAATATTTTTAAAAAATGTGTGTGGTGATGGAAATGAAAGGGCGGTGGTGGAAATGACAGGGTGTTGTGGAAATGACAATGAACTAATGTGAATGTATAGAAACAGTAGAGATATTTATTAGAAACATTTTTAAACTCACCACACTCATTAAACTCAATTCACAAAGTCATTAAACATAACCACACCTGTTTTTAGTGTACTGCTGAGTTTGATGTATAAAAATGATTTGTCTCACAGATGAACGGTTACAATGCATACTAAAATAAAAATAGATACAAATGAAATCAATTAATATTAAAGTAATATAATTTAGAAATAAAAAATAATATCATCCATCCATACATCTTCTGCTTATCCGTGGCCGGGTCGTGGAGGCAGCAGTCTAAGCAGAGACGCCCAGACTTCCCTCTTCCCAGACACTTCCTCCAGCTCTTCTGGGGGAATACTGAGGCGTTCCCAGGCCAGTCGGGAGATATAATCCCTCCAGTGTGTCCTAGGTCTTCCCCGGGGTCTCCTCCCAGTGGGACGCGCCCGGAACACCTCCCGTGAAGGCGTCCAGGAGGCATCCGGAAAAGATGCCCGAGCCACCTCAGCTAGCCCTCTCGACGTGGAGGAGCAGCGGCTCTACTCTGAGCTCCTCCCAAGTGACCGAGCTCCTCACCCTATCTCTAAGGGATCGCCAAGCCACCATGTGGAGGAAGCTCATTTCGGCCGCCTGTATCCGGGATCTTGTCCTTTCGGTTATGACCCACAGCTCATGACCATAGGTGAGAGTAGGAACTAAGATTGACCGGTAAATCGAGAGCTTTGCCTTGCATGTCAGCTCCTTCTTCACCAAGACAGACCGGTACATCAACCGCATTACTGCAGAAGCTGCACCGATCCGTCTGTCAATCTCCCATTCCATCCTTCCCTCACTTGTGAACAAGACCACAAGATACTTGAACTCTTCCACTTGAGGCAGGAACTCTCCACCAACCTGAAGTGGGCAGGCCACCCTTTTCCGACTGAGGACCATGGCCTAGGAATTGGAGGTGCTGATTCTCATCCCAGCCGCTTCACACTCGGCTGCAAACCATCCCAGTGCATATTTAACATCCATACATCCTCCTGTAGTTGGAACTCACCCTCCGGTTCCCCTTCTTGAAAAAAGGGGCCACCACCCCGGTCTGCCAGTCCAGAGGTACTGTCCCCGACCACCACGCGATGCTGCAGAGGCGTACAATATCCAGAGACTTGAGGTTCTCAGGGGCCAGGGCAGATCTCATCCACCCCCGGTGCCTTGCCACCGAGGAGTTTCTTGACTACCTCGTTGACTTCAACTTGGGTGATGGTTGAGTCCAACTCCGAGCCCTCAGCCTCTGCTTCCACATGTGATGAAGATGTGACGGCGGGATTGCGACATCCCCAGTTGAGGTCAACAGCTGCCCACCTGCAAACCATCCCAGTGCATATTTAACATCCATACATCCTCCTGTAGTTGGAACTCACCCTCCGGTTCCCCTTCTTGAAAAAAGGGGCCACCACCCCGGTCTGCCAGTCCAGAGGTACTGTCCCCGACCACCACGCGATGCTGCAGAGGCGTACAATATCCAGAGACTTGAGGTTCTCAGGGGCCAGGGCAGATCTCATCCACCCCGGTGCCTTGCCACCGAGGAGTTTCTTGACTACCTCGTTGACTTCAACTTGGGTGATGGTTGAGTCCAACTCCGAGCCCTCAGCCTCTGCTTCCACATGTGATGAAGATGTGACGGCGGGATTGCGACATCCCCAGTTGAGGTCAACAGCTGCCCACCTCCACTGTAAACAGTGTTGGTAAGGCACTGCTTCCCCCTCCTGAGGCGCTGGACGGTTTGCCAGAATCACTTCGAGGCCAGCCAGAAGTCCTTCTCCATGGCCTCACCGAACTGTTACAGACTACAGAAAATCGCAATTGTAAGTTTTTTTACAGTGTACTTCCAAAATCTGTATATTTAACAGTATTTTACTGTACAACTCCATGAAATGTCCCGTGAGAGCAATTACAGTTTTTCACAGTATATAATAAGGGTACATACTGTTAACTCTCTGGTTATCTTCTAGGCCTTTTAGTACCCCAAATTACTTTTGCTCAATTTAAAAAAAAACGTTCTCTTTGTCCAAATGGTATGAAACTTTCTACAGCTCTCGAATCTTTTTAGATCTACAATTTTTTTTTTAAATTGGAACGATATCTGTTATTATGTTAGCGTGACAAAAATAGTGACGTTAGTTGTCTTCGGGGTCCCTGGAGACCCCGCATAGTAAAAATACAAAATTCATCTTAAAAATCAGAAACAAGCATAGACAGAAATAAAGTGTCACACTTCCAACAATGCAAAACACATCCACAATGCAAAATGATCATGCTCGCCACACGCACGCACTGTAAAGGTGACACGCCCTTCAAAAGGATTTTTAACTTTGAAATTAGTTCGGGCGCCAGGTAGATGTACGTCTACCGCGTTTAATGATTTAGGCCAGATAGCTCAAAAACCACCCATTACACACAAAGAAAAAAAAGGTATAATAAATCCATAACAAAACATTCAGATTCAAAGTAAATATTTATAGTGTCTTTCAAGTTTCAACAACACAACCAGAAGAAATCACATTTCACACATGAAGTTCGGTAAAACATTTTACCATGAATGAAAGTTGGGTGGTGTAGTTCATGTTAATCAGAGTCCATGATTACGAAAAAGAGTCCACAAATGCAATTTAGTACCACAAGAGCACACACATTCACATTTAACTGCAGATCGTCATTTTCAATAAACATAATCGTGTAAAAACCAACAAAACAAAAAAGCGCTCGCTCTGAGCGTGGATTGAATGAGCTCGTATGTGTGCGTGAGTGACGTGTGTGTGTGTGTGTGTGTGTGTGTATATAGTCGTGTGTGTTATGTTCGTCGATCCCTGTCGGGAATGAACAACACCACAGTTGCGGATTTCCGGGCGTGCGGTTGGTGTGAGTACCTGAGACCTGAGACGGTAAGGTAGTTGGTAGTTGGTATCTGAAAGGTTCCAAAGATACACGGCAGGAAACCCCTTTGGCTTGTCCTCTCTCTCGACCAACTTGCAAACAACGCCCGCTGCTACCGCTCCCCACAGGTGATCCGAGTCAAACAGCTTCACCTGTACAGTTCACTTCCACACAATATTCTTAGTCACGAGAGGAAGATGCGTGAACGAAGAGAAACTCGAGCTGTGACTGCTGACTGTTCCACTGTGTCTTCTCGTTTACCGACCTGCTTTCATTTTCTTTCCGCTTCCTTTTTATACCCGTTGCGTCATCCACTATCGGTCTCCTGATTGGTTATTCTCATTAATTCATATCATCATTAAAGTGCGGGTTCGTCCCGAAATCGTCACATTCCCCCCCGCTGGGAAAAAACGACCTCAAGGTTTGTGGGAGTTATATGCTTTAAAATCCCCTGAATTCTGTATCTTCATCTGAGGATTCTTGAAAGAGTTCCTGGAGTCTTCGTTTACCATATACCTCTAACTCATCAGCGGTGGGATAGCATGGTTTCAAATTACAGACGTGAGTAACTCGAACATCTTCGCCTGTGGATTCCAAGACTATCTGATAATTAATGGGACCCATCTGCTGGAGTACACGATATGGTCCTTTCCACTTGGGTGCTAATTTAGCACTGAAACTGTGTTGAGCGCTGGATTGGGGAAAGTTCCTCAGCCAAACACGATCCTGTTCTTTGAACAGAACTTCTCGTCTGTTTTTATTGTAGTTTCGTAGTTGGCGTTTCTTTGCTCGTAAGCAATTTTCTTTAGCTCTTTCCTTCAGCTGAGCTATGTGGTTTACGACATCGTAAGATGGATCAGATGGTGAGAGGTTGTTTCTTTGAGCTTGAAGCAGTTTGTCCATCGGACCTTGGAGCTTTCGACCCATTTGTAATTCGGCAGGTGACATTTCAATACTCTCTTGGACGGCAGAGTTGACAGCGAAACGAAACTCGGGTATGTATTGGTCCCATTTCTTGTGGTTTTCCTCCAGGTAAGAAGCAATCATACATTTTAAGGTGCGGTTCACTCTCTCCGTCATGTTTGTCTGTGGATGGTACGCGGTCGTCAATTTCTGTGCCATGTTCCACTGTGAACACAATTCCTTGAAGAGTGATGAGACGAATTGTGTTCCTCGATCGGATAAGATGAAGTCAGGCACACCCCAACGGGTAAGAATTTCTTTCCGGAGAATCAGAGCAATGGTTTGTGCATTTGCTTTCCGCATTGGGAACATTTCCACCCACCGAGTGAAATAGTCTACACAGACTAGAAGATATTCGTGACGGTGTGGTCTGCTGCTGGGCAATGGTCCCATAATATCCACTCCCAACATCTCCATGGGTTGTGTGACAGTGATAGGTTGTAACTTGCCTGCAGGTTTTCGATTATCATATTTGTAGGTTTGACACTTCTTACAGCATTTAACATGATTCTTGACATCTGTCCACATTTTAGGCCAGAAGACAACATCCTGTAAACGTTTGTAAGTTTTGAAGATACCCCCATGTCCACTCAAAGGATCTGAATGGTAATGCTGGAGAATTTCAGGAATAAGGCTTTTAGGTAAGTACATTCGGTACTGAACTTGTCCTTTGCCCATTTGAGTCTTGAGATACAACTTGTCTTCTACAATCTCAAATTGTTCAGGTGTATCGTGCGTTTTCTCTGCTATTCTTTTGAAAATCTTTTGAATTTCATGATCCTTATGTTGTTCTTCCCATAGGTCCATTGCAGTGAGTGGAAAGTCAACTTCCTTCAGGCTGGTGAACACGTTGCATGCAGGTAAGTTGGTGATTCTGGAAAGGGCATCAGGCGCTTCATTCAATTTTCCTTTCCTGTATTCTATGACAAAGTCAAACTTTTGTAACCGCAGGGCCCATCGGATGAGACGACCTGTGGTTTTCGTTGAGGACATTACCCACTGAAGGGCAGAGTGATCAGTCACTACGGTGAACATCCTGTACTCAAGGTAATGTTGCCACTTCTCTAATGCCCAGATGACTGCCAGACACTCTTTTTCTGTGACTGAGTAGTTAGTTTCTGCTGGGTTTAAACTTCTGCTTGCGTAAGCTATGACTTCTTCCATTCCTTTTTCCTTTCTTTGAGTTAACACAGCTCCTAAACCTGTGTCACTAGCGTCTGTGTATACTGTGAAAGGATGCTGCAGATCTGGATGACTAAGGATGGGGGGTGAGGACAAACATATCTTGAGCTGTTCAAATGCCTGTTGACATTGATCTGACCAATGAAATTTCTTCCCTTTCTTTTTCAGGGCATTAATGGGTTCTGCAATTTGTGAGAAATTCGCCACAAATCGATGGTACCATCCGGCTAGTCCAAGAAACCGTTGTACCTCTTTAAGGTTGGTAGGTACTGGATAAGACCGTATGGCCTCAACTTTGCTTGGGTCCGCCATAATACCTTGCGTACTCACAACATGCCCAAGGAACGAAATCTCTTGGAGGCAGAATTTACTCTTCTTTAAGTTGACAGTTAATCCTGCTTCGTGTAGCCTGTGGAAGACAGTCTGTAAGTCTTGTAGATGCTGAGTTAGGTTTGATGAATAAATGATTATATCATCTATGTAGACAAAACACAGTTCTCCTCGCAAATTTCCCAAAACCATCTCCATTAACCTTTGGAAGGTCGCTGGGGCGTTTCTAAGCCCAAAAGGCATAACGTTAAATTGAAAGAGTCCTAAAGGGGTGATGAAAGCAGTTTTGTGTTTACTTGAGGGGTCCATGCCCACTTGCCAGTAACCACTATTGAGGTCTACTGTGGAAAAAATGGATGCCCCTGAAAGTGATTCAAGGATCTCAGCAATGTTTGGCAGAGGGTAAGCGTCGGTTTCAGTTATGGCATTTAATTTCCGGTAATCCACGCAATATCTCATGCTTCCGTCCTTCTTGGGAACAAGAACGACCGGAGAGGCCCAACCTGAGTGTGACGGTTCTACAATTCCTGTCTTGAGCATTTCTTCCAGTTGTTCCTTTACCAAAGCTTGCTTGACAGGAGACATGCGGTAAGGTTTCTGTTTAACGGGTACTTGTTGTCTTGTGTAGATGAAATGTTGCAAAACATTAGTGCGACCAAGTTGAAGGGTGCATACTTGAGAGTTCATCTCCAGGAGTTCCTGTAACTGGTGTTTACCAGTTGGAGGTAAGTGAGCATTGTTCACAGCATTTTCAATCAGACTTAAGTCAGTGTTCTCAAAAGATGGCAACACAAGTGTGGGTTGAGGAGGTATGGCACTTAATAAGAACAAACTCCGCAGCTTTATGTTTTTTTGTCGTTGTGAGCTACTTGAAGGAACATTGGCATTTCCAGTTGAAATGAATATTGTTCATCTGGATTTGACTTGAAAAAGTACTGTCGGTCAATGACGTTGATTTGCATGCCACTGAAAAATATGAACTCCAAACCCAAAACTAAAGAATAGGCAAGGGCTTTGGAAGACAAGACAGCAATGGGTAAAGTGAATGAATAATCATGTAGATAAATCTGTTGATGTATCCATCCTAAAGGTACTTCAGCTTCACCATTGGCCAGATACAGAGGTCCTAAAGTCCAAGGTTGCAGTTTCTCCTGTGAGGTAAGTTTTCTCCATACATTTTCATGCACCATAGTATAACTTGCTCCTGTGTCTACAATAGCTTTTCCTGTCCAACCACCAATGCAGACAGGTACTATTAACTGTGGCGGAATGACTGGAGGAGGTGGTGAAGGTAAGTTGGTGGTTGTTTGCTTTTTAGGTAAGGTGGTAGCAGTTACAGCATTACTGGTTGGTTGATTTCCATGTTTATGGGGTTGAAATGTCCTTCTATTACCCAGTTGATGCGGTGGATTCTCAGAAGTGGATGAATAATGAGGACAGTTTCCCGGTGCGTGATATCCTTTACATCTCCAGCATCGTACAGAAGATGATTTGTCAGCAGTTCTGTTTGTGAGCTTTGGTGTCACATCTGGGAATGAGGGTTTACTCACACAAGTTCCATATTGCTGTTGTTGCTCGTAGTCCTTCTCCAGTTGATGACCCAACTTTACGAGATCTTCCACTGTAGTGACACGGCTTCGTAACTGGCTGGCCAGGTGAGGTTTTATGTTTTTGAGAATCAATTTAACTACCTCGGTTTCTGTTAAGGATGGTTTCCACCGTTTACACAGGGCTCGATATGTAAAAGCAAAATCTCGAATTGTCTCTTTTTCTCCTTGTGTTCGAGTTCGGACTCGCTCCGCCAATTCATCCTCATAATCTTCTGATAGAAAAGCAGAACAAAAAGCAGTTTCAAATTCATCCCAAGTGGTTATGGAAGATCTGGCGACCTCCCACCAGTCTCGTGCTGTGCCATGTAGGACTGTGCGAAAAGTTGCTAAAATGTCAATGTCGGCAAGAGGGTGCAATGCAAGGAAGTCTTGACATCGTGCTAAATATAGTAGTGGGTCGGTGTCATCAGATGATCTCCCAAAGGTAGGAAAAGTCAGTCTTAAATGGTCACTTTTAATGGCAGGAGTTAGTAGATGTGCAGGACTTACTGTTGGTAGAGCTGGTACAGCAGGTGGGGTGGTTGTAGAAGAGGACTCACTTTGTCTTTCTCTATCTTCCATGGTTGTTTTGAAGCTGTTCATTTCAAATTGAAGTTCAGTTATCTTCGTATCTAGTTCATTTATCTTGAGGTTACCTCTGGTAACTTCTGCAGAGAGTTTCTCATGATCTTTTTGAAAAAATTGCTGGGTAGTCTTGATGTCCTGCTGTAACTCCAGTTGTAGTTGTTCCATCATAAAGCGGAATTCAGTACACATGGTAGATTCAGTTTTTTTGTAGTTTCTCTGCAAGTAGCATTCTCATGGCTTTAATTAATTTATCAGTTTCAGTTTCTTCTTGTTGTTTTGTTGCAGTTAAGGTGGTGAAGAGTTGTTGATGGTTGGAATCCATTTTTACAGTCAAAGCATCCAGTTGCCCACCAGTGTGAGAAGTCAATTGTTTTAGTTCGTGGGTAAGTTCACTCACAGTCTTTTCTTGATTTTTTTGACTTTTAAATAAACGATCCCAATTCCCTTGTAGTTGTGTAGTAAGATGATGCATTTCTTTTCCAGGCGTGGGAAAGAAACCAGGTAGGGAAACAGGTAAGCCATGTTGTACTTCGGGAGAAGAAGTTTCGGATGGTGTGCACAGAAGCATAGCATCTAGGTCCTGCTCCCAGGATTGGCCTTGGACACGAAGGTGGTCAGCAGGTGGTGAAGAAGCAAAACGGACATTCCATTCCTGTGGAGTTTTATGGGGCAGTGTGGGTGTGGAGTAGAAAATGGAAGTGCCTGGAAGTTGGGGTTGACTGAAACGTTGCACATTTTCTTGTGGCCCACTTGGAGTAGGGATGTCTGGAGGAGGATCAATATCCACCAAAGTGGATGGAGAGGGTGGTTTTGTGGCCATTTATATGGTATATATCAGTCAATGTATAAAATGTTGAATAAAGTCACTGTATTTCAATGTGTGTGATGTGTATGTAAGTCACACAAAATATACAGTTATCTTATGCAAAAAAACTCACAATGTTCAATTATTCCCGCACAGCGATTAACCTAGGCCTAGCCTTTACATTCTCAAGCATGTGGGAAAGAAATATATAAAAAATAACCAAAACAAAAATAAGTCAGTTCCTCTTTTTTCACATAGCTTATCAAGTCATTAACACAAATTTCACAAAAAGGGAAAAAAAAAATATATATATTTGAGTTCACATTCAAAAGTCAAGTAATATAACCTCACAAGTATAAAAAAATACCGGAGTCAAGTTATCTTCAAAAGAACAAAAGAAAATTCAAGTCCCTGTTCGGGCGCCACTTATGTAACGGTGACACGCCCTTCAAAAGGATTTTTAACTTTGAAATTAGTTCGGGCGCCAGGTAGATGTACGTCTACCGCGTTTAATGATTTAGGCCAGATAGCTCAAAAACCACCCATTACACACAAAGAAAAAAAAGGTATAATAAATCCATAACAAAACATTCAGATTCAAAGTAAATATTTATAGTGTCTTTCAAGTTTCAACAACACAACCAGAAGAAATCACATTTCACACATGAAGTTCGGTAAAACATTTTACCATGAATGAAAGTTGGGTGGTGTAGTTCATGTTAATCAGAGTCCATGATTACGAAAAAGAGTCCACAAATGCAATTTAGTACCACAAGAGCACACACATTCACATTTAACTGCAGATCGTCATTTTCAATAAACATAATCGTGTAAAAACCAACAAAACAAAAAAGCGCTCGCTCTGAGCGTGGATTGAATGAGCTTGTATGTGTGCGTGAGTGACGTGTGTGTGTGTGTGTGTGTGTGTGTATATAGTCGTGTGTGTTATGTTCGTCGATCCCTGTCGGGAATGAACAACACCACAGTTGCGGATTTCCGGGCGTGCGGTTGGTGTGAGTACCTGAGACCTGAGACGGTAAGGCTGTCGGATCAATACGTTGTAGTTGGTATCTGAAAGGTTCCAAAGATACACGGCAGGAAACCCCTTTGGCTTGTCCTCTCTATCGACCAACTTGCAAACAACGCCCGCTGCTACCGCTCCCCACAGGTGATCCGAGTCAAACAGCTTCACCTGTACAGTTCACTTCCACACAATATTCTTAGTCACGAGAGGAAGATGCGTGAACGAAGAGAAACTCGAGCTGTGACTGCTGACTGTTCCACTGTGTCTTCTCGTTTACCGACCTGCTTTCATTTTCTTTCCGCTTCCTTTTTATACCCGTTGCGTCATCCACTATCGGTCTCCTGATTGGTTATTCTCATTTATTCATATCATCATTAAAGTGCGGGTTCGTCCCGAAATCGTCACAGCACACACACACACACACACACACACACACACACACACACACACACACACACACACACACACACACACACACACACACACACACACACACACACACACACACACACACACACACACAGGAATACATTTGTAATGGATGAAGAGCACAGGCAGGGAGTTATGGGAGATGTAGTTTGTGAGGGAATAACAATAATCTGATGTAGAGTGCCCACTGGTGGCTGATGACCGTTACACACACACAAACACACAGAGGGAGTGCGAGAGAGATGAAAGGGTGAGAAAAAACAATTTAGCATGCGCATGCACACAGTTCAAAATTTCTAACTAAATTTGATTTTTTTACTGCTTTATTTGCTCATTTGTTATTCAGATCATTGCATTTTGATGTTCATGTCATGTATGTTTACTCAATATGTAATATAACTGTTCATTTCTGTTAAATGTTGATTAAAATTATAGAATTATATTAAAAACAAAACTGATTGATTGATGATTGAAATAAATGATAAAATCTAAAGACTCTAACATTTCTCTTTGTAATATCTTGTTCAGGTTTGATTCTAATCATAATGTAACATTACTGAAAAACTTTTTTCAGTACAAAAAATGATAAATTTTGACAATTTATTTTATTTTTTTGTTATAATTGTGATTTTATAATATTTAGATTTGAATCCAACTTGTGAAAAGATATAATTCAGTTAGTAAAATAGCAAATAGCATATAGTGGAGCTCTATAGCCATCTATTGGTTAAAGTGATTTTTTTTATTTTAAAAAGGCATTTTCCAAAAAATGTGCAATTTTGTTTTTCATTAAACCTTGTAAAATTATCCATGTTATCCCCATGAAGGAACGTTTGAAATCTGGGTCTTTTACAAAGTGAATTTCACATAAAATGCTGTTTTTTGTAAAAAAAAAAAAAAAAGCCTATTTAAATTAATATTTATTTTTTTATTTATAGAAATTAAAAATATATCATAAATCCTCCAAAAATGTTGAGCAAATGCTGCACAAATGTTGAGTAAAAACATTAATAAACAAAGTAAAATTACATTTGTAAAAAAAAAAAAAAAAAAAAAAAAAACTATTATTCTGTTACAAAATGCAATGTTATTGTCTGGGGTCTCTGGAGACCCCAAAGATAAGAAGTGTAGACACAAATGAAGATAACCAGAGGGTTAACCAATTAACATGTCTTTTCCGTTGCTTTTTTACAGTATTTTACCGTTCAAATTACGTTTTTTTTTTTTTACAGTTGTTATGAACCAGCTGAATCAACGGGATCCATTTGCAGCTTTTTAATGAAGGAACGTCAAAACAGGCAAGGGTCAGGCAACAGCAAAACAGGGTGATCAGAGAACAAACACAGAGAGTAGTCTAGGGTGACCATATTTTGTCCTGAAAAAACAGGACACTCGGCCCGGCAAACAGATAGGCCTACTCAAATGATACTTGAAGTTTACTCAAAGAAACCTTATTAATTTCAAAACATTTAAAGTAGGTTATGCCTCCTCTGTATGGATAGAAATTTGTTATATTGTTATATGAAAACCGGACATGTCCTGGGAAAACAGGACAGTTGGTCACCCTAGAGTAGTCAGGTCACAGGCAGAAGTTCAGGGCAGGCAGCAAGAGACAATAATCCAAGAGCAATCCAAGACGAGACAGGCAGCAAACAGGCAGAAACGAGATAACACTCCGAGGTCAATAAACAGGTCAGTAGAATAGTGGAGAATGCTCAGTGATTACAGGCTATGGCAATGCAATACTTCGCAGTGGTCTTCTGTTTGAGTGTGGTTTATATGGAGTGTCTGAATGAGATGCAGGTGAGTGTGCAATCAGTCCCAGGTATGAAGCATTATGGGAATTGTAGTTTTGTGAAGTGATCAGTCTGGTGTGGAGTGCCCTCTAGTGACTCTCAGGGGCACTCCAGCTGGTGATCGTTACAACAGTATACTGTTGATCGTCTCGGTTACATATGTAACCCTCGTTCCCTGAGTACAGGGAACGGAGACGTGTCGTCGGGGGAGTTCCCTGACGAATTGGGATCACGCTAGGGAGACCAATCGACTTCGAGTGAACTAAAACGAGCCAATAAATATTGGCATGCAAGATTTGCATTCCGCGACCCGCCTGCCAGTGCGGGTATAAAGGGCGGAAGCAAACGCATACACAATGCTTTTTCGCTGAGGAGCCGAACAGTGTCCAGCCCTCCGCGAAGGTACAGCAACATGGCGAAGGGACGACACGTCTCCGTTCCCTGTACTCAGGGAACGAGGGTTACATATGTAACCGAGACGTTCCCTTTCGTCCTGGGAACTCCGACGTGTCGTCGGGGGAGTTCCCTGACGAATTGGGATCCCTACAAACACGCCAAGGTGCTGACCCCTTCCAGCGCCCAGCTAAGCTACCCTGCAGCAGTTTCTTGAACAAGATGCGGGAGCTAGCTAGGGAAAATCACACTGCTGTTCCGCAAGACCCACTCAGTGGATTTGGATAACACTGGGAAAGCGTGCCCAACCCGTAGGAGGGAACGCTACGGAGCCCCTGCCCGCCCGAAGGGAGGCACTGGAATACACGTATGTACTAACCCGTGGGGTAGTGAAACATACGGAAGTCCTTGAGGTAGTCCCAGCCCGAGGGGTGGGAGCGTACTCAGCAAGGACGACAGAGGGATCTGTCGAGAGGAAGACACGGAGCTAACCCGGAGGGTAGCTGGAACGTGGAAAAAATGGGTCACCGAAGGGACCACTGTTAAGGCCACCCAGTCTAATAGCAACTCCTACGAGAGGTAATAGACCTGGCACCGGCGATCCGCCTCGCCTGATGCCGAAGGGGTGATGGAGGAACTCACGAGGTTAGCCGAATGTTGGGGAACCAACGGAGTAAAAGACGCACGTATCCGGCCCACGGGGCGGGAATGGCGTAGCAAGCCGACATAACCTAATTCCTCGCGCTACCGGCCGTAGCGAGTACACGGGAGGAAGCAGGTTCAACACGAAGGCTATAAAACCTAGCGAACGTGTTAGGTGTCGCCCAGCCCGCAGCTCTACAGATGTCTGTCAGCGAGGCGCCTTGCGCCAAAGCCCAGGAGGAGGCAACACTCCTAGTAGAGTGTGCCGTCAACCTAGGTGGGCAAGGCACGCCCTGGGACTTATAAGCCCGGGCGATAGCATCCACTAGCCAGTGGGACAACCTCTGCTTGGAGACAGCCTTCCCCTTCTGCTGGCCTCCGTAACAAACAAAGAGCTGATCTGAGGTCCTGAAGCTTTGCGTTCTGTCCACGTAACAGCGCAGGGCGCGGACGGGACAGAGAAAAGCTAGGGCTGGGTCTGCCTCCTCCAGGGGCAGCGCTTGCAGGTTCACTACCTGATCCACAAACGGGGTGGTAGGAACCTTGGGCACGTATCCGAGCCGGGGTCTCAACACAGCGTGAGAAAGGCCCGGTCCGAACTCTAGGCACGATTCGTCGACCGAAAATGCCTGCAGATCCCCTACCCTCTTAAAAGAAGCCAAAGCCAACAGGAGAGCTGTCTTCATAGACAAGATATTTAACTCGACTGAAGGCAAGGGCTCGAACGGGGGCCTCTGGAGTGCACTAAGCACTAGAGTCAAGTCCCAAGAGGGTAAGTGGTGCAGAGTACGAGGCGGATTCAGCCTCCTGGCACCTTTAAGGAATCTGATGATCAGGTCGTGCTTTCCCAATGACTTACCTTCTACTGCATCGTGATGAGCGGCTATTGCGGCAACATACACCTTGAGGGTGGAGGGAGACAGCCTTCGCTCCAACCCATCTTGCAGGAAGGAAAGCACGACTCTGATCGGGCAAGTTCGGGGGTCTTCCCGGTGGGAAGAACACCACTCGATGAACAGGTTCCACTTCAACGCATAGAGGCGCCTCGTAGAGGGGGCTCTGGCGGAAGTGATGGTGTCTACCACACCCTGCGGTAGGCCACCTAGAACCTCCGCGTCCCGTCCAGGGACCACACATGGAGTCTCCAGAGGTCTGGACGCGGGTGCCACAAGGTGCCCCGTCTCTGGGAAAGGAGGTCCTTCCTCAGAGGAATCGGCCAAGGAGGGGCTGTCGCGAGGAGCATGAGTTCCGCGAACCAAGTCCGGTTGGGCCAATACGGCGCAACGAGCAGGACCTGCTCCTCGTCCTCCCTGACTTTGCACAACATCTGTGCAAGAAGGCTCACTGGGGGAAACGCATATTTGCGAAGACCCAGGGGCCAGCTGTGCGCCAGTGCATCCGTGCCGAGAGAACCCTCGGTCAGGGAGTAAAACAACCGGCAATGAGTCGTGTCCGGAGAGGCAAACAGGTCTACCTGAGCGGCTCCGAAGACTTCCCATATCAGCTGAACCGTCTGGGGGTGGAGTCGCCATTCTCCCGGAAGAGGTGGCTGCCGTGAAAGCTCGTCGGCTGTACGGTTGAGCACACCAGGGATGTGAATGGCTCGAAGCGACCTCAGATGCTTCTGACTCCACAGGAGGAGATGGCGGGCGAGTCGCGACATACGACGGGAGCGTAGACCACCCTGACGGTTGATGTACGCAACGGTCGCAGTGCTGTCCGTACGGACCAGTACGTGCTTGTGCAAAAGCAGCCCCTTGAGGCGAGACAAGGCTAAGCGTACTGCTTGCAACTCCAGGCAGTTGATGTGCCAATGCAGTTGAGGCCCCGTCCACAGACCTGAAACTGCATGCCCGTTGTACGTGGCCCCCCATCCGTTGGCAGAGGCATCTGTGAAAACCACAGCATGCCTGGAGACCTGGACTAAGGGCACTCTGGCCCGTAGAAACGCAGGGTCTGACCAAGGACTGAAGGTTTGGCGACAGTGCGGGGTAATGTTGACCCGGAATGTGCCGCTCTGCCACGCCCATCTCGGGACTCGATCGTGAAGCCAGCGCTGACGCGGTCTCATATGAAGCAGGCCGAGCGGCGTTACTGCGGCTGCCATATGCCCCAGGAGCCTCTGAAACTGTTTCAGTGGGACCGCTAATCTGCCTTGAAAGGACTTGAGGCAGTTGAGCACTGACTGGACTTGAGCGACCGAATCCATCCATACCGAGATAAGAGATCCTCTGCACTGGGCAGAGTTTGCTCTTGTCCCAGTTGACCTGAAGACCCAAGCGGCTGAGGTGCTGGAGCACCAGGTCCCTGTGTTCGCACAACAGATCTCGCGAGTGAGCTATTATGAGCCAGTCGTCGAGATAGTTGAGAATGCGAACGCCATGTTCTCTCATGGGAACAATGGCCGCCTCTGCGACTTTCGTGAAGACACGGGGCGAGAGGGCCAGGCCGAAGGGTAAGACCTTGTACTGGTATGCTCGACCTTCGAACGCGAAAAAGGTCGGTGTCGAAGGAGAATCGAGACATGAAAGTACGTGTACTTCAGGTCGATCGCTGCAAACCAATCCTGGGGACGGATGCACTCGAAGATGCGTATCTGCATGAGCATTTTGAACGGGAGCTTGTGCAGGGCCCGATTCAAAACTCGCAGGTCCAGGATTGGCCGTAACCCCCCGCCCTTCTTGGGTACAATGAAGTAAGGGCTGTAAAACCCAGACCTCATCTCGGCTGGAGGAACCGGCTCGACCGCGTCCTTCGCCAGCAGGACGACGATCTCCTTCCTCAGGACAGGGGCACTGTACCTGGGAGGCCGGCGGGCAAACTGAATTGCATAGCCGAGCCGGATAGAACGGGTGAGCCAGCGGGACGGCCTCAGAAGCGCTAGCCAGGCTTTGAGAATCGTACCAACGAACCCACCCGGACCACCGGCGTACCAGCGGAGGGGCAGCGAGGTGGAAGGCAGGGACCAGACTCCGGAGGCATTACTGCGGCCAAGAGAGAGGTCTGAGTGTGCGGGGCAACACCTACCTGCTTCCACAGAGGAACAGACGGCAGGGAAGGCTCGGAGGCGTTCGGCTGCGGGCTGTCCCGAGGCGAAGAAAAGAGGGGAAACGAGGAGCGAGGCCCGAGGGCGTCGAGTCCAGGTTTTCGCACCACCTTGCCCAGCGGGAGATGAGAGTGACGAGGCCGTGGCGGCGTCACTGACATCTAAGAAATGGAAGAGGGGGAAAGGAGTGGCAAGGCATGGGAGCGTTGCTCACTGCAGTCCGCACCCTCGTGACCCAGAGATGGAAGAAACTGCTCTAGAAATGAGGGTACCACTGGACTCCGGGGAGCCAGCGGCGGAACAGAATGAAGATACTCCACCCCGTCCTCCTCCGGGGGGAGGGAGAGGTGCGTGCACCGTCTCCGAGAGAGCAATTCCCTACAACGCTGGGTCACCTGTCTCAGGGCTGCCGAGACAGGTGGCGCCGTCTTCCTGCGAAGCTAGACGTCACAGTAGAGCTAGCTGTGACAGCTTCCACAGGGGACTGACACCCTTGGCGACAAACAGACTGAGGAGGAGCATGAGGGACTCGGAAGCACATCAAGTCAAGCTCGTAGTTTCCTCAGCCTGCTTCTGAACTGTGGAGAGCCGCTGGGCACAGTCTCCAACAGTGTCACCGAAACAGGGCAAACCTTGAGAAATAGGAGCATCGAGAAAGAAAACTTTGGCGATGTCTCGTACATCTACAAGGTTAGCCCTGGGAAACTTCTGGACCACAGTGTGAACATCGTCTGACCGAGGGCCAGTGCTGTGACTAAAATCACGGTAGTCACTAAGCACAGCTCAACCCCGACTCAGAACTACCCTTGTGCACTGCGTGTTTTTTGGTCTACACTGACCATCACATGCAGGGAAGAGGTGGTCTGCTATTAGCAAAACCACCATCAAGGGTAGTGAGAGAGGAAAATTTTTCACAGATTTTGGTACCAATATGCCTCCATACTGCAAAAGTTTTTCACACACATCCAGGCAAGCACGGGGGCGGGGCAAGGCGACACGCGTTGCACTGCGCCCCCAGAGTAGCCCGGGAAGTGTGGCTGTCAAGTCTGGACCTGATTTAGCATGAGTGCACACACCATTACAGTGGGACTCAGTATCACCATATCCAGAGAGTAACAGCCCTCTCTCCGATGCAGCGATCGACATCTGATCCTCCCCTGGAGCCCCAAATGAAACACTTGGTTCCTCATGAGAACCACCAGTAATTCCATCCGTAAGCTGCCAGGCATGCACAAAACAGTGAACGTGGCCATCAAGCTTGATGACACACGGCACGTTGAAAGCTCTTTCAAGACAAACAACGCGCCGATGTGGTCATGCTCTCATAAGAGAGCATAAACCACCCACGAACACAGTTTCAGCATGTTTGCGATGCGCTAGAGGAGTGAGGGGTACCCCCACTGTAATCCTCAGATCACCAATGCTATTAGCCAAAGTAGCCCTCTTCTGGTGCAGAAGAGGAACTAGATCGGGGAATATGCAAAGGGACTCCACCTCGTTTGAGGCACTTGAGTCTTGACCGCGCATCTAGAGCGCCGAATGACGCGCGCTGGGTTGCCGTGACAACCGCGCTGTCAGCCGGCGGCTCGACGGCACACGGCACGCTGAACGGCTCAAGCCTTTACGAGAAAGGGGAGACGAACAATGCGCCGACGTGGTCATGTTCTCATGAGAGAACACGAACCACCCACGAACGCAGTCTCAACACGCTTAAGCCCAGGCATGTGAAACAGTGATCGTGGCCGTCAATGAGGACAGGAAACGACCGCATCCAGAAACACACAGGTGAAACGTCATCCTGAAAAGGACGCGATCTTCACCCGTGTTGCTCTTTCAGAGAAAAATACTCTCTAGTTGTGCTGAAGCACACAGGGATCAACGCGGCAACACAGCGGGGAAACTGCAAGCCCGCTGCGTGCACTCAACCGTATACCAGCTGTTAAAACAGCTCTTTGTAAACACAGCGCGTGTAGTAACAGACAGACAGCAGACAGGAGATCGCGAAGACCGCTGAAGCGCCGTCACACCAGCACAGAGAGACTCTCAGGAAACAGCAGACTCACAGTCTACAAGCTCATTCCACTCAGAGGACACAACTGGTCGGCTCCGAAGCAAAAAGCATTGTGTATGCGTTTGCTTCCGCCCTTTATACCCGCACTGGCAGGCGGGTCGCGGAATGCAAATCTTGCATGCCAATATTTATTGGCTCGTTTTAGTTCACTCGAAGTCGATTGGTCTCCCTAGCGTGATCCCAATTCGTCAGGGAACTCCCCCGACGACACGTCGGAGTTCCCAGGACGAAAGGGAACAGTTATTACTGAGCTGATGACATAAAACTTCAAACACACACAAACAACTGAGTAAATACAGTGAGCAGATATGAATAACATAAATAATGAAATTATTCACACACCGCAAAAACTCCAGTGTTAAATTAGTTTATTTATTTATTTATTTAAGAAGAGTGTTAAAGTGTTAAAATAAGAGTGATAAAGTGTTAAAAGACTGTTAAAGTGTTAAAATAAGAGTGTTAATGTGTTAAAAGAAGAGTGTTAAAGTGTTAAAAAAAGTGTTAAAGTGTTAAAAGAAGAGTGATAGAGTGTTAAAAGAAGAGTGATAAAGTGTTATAATAAGACTGTTAAAGTGTTAAAATAAGAGTGATAAAGTGTTAAAATAAGAGTGTTAAAGTGTTAAAATAGGAGTGTTAAAGTGTTAAAAGAAGAGTGATAAAGTGTTATAATAAGACTGTTAAAGTGTTAAAATAAGAGTGTTAAAGTGTTAAAAGAAGAGTGTTAAAGTGTTAAAAGAATAGTGATAAAGTGTTAAAAGAGGAGTGATAAAGTGTTATAATGAGACTGTTAAAGTGTTAAAAGAAGAGTGTTAAAGTGTTAAAAGAAGAGTGATAAAGTGTTAAAATAAGAGTGTTAAAGTGTTAAAAGAAGAGTGTTAAAGTGCTAAAAGAAGAGTGATAAAGTGTTAAAAGAACAGTCTTAAAGTGTTAAAATAAGAGTGTTAAAGTGTTAAAAGAAGAGTGTTAAAGTGTTAAAAGAATAGTGATAAAGTGTTAAAAGAGGAGTGATAAAGTGTTATAAGAAGACTGTTAAAGTGTTAAAAGAAGAGTGATAAAGTGTTAAAATAAGAGTGTTAAAGTGTTAAAATAAGAGTGTTAAAGTGTTAAAAGAAGAGTGTTAAAGTGTTAAAAGAAGAGTGATAAAGTGTTAAAAGAAGAGTGATAAAGTGTTATAATAAGACTGTTAAAGTGTTAAAAGAAGAGTAATAAAGTGTTAAAATAAGAGTGTTAAAGTGTTAAAAGAAGAGTGTTAAAGTGTTATAAGAAGTATAAGTGTTAAAAGAAGAGTTTAAAGTGTTAAAGAAGAGTGTATAAAGTGTTAAAAGAAGAGTATTAAAGTGTTAAAATAAGAGTGTTAAAGTGTTAAAAGAAGATGTGTTTAAATAAGTGTTAAAGAAGAGTGTTAAAGTGTTAAAAGAAGAGTGATAAAGTGTTAAAAGAAGAGTCTTAAAGTGTTAAAATAAGAGTGTTAAAGTGTTAAAAGAAGAGTGTTAAAGTGTTAAAAGAAAGTGATAAAGTGTTAAAAGAAGAGTGATAAAGTGTTAAAAAGAGTTAAAGTGTTAAAAGTAAGAGTGTAAAGTGTGTTATAATAAGACTGTTAAAGTGTTAAAAGAAAGTGATAAAGTGTTAAAATAAGATGTTAAAGTGTTAAAAGAAGAGTGATAAAGTGTTAAAAAAGAGTGTTAAAGTGTTAAAATAAGAGTGTTAAAGTGTTAAAAGAAGAGTGATAAAGTGTTATAATAAGACTGTTAAAGTGTTAAAAGAAGAGTGTTAAAGTGTTAAAATAAGAGTGTTAAAGTGTTAAAAGAAGAGTGTTAAAGTGTTAAAAGAATAGTGATAAAGTGTTAAAAGAGGAGTGATAAAGTGTTATAATAAGACTGTTAAAGTGTTAAAAGAGAGTGATAAAGTGTTAAAAGAAGAGTGTTAAAGTGTTAAAATAAGAGTGATAAAGTGTTAAAAGAAGAGTGATAAAGTGTTATAATAAGACTGTTAAAGTGTTAAAAGAAGAGTGATAAAGTGTTAAAAAAGATGGTTAAAGTGTTAAAAGAAGAGTGATAAAGTGTTATAATAAGACTGTTAAAGTGTTAAAAGAAGAGTGTAAAGTGTTAAAATAAGAGTGTTAAAGTGTTAAAAGAAGATGTTAAAGTGTTAAAAGAAGAGTGATAAAGTGTTATAATAAGACTGTTTAAAGTGTTAAAAGAAGAGATGATAAAGTGTTAAAATAAGAGTGTTAAAGTGTTAAAAAGAGATGTTAAAGTGTTAAAAGAAGAGTGTAAAGTGTTTAAAAGACTGTTAAAGTGTTAAAAGAAGAGTGATAAAGTGTTATAAAGAAGAGTGTAAAGTGTTAAAAAGAGTGTTAAAGTGTTAAAGAAAGAGTTAAAGTGTTAAAAGAAGAGTGATAAAGTGTTAAAAGAAGAGTGATAAAGTGTTAAAAGAAGAGTAATAAAGTGTTAAAAAGAAGAGTGAATAAATTGTTAATATAAGGTACTTTAAAGTGTTAAAAGAAGATGATAAAGTGTTAAAATAAGAGTGATTAAAGTGTTTATAATTAAAGAAGTGTAAAGTGTTAAAAGAAGAGTGATAAAGTGTTATAAAGACTGTTAAAGTGTTAAAAAGAAAGTGTTATAAAGTTGTGTTAAAAGAAGAGTGATAAAGTGTTAAAAGAAGAGTGTATAAAAGTGTTAAAATAAGTGTGTTAAGTTAAAGTGTTATAAAATAAGAGTGTTAAAGTGTTAAAAAAGAGTGTTAAAGTGTTAAAAGAAGAGTGATAAAGTGTTAAAAGAAGAGTGATAAAGTGTTAAAATAAGAGTGTTAAAGTGTTAAAAGAAGAGTGTATAAAGTGTTAAAAATAAGAGTGTTAAAGTGTTAAAGAAGAGTGTTAAAGTGTTAAAAGAAGAGTGATAAAGTGTTAAAAGAAGAGTGATAAAGTGTTATAATAAGACTGTTAAAGTGTTAAAAGAAGAATAATAAAGTGTTTAAAATAAGAGTGTTAAAGTGTTAAAAGAAGAGTGATAGTGTTATAAGACTGTTAAAGTGTTAAAAGAAGAGTTATAAAGTGTTAAAAGAAGAGTGATTAAAGTGTTAAAAGAGAGTGATTAAAGGTTTGGTTAAAAGAAGAGTGATAAAGTGTTAAAAGAAGACTGTTAAAGTGTTAAAAGAAGAGTGTTAAAGTGTTAAAAGAAGAGATGTGATAAAGTGTTAAAGATGTTTAAAGTGTTAAAAGAAGAGTGATAAAGTGTTAAAAGAAGAGTGATAAAGTGTTAAAAGAAGAGTGATAAAGTGTTATAATAAGAGTGTTAAAGTGTTAAAAGAAGAGAGTTCAAGTGTTAAAAGAAGAGTGTTAAAGTGTTAAAAGAAGTGTTAAAGTGTTAAAAGAAGAGTGATAAAGTGTTAAAGGAAGAGTGATAAAGTGTTAAAAGAAGAGTGATAAAGTGTTATAATAAGACTGTTAAAGTGTTAAAATAAGAGTGATAAAGTGTTAAAATAAGACTGTTAAAGTGTTAAAAGAAGAGTTATAAAGTGTTAAAAGAAGAGTGATAAAGTGTTAAAAGAAGAGTGATAAAGTGTTAAAAGAAGAGTGATAAAGTGTTATAATAAGAGTGTTAAAGTGTTAAAAGAAGAGAGTTCAAGTGTTAAAAGAAGAGTGTTAAATTGTTAAAAGAAGTGTTAAAGTGTTAAAATAAGAGTGATAAAGTGTTAAAAGAGGAGTGATAAAGTGTTATAATAAGACTGTTAAAGTGTTAAAAGAAGAGTGATAAAGTGTTATAATAAGACTGTTAAAGTGTTAAAAGAAGAGTTATAAAGTGTTATAATAAGACTGTTAAAGTGTTAAAAGAAGAGTGATAAAGTGTTAAAAGAACAGTCTTAAAGTGTTAAAATAAGAGTGTTAAAGTGTTAAAAGAGTGATAAAGTGTTATAAGACTGTTAAAGTGTTAAAAGAAGAGTTATAAAGTGTTAAAAGAAGAGTGATAAAGTGGTAAAAGAAGAGTGATAAAGTGTTAAAAGAAGAGTGATAAAGTGTTATAATAAGAGTGTTAAAGTGTTAAAAGAAGAGTGATAAAGTGTTAAAAGAAGAGTGATAAAGTGTTATAATAAGAGTGATAAAATGTTAAAATAAGAGTGTTAAAGTGTTAAAAGAAGAGTGATAAAGTGTTATAAGACTGTTAAAGTGTTAAAAGAAGAGTTATAAAGTGTTAAAAGAAGAGTGATAAAGTGTTAAAAGAAGAGTGATAAAGTGTTAAAAGAAGAGTGATAAAGTGTTAAAAGAATAGTCTTAAAGTGTTAAAATAAGAGTGTTAAAGTGTTAAAAGAAGAGTGATAAAGTGGTAAAAGAAGAGTGATAAAGTGTTAAAAGAAGATGATAAAGTATTAATAAGAGTGTTAAAGTGTTAAAAGAAGAGTGATAAAGTGTTAAAAGAAGAGTGATAAAGTGTTATAATAAGAGTGATAACATGTTAAAATAAGAGTGTTAAAGTGTTAAAAGAAGAGTGATAAAGTGTTATAAGACTGTTAAAGTGTTAAAAGCAGAGTTATAAAGTGTTAAAAGAAGAGTGATAAAGTGTTAAAAGAAGAGTGATAAAGTGTTATAATAAGAGTGTTAAAGTGTTAAAAGAAGAGTGATAAAGTGTTAAAAGAAGAGTGATAAAGTGTTATAATAAGAGTGTTAAAGTGTTAAAAGAAGAGTGATAAAGTGTTAAAAGAAGAGTGATAAAGTGTTAAAAGAAGAGAGTTGAAGTGTTAAAAGAAGAGTGTTAAAGTGAATGAGACTATTAAGGGATTAATTGAGTGATGACTGACTTATTGTCATTTATGAAGTTGATTTGAATTTCTCTCTGGATTAGTATGTTTAACAGTATGTATGTGAATTGGAATTGTGAAGTTGAAGATTGAGTCCATTATGGGTTAAAAACCCTTCTCTAAATTCAACTGAGGCTCTAAGTGTAAAACACATCAGCTATGTGTGTGATCAGAATGATAAACGCAAAATCACAGTCTTGTGGAAAAAGTGACAGATTGTATAAGTCCCTATCAAGCCCCTCACATCAGGAAAGGCTAAAGAGGAACATCATGTCAAGTTTGGGTTTGTTCATGTTCAGTGTCTATCATGTGATTCCCTGTTTGTCATGTGATCCTGCCATATGTCTTGTCATTGGTTAATCGTCTGTTCACAGGTGTCATTAATCTGTGTATTTAAGCCCTCGTGTTTGCCTTGTGTCTTTGTCAAGTTTTGATCCACTGTTTGGTAAGCTTCATGTCTATTTTTTTTTTTTTAGTTCTTGCCACGCCATGCTTTTTTTGTTTTGTTTGCTTTTGTTCGTTAAAATCTTCATTATGCGGATTCTTATACCACTGCCTAGTGAATCCCATTAAATCCAAACTATCATTAGTGCAGATCTATACCGAATATTCTGTGAGCTTGTTTTTTTCGCCAAAAAGTTTTCTTTTTTTTTCGTGATTATAGGCTATGCTACACACTATAAACCAAGTTTGTGGTGATGATGCAACATCACTGTCTGACCTCAACAACACAACACAACACTGTGAGAACACGTGTGTTTGTACTCGATAACTGTGAGAACACGTGTGTTTGTAAAGGGTTCAACATGTCCTGCCTTCAACAAAAACAACATGTTCCCGAATTGCACAAGATATGCAGAGGCAACCGCACTGAGAGAGTTAGTGATCGACTGATTCTGCTCACACCGCAGAGCTACTGTACATTACTGAACATGAGTGTAGATTCACACTAGGGCTGTCAAAAGATTAATCGCGATCAATCGCATCCAAAATAAAAGTTTGTGTTTACATAATATATGTGTGTGCACTGTGTATAATTATTTTGTATATATAAATAAACACACATGCTTATATATATTTAAGAAATATTTGCATGTATATACTGTATATATTTATATATAATTTATATTATTTATAAATATAAATATTTTATATACAAATAACACATTTTTCTTAAATGTATACATGCATGTGTGTGTATTTATATACACAAAATAATTATACACAGTGCACACACATATATTATGTAAACACAAACTTTTATTTTGGATGCGATTAATCGCGATTAATCTTTTGACAGCCCTAATTCACACACATTAGATCGTGTTATGATATTGTACTTCAAGTACATCGATCGGTCAACTTCTTCATGGTGAGTTATGAAATTTCCCGGATGCCATTTTGTTGCCTGATCGAATTTCTATTTGTAAATGCGCAGGGCGACAGACACAGCTAAAACTGCTGCCACAGAGGTGATTGTGTGTAACATGTAATCTGAAAGTAACCCATTTAACGCACTATTTTCCTTAATTATATTATCGGCATTATTTGATATAGGCTAATGTGGCCGTGTGAAATGTAAGGGATTATGTTTTTCACACAATATGATTTGAATGGTGATGTACTGAACTGTTTCATCTCATCTCTGTTAGAAAGTTTTAACACACAAGACATTGAGACTTTAAAAGAAGTGTATTATTGGAGTGTATTAGAAGTGTAATGTTGTATTGTTAACATGGTCTGAGTACTGCATGTGAAATTCTATGAAAAGTGAGTTTTAGATAATATTAATAAAAAAAACAAATTAGGTATTGAATATGAAAATGTTTTTTTTAACATTTTACAAAGTTTAGGTTTGTTCATTTGTTTTTATTTTTTTATGTTGAGTATAATGGGTTAGCATGGACTGTGTTGGCAATAGTAAACAACGAATGATTTGACAGATTAATGATGAAAAGACTCAGAATCAGACTGCTGTTATACAGAATAGATTAGTGTTAGACATGTTCACTGAGAAAGAAGTGTGTGAAATGTTGGGTACATCATGTTTTTACATTCAGAAATATAATAAAATCTTTATTTTATGCATATTTGAGTCAAAGGCGTATGGGGGGAGTTTTTTGTTGACTACTTGTATATTATGTTTCAGCTCAGCTGGTTTTTGGATTGATGGGAAAGGGAGATGGAAGTTTATAATTTACTTTTTTTTTACAAAACAACCCGTACTAGGCTAAGGGAATCATACTTAATAATGCCATAACTCACTTATATATAAAATCTCCAGTTTGTGTCTCCTTTATCTCTCTTTAACACAGAAGCACAAGGAGATTCAGTGGATCTGAAGAACGACTCTGGAGTTTCAAGTCTTTCCTTGCTCCTCATTTGTAATACATTTATAATCATTAAACTGTGTTGGTCTTTGTGTAAAAGTGCAGATACACCTCAGTATGACAACGTGCAGTTTATTAGACACTTATAAATCCATTGGGCTAAATCACTGCAAAAGTCTATAGAAATATATAAAGCAAATAATCTTTAGATTGGGGTTGGTACCTGATTTGTGGAAAAGTTCAATTATTGTAGCAATACCTAAAAAAGCTAAACCAAATTTCTTTAAACGACTTCCGTCCTATCGCCTTGACCTCTTTAGTTATGAAGGTTTTTGAAAAAGAGATCAAGAGGTATATAATGACAGTTGCTGAGAAAGCTTAATTATTTTAATATACAGAGTTATTCTTAAGTCATTTTATAATTCATTTGTTGAAAGTATCCTGTCCTTTTCTTTTCTTTGTTGGTTTTCATCATTATCTATAAAGAACAAAAATTGATTGCAGGGTATTGTTAACATGTGCTCTAAAATTATACATGTATTTGAATGTATGTGCTAAGTGTTTTATGTGAGCTCAAACTAATTGCCCAAGGGATTAATAAAGCTCTAAACTAAACTAATGCTTCAAAAAAGGTGTTTTTCAAAAATCTTTTCAAAACCGATGTAACGCATATTTTTGAGTCATGAAGAATGCATTTAAACAAGTTTCAGTTGTTAACATTTCAAAGTGTTTACAATCACCTGACATGGAAAGTTCACCAAATCCCTTTATTCTCAGTGTTTGATGGAGATCTACAATGCTTTCACTGTATAAGGATCAGTTAATGATGGATGATGAATTATCATAGTTACTGTAATTACAGTATCTTATTAATAAAAGAGCCATGCTCTGCAAACAAATACAAATTGCCAAAAACAAAAGTTTTTCAATTATCACAACAATTTTAAAACTATACTACTGTAAGAAATTATAGTCTGCCTCGACCCACAACTCCAAAGTTATCAATTATTACAAGTTATGAAATGATCAAATTCCTAACTTAGTTTAACTTAGGTATTTTTATAACTTTGGATAATTGATAAACTCATTTAAGAATGCTCTTATGTAATGAGGATACTCGACAAAATGGATATTTTGGCATAATTGTGTGTGTGTGTTATAAATAAATAAGTGTATTCTTAGTCTTATTAAGTGCAAACAATAAGTGCAACCATCATCAAAGTATTCTCTCAATATTAAAACTGCAAACAGAGACCAGAGCCACAACTACAGTCCTGAACTCAGAGATATTGATATTGGGAGACTTCAGTCTATTTCAGTCTACATCCTCAGATGTAGAAATTCAGGCTATGTCGGGTTATTTTAGGTTATTTCGCGCTTCATGGCTTTTTACTTTCACTTTCGGATTTGCGATCGAATGTAATTATGGAAAAAATAGCAAAAAATAAAATAAAGAATCCCAGCAGAGTTTATATATATTTATATATATATATATATAGTCAGTTTTAAGAGGCGTTAGGAAGTGATCTCACATGTAGAGCTTCGTCATCTCTGCTGTCTCCTGTGTGAGTCCTGATCTGAGAAACTTGTTCTTACACACACACACACAGAAATATGAGATAATATATTGTACAAAGAATAAGCGTAACAATACATGTTTCATGTATCCCTATAGAGCGCTAGTTATAAAACATGCACAAAAATAAAAGCTACATGAGTCCTAATATGGCAGTTAAACTTTCACAGAATCAAACTTTACTTCCTGTAGATATTGTGTTCTTGCATGAAAAGAAAGTAAATGCTCAGTATAAGAGGATAGAGTTGAGTACGGCTGCATTATCTGCTGACGTCTGACGACGAGTTTTATAAACTCTTGGTTATTCTACATTCTTCTCACATGTCAGAAACATGTTTCTAAACACATTCTTTTCTCATCTTAACTGAGGAGCTTTATTTCATATCCAGGACTGCATTATTTGCTATTTTATCAGAAATATTTTAATTGCTGCCACATGTAATTTATTGAATGTTTGCAATATTGTAACATTTTAATCATCATTTGTCCGTATATTCCTTTCATAGTTTAAATTTGATGTAAATCAGGAAGAAACACAGTCATCTCATCTCTTATATGCTGTGTCTCTATGATCCTATCTTGTCCTATTCATTGAATAAAAGGTAATAAATGGTAAGTGGACTACATTTACAGTATATAGCGCTTGCAACAGACCCATGGCCACCAAAAGCACTTTACATATTGCCTCACATTCACTCATTCATTCACTCGCTCATTTACTCACTCATTCACTCACTCATTCATTCACTCACTCACTCATTCATTTATTCATTCACCGACTGCGGTATAAGGTTTTTAAGAGTTTAGAGAACTGACCGAATATGGTCTCTAGACAAATGGTCTCCTACCCCCAAGGGGTGTAACCTCTGAATGCAAATCTCCACTTTTAGCACATGTTTCCATGTAAAAGAGGTTATGTCCATATAAAGAAATGCAGCAAAAGGATCAGGGCTGTTCTATATTTCAGATCAGCCGTGAATGTTGAGTCACCAAGACTCTCAGCTTCATGCATTTCCTTATGTCAGGTTTACATTTCTCCTCTTTATTCCAGAGCATTTGATGTTTGATTATATTTGAACTGATTATGAAATTGTAATGATACATTTACCTGACATAATAAATTGTTACATTTGATTATTCTAACGACTTTGACAGGATTGGGGGGGGAGGGGGTACGTGCGTATTACATGTCATAAAGTGCGTATCATATGCATGCGAAAACTACTTTTGGCGTTTAAATGGCACGAGAAATAACATTTGTTGTATAGATACGCACTTCCATGCTCACATTTAATGATGCACGGATATCATTAAAACCTTTTCATTTATGGAGTCAGATAAATAACGAGTTAATACATGAGAAAATGTATTGATTTTAATCAAAAATACTTTGATTAAAGAAGAGTCGCATGAGTCAGAATTCGGCTAATAATTGGACAAACCTACCCTTTCAAATCAAATCAAATCAAATCAAAGTTTTATTTGCCATTTGTAAGACACAAAAGAATTTGTACACATACATAGGAATTGTACTGCATCACCCTTAGAGTCAAGAGAGAAAGTGCACCGTGTTTACCAACCATTTATACTAAATATCCCCTATTAATGTGAATCTGCCATTAGTCTCACTGCTGCTGGATAAAAGCTGTTATAAAAACGTGTTCTGTGTGTTATGATACTGTCTGCTCTTATATGTCTCAGGCTATAGGATTTGTATCTAGGCCTCAATAGTGAATGCGCTGGATGATGAATGTCACTAAGTATAGACTGAGCTTTCTTCTTGCAGCGCTCTGTATACAATGTTGTTATGGGTGGGAGGTTAGTCCCAATGATTCTCTCTGCAGTCTTTATAATTCTTTGGAGAGACTTCTTCTCTGCCTGTGTAGCATTTGCAAACCACACGATGATGCCATATGTCAAGACACTCTCTATGAGTCCTCTATAGGCATGAGTAAGAGAGCACACCCCAAGCCCAGCCTTCTTTAGAAGCCTGATAAAATAAAGGCGTTTTAGAGCTTTCTTCACTGTGGTAACAGTGTTTGTAGTCCAGCGCAAGTTAGATGTTAAATGAAGGCCAAGGAATTTATGGCTATCGGCCCTCTCCACCACCGTACCCTTGATGGTGAGAGGCTGCAGAGGAGGGGTTTTCTTTCTAAAATCTATGACGAGCTCCCTGGTCTTGTCTATGTTGAGGAACAGGTCATTTTCCTCTCCATAGTCAATTATGTCATTGACCAGCTCCCTGTACCCTGTCTCATCCCCCCCCTTAATAAGGCCCAAGATGGTTGTGTCATCTGCATATTTGATGACGAGAGAGCTGTCCTGGGTGGAGACGCAGTCATGTGTGTACAGTGTATACAACTTTGGGCTGAGGCAACAGCCTTGGGGGGTGCCTGTGCTAATTGTAATATTTCCTGATGTTAACCCTCCCATCTTTACCACCTGCGGTCTGTTCAAAAGAAAGTCTAAAATCCAGTTACAAATAGAGGCCGGCAGTCCGATGTCTGTTAACTTCACAATGAGTTTTGCAGGGCGGATGGTGTTGAAGGCGGAGCTATAGTCTAGGAATAGCATCCTGACATATGTTTTATTGTAGTCCAGATGTTGAAGTATGTGGTGTAAAACAAAGGCCACTGCATCGTCCACTGATCTATTCGGGCGATAGGCAAACTGTACTGGATCTAAAGTGTCTGGGATGTAGGAATTTATATGAATTAATATCAGCTTTTCAAGGCACTTCATGGCAACTGGTGTTAGGGCCACAGGCCTAAAGTCATTCAGGGTGGCAGTGTTCGGTTTCTTTGGAACCGGTATCACAATGCTAGACTTGAACAGATGTGGAACTGCCTCTTGTAACAGGGACTGGTTAAAAATGTCTGTGTACACACCTGCTAATTGCTCAGCACAGGCCGTCAGGACTCTGGGTGACACTCCGTCAGGTCCCACAGCCTTGCGGGGGTTGACCTGCTTCAGAGCCTTTAGCATCTGTGTGTGTGTCACCTGTAAAGCGGTGTCTTCAGCATTGTGGGGGAGTTTGGAGGGTGTGTCAGAGTTCATCCTGTCGAATCTGCAGTAGAAGTTGTTAAGGCAGTCCGGCAGGGTATCATCTCTAACCTCATTGATGTTGGTGCTCCTTTTGTAATTTGTAATAGCTTGGATTTCCTTCCACATAATGTGTGTGTTGTTCTGTAGATGGAGGCCTTCAAGTTTTTGGGAGCGTGCTCTTTTTGCTGCTTTGATGGACTTCCGCAATTCGTATTTAGCTCTTTTATACTCTTCTATGTTTGTAGACTTGTAAGCCTCACGTCTTTCTTTGATCTTCTTCCGTACGTCAGCATTGAACCAAGGCTTTTGGTTTGGAAAAACACGGACAGTGCGTGCTGGAACACATATGGAGGTGCACCAGCTAATATAGTCACTCACAGTTTGCGTGTAATCATGAATGTTGTCTGTGGCCTCCTTAAAGATGTTCATATCCGTGGCCTCTAGACAACCCTGAAGACTGGCCATGGCACTGTCAGTCCAGACATTAACAGTACGAGTGGTGGCAGTGATAGCCTTAAAACTGTTTATGTATATGGGCTTAAGTAGAATAGCAACGTGATCAGACTTCCCAAAGTGAGGTTTGGATTCAGCTGCGTATGCATTTTTTAAATTGCAGTAGCAGTGATCCAGTATTTTATTTCCTCTAGTAGGAAAGGTCACATATTGATACAGTTTTGGAATGTTTTTTCGGAGATTACAATGATTAAAATCTCCTAAAATTATAAAAGCAGCTTCAGGATACTCCTTTTCATGTTTACAGACCATGTTATATAGAAATTTAAGTGCAACCTCCTCCTTAGCAGAGGGGATATACACAACAGTTACAATGATGCATTGTAGTTCCCTGGGTAGATAAAACGGCCTACACTTCAAAGTTAGAAATTCCACGTCTTCAGAGCAGTGCCGAGAGATTACCTTGTTATCCGTACACCAGGATTGGTTTACTAGGACAGCCGTTCCTCCTCCGCGGCTCTTTCCGCAGTCAGCAGCGCACCTGTCAGCTCTGAAGATGGTATAACCCTCCGGTGTTAGAGGTTCATCTGGGATTTCTTCCCCCAGCCACGTCTCACAGAAACATAACAGGGAGCAGTCTCTCAGGTACCGTTCCGCTGATAATCTTGCGTGCAGTTCGTCCATTTTATTTCCCAATGACTGGACGTTTGCAAACAGAATTACAGGGAGTGTTAGCCTCCCTTTGCTAACAAGCCCTCGGAGCTTACGCCCAGTTCCTCCCCGTCTCCCTCGCTTGCGCTTCGGTCTATTGGAGCTAGTATAGGCTCCCGCTTGGGTCTGGCTCCCAAAATAAGCTTGCTGTGTGTTGTTTTGGCGTAACAGCTCTGGATAAGAAACCAGTGCTGTATGGTCGAATATTCCCCAATGGCTATGCTCTTGTAAAGTAAGCAACGTGTCCCGATCGTACTTTACACTGTATCTTACTGTGGACTTTACGTGATGTGTAAATAACAGTGAAAATAACAAAAATAACACCAATAACCAGTTGATTCTAAGGGCTTCGCGACGTCGCACACACGGGAGCGCCATCGTTCCTTAATGGTTATCTGTAGAATTCATAAAAGTATAGAATAGAATATCATAGTTCTAATAGAGGCACATTGTAACACAGTGTGACAACATGCCCCGCATGCACGACTGGGGTTTAAACCCGGTGTCAGTAGCATTTTTAACATTAAGTGACATGACATCTGATGTACAAAAGAAAATGACCCATCCGGTCTTCGTTGGCAATGGTGATTTAAGTAGCCTACTTGTTTATTTACTCATGTAGGCCTATTTAATCAACCGCATTAACATTAGCCTATTTTTAATGGAAGGAGACGTAATGGAAGGAGACTTTAATGGCAAGGAAAGTCCCTTATAAACGGGTCATATGAGGTTTATCTGGGTGCTTTTCTCTCATTTCTGCTTCAAGCTCTATAGCCGCTATTTCAGCGTTTTTTTTTTTTTTTTGGTTTAAAATCCAGTACTCCCCTAACTTCCAATAGCCTACTCCCCTAAATCGTTTGTATTTTATGAGTTTAATAAAGAACTTTGTCTTGTCTTCTGTCCAAACACTCCGCACCAAATACGGCAGGTGGCCTGTAAATGCGCAAAAACTGTTTCCATTGCAGTTTTGCAAAATATTCCTTGACGTCCAATAGATTTTAGGCGCGCTGAAAGACAGTGTAAAAATCACCATGGCAAAATCTCAGAGTAAAACTGGTAGTTGTGAAAAAAAAAAAAATCGGTGTTTTGGCAGATGAGAAGTTTATCTATATTTTTTTTACTCTTTTAATTCATTATAACTGCATCATATATCTATTTTAATTTCTTTTAAAACTGTTAACTAATTTTAATTATTTTCTGTAAAGCACTTTGAATTGCCATAGTGTATAAAATGTGCTAAATGTTACAGTGTTGGTTATTTTGTCATGTTTGTGGTTTCACTGTCCACACGGACACGGGTATTTTTATAACCGTGACTTTTTCTACGCGGTTCGGCCGTTCGTCCACACGGAAACGCACTGAAACCGAGCATTTTTGAAAACCCCTGCTGAGGGTGAGGATTTTCAGAAACGCCGGTTACGTGTTGTCGTGTAGACAGTGAAACCGGGGTTTTCGCCTTGCGACGTCAGAGTGTGCGCCGTTATCCACTGTGTTTGACGTGAGATTTGCGCCTACCGGAACCGGTAATAACTTTTTGTTAGGCTTCTGATTGGCCAACGTGGCTTTACGGTTAGGGTTATATCGCCGCCAGCTGGTGTGGCATACTCTTGACCACGCTTGATATCGTGTTTTTGCGTTTTCATGTAGACGGAGACCGAGCACGTGTGGACGGGATTTTTTTTTAAAACGCTGGAGGAAAAACTCCGGTTATAAAAATACCCGTGTCCGTGTGGACATGGCCTCAGTCTGTACTTTGTTTCTCTGCCTTGTTAATTGTATTCTGTTATCCCTAGTCATGGCAATCATTAGGTCCCTTGGTTCAGGTGTGTTGTCCCGTTAGTTTGTATGCCGCTCGTTGTTCTGATTTGCCCCAGCTGTGTCTTGTTCCCTGATTCCCTCTGTGTATTTATATCCTGTCTGCTCTTTTGTTCTTGGTCAGTTATTGATTGAATGTTTGTATCTACGTACCACGAGTGTCTTGTCTTGTCTTGCCTGTTCTGAGTTACCGTCTGTATTATTAAAGTCTACTGCTGCATCTAGATCCGACTACCGCCTTTGCTTCCACGCAATTCGTGACAGAATAACTGACCCCCCAGGATCTAGCAGTTAGTAGGCAAGGCAAGGCAAGGCAAGTTTATTTATATAGCACATTTCATACACAATGGTAATTCAAAGTGCTTTACATAGGAGAAAACAAAAGAATCAAAACAAATAAGAATAATTAAAACAGTTTAGAATAAAAAATAAAATAAAGTACAGTAAAAACGGTCGGGCGAACAGTGGCACAGTGCTCATTCAGTAAATGCATGGCTAAACAGAAGTGTTTTGAGTCTGGATTTGAATGTGACTACTGTAGGAGCACATCTGATCTCTTCTGAAAGCTGGTTCCAGCTGCGGCTGGCATAATAGCTAAAAGCAGACTCTCCTTGCTTAGTCAAGTCAAGTCACCTTTATTTATATAGCGCTTTTTACAATACAAATTGTTTCAAAGCAGCTTTACAGAGATAACAGGGAAACAATGTTGTAATAGTATTGTTCAATTGAAAAATTAAATGTCCCCAACTAAGCAAGCCAAAAGGCGAAGGCAACAGTGGCAAGGAACCAAAACTCCATCAGGTGACAGAATGGAGAAAAAAACCTTGGGAGAACCCAGGCTCAGTCGGGGGGCCAGTCCTCCTTTGGCCAACGAATGAACAGTGTATGATTATGAGTTAGGCAGCATAATGCCAGGAGTCAGATGGGATCAGAACTTTCACGATATTATCCAGTTCATCTGGTTGGGTTGGGTCATCCGGCCGGTGAGGAGATGGGTGGTGAGGTGTCCATGGACCTTCACAGCCCTGATAATGCGTGTCGACGTGTCCATGTGATGGTCCTTCATCAGATCTGGATATGCCCTGGATCCGGCGGTCTGCGGTAAACCTCGGGATAAACAGAGAGACTAATATTAGCGTAGACGCCATCCTTCTTATGATGTACAAAGTACATCAGGAAATATGGGAAGTGTTCCCGGTTCCGGCTGATCTAATCTATGCAGCCTAACATTGAATTATAGAAATCTATAATGTGTTATGTGTATGCTAAGCCAAAGAGATGTGTTTTTAGTCTAGATTTAAACTGACAGACTGTATCTGCTTCCCGGACCGTGTTAGGAAGATTGTTCCAAAGTTTTGGTGCTAAATAGGAAAAGGATCTACCGCCAGCAGTCGATTTTGATATTCTAGGTATTATCAACTGGCCAGAATTTTGAGATCGCAATAGACGTGAAGGACTATAATGCGTTAAGAGCTCGCTCAAGTACTGGGGAGCTAAACCATTTAGTGCTTTGTAAGTAATCAGCAATATTTTAAAATTTATACGATGTTTAATAGGCAGCCAATGCAGTGTTGACAGAACCGGGCTAATATGGTCATACTTCCTGGTTCTGGTAAGAACTCTAGCGGCTGCATTTTGAACTAGCTGTAGTTTGTTTAATAAGCGTGCAGGGCAACCACCCAGTAGAGCATTACAATAATCTAGCCTTGAGGTCATGAACGCATGAACTAATTGTTCCGCATTTGTCAGTGAGAGCATATGACGTAATTTAGATATATTTTTAAGATGGAAAAATGTGGTTTTACAGATACTAGACACGTGACTTTCAAATGAAAGATTGGTATCAAAGAGCACACCCAGGTTCCTAACTAACGTCGAAGACTTAACAGAGCAGCCATCAAGTGTTAGACAGTATTCTAGGTTATTAGGTGAGGAAGTTTTTTGTCCAATGATTAGAATCTCTGTTTTTTCAGAATTTAGTAATAGGAAATTACTGGTCATCCAATTTTTTATATCAGCTATGCATTCCGTTAATTTTGTGAATTGGTAAGTTTCGTTAGGTTTTGAAGAAATATACAGCTGAGTATCATCAGCATAACAGTGAAAGCTAATTCCATATTTCCTAATTATATCTCCTAATGGTAGCATGTACAGAGTGAAGAGCAGCGGTCCTAGTACTGAGCCTTGTGGTACGCCATACTGAACTTGTGATCGATAAGACATCTCTTCATTTACTGCTACAAACTGATATCGGTCAGATAAGTATGATTTAAACCATGCTAGTGCAATTCCGCTAATGCCAACATAGTTTTCTAGTCTATTTAAAAGAATGTTGTGGTCGATAGTATCAAATGCAGCACTAAGATCAAGTAACACTAATAGAGAGATACAACCACGATCGGATGATAGGAGCAAATCATTTGTGACTTTAATGAGAGCACTCTCAGTACTATGGTACGGTCTAAATCCGGACTGAAAATCCTCGCAGATATTATTTCTTTCTAAAAAGGAACACAGTTGTGAGGATACTGCTTTTTCTAGTATCTTTGACAGAAAAGGCAGATTCGAGATCGGCCTGTAATTGACTAATTCTGTAGGATCAAGTTGCGGTTTTTTAACAAGCGGTTTAATCATAGCCAACTTAAAGGTTTTTGGTACGTATCCTAGTGACAAAGATGAATTAATGATATCTAGAAGAGGATCTATGACCTCTGGAAGCATCTCTTTCAGTAGCTTAGTCGGTATAGGGTCTAGCATACAAGTTGTCGATTTAGATGAATTAACAATTTTGCAAAATTCTTCCTCTCCTATAGCAACAAATGAATCAAAATGTTCCTCACAGAGACTACAATATACTCCCTGATGCAATACTGTAGTAGACGGTTGCATAGTTATAATTTTGTCCCTGATATTATCAATCTTATAAGTGAAGAAGTTCATAAAGTCATTACTGCTGTGTTTCTTATAAACTTCTGGGCTTGAAGCTTTCTTTTTCGTTAGTTTAGTCACTTGTTCAAATAAATACCTAGGATTATGTTTATTTTCTTCTAATAGGGTTGAAAAATAATTAGTTCTAGCATCTTTTAAGGCCTCTCTGTAAGCAATCGAGCTCTCCTTCCATGAAATCCCAAATACCTCTAGTTTTGTTTTCTTCCAGTTTCGCTCCATTTTTCTGGCTGCTCTCTTAAGGGCCCGGGTGTGCTCATTGTACCACGGCGTTGGACTATTTTCTTTGATCTTCTTTAAGCGCAGCGGAGCAACTGTGTCTAAAGTGCTGGAAAAGAGAGAGTTAAAAGTTTCTGTTGCAATATCAAGTTCTTCTAAGCTATCTGGGATGCTGAGATTATGAAACTGATTTGGAAGATTATTGATAAAGCAATCTTTAGTGGCAGAAGTGATAGGTCTAACATATTTATAACATGGAGTCGGCTTTGCAGCCTTGGCTAAATGTAATTTACACGAGACTAGATAGTGATCGGAGATGTCGTCGCTCTGCTGCAGAATTTCAACGCCATCAACATCTATTCCATGTGATAATATTAGATCAAGAGTATGATTACGACAATGAGTAGGTCCTGACACGTGTTGTCTCACTCCTATTGAGTTTATAATGTCTTTAAATGCCAATCCCAATGCATCTTTTTCATTATCTACATGTATATTAAAATCACCAACAATTAGGACTTTATCTGCAGCCAATACTAATTCTGATAGAAAGTCAGCAAATTCTTTGATAAAATCTTTATGGTGCCCTGGTGGCCTGTATACAGTAGCCAGCAGAATTCTCAAACGTGATTTATTGTTTACACTATAAATTTTTACATTAAGCACCAACACTTCAAAAGAAGTATATTTAAAACTAGATTTTTTAGTGGTTTTCAGAATATTACTATAAATTACAGCAACACCTCCCCCTTTGCCTTTCAGACGAGGCTCATGTTTATAACAATAATCTTGTGGGGTGGACTCATTTAAAGTAATGTAATCGTTTGGTTTTAGCCAGGTTTCTGTCAAACACAGCACATCTAGGTTATAGTCTTTAATCTTATCATTAACTATGAGCGATTTTGAATTAAGGGATCGAATATTCAGCAACCCAAGCTTTATCGTTTGCTCATCTGTATTATATCTGTTTTTTATTTGTTGAACATCAATTAGATTTTTAACCTTAGAAAGGTTTGGCAGTTTTTTGGATTTCCAAATTCGGGGAACAGACACAGTCTCTATATGATGATATCTAGGTGAAAGAGTCTCTATGTGATGAGATTTATCTGACCTTGGTGACGTGAGGCCGCTAGCAGACGGTCGGTTTAGCCAGTTTGTCTGCTTCCTGACCTGAGCCCCAGATTGTCATGTTTTATCTCTAAGACTATGAGCCAAATTACTAGAGAGAAGAGCAGCACCATCCCAGGTGGGATGAATACCATCTCTTTTCAACAGGTCAGGCTTGCCCCAAAAACTTTTCCAATTGTCTATGAATTCTATATTATGTTGCGGACACCAATTAGACAACCAGCCATTGAGTGAACACAATCTACTAACTATCTCATCACTCCTTCGAACAGGAAGGGGGCCAGAGCAGATTACAGTGCCTGACATCGTACTTGCGAGTTCAAACACCTCTTTAATATTAATTTTGGTGATCTCCGACTGGCGAAGTCGAACATCATTAGTGCCGACGTGAATAACAATCTTAGAGAATTTACGATTAGCATTAGCCAGCACTTTTAAATTTGATTTGATGTCAGGCGCTCTGGCTCCCGGCAAACATGTGACTATGGTGGCTGGTGTCTCTATTTTCACGTTCCGTGTAATAGAATCGCCAATTACCAGGGCACAATCAACAGCATTCTCAGTGGGTGTTTCACTGAGAGGGGCAAATCGATTTGTTATGGTAACCGGAACAGAAGAGTGGTTTTTTGATCCGCGACTAGAGCGATTTCTCACCGACACCCATCTGCCTGGCTGCACAGGCAATAACTCAGCCGGAACCGAATCATGTAAATGGTTCACTATGCTAGGCGCATCCAAAGTAGTATCTAAAGCTCGAGCACACTTACTATCCTCAATTAAAGTTTGGATGCGTGTCTCTAATTCTGAAATCTTCTCCGTCAGCCTGACTGTCTCCTTGCATTTATCACATATAAACCCTATGCCGACGGGGAAGGCTATGGTAAACATATGGCATGATGTGCAAGTGACAATAACAGGACAAGACATTACTCACCGTGTTTGTTGACTGATTCTTACTCACCTGGGCTTTTTATGAACTCAGATGTGCGGGCGCGCACGAGAAAAATAAATAAATAACTGAGCGCACGGGTGGCGCCTTAACAGGCTAGCGAGATACTAGCGTGTTGTGCTAACAATAACGGAAGCTAGCGATGTTAGGTAAGCTGTAATTAGTAGTATAAACAACTAGAAATGATAGTAAACGATGGTTCAAAACAGAAAGAAATGCGAGGCTTAGACGGAGCTAACAGCCTCGGAGCAAACACACTCACACACAACAGCAGGCAGCGAGGCAGACAGGAGCAATCGATCAAAGGAATAATCTAATCTTAGAGTGAACCCTTGGTATTTCTAGCTGATGTGATCCTAATGATCTGAGTGATTTGTTGGGTTTATATTCAGTGAGCATATCTGCAATGTATTTAGGTCCTAGCCCATTGAGTGATTTATAAACCAGTAATAATACTTTAAAATCAATCCTAAATGTAACTGGGAGCCAGTGTAAAGACCTGAGTACTGGTGTGATATGTTCATATTTTCTGGTTCTGCTCAGAATCCTGGCAGCAGCGTTCTGTATGAGCTGCAACTGTCTTATCGTCTTTTTGGGAAGGCCAGTGAGGAGTCCATTACAATAATCCACCCTGCTGGTGATGAAAGCATGCACAAGTTTCTCTAAGTCTTGACTGGAAACAAAGCATCTAATTCTTGCAATATTTTTCAGATGATAGTATGCTGATTTAGTAATTGCTTTGACATGACTACTGAAACTAAGGTCTGACTCTAGAGACACACCAAGATTCCTGACTTGATTTTTAGTTGTTAGACCCCTAGAGTGAAGGTATGCATTCACCTTGAGAACTTCATCTTTGTTTCCAAACGCAATGACTTCAGTTTTGTCTTTGTTTAACTGAAGAAAGTTTTGGCACATCCAACCATTTACTTCATCATTGCATTGGCACAGGGAGTCAATGGGGCTGTAATCATTAGGAGATAGGGCTAAGTAGAGCTGTGTGTCATCTGCATAACTGTGGTAAGAGATTCTGTTCTTTCTCATTATTTGGCTCATTGGGAGCATATACAGGTTGAATAGGAGTGGCGCAAGAATTGAACCTTGGGGGACTCCGCATGTCATGGATGTCCACTCAGACTTATGGTCTCCTATACTCACATAATAACCTCTCCCTTCTAAGTAAGACCTGAACCATTTTAGGACTATCCCAGAAAGCCCCACCCAGTTTTCTAGCCTGTCAAGAAGTATGTTGTGATCGACAGTGTCAAATGCAGCACTGAGGTCGAGTAGTACCAGCACTGATAATTTGCCTGTATCAGTATTTAAGCGAATATCATTTATTATCTTTATGAGAGCTGTCTCTGTGCTGTGATGCGATCGGAAACCAGATTGAAAATTGTCAAAGTATCCATTCAAGCTTAAGAATTTGTTCAGCTGATTGAAGATAACTTTTTCAATGATCTTGCCTATGAAAGGAAGATTTGAGATCGGTCTATAATTGCTTAAGATGGTCTTATCCAGATTGCTCTTTTTTAGGAGAGGTTTGACAACTGCAGTTTTCAGGGAGTTTGGAAAACTCCCAGAGAGAAGTGAGGCATTTACCACTTCTAGGAGATCTGCTTCTAAGCTGTTTAACACACTTTTGAAGAAAGATGTGGGAAGTGCGTCAAGGGCGCAGGTTGATGTTTTAAGGTGCTGTACGGTTTCTTCCAAAATTTTGCCATCAATTTCTTCGAAATCAGACATAGTAACTACTTTCTCAGGTAGTGGTCTGATCTGTTGGACCCCAGCGCAACTCAAGGATGAGCTGATCACCTTTCTGATATTATTGATTTTCTCAGAGAAGAAAGAAGCAAACTCACTGCACTTGCTGTCTGAGAGCATTTCACTGGGAATCTGGTTTGGGGGGTTTGTCAGTCTCTCTACAGTACCAAAAAGAGTGCTTGTGTTGTTTAAGTTGCTGTTTATAATATTCGAAAAGAAAGTCTGTCTAGCTTTGCCTAGTTCCATATTAAAAGCATGGATGCTATCTTTGTAGATGTTATAATGGACTACAAGTTTTGTCTTCCGCCACATGCGCTCTGCTCTTCTGCTTTGTCTTTTCATGTTTTGCACTGCTGTTGAGTTTCTCCAAGGTGCTTTTTGTCTACCACTATTCTTCCTGACTTTCACAGGAGCAATATGATCAATTACACTTTTAATTTTTGAGTTAAAAGATTCAAGGAGAAAATCAACAGAGCCAGCAGATATGCTTGGTTTTAAAGATATAGCCTTCATAAATAGCACACTAGTGTTCTCATTTAAGCATCTCTTCTTGACAGACACAGATCTAGCTTCAATGGCAGGGGAGATCAATATATCAAAGAAAATACAGAAATGATCAGAAAATGCTACATCCTTAATAACAATCGATGAGATGTTTAGACCCTTACTGATAAGTAAATCTAGAGTGTGTCCACGATTATGTGTGGGTCCATGTACATGCTGAGTCAGATCAAAAGTTTTTAAAACAGTTTTGATTTCTTTTGCCATATTGTTTTCTGCATTATCTATGTGAATGTTAAAATCTCCAGCAATGGCAAAACAGTCAAACTCTGAGGAAATTGTTGATAACAGTTCTGTAAAGTCCTCAGCAAAGGCTGGAGAGTATTTTGGAGGCCTGTAAATAATGATAAGTAAAATACGTGGAGCACCTTTTAACACAATACCCAGATATTCGAAACACGGGTAATTCCCAAATGATATTTGCTTACATTGATAGACATCTTTAAAAAGAGCAGCTAAGCCCCCGCCTCTCTTACCTGCTCTGCAAACACTTATAAAAGTAAAGTTAGGAGGGGATGTTTCATTGAGGACTGTTGCACTGCAGCTGTCTTCTAGCCAAGTTTCATTTAGAAGCATAAAGTCCAGGTTGTTTGTGGTTATTAAGTCGTTGACCAGAAGTGATTTATTATTAAGTGAGCGGATGTTTAAAAGTGCTAACTTAACAGTCGTACTTTTTGTCCCCAAAGCGATCTTAGTTTGGCGTGTAATAGGCACCAGATTAGATGGGTTTGCTGTACGGCTTTTGAAGGCCTTAGACTTTCTATCATGTAATTGAACAGCAATAGAGAAAGATTCAGGCACACTGGGTTCCCGCTTGTTTTGAAAACATTTAAGAAAGTTACTGTTATCATAGCGGGGACCCGACACATATCACTGAGAGCTGGTATCAGTTGTTTTTGGTACACAGCGAGCCGCTGGAGGAGGGTGCGGGCCCTGGCGCTGTGGCAGAGGCCGAAGAGCTCTCACAGGAGGAGGGGGAGGGCGAGCTGGGCCCGCAGGCTTTGGTGGTTGTGGGGCCTGCCGTTTTTTGGGTGACATCTGGGGGCTTGCAGCAAAAGAATGGGATAGTCTAGTTCCAGCATACACCAGTTGTTCCATTTTCTCCGAGAAGCACAGAAGTGGAGATGCTGGAGAGAGGGATAACGTGTCTTGCTCTGGTGTTATCGGAGGCTGTAATATGCTGTCCTGGATTTCCTGGCTGTTTTCCAGAAAGTCTTCCTTGGGAGCTGAATCTTCTAACAGTTGTAGTATGTCACAGTCTGTCTGTGGTGAGCTCTGTGGGCAGGGCTCAGCTGAGATTGTGTCCATCAGCAGAGGTTGTTGTGGCTGAGTGGTGTTATCATTGTCCTTGTGTGATGTGTCAGCCGCATGTCCATTCAGGTGCTGAAGTGAAGTCCTGTGGTCATTCATACCATGTCCAGGTGTGTGTGTGCCATTCAGGTTGAGTGGATTGGCACACACTGCAGATGGATGATGGAGGGAGAAGTAGATATTGTCCTTTAGCACTCTTGAACCAAGTTTGTTTGGGTGGAGCCCATCCTGTTGAAACAGTTGCCTCTGACTCCAGAAAAGATTGAAGTTGTCAATGAAGTTCACTCCTTTTATATTGCAGGTTTTTTGCAGCCATGTGTTAAGCCCAAGCAACCGTGAAAACCTGTTTGTTCCTCTTGCTGGGAGTGGTCCACTGATGAATGTCTGAACTTTCAGTCTTTCAAGTGTTTCAAAAAGTTCATTGAAATCCTTCTTAAGGAGTTCTGACTGCCCTTTATGAATATCATTCTTCCCCACATGAATGATGAGTCGATTTGCAGTCTTATGTTTCATCAGAATGTTCTGAAGTTCCCTGTTTACATCAGAAGTTGTTGCTTGTGGAAGGCAGCATGTAGTTGTGTCTCTGCTACTAATGTTTCTGATTATAGAGTCCCCCACTATCAGAGTCCTGGGCTCGGCTGCGCTCTGAGCTGAGTGCCGCTGTCTGCTCGACCTTGAGCGCCCGTTAGCAGGGTTAGCTACTGGCTGATTCAGTCTGTGTTCGATCACATTCATCACATTCAGGGATTCCTCATTCATTAATACTTCAAATCTGTTCTCAAGATGTATAGGCGGTGGTAGGAGATCAGTGTTTGCAATCCTTGTCAGAGCCGTATCTGGGGTAGAGGATGCTACTGCGGCAATGTGTGATGCTCGTGACAATCTGATGTTTCGAGTGCCTTTGGGTCTCGCTCCCTGTTTGTGCCATCGATTTGTAAGTCGATCGGTTTGTTTCTCTACACTCAGTATGGCCTGTCGAGGAGGACTAGATTCATGGGACTCACCGGCTGTATGCTGAGGGCGTCCATGATGAAGTTCTGTTGTATGTTCCGTCTGGTTTGGTGGTCCCACAAGTAACTTTGTTTCAAGAACTGCAATCCTTTGTAAAAGTCTCTGGCAGTTTGTGCAGCAAGTAGATTCCAGAGGAGGCATTTTCTCTTATCCTTATGAATGTAGGCAGTTGTGTTTTCTCTTCCCCGGAATGTAAGCTTTCAGTGGGAAAGCTGGTCGGAGACAAGAATTCTGCTTTTTTCTAGTAATCAAGCGTTTGAGCACTGTGCTGATTTGCTGAAGTTAAAATTAGGTGATAAAAGGAAATAAAATATAAAACTATAAACGATAGAGCAATAAAAAATATAAAAGCGATAGAGCAAAGCACGGAGCAGTAAGCAGGAGCGTCCGAACAGTAGCTGAGCAGGAAGTAGAATCTACTCACCGTACCGTGATCCAGCAGCCATGCCCACCTGGAGTCCTGATGTCCGGATCATCCGTCTTCGCCAGGAGAATCGCGCCATCGAGGATTATGTCGCGGAATTCCTCGAGCTGGCATATCTCGCGCAGATGAACACCCACTGCTTGAAGATCTTCTTCCGCGGGGGTTTGTCTGAACCACTCCGGTCCTGGATGCCCGAACCTGGTCCGCACGGGTCTTTAGAATGGTACGTTGACCTGGCCCTGTTGCGGAGTGGTTCCCCGTTTACTGTGGGCGAGGAGGAGAAGCACCCTGAACCCGCAGCATCCCTTCAGACCGCGCTCCACAAGCCCACGCCTCAAGTGAACCGAGTCGAGCCCGCTTTCCACGACATGCCTGAGCTTCTTCCCGCCGAGACCGCGCTCCGCAAGCCCGCACTTCTCGTCTGCCCCGCCGAGCCTGCGCCTCACATGAGCCCTGCCAAGTCAAGTTCCGAGTCAAGTGAGTCAAGTGCCGAGCCAAGTGAGTCAAGTGCTGCCGAGTCCAGTGAGTCAAGTGCTGCCGAGTCCAGTGAGTCAAGTGAGTCAAGTGCTGCCGAGTTAAGTGAGTCAAGTTCGTCTGCCGAGTCAAGTGAATCAAGTTCGTCTGCCGAGCCCAGTGAGTCAAGTGAGTCAAGTGCTGCCGAGTCCAGTGGGTCAAGTGAGACAAGTTTGTCTGCCGAGTCAAGTTCGTCTGCCAAGTCAAGTGAGTCAAGTCCGTCTGCCGAGTCAAGTGAGTCAAGTCCGTCTGCCGAGTCAAGTGAGTCAAGTTCGTCTGCCGAGTCAAGTCAAGTGAGACGCCGCCGCAGGAAGAGGAGGATTCGTTCGGTCGCCAGGCTCCGGTGAGCGTACCCAGACGCCTCGCCCTGCCGGCCCCGCCTCTGCGCCTCGCCCTGCCGGCCCCGCCTCTGCGCCTCGCCCTTGTCTTGTCTTGCCTGTTCTAAGTTACCGTCTGTATTATTAAAGTCTACTGCTGCATCTAGATCCGACTACCGCCTTTGCTTCCACGCAATTCGTGACACTATATAAATAATCTTGCCTTGCCTTTATATTAGAAATGATCTTGTTTTTTTTAGTTGACACTTTGTGAACATGCTATTTTTGTCTTCATTTATAAATATTTTATGTTCATAAATATATAGCAATACATGGCCAATGCATATATTGCAGTATATTGAAAAATATAAGCACTAGTTTCCCATATATGGAAACGTATTATGTAATCTTTTGCAGTATATTCCCAAATAGTTTTGTTCCGTAAGTGTATGTGTCTGCTCCATCAATGTATGCAATAGAGTTAGATAGGGAAGCATTCTGTCCCCCTTTCTTTTCAATGTTTATATGGACGAATTATTGAAGCTGCTAATCAGTGGTGGAACTGGTTGGATGGTTTGTAACAGTGTCATCAACTACTTAATGTACACGAAATGTGGCTCAGGATCTGAGGATCTTATCAGAGACAAATGGGGAGCAGGAAAACTGAACAAGGAAGACATGTGACAGATTAAACCAAAACAACAGGACATATGAACATGACTGTGACATTACACCCCCTTCCCGGTCATGGCCCGGTAGGCCATGGCGGAGAGGACCCTTCGGGCGGCCATGGCGGAGAGGACCCTTCGGGCGGCCATGGCGGAGAGGACCCTTCGGGCGGCCATGGCGGAGAGGACCCTTCGGGCGGCCATGGCGGAGAGGACCCTTTGGGCGGCCATGGTGGAGAGGACCCTTCGGGCGGCCATGGTGGAGAGGACCCTTCGTGCGGCCATGGCGGAGAGGACCCTTCGGGCGGCCATGGCGGAGAGGACCCTTCGGGTGGCCATGGCGGAGAGGACCCTTCGGGCGTCCATGGCGGAGAGGACAAGGGGGTAATCCATCGACCGGAAGTTGAAGCCGGCCGGTGCCGCCATCTTGTAGCAGAACTTCACTTGCGTTAGCATTTCCATTGACTCCCATTCATTTTGAATCACTTTGAAAGCGAATAACTTTACATCTGAGGCGTTTAAAGACTCCATTTGTCCATTATTTATTTCTAAAGAAACACGACAATGTATAAAGGGCTCCATTACCTTCTATGTTACATTATGGCCCCGTAGAAACAGTTTTTGTAAAAATAGGCTAACGATTGCGTCATAACCACTCGACTCTCTGTTGCGCTGTTCTAAAATTACCGTACAGACAGGAGGAGAAGCTCGCAGGCAATCGGGGGGACGTCCCGTCAAGGGAGAAGCCCATAGTCAAGTCAAGTCAAGTCATCCTCATTTATATAGCGCTTTTAACAACGTAGATTGTTTCAAAGCAGCTTTACAGAGATAAACATACAATTTAAGGTAACACAGATTGGTGTGGTTTTATAGCGGTTATTGAATAATGTTGTTTCCAATTTCAATTTCAATTTCAATTTCAATTTATTTATAAAGCACACATAAACACAACTTCCGTTGACCAAAGTGCTACCTAAATTTAGTTTTGATTGATTCACTTCCGTCGAAATGATCATTTTTTAATAATTAGGGGCCGCTAAGACGATGCTTTTCTCTTTAAACGCAAACCTGTGATAAAAGCTGATGGCGTTCACGTGCGCATTAAGAATTTATTCTATGGTTATGTGTGTTTGAATATATGTGTGCAGGTTTGTAATTCGCTACAAACCATGCCCAAACAAACTACTTGTCTTGCCTATAAATTTTGATGCAGAATTTTATTTTATTTTATCATTTCGGGTAGGGACGCGAAAACGGGAATTTCACAGCGCTTTATCTGTAGAGTGGAATGGGGATCCTCCATAGGGAAAGGCTAGTTGGCACTTCAGCACTGCGTTGTCATCGGGTCCAGGCGAAGGTCCTTCGTCAGATCTGGAAACGGCCTGGATCCAGGAGGCTGCAGGAGAGCCTCGGGATAAACAAAGACACTAAATTAGCGTAGATGCCATTAGCCGCGTTTCCACTGCCGGGATAGGGCCGGGCCAGAGCTAACAGCGAGCCGAGCCGAGCCAGTGGCCTCGGGCCTCCAGCACCGGGCTCGCGTTTCCACTGCCGGGCCAGTATCCCCACAGCGCTGCCCTAAACCCCGCCCTTAACACGCCTTTCTGGATCAGACGTCATACAACCCAACCCATTTCAGTGGGTATTCTGAATTTTTTTTTTTTTTTTAAGTTAGGAAGATAGCATGTATATTAACTCACCGGCCGTGGCTGCAATAGTGTCCCGAATGTCTCACGACCCAGCACACCGTCCATCATGGCTGAGACGACGGAGGAAGGAGCCATGGAGGAGGCGGGGCTGATGACTCCAGGGAGCCGACTGACGGGGCGGAGCAGGTGGTAGAGGAGACCAGGGTGGAGCTGGAGAGCCGACACACCTAGGCAATGCAGAGGGTCCGGTGGGACATGGCAATGTCGCCGGCTCTGGTGACAGAAGTGCAGGCGGGGATACAGAAAGGCACGGTGAAGGCAGAGGCAGTGAGGAGCAAAGGGGAACTGAGGGGAGTGAGGAGTCCAACAGAACCGAAGGGACAGAGGGATGAGGCGTAGCCAGAGGAGAGAAATCCAGAGGTGAGGGAAGGTCGACAAATAACCAAAGTGGATCCGGGGGGACCAGGGAGTCGGACGGAACTGGGGGACTGAAGGGCCACGGTGAAGCTGAGGGAGGTAAGGGCCAAGGTGGAGCAGATGGGACGAAGGGCCGAGGTAGAGTTCTGGTTGTGGAGGTTGGAGGTGGAGACGGGGGATCCACCAACCAAACTGGAGCTGCAGGCTGGCAGACCCACGGCAACTCCACCTCGCAGAAGGAGATAAGATGAGGGGCTGACAGACAGAGGCGGAAGATCATAGAGGTGGCAGATGGAAGGAGGTGGAAGAGGGGTGCTGGTGGGAATTCAGATTCGGGAACAGGCTCAGGTTCGGGGAGCACGACGTGAACAGTCTTTGCCTCGGCGGGCACGACGTGAAGCTCAGGCTCAGCAGATGTGACGTGAAGATCAGGCTAGTCAGGCGTGACGTGAAGATCAGGCTGGACAGGCGTGACGTGAAGATCAGCCTGGACAGGTGTGACATGAGGAACCCCTGGGGCTGACTGTGTCCCGGATGAGGCACGACACTCTCCAGACATCAAATGACGGTCGCCCTCCAGTCTAGTCCGGTGGTGTCTGGGAAGTCTATCGGCTGGTTGAATGTAGCCCCGATCCGGAACAAGGTGCACAGAGTCTCATCGTCTAAAACGCTGGTGACCGTAATGCGGCAAAAGCCCAGGGCAAAAGAAAAAAGTTTTTTGCTCTCCTGGACGGAGAGAGCCAGGACGATGAATTCGACCCCATCGTCCATCTTAGGGCAGTTGGTTGTTCTGTCACGGGTGTGTTGCGGGCAGAAGAAGACTCAGTCAAAAAGCTCCAATACAAACAATTTACTTATATATTACTCACAGGTACAGGCAGGATGACAGGCAGGATGACAGGCAGGATGACAGGCAGGATGACAGGCAGGATGACAGGCAGGATGACAGGCAGGATGACAGGCAGGATGACAGGCAGGATGACAGGCAGGATGACAGGCAGGATGACTCACATGCTCTAAAGCAGTGGTTCTCAAACCTGTCCTGGCGTACCCCCAACACTGCACGTTTTCTTTGTCTCCCTAATCCAACACACCTCATTTAACTCATCAGCTCATTAACCCGTGTGAGTATGAGCTAATAAGTTGAATCAGGTGTGTTTGATTAGGGAGACAAAGAAAACGTGTAGTGTTGGGGGTACGCCAGGACAGGTTTGAGAACCACTGCTCTAAAGACAACTAACAACCGACAAGGACAGACTGAACTGAAGGGAACTAAATACACTGATGACTAAATAGACTGATGAACTGAAGACAGGTGACACAGATGATGATAATTAACTAAACAGGTGAGTCAACTGAAGACAAACAAGGAGCGGGAAAACTGAACAAGGAAGACATGTGACAGATAAAACCAAAACAACAGGACAGATGAACATGACTGTGACATTTGTTTTTTTATTTTTTTACCCCATTCTCTGAACCAAATTCTTAATAGCCTAAACCAATTTGTCGAATACTGTAAATCACTCTCTTTCTGTAAAACATTAAACAAGTTCCGGTAGTTAAAGGGGTCATATAATGCCATTGTACAAGCTAATATGACTCTTTAGGGTCTAAATTAAAAGTTTGCAATATACGTTAATTAAAAAATCTCATTAGTATTGTAAGAAAACATTTATTTTACCTGGTCAAAAACAGCTTTGTTGTCAGCAGGCCATCTAAGTGCATATCCCTTTAAATTATAATGAGCTTTGCTGACTCCGCCCCTCTGTTCTGTGCGTACACCGTTTGTAACACAATAACCCAATAACTGTTAGTGAGTTAATCAAGTAGGACTTGTTCGTCAAAGTTTTCAGCCAGTAAACATGATGGTGTATCGGTCAGGACACAGGAATAAAGACGAGATGTAATTTCTTTTTCCTTCAACTGTATTGAGCTTCAGCAGTACTCATCAGAACATTCCAATATCCAGTGTTGTCATTATAGTCTGATAAAAAAACAAATAAATCACAATTAGGTACTGTCATTTAAACCGTTAGGCTACAGTATTTAAATCACTATGCAAAGTGAATAATAAATCCACACAGAATACAAATCAGGATCATCAAACATAAATATCTCAATAAACATTGCTATGTCCCTTTAAACATAATCTACAATTACATTAATGAGGATATCACTCTTTGGAAAGATATAAGGATCTTCACCTATCTCACTGACCAGTTTACATTACAAACTGTATTAAAGGGGTTAACAGAAGGAGCAATGCCGACACCCTCAGGCCAGACAAGGCTACTACACAATAGCGTCCACACATGGTCTCCTGAGCACGATATTAAATCTTAACTCAATGTTATAAATGTTACTACGCAACTTAGACATCAGAAAACTCACAAAATGTAACTTATTATTTCCTGCAGTTTTTTACAGCATGAACATTGTTCTTACACTAGAAATATCACTCATCACGCTGGGAACATGTTAATGCACGGTAACTCGACAATACAGAAACATAAATAGGCTACAACAAAGTGACAGTAACTTACTTCTTTGTCATTCACTCAACACGTGGAATATTGAAAGCTGGAATATTCCAGAGGAACTAAAGTTAAACTATACTATTGAACTTGAACGCGTTTGCGTTCCCAGTATAGACGAATCCGACGAGCGTTCTGTGTAGGCTGCCATCTTGTGGCGACGCCATTACTGAGCTGTTGTTACCAGTGTTTGGAATAACGGCGTTTAAAATAACGGCGTTAGGTAACGACGTTATTTTTTCAGTAACGGGTTAATCTAATTAATTACTTTTCCCGTCGTTACAACGCCGTTAACGTTACTGGACGTGAAATGCAATGCGTTACCACGGGCGTCAGTATGGTTTGCAATGTGCTGGCGACAGAGACGCATTCGGAAGTGCATTTTCAGAAGTCCTGGATACAAACTTGTCAAACTGTGCATCCTCTCTGCTCAACCCGTAAATAAATCCATCGATCCGCAAGTGTTGTTTGAATTCTTAAGTGGTCTAGTGGTAGATTGTTTGCCAAGCGTGTCAGAGGGTATGGGTTCTAATCCACGCTATAGTTTTTTTTCTCCCGTATCAAACCCGAATATGTTCATCAGTGGTTACATCCATATCAAGCAGGGAAACGTTTGTGTGCTTTTTACTTTTTGATTTCACCGGAATGAATAGACAGTCTCTACAACGGCGATAGATTGAAGAACGCGTCCGCATGAAGACTGCGCGCGCGCGTCACAAGAGAACAACTGCATGCAACTGCGGCAACGAGCGCTCAGATTGAGTTCAAAACCAAAACAATTTAACGCTAGATCTCTTATTTAATAGCGAACTAAATTAATGCTCTGCTAGTTAACTGGAGATGTTTTATTTATTTGTTTCAAAAAGTGCTGAGTACAAAATGACAAAATGAATCGTGTCCGTTACTAGCCTATCGATTGAATAAACTGTGTAATCCGAACCCACCCCTGGCTCACACAGCTAGTGAGGAGCTGGGTTAATAAGTACAGTGAAGTGCAGGATAAACCTCTTGCTGTTTGTCAACGTGCAATAAATATAGAAAGTTATGTACAAACACCTGTCTGTTCTACTCATTTCAACTGACTTGTGAAAACTGCTAAAAAAAATCGAAATTCTTTGACATATAGCAAAAAAAACTTTAACAGTAACGCAAATAGTTACTTTCCCTGGTAACGAGTTACTTTTAATATAGAGTAATTGAGTTACTAACTCAGTTACTTTTTGGAACAAGTAGTGAGTAACTATAACTAATTACTTTTTTAAAGTAACGTTCCCAACACTGGTTGTTACCGGTATGTAAACAAACCTCCGTGATAACGCACCCTCGATGACAGCTACAGCCAGGCAGAATGACTTGTTGGGTTGATGATATTAGACAGTGGCCTCCAGTCACAGATGAAGGTACAAACGATCTTACAGATTATTTATGAAAATAGCTTGGCAAGCTAGCTAGGCTAACGCTAGCTAACGAGGAAACTATAAAAAGATCTGTCCATTTGGCAACAATAAATAAATGACATCAAATAAACGAATTCATGTTTTTTATTTGTGTCCATTATTTATCTCATTTTCATGTTGCAAAAGTACAGATAGAAAGTATACATAATATCGACCAATTAGTGTTTTTAAACCATGGAAAGAGGTAAATATAACAGCAGGAGAACAATTATGTCACATAACGTTACACTTAGCTCAGGAAAGCCATTTAATGACCATAGCATGTTAATCACAGTCAAGCAAATCAAACATTAACAACAGACATAACTAGGTTGACCACCATCAAACAACCCAAATGTGGGACGATTATAAGTTTGTGTGGGACAATGTGGGACATGTTACCAACATTAAAACATAACCTGAAATGGGTATATAATGTCTATCTAACTTAATAAAAACATTTGTATTCTGCCTTTCAGCTGATAAAAAATACTTTGTTCTTTAATCCTTCTAGAAAACACCATTACACCACAATGTAACATAACATCTCTTTATTTGACATACCTTTTAAATTCATCATCACCGATCACAAAGGCAACAGGTATTATGCAGATAACTATTTTTTAAAACAGTTAAGTCCAACTAAAATCCAACAAAATAAATAATGAACAAATAAAATATAAAACAACATGAAAATAGTTAATTGACAGTCTTATATTAAGAATATATTAAACCAAAATATTTTTTTTTAGAAAGAATGTGATTTAAAACGACCACAGCAGGAACAAGTTGAAACATTCTCCATCACCAGTCATCCTCCAGCACCAGGCAGCACACTTGGCTGAAACACGAGAAAACAGCACATACCAACCAAATATTAAAGTCACATTATTCCATTCTGTAAAAATATACATATATTCTATATTGTGAAGAATTAATTTTACCTTACTTGTTCTTGAATTTATACTTTTTATTTGAACGAGCAGCTTCCAGTAGGGCCTTCTGCTTAAGTGCATAGCTGTAGAACTCTTTACAGCTGTATCCAAAGTTGTTCTTGACCTGAATTTCAGACTTGATGAGATCTACTGAGCACCGGTTTCGTTGGTCAGTCCATGCCGCCGTCATCAGGGAAAAGATTCTCTCCACAAATGCATTGGTAACAGGGATACTTAAGAGAAAGGATGCAATTGCAGTCAAATTTGGTGTATTTGTGCCTTGGAGCAAAGTCGACCACTTCTTAGCAAAAGGAGCTGTTGTCTTTACAATTTCCTGTTGGCGTGGCAAAGTAACACAGTATTCTTCATACAGTCCATCTATGTCCAGTTTTTTCTTCAACTGAAGGATTTCCACCACATCACAAAGATGGGAGAATGTGAACTCTCTCTTCAGCCCCAAGGCTGCAGCATTTTTTTGTCTGAAAAGTTGTACCATTTTTCAAGGTAGCTGAGTGCAGACTCGTAGAAATGGGAAAAATCCTGTTTGATTGCTGCTCTCTTTTGGTCTGTGAACCGTTGGAGAAAAGCACTGGTCTCTACACCAAAAAAGCTGTCCACTTGTCGCTGTTGAAGCTTTGTTCTGAGAGTGGACATAATTTCATATAGCTCACAGACAGTACGACCATCTCCCTCCAAAAGCAGAACCACCTCATGGAATATCTTCAGTCCATTATTGAGGAAGAACAGGTAAGCCTGTAACTCAAGAGGATGCCCCTCACTGTCTTGATCCTGTTTAAATAGTTTCCATAGCATCTTCGGACAATTTTCTTCCCCCAGTGACAAAAAATAAGCCTTGACTGCAGACCAGCTATCATTTAGCCTTGAGACAACAGGCCATATACTTAACCATCTTGTTGGTACGTGTCTCAGTAAAGCCTGATAATCTTCCTCCACAAATGAAAACATGGCTTTCAATTCTTCTGTGCGCTTTGAGGAAGATGAGAAGTGACTAAAAATCTTGTTGACTGTAGTTTCAATGTCTATTTCCAGTCTGTCTCCAGCATATTTTGCACAGTTGTGCACAATGTGAGCCATACAGTTTGCCTTTATAATGCCAGAGTTTTCTGTTTTTAGCTTTTGGAAAACAGATTTGTGTTTGCCATAATTTACACTTGCATTATCGGCAGTGTAAGCAGAAATCATATCAAGCTGTAGGTCATTCTCTTTTAGCTTGTTTGTTATCTGGCGGTGTATTGAAGTTGATGATTCGTCACTGTCTTCATAAAAATCGAGCAGCTTGCTTTTTAATCCCAGCTCTGGCGTCCAGTTTCTCAGTGACAGTGGGAAAAGTTTTGTACTGCCGTGATTTGACGCGTCGGAAGCCACAGAAAAAAAAGGCGTGTGTGTGATTTTTTTTCTCACACCTGGGAGCTGAACCAGCGGTGTTCTTAATTATCTTAAACAGCTTTCCAAAGAGGAAGGAGCAAGCACGTCTGTTATTATGGATGCTGCTTTCGTTCGACCACATGACATTTTCTTTGCAATCTCAGAGTCTGGGAAAATGACCGGAGCAAGCTTACTACCACAGTCGGAGGATCTGTATGATTGCGCATGCTGCACACTGTGATAAACACTGGTTACCTCAGCTGCTGTGATTTTATCAACCTGGCCATTCTCCTTGGATATAAGGAACGATTCCATTGACTTGGACGTTTCTTTCTGTTGTTCCCTTTTCTTGTGTGATTCGCATGTGCTGTGACGCCTAACGTCATATTCTCCTCCATGTGAAATAGAAAAGCTGCTTTTACATAGACTGCAAAACACTCTTTCGGTATCCCCTTCGATTGGCCTCACCCAGGTATATGTACTAGCCCAGTCTTTACTAAAAGAACATTTTCTCTTTTTTGTTGATATTATGCCGCCTTGTAAAATTTTAATTTACCGAATTATCCATTTGTTTTCTGACAGGGAACACATTAACAAATCACCGCTCCACATTTTGATTGACAGCCGTAACAACCTACCAGTGACCGTGTTTACTTCTTTCCGTACAACCATTGGATAGGATTTTAAAAAACGCCGTTGCATTTGTACTTCTGACGACGTGCTGTTAAAGGTGAAAAACTATGCCGCAAAATGAGTAAATAAAATGCTTTCTTAAAAAGGCAAAAGAAGGAAATGTGGTGGGTTCTGGTATTACACCCACGTTCCTGAAGCTCTCCCTAGTCTATTTATAGCTAGGAGACTTTTGCTGTCAGGTCAGATTTTGGATTACAAAAATCCTACACTAGCTTGTTTAGTTTATACCAGCAAATCTAGTGGTGTACATTCAATAATCATCATTACCCCTTAAAGAATTCATGCTTACCTCTCCAGCAGAATCTTAGGTGGGTCCTTATGGTTGTCCTTTTAGTTAGACGATGTAAACTTAGAATGCTCTTTTATATTGCTTATAGAACTGTCTTTATTGACTGAAGTAATAATAAATCAATGCTTGTAAGTAAGAAATGAAAATTTATTTGAACAAAAGATCAAAGTTACTGGTTACACAATAAAAATGATTGGTAGCAAAATATCAAAAAAAAGGTTACAAGTTATAATACTTCAGCATGTCCTAATACTGAGGGCAGTCCTCAGTATTAAGTTACAGTAAGGTTATTTTACCTTATTTGCAGTTCAAGCAGTATATATATGTATCAATTCAAATCATCCAAGTTGAAGAATACAGCAGAGCAAATAAAAGTTACAAAACTAGTCAGTTAATAAACTGAACGATTAGAGAGTAATACTCTAAGGATGCGTTCGATCACAAATCAAGAAAGCAACAACTCTAAATCCACATTACAGTCATATTTATACATCACCAAGACACGTATGAATCATCTGTTGGGTTTTTCCAGAGGAAATGAACAGAACTGTTTTCCAAGAAACGAGAACTGTGTTTTCCAAGAAACGAGAACTGAAACTGTCTCGTTTATGGCTGAGTCAGCGGAGGTTGTGTCTCCATCCTGGCATGCTTATGACCTTTTCGCTTGTGTGTGTGCGAATATGTGTTCGTGAATAATCATCAGGTGCGGTGTTTGCAGGTTCGCAATAGCTTCCAAAAGCCAAAGCTGCCACACCCCCTCTCGAAGTTGCAAACACATGTCACAATCAATAAAGTTCACAAAAAAGTTCATTACTAGGATAAAACATATCCAACGAATCAACGGGCATATTGAAAACATAAACACTAGGTACAACAAAATCCATACAACACTCATAAAATCTATAACGTAGGTCAGTTGTTGACGGAAGAACCCGTTCGTCATCCTTACATACTGTGCCAACAGACATTCTATCGACCTTCGATACCATTTACTATCTACTGGTGTCCAGGATTTGTCCAACTTCCTTGGGGCCTGATCCAACCTCATCAGACTCTCTGGAGATATGGCTATCTCGGTACCATCGCCCAATAAGCCCAAGCCCAACACTTTCGGTTCCCACTGGACCAGTGTTCGACTCTCCAGACACATCTGCATTTGGATCAGTAACAAGGATACAGACATTACGCCCATTTATTCGAGCTTGTTTGGAGCAAAAGCCCAACACTTCTCTATTATCCCAAAAGAGGGTTCGAATGTTAGCACAGCATGAATTCTGAGTCACCCAGTCTTCCTGCCCAATTGGAATCACATAATTCTCTGGCAGCTCAAGAATGAGCCATCTCATTTCAATTATGAAACGCATAGAAGCATAGGTTAAAATGTTCTGAGTGCTGTCTGGATCTGTACGATCCGCCCCCTCTTTACAGAAAGTAATATTTTTCCAATCAGACATGGTATAACCGTTCTTAATGAAGCAAGTTGGACACAAGTTCGTAATATCAGGACTTGTTCTGTTGTATATCATAAACTTAACAGGATAGCATTCAAACAGAAAACATTCATCACACATCATGCGAAGTTCCTCCGAAACCCCATGTTTGAAGTCATCTGAATCCTATCATAATAATGCAAAAGCAATATAATAACAAGAAATCAGTCACAAAATATTCTTAATTTGAACAACATATGTCAATGACTATTTTTAAAATAAAAAAAAAATATAATAAAAAGTCAGAACTGGATCCATGTACTAATAAAATTCGAAATATATCGAATGAGGTAGAAATAAATTTTGAACAAAACTATTTAAAGTCTTACACCAAAAGAAATAATAAAACAATCACTCGATTAAAATCTCACTTGAACAGAAATAAAAGGAATCATTGTTATAATAAGACTAAAGTCAAGCCTAAGCATAGTTATATAAGACTAAAGTCATAGTTCTTTTCCTTTGTTGTTATACCTTAACTCTAATCCAAAGAAAATACACAATTAGGTTGATCTATAATATTTGAAAATGAAAAAATAAAAATCAAACCCATTATTAAAAGGTGACATACAACCAACAGTTATATTGTCACCCACTAACTATTTTTGGAAAAAATTGTATACTACCATTAGTGAAACAACGGGGGGCCCCTCCCGCTGCCTCACTATAGGTCAGTAATAGGCAACTTGGCCAGATGTTTTACTAATATAGATTGTATAACCTTGCTCAATAGGATTATAAATAAAACCATCGAAAACAAAATAACCATCTATAGTAGTAAACAAATCAGAAAAAGAAAATACACTTACTTAATGAAATGCATAAAACTTATTAAATCTGATTTGATTCTCAACTCATACAATTTGTAAATAAAGGCTGTGGTAAATGTGATCATTTACAAAGACCCTCCATCATTTTCCAAAAGGCAGTATTGTCATTAATTCCCATCAAGATGGCAACCATAAATAACTTAGGTTCATTACAATATTTAGAAAATCCTACCATCAGTATTACCACGAAATAAAGTGCCGCCAATTTGATAACCAAAGGTCTTAAGACTGTATTTCGTAGGTAACTCAAAATAAATAGAAAACCATAAGTAACGACTGCTAAACCCAGTCCCAGAAATTTCAGCCAAAATAGCTCAATATAGCACTGGGCAAAATTATACCCAGCGAGAGCAGTGGCAAATAGCATCACTGCCCAAATCCCCTTTTTGCCAAATATCTTCAAAAATCTCGCACTTCTCAGAAGTTGTGAAATCCAAATTAAGACCAATGAAAAGTCATTAATAACGTTATAAAGGCTTAGGCTTAAGCACATCAATATAATTTGTTCAGCTCGCCGTTTAGTTAAAATTCCGGAAACCCAATACATCAATAAGCCTAAATTAATTAATGGATTACTTACGATATCTTTCACGTTTCCGTTACACGGCCAGCTAGATTTGATGTGATTGCCCGCCATCATCTCAACTTCTGTTGCGAATAATATTAAGTTTTTGAAAAGATCCGGTACCGAGCCAAGATTGCAGTTGATCCTATTCCTTTTCCGCACTCTTTTTATCATGAAGCTGACTGCTTAGTGCCCTTGTCGAGTCAGCTTTATCCGAGCTATTTTTTGAGGAACTAAAAGTGTCTTGTCATCCTTTCGGCCCCTTGCTGCAGCTAGTTTTCCGCACACCAATCCAAATTTCGTCAGTTTAAAAAGCAGAGCAAATGTCACAGCAAGTGCTGCAATCACCGAAAGGCATATTATAATTATTTTTAAGTAGTACCACGATTGAACAATTAGATCCCAAACCGAAACAGCCAAATCACCAACGCTGCTGACCACCCACAAGATAGCCCGCTTTTGTAGGGTCCAATAGACTGTCAGAAGATTGCCTGTAACAGGTTTATGCAATTGAGACTCAAAATCTAAGTAATATATCCAACTTGGTCCCATAGACATACCTTCAAGAAAATCGTCAACCGGCGAGAAGAATCCACCCAATTCAGATTCGTGGTTTACGAGTTTTGAAAAGGCACATTTTTTCATTATTTGATTTCGCACAATTAACATTAAAGGACCGGCTACAGTAATTAAACTGATATCATCGTGATATTTTTTATGGCCTACCCTCGTAGCACCAATACTCATCAGATTTTTAAACCCACAGAACATGTGTTCCTCATCATACATCCAAGTGACATTAGGACTGAACTGCGTACCTGGTGTTTTGACTGTCCATGAGTTGAACATTGCCGATGTACAGTAATGTTTCGTGCCCTGTATCCATAAATATTTCCCGTCCTCTTCTCTTCTAAAAGCAAATTTACCGAAACCCATATTCCATACATTAGATTTTAATTTTACCTCGTCATGAGCGTGTGAGTCCGGCCTCAAGCTGTGTCTCGAAAATGGTTTAGCCGTTCTGATGTCAAATTTATCAGAGGCCATAAGGACTTTAAAACCTGGAAATTTCATCATAGGCAGGTACTATTTGGTGTTCCAATAACCATGCGCGATAAGTTGTCTATGTTGTCCTACAGGCTTACCATTCTTATAATAAATCCTAATTGGAAATACACTTGTTCCGTTTATATGTTTAGGAAATGTGCGCCAAGCAACTGTATTGTTATAGATTCTATCTAGGCCCATAACTACAGGAAAAACATCCCACACACGCCAGTTTAGGTTAGACAGCCCAACCCATCGCAAACTCTTAATATTATGCGCATCGCTATGATTTTTCCAAATAATGGAGTTCGTGTGTGTCACTCTTACAGGTCTATCCCAACCCATTGAGTATAAGACTAAAGCAGACCTATATTGCTGATTCGTCACATTAAATAATATATAATCCATAATGCCTGAGACATTAGCGAGTTCCAAGCTTAATCCTGGCCTTGGAGCGTAATTCAAGGTCAAAGGCTGAAGTCTATTTCCTCCTACCCCATTCGCCCACAAGTTGGCGTTGATCGACCACGTAGAACGCTCGGACTCAGCTTTGACCATGTCATTAGTTCGATCTTGGGACATCATCCAGTCGTGCCACAATCTAATAATATTAATACCATGGTCATTAAATTCCTTTTCATTCCATCTCTTGTTACTATCTATATAACAAATCCATGCAGTTGTCTGTCCATAGTCAGCCCTGCAATGTTTGTCTATATCATACCAAAACTGATTCTCAGGATCTGTGTTTAAGGATTTATCTCTTTTTAAATATGGGCAGTTAGAAACACTTTCACATAATGCAATGGGCAGGACCCTTTGATCACATGATACCCACTCCAGCTCAACATATGCTGGTTTCGGCTTATTCTTAAATATTCCTAAAATCAATGCATAAGGGTTTAAGCCTTGCGGCCAATAACTTTTCTGTACAGGATCAGGGTTATCCTCATTGATCTCCCGTTGTTCTGTTTTAAGTGAGTCGTCGGCTGACCGACCACTACGCCCTGACCTGCCACCTATATTCATAGCTCTGGCCTTATCTCTGTCATCATGTCCTAACCAACTGGTTTTTATTATAGGGGTGACCAGCTTGGTCAGACAATCCCAGTCATATGTCTTTGATATCTTTAATAATTGGCTATTCCACACCCGACATGCACACTATCCGTTAAGTTAGCAACACCAGAAATATTATAGACTAAGCCCTTCAATTTCACATGAGTCTTGTTAAAGGCAGTAAGCCTATCCCATCTCACTCTGGTTTTATTTCTGGTCGTTTCTTGGCCATAAAGGCCAGGCCCTTTAGCTGCACTAATATTGCTAGAGCCTCTGCAATCCCAAAATGATTTATCTATATTTGCTATAAACCCTTTGAACATATTTCTTATCATTTTGGCTCCATAAATTTCGCCACCTAATTTAATGGTTTGTTTATAGCAGATTTTTGGTACGACTTTCTCAATTACAGAACAGGAGGCTACTTCAGACATTTTTGTTTCACCGACTACCGTAACTCCAAGCCCGATAACTACGATTGTTATCATGAGTACCGTCAGCAAAGCCAGCAGAAAAAGCCCTATCCGGCTCCGGTCCCTCCGCAGCTCCAGATACTTCCTCCCACGCTGGTCTCTGTGTTTCGCCATCCTGCTTCTGTAATACACAAGAGAGACGCAGAACAAATGACAACCTAAGCTCTCCCTAACTTCAATCTGAGCCAGCTGGACATTCTGCTCAGTGCATTAGGCAATGTAACAACAGCACTGGTGATTTTGATCCCCTCGATCGACTTCCCGACCCCCATAAAGTCTGAGGTTGTCGTCAAGCTTACAGTGAATTCCCATACTTCACTGTTCCTTTCAGGACTTAGTTTTTTACTTTCACCCTGTCTGTCCCTGTATAGATGTTCATTGTCCTTGCTCTCACAGTCAGGCTAGTTTCCAGTACATAGTGACTATATTGCCCGGGCATATACATTGGAAATTCTTCCTGAAAAGACATGTTTTTTATCATATCAATAATCAGGCTACTTATATTCATTTCCTTACACGTTCCATTGCTTTTACAGTAAACTGTCATGTCATATAAATCGGATATTCCTCCTGAAAAGACATGTTTTTCATCAAATCAACAATCATGTTATACAGAATTACTTCTTTAAACACACCATTGTTTTCATAGTAAATCATTACCAAGTCATATAATATCAACAATCATGTTATACCGAATTACTTCTTTAAACACCCCATTGTTTTTCATAGTAAATCGAGAAGTCTTTTTACTAACACAAGTTCCTTATGACCTCTATCCATAGGTCCAGGTTTTATGTCTCTTGACAAGGTTCTATTCATGACCCCACAATTTATTAAAGGAACCAAGTCTAATGGTATAGAATCACCTACATTTAGCAATCTATTCCCCATAAATGTTTTTTCACAGTCACAGACCAGAGCTAGAGGGTTCACTTCCCCTTCACTCGTACTCCTGTCATTTGACAAACATCCTAAGCTTGTCTCACTCTTCCGTGTCTGCCTCACACTTCTCATACTGGTCACTTTCACCAATTGTCTACCCAGTAATATTTTGCATTTAATACATTTCATTAGCTCACATGGGTCTTGGGATGTACATTTACACTCCCGCCCCCTGAGATTATAATGTAATGCGCAATCTGTAATGTAAATGTAATCTATAATGTAATACATTATAATAATACATTATAATAATATGTACCATATTATTAATACATTATAATAATACATAATGTAATACATTATAATGTAGTCTATAATGTAAAAGACAAGCACAATTGCCCGTAATGAGTTCATATTGTACTATTGTCCACATCTGTTTCTGCCTCCGGCACTGACCACAAACACTAACGTCTCTTATCGCGCAGGCCCCGATGGACCTTTCCACGCTATACCATTTAGGTAATAAAGTCAATTGTGCTCGCAAACGGGCTTGACTTTCACGGATTTCCCGGGGCCCCTGCCACAGCAAACTGGCCACTCCCTGGGCCCCACAAATAACGCAATCTGTTGGCTGACGCCTAACAGATGGAGTTCCTGTTATACAGTCTTTATGCCATATTTTGACTAAGAATGAGTCCCCAAAGTCTTTGAAAACTGCAGCTATGCCTTCCACTGGGCAGTTAAATTCCTGTTTAAAGGAGACTTTGTTGGTTCTGGACCCGTTCATAGTAAGATATTAATCTTTGCTTCCCACAAGATTCCTAATCGACCAGATTCCGTTTGCTTCTGATCTAACAGTGATATTAGAAGTTGATCCAACTACTTTATCACTTGGACCAGTTTTTGGGCTCAAATCTCTTATCTTTATCCTTTTAACAAGATATAAACTGTCTGGCCTACCTTGAACGGATTTTTGCTTGTATCGTTTGATTCTTTATTCGGGCTAGGTTTGTTGAACCTATAATTCTGATAGGGTTTAGATTCAAAAACCAGTTCTGATTTTTACAAACCTTTTAGGCTATTAACTACTACCTTGCATGTTGTTTGTGAACATGGGTAGATCTGCACCAAATTAGAACAATTGTCTACTATTACTGATAAGTAAACATTCTTTTTCTATTTTTGATTTTACCAAAATCATGATAACCACTGTTATCATTACTTTTCTACAATCCGGGCAGTTTAGTTTAATTTTATGATAGCTTGTTTTTAGATTCTGTATTATCAGGCCCATCTGTTTGCAGTAGGTCACCATATATTTTGTCGTCAGGTGATTTAGCTTATCATGCAGTTCCTGCAATAAATTTCCTTCACTCGATTTAGTAATGGCACGTATTCTAACGTACTGATCAATTTCTTTATTCCCTATGGCTGCGGGAGTCGTCTGAACTGTATGGCTGGTTTGATGCAACACTTTAGGTTTAGCTTTTTTATAATTCTCACTTATGCTTCTCCATAAATCTGCCTGGGCTAACGGTCTGCCCTTAGCGTTGAAGAAATTGTTATTTTCCCATGTTTCTAGATTACTCGTGAGACCTAAATAAACATATATTCACTATCTGTCACTAGAACACAGTTTTTATGTCTCTCTTTAGTCATGTGCGCTATTGCCCTCTCAACGGCTGTCACTTCTGCATCTTGTGCACTGTTCTCATTTCCCAGCTTCCCCTTTTCTCTGTAGATTATTTCTTCCTTTTAGCTTAATTAAAAAATCCCACTAAATCTGTCCTTTATCCGAACTTCCGTCCGTAAAATAATACATTTGTGCTTGGTTAATCACTGTTTTCTTATCTTTCTTCGGTGTCTTTAGGTTACGATTTTCTATTTGGTTGTCCCACACTAACTTTGTCCCTTTAGACCAAATAAACATCTGGACAAGCTTATATTCGGTAATCAAATTTTTAGCTTCTCTTGCTAATAAATCTATTCCCTCACCGCTCGCAACTACAATGATTTGTCTTTATGCCGCTAAAGACTTGATAACAAGTAAATTTTTGGCAATTGTTGCTAAGATTTCAACAGGTGACATATTATCATGTTTCTTATAGTTAGCTGGTTTTTCGTGCGAGATGAACATTACTGGAGATAAATGCTGAAACCAATGGTTTGTATAATATTATTATTAGACGTATAATTTGGTTAATATAATATAACTTTTAACTCTGACCTATTATCAATTTTGACTATCAGATCCTTTTCAGAATCTGCCCTGAACACAAAGCCATGTCAATAATGTCAGTTTTCACTCCCTACCGTTTCTCATCCCATTTAAAATCATCTCCTGCAGTTGCTTTTGTAAAGCACCTTTACTTTAGCACTGTACCCAGGTATTAGATATCTCACTCAATTTAATCTACTTAAAGGCTTTGTAATTATTTTTAGATTTGTAATTCTCTTATTTTTTAGTTCAGTCAATTTATCTTGTGTTGATTTGGCGATGTCTCGATCATTACCAGAGACTTCAAATTTAAAAAAATCAACCTTTTCTTTTCCTAAGTCTAACTAAGAAAACCAGCGTCTGCCAGTCGTCTAATAGTTTCTGGTAAAATTTTCATGTGTTCGTCTATGGTTTGCGTAGCATATCATCAATATAGACTGTACTTGGCAATCCTTCTATTATTTCTAATATAATTACCTGGAAATATAATCACCATTTGGGGATTTTACAGTATTCTAGAGGCAACCCTTTTATAAAATGTTGTAACCCTGCAACTGTGAAGTTTGTCCGTGCGCGACTCTCTTTTGACAATGCTACATCATGTGCTCATATTTCTCTGACAATTTTCCACAATCATTTTTGCTTTTAGCACAACTACTTTTATATTTTGCAAGTAAATTGCTTAACTCATCTTTTGCTAATAAGCTTGGAGTTATTACTCGAATTGTTTGAGCCTCCGGTTCGACAGTTTTTCATCCCTCTGATTTTATTATCTAACTTCTTATTGGTCATTTCTCATGAAGGTTGCATCTTTTAAAAATGTACTCTAGTATGCAATTTAACCCTTCCCATAAATATCGACGTTGGTTTCATTTCTTTACTGAAACCATACACCCTATACTGACCATCTAATTTTATAGCACTGTTAGGTTATTACGTTAGGCTGGTAATTTCCGCTCTTGCATTAAGCAAAACTTTATTCTTTTATAATAAACATATAAATCTTGAGTTTCCTCCTTCTAAATTAAATCAGATGAAATTGTAGCTTTTCCTGGGGTTACACTTCCCTATTTCTTCTCCTCTCTGCTGGTTTTGTTGCTTCTAACAGACTGAGCACTCTTTGGTTTCGTTTCTGCTTTTTTATTTCGTTTGGTTAACACGCTCTTTTTCTGCTCATCTGACATTTTTGCCCAAATTTCAGGCTCAATATATTTATCCTTTTTTATAGGTTTTTGTTTAGACGTAGTTTTACTCGGCCCTTTAGGTTTTTCGTTCTCTACTTTATTTGGATCGTTACGACCTGTCCCTATCTTATTTTTGTCAACTGACCCATTTGGCCTATTTGATCTATTAAAGTTAGCCCTTTGTCTGTCTCGATCACCTTCTGTTGGCCTGTATTTGTTTTGAACTGAATTTTCTTTTTGTCTACCTCTGGTATTGCTTTCTCTGTCATACCGAGCAGCAAACTCCGAAAGTTCAGCCCAGTCAGTTTCCGACCCCCAGCTGGCTATCTCTCTACAACCTGGTAAATTTTTTGCCAGCTTTTTGAGCTTTGCTAATATCTGACTTTCCGTCCAGCCTAATTTAGCTTTTCTAGATAGATAGGGCCAGAAACCTATCGACCTCACTAAGTCTACTTCTTTTTTAACTTCAGCCTCCTCATCTATCCCTATCACGTGTGAGTGATGATCCATTACGATGTCCAACTCTAGCTCTAATCCGGTGGGATATTTAATCATCTGTTCAATGAGGCTAGTTGACGCTCGTAAAGTTTTTCCTATGTCAGCGATCATTTTTGCTCGGGTCATTACGTCATTTTTTGCTCCTGGGAAACTCATGTTTTGTAACAGTTGGATTGCTGTGGCGCTATCACCTTTAGCACGCCTTGGAGGCCCTCGCCTATGTTCAACGGTCTCCCCTCTCCCCTCTGTCACAGAATCCTTTTTCTCCCTTTCCTGCCTAGCATGCCATGCCACAAGAGATAAATCTATTTGCGTTGCTACAGGAGGGAGCGGAGTTCCCTTTTGGCTTCCTGCGTCTGAATCTGAGTCAGTGTAGCCAGAGCTCGGCTCAGCATCTGAAAAATGCACTTCCTCTTTTACTCTGCACTCATATTGTTCTCTAAAACCCTCATCTTTTAAGATCTCTCTAACAGCTATTTTATCTAACTTACTTTTTTCATTAGAGTTTTGCTGTTTTCTCGGAGCTTTAACTTTTTTTAGTTGTCGTTTTTTGATAAACCGACTCTCTGAGCTTCCAAACATCATTTATGGTTGGTTCCTGTTCTTCCTTTCGATCTTCATCTAATATTAGATGACAAAGTGATTTTTTAATGCAATCTAATTGTTCTGCTAGCATGTCTATTTTTGCCTTAAAGCTAGTTTGCGGCATATCGAGTATCTCGTCAGCTGTGGGCCCGCAGGCTAACTTAATTAATTTTTTGTCTGTTATTTTAAGCGCTGACAGATACTCTTCCGATGGAGCGAGCTCCAGACCAGGGCAGGTCAGAAAAACCCTGCCCCCCAACTTGTCATATTCTCTCTGATGAGAGCTGCTTCGCCTCTTGTGAGATCGATTTTTAGATTTTCTGTAATTACTCTATTTCGACGCAGTATTTCCTCATCTTCTGAGTAATCTTGACACGAGCTATCACCTGTCTCCCTCACAGGAACCCTGTCTTTTTTTTCTTTCTTTTTTCTGTGGAGGTTTTTGACTGGTTTAAACGCCGAGTTTTTATTTTCCCATAGTTCCCCGGTTAAAGGGTAGAATTGGGTCAGAAAATCGCTATGTTTAGGTCTCGTTCCTCACTCGGTCGGTTGATTTTTATATTCTTTGTCAATACTGTCATAATCACCTCCCTCTGCCCCCTCTATGTCGGTATGCATTGACAGGGACGGTGATTCGGCCTGGATCAGGGCTCTCTCGTCCTGAACGCCGTTTCTAGTTACTCTTATCTGTTTACCTGAGACTAGAGGCACAGTTGTATCCTCTTCCCCAATTTCTACAGTAACTTTATCACTTTGACTTTGTTTTCCCACGATTTTTACAAGGTTGGCTAAACCCTCAACATTAGAAGTATACAACGTACTATCATTAGCTAACAGTTCTTCATTCCCTGTTTGCCCTGCTTCTTGTAGTCGCTTAGTTAACTGATCTTGTGGGAGCAATATAACATCTGTTATTTTTTGCATGACTGTCTATTCCGTTTTATATGTGAAATATCCTTCTTCAGGAGGTATTTCGAGTAATCAGCTATTTGGGTATGAGGATCTATTCAGGTACTCGGTTTGGTCCTGTAGCGCTATTCCTCTAGACTGATACCCTTACGGTGCTTAAACCATATATCTGAGACGGGCGTCCCCATAACAGGTATATGGTCCGGTTTCCATGAAGATCACTTCCCTAGTGACTTCCCCTTTGCACCTTGAGACTGTCTGGGCAGGCGGATTTTAATGGCAGTTTTCCAGTTTTGATGATTATCGTTCCCTAGGATCCAAACTTATTAAATTAATAATAATCGCGGATCCCGGACGAGCCCCCATGTGGTGGGTTCTGGTATTACACCCACGTTCCTGAAGATCTCCCTAGTCTATTTATAGCTAGGAGACTTTTGCTGTCAGGTCAGATTTTGGATTACAAAAATCCTACACTAGCTTGTTTAGTTTATACCAGCAAATCTAGTGGTGTACATTCAATAATCATCATTACCCCTTAAAGAATTCATGCTTACCTCTCCAGCAGAATCTTAGGTGGGTCCTTATGGTTGTCCTTTTAGTTAGACGATGTAAACTTAGAATGCTCTTTTATATTGCTTATAGAACTGTCTTTATTGACTGAAGTAATAATAAATCAATGCTTGTAAGTAAGAAATGAAAATTTATTTGAACAAAAGATCAAAGTTACTGGTTACACAATAAAAATGATTGGTAGCAAAATATCAAAAAAAGGTTACAAGTTATAATACTTCAGCATGTCCTAATACTGAGGGCAGTCCTCAGTATTAAGTTACAGTAAGGTTATTTTACCTTATTTGCAGTTCAAGCAGTATATATATGTATCAATTCAAATCATCCAAGTTGAAGAATACAGCAGAGCAAATAAAAGTTACAAAACTAGTCAGTTAATAAACTGAACGATTAGAGAGTAATTCTCTAAGGATGCGTTCGATCACAAATCAAGAAAGCAACAACTCTAAATCCACATTACAGTCATATTTATACATCACCAAGACACATATGAATCATCTGTTGGGTTTTTCCAGAGGAAATGAACAGAACTGTTTTCCAAGAAACGAGAACTGTGTTTTCCAAGAAACAAGAACTGAAACTGTCTCGTTTATGGCTGAGTCAGCGGAGGTTGTGTCTCCATCCTGGCATGCTTATGACCTTTTCGCTTGTGTGTGTGCGAATATGTGTTCGTGAATAATCATCAGGTGCGGTGTTTGCAGGTTCGCAATAGCTTCCAAAAGCCACAGCTGCCACAGAAAGCATGTTTTCTTAATATGATAATTAAAAACCAACAGACTGATGACAATGCGGGACATTTTCTCAATATGCGACGTGCGGGACAAGGGGTGAAAATGCTGTGCGGTACAATGCAAAGCGGGACGGGTGGTCACCCTAGACATAACAGTAATGTTACTAACGTTACTGCCCCAATGCGCCCCTTCTGTTGCTTTAAAGGTATTCAAGAGTATTTTCTCATTCGCCTGGCATCCGATGATCAACAAAATGCTTTGTTTTCTTTTAAATCTTTTCCCACTCGATATTATAAAAGTTATAACAAGTTAGTGACAGTCGTAAATCAAGTTATACAACGTATATACAAGTTAGTGACAGTCGTAAATCGCGGGCTGTTTATTCCAGTGGACGAAAGTTGCAACTAAAACAATAGGAGGCAATGGCGCAACGCTACCCTGCAACAGCTCAGTTATGGTGCCCGCTTACTTCCGGTAGTTTCGCCGGATTCGTCTATAGGGATCTTCACCGTGATGTCACGACGCGGCACATGCGCTCTGGTTGGCAAAAGAAAAGAAATGGCTGCTTGCTGCGCAGCGCAAACCGGTGCAAACACAGAAGAAAAATGGTTGTATCGTGCTGTGTGATCGGCTGTGTTAACAGGTTTGATAAGAGTAACCCCAAGAGGCCGTACCTAAACAGCCTGAATCAAGAAGAAAGTGTCACAATGATGAGTCAAAGATCCAAGTGCAAGTAAGCAGTTTATTAGATGACAGGTTGAACAGGAAAATACTCAAAACGCCACTTAAGCAGGCGGGCGACTTGGAATACACAACTCCGATCTGGAGACGAGAGACTGTCTACGATGCTCAGGATACCACTTGAAGGTAGGTGAAACAGGACTACAGACAATCTCCCACTCAACTGGCTGCGCAGGAATCACAGATAAACTCTGCAAGGAGAAACAAGGATACAGGAACTGTGAGAGAGACATAAACATGAATGACGAACCGACATCAAGCACAACCAACTCCAGCTAGATAAAGACAGCAAACAAGCATTAGTGATAAGCTGCAGCTGAAAGGCTGATTGAGTAATCAGCTGGTGATAAGCAACAGATCGGCAGTCACACCCACAAACCCCACATCTACAAACACACCAACAGAAACTCAGAACAAACACCCGGATTGATGAACCGTGACAGAAAGCTGTGGATTTCTGCAATTAGGCGTCTAGAACCCAGCGGACCACGATCGCATCTGCTACCTCCATTTTGTGTTAAAAATTAAAACTAATTTTGTAAATAAATGTTACTAGTAGGTTCTATCGCATTGATGGGTTAATTAATGAATGAATAACTGTACAAAATACCTTGGAATACGTGTCAAAGTTTTTGTTTACATAACTTTTTGTGTGCATGTTAGTGTGACTGAGCAATAATAACATTGATTATACTTCCATGGTGTGAGCATGTTGTTGACAGTGCAATTTACCAGTTATCCTTAGTGTTACGTCTCTAGATGGTTAAAGGTATGAGGAAGACGTACATAATATAATGTAAACACTTTCCTATAGTTTTGATCTCTGGGGAGTATTGTGGGCGAATGAATCAATGACAACAAGTTACTGCAAACGGGTGGTTCGCTTTATTTTCAATACACACAATGACTAAATGGAAACAAACAAATCAACTTATTTACAGCTATATACAACTTAAGAAAATAATTGAAGAAAATAAATGATAATAAGAATAAGCCACAGAGAGAAAGAAAATGAGCGGTGCTAAACAAACAAAACAACAAAACCAAAACACTCAATTACTAATCCCCCCACTCTCTAAACTCACTGAAAACAAAACAGAAAGTAAAGAGATCTTCAGCGCCATAACTAAAACTTCACTAACTAACCAAACAAAAATTACATAGAGTTGCACACGCTCCTTCCCTAGTGTGTTAAACAATGGTACTTCTAAATGCATGTACAATGTAGGTCACGTGACGTACTTCCCTTTTCTCTTCTCTCCGGGCTGGTGCCAATTTGAGATCAGAGCAATCCTCAGTGAACAAACACACTCAGACTAGTAGGAAGACAAGCAAGTGAACCACCACAAGGTCAGTACTTCTCAGCAACAACAATAGTACAAGCCAACAAACAGTCCAAGCTCCTCCTCTTCCGTTCTCCCGAGGGCCTTATATCAGAACAACAGCCGATGATTGGTTGTCTCCGACCAATAGCAGCACCTACAACTCAAGGATAGCAGAGAGCGGGAAAAACAGGAAGAAACCAACAGCAGAGGGAAGAAATGGAGCAACTAATAAACAAAAAGGGGAGGGAAGAACATGCTAGCACGTAACACCCCCACCCTTAAAATTAAACATTATACATATAATGTTTATATACTATACACAACCCGACACACAAATTAAGCTCTAGAAAGAGCATCGGCAACCACATTTTCCACTCCCCTTTTGTGCCGAATCTCAATATTATAATTTTGAACTACAAGAGCCCATCGCATCAGCCTTTGGTTTTGATTGTACATTCGACACAAGAACGTAAGAGGGTTGTGATCGGTGTACACAACTACAGGATACGAAGTCGACCCAACATATACTTCGAAATGCTGTAATGACAACAACAAAGCCAAAGCCTCCTTCTCAATTGTGGAGTAATTACATTGATGTTTGTTAAATTTCTTAGAGAAAAAGCAAATTGGGTGATCGATACCTTCCTCGTCCTCCTGCAACAACACAGCACCGGCTCCAGCTGCGCTTGCGTCCACCTCCAACTTGAAGGGTACAGAAAAATTAGGGGCAGACAACACAGGAGAGCTACATAGTAAATGCTTGATGGTTTCAAAAGCACACTGGCTCTCGACTGACCAAACAAATTCTTTTGCGGGACTGAGCAAGTCTGTCAGGGGTTTTGCAACAGAAGAAAAATTCCTACAGAAACTTCTGTAATACCCTGCCATTCCTAAGAATCTTCTCAACTCCCGACGAGTAGTAGGTGCAGGGAACTCTTTAATGGCATCAACTTTGGCCTCTACTGGACGAACTTGACCTCTTCCCACTTGTTTACCCAAGTATGTGACCGTAGCTTTACAAAACTCACACTTAGCCAAGTTCAAAGTTAATGAAGCCTCAGCAAGTCGTTGAAAAACCACGGACAACACTGACAGGTGTTCAGGCCAAGTAGACGTATAGACAACTAAATCGTCTAAATATGAGCTACAGTTAGGCACATTTGCCAATACTGTATTCACTAACCTCTGAAAGGTCGCAGGTGCATTTCTGAGTCCGAACGCCATAACATTATATTGCAGGAATGAGTCTGGAGTTACAAAAGCAGAGATGTCTGATGCCCTTGGTGTCAAAGGCACCTGCCAATAACCCTTAAGCATATCTAATTTTGTAACAAATTTAGCAGAACCCACATTGTCAATGCAGTCCTCCATCCTTGGCAATGGAAAACAATCTGGGACTGTTACAGAATTGACTCTGCGATAATCCGTACAAAATCGACTTGTTCCGTCAGCTTTAGGAACTAGGATACATGGAGAGCTCCACGGACTCACGCTGGGCTTTGCAAGATCCTCCTGTAACAAATACTCAACCTCTTTCCTCATTGCAGCCCTCTTTGCAGCATTCATCCGATAAGGATGCTGCTTAATGGGAACAGCATCGCGGACATTAATGTCATGATAAAGCACATCAGTTTGCCTCGGTACATCCCCGAAAATCTGAGGAAAACTTTGAATCAATGCCACAATGTCTACATACTGATCCTCTGTCAAATGACACAGCAACTTAGAAGGATCAGCTAAAAATCTCAGAATTAGACAATGGTGTGAAGGGTAACGGGTCAACCTGTAATCTCACCTCATCAACATCAAACTCAGCATTAACAGGAAATGATGGTTCTGTCTTACAGCTCACGGCAACAGACGAAATCACAGGCCCTGTGTTCTCCTCTGAACAGTGAGATGCTTCCTTCCTGGAATGATAAGCTTTGAGCATATTGATGTGACACACACGTTTCTGCCTCTTACGATCAGGTGTTTTAATGATGTAATTCGTGTCATTTTGTTTACCCACTACCTCGTAAGGACCAACAAAACGTGCAGACAAAGCAGACCCCGTAATTGGTAACAACACGAGCACCTCATCACCAACTGAAAATGATCGTGACACTGCTGCCTTATCAAAATGCTGTTTCATGCTAGACTGAGCTTCAGAAAGAGCTTCCTTGGCACGAGCACAAGCTTCATGAACTCGTTCACGAAAACGAGCCACATACTCAAGAATGTTCTTTGTAGGACTCAAACTGTCATCCAGACCAAGCATTTGCTCCTTAAGAACTTTCAGTGGTCCTCGGACACTATGTCCAAAAACCAGTTCAGTTGGACTGAACCGCAAGGACTCCTGAGTGGTTTCACGAACAGCAAAAAGAACAAGTGGCACACCCTCATCCCACTCATTCCCTGTCTCCCAACAATATTTCTTCAACATAGACTTAAGAGTCTGGTGGAATCTCTCGAGCACACCTTGACTCTCTGGATGGTAAGGACTGGAAGTACGGTGACGGACACCCAGTGAACTAAGAGTTTGTGTGAACAACTTCGACATAAAATTTGTGCCTTGATCTGTTTGTACCAACTTGGGCAGACCAAAAGTAGAAAAGAACTTCACTAATGCCTTAACGACCGCTTTGGCCGTAATTTTCCGCAAAGGCACCGCTTCTGGGTAGCGAGTCGCCACGCACATCATCGTGAGCAAAAACTGATGTCCAGTCTTTGTTCTCGGCAATGGGCCGACACAATCCACGATCACGTGCTCAAAAGGTTCACCGAGCACCGGAATTGGAACTAATGGCACGGGAGGAATTACTTGGTTTGGCTTCCCCATAACCTGACAAGTAGAGCATGTTCGACAATAATCAGCAACATCCCTTTCAACCTGGGCCAAAAAAAATGACGCAACACACGGGTGTATGTCTTGGTCACCCCTAGATGTCCTGACATAACATGGTCATGGGCGAGTGAAAGCACATGTGCACGATACTCTACAGGCACAACTACCTGACAAACAGTAGAACACTCCACGTCATCAACTACTCTAGGCCGCCATTTCCGCATTAACAAACCATTTTCGATGAAGTATGTTGCATCCCCTTTAACATTAGACACCGCATCAAAGCACTTCTTTAAAGTTTCATCATCTCGTTGAGCTTTGATTAACTTTTCATGACTAACAGGTAACGAAGATAACGGATCACTAACCTTTTCTTTCTCTGTTTCCTGAGGCACATGATCTCTGACCACATCACCATCTGTACACATAAACGTGTCGTCCAATGTAAACTCTGTCCCCATCTTCTTAATCTGAGCACGAGTAAACACACAGGCCGGAAAAGCCTCAGGATACTTCAAAGTTAAATCCTCTGTAACAGAAGTAACCACAGGTTTGTCCAACACTTCCAACACTGGCAGCACTCTACCCCCAGCCAAGTCGTTGCCCAAAATAAACTCAACACCAGGCACTGGCAACGCAGGTCGCACACCGACGTCCACAAAACCTGCAACCAACTCAGTCTGTAAATACACACGATGCAATGGCACTTTCAATATGTTCATGCTAATACCTTGCACCAGGATACTGGAATCCAAACAGGACTTCTCTGAAAATGGCAGCACATCCCCACGTATAAATGAACGTGCAGTTCCAGTGTCTCGCAAAACCCGAATCTCAACTTGATCATCTGGTTGGCCACTGAAAGATACAAAACCTTCCAACAAAAATGGTTGGTAAACAGAGTCAACAGATACTGGAATTGTTTTAACCAAACCAACAGGGTGTGCACTGGAAGAATTCTGCTGTTTCCTTTTGAGTACTGTACAATCGGCAATTACATGACCCATTTTGTGACAATAAAAACACTCGCGCTTTTCTTTAGCTGGTTCTACCCTTGTTTTAGTTGTTACCGTATGCGGCGGACATGTAGAACCATTTCTATCACTACGCATAGTACTACTAAACACATTTTTATGAGTCAACGTAAACTCGTCCGCTAGTACAGCAGCCGCAGACAGTTTCATCACCTTCTGTTCATTCAAGTACAAAACAATGCGTTCAGGCAGACACTTTTTAAAATCTTCAAGGAGCACTAGTTCACGCAAGGAAGGAAAATCATTAACATGACTCGAAGCGCACCACTTGTCAAACAGAACCCCCTTCTCACGTGCGAATTCAACGAAGGTCTGATTACTACTCTTCCTATGATTGCGAAACTTCTGTCGGTAAGCTTCCGGCACCAATTCGTATGCGTTCAGAATAGCTGCTTTCACAATGTCATATTTCAGACTATCTTCTATAGACAAAGTAGAAAAAACTTCCATGGCTTTTCCCACAAGCCTACACTGCAACAGCAATGTCCAAACATCCTTTGGCCAATTTAACGAAACAGCAATTCTCTCAAATGCACCAAAATAACTGTCCACTTCCATCTCCCTGAACAACGGCACCAATGAAATTTGTTTACTTACATCAAACGCAGTGGTAGAGAAACCACGCTCTGTTGAATCTTTGCCAACTGAATCAGAAGCAAGCAGGCCAGTGGACCTAGATGAGAGCTTCCCCTCCTCTAACTCCAAACGGCGCAGTTTCACTTCTTTATCAGCCTGGATCTCGAGCCGCCGGATTTCAAGCCGCAGATCAAATTCAGCTCGCCGAGCATGAGCTCGGTCTTCCGCCTCCATGCGTATTCGAGCAAGACGAACCTTTACGTGTGCGCTCCCACCAGAACCTGATGTATACGGGGAGAATGGCTCAAATGGGGGTAAGCCGGTTTTAAACCTCAGCCTCCGCGTCCGCCTCAACAAGCTTAACCTCCTCATCGTCAGCCTCCGCAAGTTCACGTGTCGTCATTCCCTCACTGATTTGATCTGCTTCTTTAACCGACTCAGGCACACTCAAAACATTTAATTCCGAAAGACCGTCTAAAACGACAGTTCTAATCTCTTTTTTCAATGACTGCCGACGAACTGAGATTTGGAAGTGTTCAGCTATTTCCAAAAGATCATCTTTACGACATTTATCAAACAAGTCTAACGACGGATTCTCAATAAATCTCTGTGCATACGCGGACATCACGAAGCTTACAAACAAACACTACACAAAGCTTTATGCTACGATACTGACAACACTACCAGTCACTTGAGTCCATCCACCACAAATACTCCCAGAGTAAAACAAGGGATTATGCCAACTACCGGATCTTCCTCATTACTGAAAAAAAGGATCCTGGACGAGCCCCCAAATTATGTTACGTCTCCAGATGGTTAAAGGTATGAGGAAGACGTACATAATATAATGTAAACACTTTCCTATAGTTTTGATCTCTGGGGAGTATTGTGGGCGAATGAATCAATGACAACAAGTTACTGCAAACGGGTGGTTCGCTTTATTTTCAATACACACAATGACTAAATGGAAACAAACAAATCAACTTATTTACAGCTATATACAACTTAAGAAAATAATTGAAGAAAATAAATGATAATAAGAATAAGCCACAGAGAGAAAGAAAATGAGCGGTGCTAAACAAACAAAACAACAAAACCAAAACACTCAATTACTAATCCCCCCACTCTCTAAACTCACTGAAAACAAAACAGAAAGTAAAGAGATCTTCAGCGCCAAAACGCCATAACTAAAACTTCACTAACTAACCAAACAAAAATTACATAGAGTTGCACACGCTCCTTCCCTAGTGTGTTAAACAATGGTACTTCTAAATGCATGTACAATGTAGGTCACGTGACGTACTTCCCTTTTCTCTTCTCTCCTGGCTGGTGCCAATTTGAGATCAGAGCAATCCTCAGTGAACAAACACACTCAGACTAGTAGGAAGACAAGCAAGCGAACCACCACAAGGTCAGTACTTCTCAGCAACAACAATAGTACAAGCCAACAAACAGTCCAAGCTCCTCCTCTTCCGTTCTCCCGAGGGCCTTATATCAGAACCACAGCCGATGATTGGTTGTCTCCGACCAATAGCAGCACCTACAACTCAAGGATAGCAGAGAGCGGGAAAAACAGGAAGAAACCAACAGCAGAGGGAAGAAATGGAGCAACTAATAAACAAAAAGGGGAGGGAAGAACATGCTAGCACGTAACACTTAGGTAAAACAAGTAATATTCGTAATTATGACTTACTTATAGACATCTAAAGATTTGTACGCCTTCATCGACTCTGGTAAACATAGATGGCGTGTCGATGAGATACAGGTAGATGTCGCCGAATATCAAATCTTGCTGGGCTTTTGCTCCAATTCTCACTCAGGTGATATGAATCAGACAGAGAACATGAACCCTGGTTATATAAAAGTGTAACCTTATATCTCCTTTTAGCTTCTTCGGACAAAGAATTATCATATGCTGACAAAACACAGGTAGACTGCTGCATGTTTTGCTTCTTTCTGCCAACCAGTTCGCGGCCATGCCCATATTGTGACGTCACATTTGACTCCGGCTAATGCTGCGTTCTATTATAGCCAACGAACCGACTCGGACCTCGGATATGACGTCACGTCCACACTTCAAGCGTTCTATTATGTTTTGCGCGTCCGAGTCGAGGAAAAAATGGACGCCACTAGGGCTGTGTATCACCAACAATGTCACGATACGATACGCATCACGATACTAAAGCCACGATACGATACGCATCACGATATGGATCAATTTGGAATTAAAATTTCTTTTGAGCTTTTTAGTAACAGTAAAATCTGTTTATTGAATAACCAGTGTTATAACAGTTGTGATAATTGTAAAACAATTTAGTTTTTGTCATTAAAAAACAATTAATTAAATAAATAAAAAACTTAGAATGGCTCTTCCTTCTGCTTTTAAAGTCTGCCTCAATAACTGAAAACTGATAACTGACAATTATAGTGACACTGAAGCATATCTACACTGCTCAATGACTAAACAAAACTTAAAACATTTCATAAAAGCAAAAATGGTAACAACTTAAATTTAACTTAGTTTTCTCAAACTCTTTTAAACACCTATTTAACAATTTGGTCTTAAGTGTTGGAATGTGCAACAAACAAAGTAATTTCTCCTACGTTGAAATCATTTTAAATGATTACATTTTCAGATTTTTATGCAGAAACATACAATTGATTGACATGCTCATGGGTAAGAGAGTGATCAGAATATCTAGCTTAACTACAACTGGGGAATTGCCGTTTCTGTTAAAAACGTTTATGCTTATTTAAGACATAACCAACTGTGTTTAGAGGATACTTACTGAGACCGAATCATTTTGCGTGTTTTAGTCTGTTAAAGCGATATAATCTCGCGAGCTGTATGTGAGACGGCTTTACTAGTCTATGTATGCACGCAGAGAAAAACAACTCTCAGAGTGCGCGCAAGTACTGAATAGTTTAAAATCGTTCGCATGTTTAAACTGGTAAGACTTAAAGACGTGCAAATGGTAAACTTTATTCACGATGCAATATGCAAGTGAATATTGTGTCCCGACTCCTAAACGCGAGCGTGTAGTTTCACCGGCTGCAGCGCTTGACGCTTGCCTTGAGCAGCCCGCTTTGAGAGACGAGAGAAGACGCAGCACCATTGAACTCACGCTGTTTGTGAAATTGCGTCACGAAGAACGTTTTAAAATGACTGATTTGATTTATAATCTGTGTGGATTCATTTACTAATACAACCGAACCTACATGCTAAAGTGAATCAATGTTTGCGGGAATGATTAAATTATGCGCAATAGCCTGCCGCACAGAAATTCGAGCCCTAAATTGGCTACATTCAAAACCACAACAGTATCGATACGGAAGCTGCTGTATCGATACGTGCATCGCCAGGATTTCATGACGATGTATCGCAGTATCGATATTCTGAGCACAGCCCTAGACGCCACGCAGAAAGCTGTTGTAATGGTAGCACTGGCCGAGTACCAGTGTAAAAACATATTATGACTACACCTTATTAAAACGCAGCCATTTGAACTTTAAAATGTTCACTTTATTTCATGTTTTTCATGTTAATCTTCTGTTAGCAACGCTAGCAACGTTAGTAATTGCACTCACAACAACCGATTCCCATACCTACAGGGGACGCAGTAATACGAGTGATTATAATCGTCATTTAAAATACCAAAGTGGTTCAAAAACAATGAAAACAATTCATATAAGTCACACAGGGCGCAGCCATCTTGAATTGTGAAACGGAATTCTTGCTCGTGTCCTCACGGTTGTCCGACGTCCGAGAGGGGAAATCCGAGGAAAGGGGGCGTGTTGCTAGGCAACGTCTGTCTTCCGATTCGGATCTCTGAGACGGATAAATAATAGAACGCACCATAACATCCCTATTCGGTTGTTAAGTCTGACGTCACGCGTGGCGTTTAGCCTCTTCCGGGCCCAAGCGCTCTGCTCGTCCACATATCCTATATACATAAACCGTTTTCTTGAAGGGCTTTTTTCGCTTCAGTGCCAGTGGGTGTTAGGGATTAAGGGATAGCACCCACTGGCGCCGAAGTTTCTTCATTCGTTTAAGATTTGTAACTTACCTTATCAACTGCAGCCATTTTCTCGTATCTTTCTCATCACAGGGAAAGCGGTAGAATGACAGTTGAATGTCACTTTTTTTTTTAACTGCGATCTATTTAAACAACAAAAACTCGGGCGAAAGCGGTAGGAAAGTAGAGAGGACCGGCCTTTGGACCCGGAAACAGTATTATCGGAGAGTGGTTACGTCACGACTTAACAACCGGATAGCCAACACACTAACTACGCACTTCCTCTACCGTAACCACAGAAGAAGCGTCTTAAAGCGGCAGGCACCCAGAAATGTCAAAGCCTTTTATACATTAACCATAAGGCGTTGTTCATTATAAACGTGGCATTATGAATTATATTGAGAACGTCCTACATAGAAAACATGCTGTAATGTACCCTGAGTGTAAACCTTAGCCGCATTCATCGTGAAGCTAGAGATTTGCCAAGATTAATATTAATGTTAATATAAAGGTTAATAAAACGTTACACTCACTTCAGTTCTTCTGGAGGTGCATTAACACGAATAGTTGGTTTCGATTCCTTTTTTCAGATGCAGCTTCTTTGCAAAACCAGCTTTAAACTGACCCTCCTCGTTTATAAAGCAGTCTGGTGTGAAATAATTTGCGCACAAATAAACATGAACGCATTGACGTTGATCGTGGGGAATATTCCCTTCTAAAACAAACTCAGCCACTCTGCGTCTTCAGCGGTTCGGATTTAGGAACATTAATGACTGCTGTGTTCCTTATTACACCAGAACACCACTTCGCTTATACTCCATTCTGCTCATAGACTGTGCTGCTCCAGCATACTTTTTGGCACAACACCAGTCCGCGCGCACATGATTGACAGCTCGCTCATGAACGAGGGCGTGTCTGTGTTGAAATGCTGCTGTCAATCAACAATCGTGGGAGGGGCGTCCGACCGGCTCAATTTGAGGCATGGGAAAACATATAAGGAGATAAAAACAAAATCACTGGATGGATTTTTATCATTATATGATGGTTGTGTACAGGCACTGCCAACACACATTTCAGTACAATCAACTTTTAAAAGTGCATGTACCATTATATGACCCCTTTAAAACACTGTTTGCATATCTCATGCTCTTTCTGCAAAACTCTAAACACATTCTCACTCACTAAAACACATTTCACACTGTTCTATGTTTCAGAACACTAAACACAGGCAGGCAAAAGTCAAACACAACTACAACACAGTCATCATCGCTTGCACACGATGACTCAAAGCTGTTCATAGTCGTTTATAATGATGTGACCAAACCAACAGGTCAGTTCAGAGTTCCAAAACTGACTCATAATGTTGATACCAACAACACATGGGAACAATATAAGAGTAAGAGGGCGAAGAGTGTGAGAAAGAGGAGGTGAAAAAGGAAAAATGTGTGTGTGTTGTGTTGTGTTGTGTGGTCAGGGTTGGATCTGCTTTCGGGGTTTTCTCTTCGTCTGCAGAGATGACGGTGTCTGAGTTATGAATAACTCCTCCAGCCGAACTCTTATTCAGCTTGTATGTTGTACATGAAGACATGATGCAGAAACAGAATACAATCTTGATTTTGAAGTTGCACAACTCTTCTGAGTGACTGTAACATGCTTTACAGTTAGAGTTTTTTACTGTAACTCTTTGGCTTTTGCAGTTGGGCCTCTGTATTTTATCACAGTATGCCAGTGCTGAATATACAGACATTCAATACAATATTCAGTACAATACTATGATTACTGTATTCCATTTATTCATCTTACTTAATAAAACGTTTGTATTCACAGTAATATTTCTATTTGTACAAATTGCTGCACACTCATTTAATTCTCAATTTTGCACACACAAGTTGAAAGGCATTTGGTTGTTGAAAGTAAAACATACATGCAACATTTATCAAGTTCATGGATAATTCTGCATGCATTTATTAATCAATTTGAGACTAAATTCATCCCATATCTGTGCGTATGATCTGAAAGCATTGTTTGATTTTGCCAGAAGAGTCAGAGAGAGTTCTCTGAATGTGGCCTGAAATTTATTTTCTGAAAATAATTTTTGTGTTTAAGGTTTGGAGAAAGTGAGTGATGGTTTCAAGAAATGTAAAAAAAGAAAGCGATGATGAAGATGTGTTTTCATCAGCTCAGATGATAAGGAGAGATATGAGTGAGTGAAAGTAATTTATATGTCATGAGTGTGGGAACCAGTTACCCAGTGACTTTAGTTAGAGAAGTGGGACACACAAAATGGAGGAAAATGTTTTTGATTTAAATCCCATTTTCTGCATTTACATACATTTAGGCACTATACAAAATCCAGGAAATAATTTGATTAGAATGATAAATTCTGCCAAAAAGAATAGTAGGCTACTAAACTATGAATAAGAAAAATGTCTCACTTTCTTTAGCCTATTGTTTAATAGGAGTCGATCGCCAAGACTTTAGAGATTTGTTTTATTAAGGTAAAATGTTAATGTTTTGTGAGTAAATAAATTTTAAATAATGTGAGACTCAATTTCCACTGTAATGTAGAAACAACAAAGATGTTTAATGGCATCTTTTTATGAATGAAGGTCAATATCACTGATATTAATACAGCTACTGATGTCTCGATGAAAATGATTTTACCCCCAAAATTTAAACATTTATTTAGGCTTCAAAAAATATAAGAACTTTTAATTTAAGTGAACTTAAAACAGACCTCACATAAACCCATAATAAATGTCATATTTACCTGTGCCTTTCCTGTCTAATATGAAATATAGAGAAATGAAATGAGGTTATCAAACAGTCCACACTAAATAAATTAAAAAATAAATATAGATCGATCCTTATTAAAGCTACACACGTTCTTTAAGTAGTGTAGTGAGTAGTGAGTGATTTTCCCTGTTCTCTTTGTTGTGTGGTTAACTTATGGGGGTATAATTGTTGCTTTATTCCAAATAAATAGATTATGATCCACAAATAAATGTAAAGAGATTCACAAAAATATATCAAATTCACAAATAAATAGATTAAGATCCACAAATAAATGTAAAGAGTTTCACAAAAAAATCTAAAACTCACAAATAAATAAAATGAGATTTGCAAATAAAAATATATATTTACAAATGTTTTTTATGCCACAAACACAACTTTGCCTGGCATTTATTTGTGAACCGCTTCCTGTGCATTTGTAAATCCCCTCACGCATTTGTGAATCAGTTGCTGTGCATTTGTAAATCCCCTCACGCATTTGTGGATTTTGAAACACTTCTAGCGTAGCCTGGGAAAACCCAGACAACTTCCGGCAAATTTAGATTTGCTCTGAAAGTTAGTCTGGCAAAGAGCTCATTCAAGTCCATTTCCAATCCGCAGAAATCGCGGCACCAATCAGAAGCGTTGGGGCGGGCTTTACACGATGACGACAGCGCTGGGATTTTGAAGCCTACATTACAAAGATGGATGCCGCCGTCGATCACTTGTTCGAATCAGCTATCGCGTCTGTTTAAAGCGATTTAAAAAATTCCTTTCCGTTATAACCCGAGCAAAGAACAACACTCAAAGCCTTCATGTCTAAAAAATATGTTATCGCTGTCTTACCGACTGGATTCGGCAAAAGTCTGATATACCAGTGTGGCGAGCAGGACGATCGAGGCCGAGGGACGTGATGTCTCGATAGAACGGCGTGAGTAAGGCCGGTCTCGCATCTCTCACGGAGGAGCGAGGATAGGCCTGAATTTTATTTGATGTTTTGTTTTATTATGTGTGGCGGCAGTCGACCGTGAGGGACGTTGTATTTGTTTTATTTTGTCATTAAAATGTGTGAATGTTCGCCGGTTTCCGCCTCCTCCTTCCCTTAACAACGAGCCCCGTTGGTCAATACTAAACGAATGGGTGGGTCTTAGCGAGAGCCCTCTGCATACCCATCTCCTTCATCGCTCTGATTGGTTTTAGGTCTATCCAATTGCGCCAAGAGGCATTTGAGGGATGTCCGTTGGTGACGCCCCTTTGGAAATGATTTGTCTATGGAGCTTTGCCAGACCCTAACTCAGTTTCAACTGAGATGGGTCTGGTTTTAACCAGGCTACTTCTAGCGTCGAGGTGCAGACAAATCCACAAATAAGTGGACTCCACCCACCGTTTCCTCAAGCCAATCAGATAACGGTCTCATTGAGCTGACCAATCGTAGCACGTTCTCGCTACAACCAATCACGTTAGGCTTTACACTCGGGGCGGGAACTGAATCTAATTCATTTTGAAGATATTTTTTGCACCCCCTTGAAATGGAGCTGTAAACTATGGGCGCTTCATTCAAATTGAGCTGTTTGTGTGGTTAAAACACCGTTTCCAAAAGGTTGTTGGAGTTTAAGGCTTTTTTATATTTCCATCAGGATAAACTCAGGATTACACACAAATTATATGATCACCAGAGCCGATCCGCCCTATACGCTCACTACGCAAGCTGCGTAGGGCCCCGCAAATTACTCAAGGCCCCGCCTCCCTCTCGTGTCATAGCGCGTCAATTAATGTTTACAACATCAATGACAAAATTAAGCGAAACTATCCTTCTGGTCACAAAAAGAGAGAGAAAATTGCGGGAACAACAATCAGGTAAACTTGTGTTCTCAACTTGTGTTCACAAGTTTGATGTCAGCAAAGTAAAGTTAAGTTTATGTGCATTTCTATTGTGTTTTTTAAAGTGCAACTGCTCGGAAAAGATAACCGCGTCACGTGTGTTATCATGCGTTCATATGCGCGTGCACGAAATGAAACGCGCATTTTTCAAGCAGAAATATATGTGGAGACCAGACATAATGTACAATATATGGTCGTGAATGATGGAACTCCTCATCAAAGTACACATTATACACACTTTTAAAACAAGACACTGATTATAGTCTCAGTTAATGTGTAGTAAAAATTCTAAACAACTGCACTAATTATGCAAGATGAAAAGCAATGTATTGACAATTTGACATTGATTGACTTTGATTTATAGGCTATATTGAATTTAAAATGTTGATTAGCTGGACATACTGGTCAATATGGATGCACATCCCTCAGTAAATAATAACTATAAATCAAGAATTGCTTCAACATGCATAATAAAAAAAAACTTTAACATGCTATGGCAAGCCATTTTAGCTTTTATTCATTCACAGTTTATGCATTTTTGATATCAATAATTCATTTTTTTTTTTTTACTATTTGCAATGTGAATTCTTGATTATTTTTACTAGTAGGGCCCCTTAGTTGCATTTTTATCTACCAATGTCTATTTTTGATATCAGGAATTACATGTTCACTTGTACAAAAGTTAATTCTTGATATCAATGATGTCATTCACTCACAGGGATTATTGATATCTGCATCAAAATATTCACTTGTTATCTTAATATTCTATAGAAAATACTCTATTCAGTAAATATCATTCTGTTCTATATTGTTGTACTTATTCTTTGACTGTTTTGTTTAAAGGAGGGAGGATTGTATTGGGAGCACTGAAGTGTCAGGTGTGACTGTGGCAATGGCAAATGGTTTACATATCTCACGGCGTCACGGGTCAGGTAGAGGGCCCCTTAGCAGAATTTTGCTTAGGGCCCCAGGGAGGTCAGGATCGGCACTGATGATCACCATCCCGATCATAACACCCTCTACAGCGGAATCAAGTGGCGCGATAGCGCGCTAGAAGCAAATAGGGCATGTTCTCGGCTGCCGTGGCATTTTCAATAATGTAATATTAACATGTTTGTAATGTCAACACATTTTGCCCATGACGTTTTCTTACCTGCAGATATATGACAACAGTAAAATATGTTCAAAATTTGGATTTCGATAAAGTTAGACCAGACTGTGTATCAAGCCAAGACACATTTTTATGAGCCTTTGAAAATGCAAGAGAAACAGCGCGTACATCTCTGTTATGGGAACAACACGTTATGGAAGCATCACGTTATTCATGATAAAACAGAAAAGCATCAATAAGTTGCTGCAATGAATAGCCTAACTGGATTCAACCTCGTGACAAATACGCAAGTTTGTGTAATAGGTGAAATTACTGTCCCAACAGCTTTTCTTACTTCTTCAGTCAAGTTTGAAATACTGTTACCTTCACAGCTTTCACGCTCCGAACCGTAGTTAAGAGCGAGCTGGTATCATTATAACTTGGCTCGTAGCTAGTAACTTGCTTATCGTGGTCCGGCTAACAGAGCTGAAGCACACACTGTAGTCGTCGGTTGGTTTCAACAAGTTCTTGGTTGCACTTTATTGTTCACAGCGGTACACATTCACGGCACGAAAGGCACTTGGCTTGCTAGCATTCACATGGACATAGACTGCGACACTACCACATATTTCGCTCCGTCAACTCAGACTGACTCCCCGCTATACTTTGTTTACACTACGGAAATCCAAGAGGCCCAACACGTCACACATATACGCATTTCTTTTTATCAACAAGCAAGAGATTGCAACACTACCCCCACTCTGGAGAATGATTAAACCTTTAACATATCTCCAGCATCATACTATACACGGGAAAATATTAATTAGACAGTCATCATACAAACATCCCCAACCATAACCCGTGTTTCTCAAAGTCCTTGAAGGGCCCTCCTCCAGTGGAAAGTTAAGTTGAAGAGGCAATGTCCATAAATTGTCCATTAAAGCATATTGTATACTCCTTCATTTATACATGTAAGAAAAAGGTCCTAAACATGATACTTAAACATCCCCTGAGAAAACAGGACTATTACTTTAACCACTCAACCCCCCATTAGCGTTAAGTTACTCAGGTGAAGGATTTTAAGTGCAACACTATTAAAAATATTCTAAATATTCTATTAAATAAAGTTCTAAGCAGTAAACGTACAGTACCAAAAATGCTATAACAAACTAGGTAGCCCATTAGTATCTAAATTACTGACTGTTGATAGCAAACAATTACATTAAGCCCATAACAAATTCACATGTTAACTTCAACATAATCAAGTTAGTTTGGTAACAATACAATACTGGAACTCTTTTGGTTTTGACAATACAGGAACTCTTTAAATTTTGACAATACTGGAAGTCTTTTTGTTTTGACAATACAGGAACTCTTTTAATTTTCTTTTGTTTAGAGGAGGGCAGCGATCCGCCTACACCCAGCCTCAAACAGATATGCTCAGTGAACGACCCAATCACCAAACATGTCAGGAGCTCTGCGGACCCTCCGGGGTCGACGCCGAGGGGTGGAGTTCAAAAGAGGACGAGCAACTTGTCCCCTGCCCTCATTCAGTGAAGGCTCAGCCTTGTGACAAGGCAGCTGGCTGCTGCTCGGTGAAACTGCCAATGATGGTGGTAAAGAGAAAAGACTTGGAAGGGACCCCACCACAGGGTCCTCCGTTTCTGGTGATGTGCCCCAAAGGTCAAGAGGGCCGATATCAACTTCCGAAGACCTTATGTCTGACAACGCGGGTGGCGCCTCCACTGTTGCCCACATTTCAGCCTCTTGCAAGACCCAGTTGTTGTCCAGCGCTGTCCTGGAGTGGTAAGCTTTGAGTTTGTCGTGATGAACGACTTTCATCTTCATTCTCGGGCCCCTTTTAATTCGGTAGACCAAATCGTCCAGTACACCCACCACGAAGTATGGACCCTCGTAGGAAGGGAGGAACTTCCGGACTTTATTCTTTACTCTTTTTGTGCCTTTGACTAGGAACCATACTGGATCACCGACTTTGTATTGGACTCTGCAAATATTTTTGTCGTACTGTCGTTTGGCATGCTCGACAGAGTTTCCCAGCGCCTCCCGAGCCAACTGGTGAGATAGCTCGAGCCGTTCCCTTAGCTGTACAACATAGGTTGCCGGGGTAGCAGTGTTGTCTGGGTCAGGTGGCAGCCCAGCAACAAGATCCACTGGCTCTGTAATTTCCCGTCCGAACAACATCATATTAGGCGTCAGGCCTGTGGAACTGTGTTTGGTTGCACGGTAAGACACGACTGCATATGGGGTCATAATGTCCCAGTCCCAATGACATCGTTCCGCAGTGGTGGCTAAGATTTTTTCTCCTCCAAAATGGCCACCGACTGGACCATCGTGCAATTGTTCCATCACTGAGGTGCGGTACTCCCGAGGCAGCAAGATCTGTGGATAGAACACCCTTCCAGTCGTGCAGTAGAATTTTCTTAGCATAACTACGTCTTTCTGGTAGAGCCTTTTCCACTGTGACCAGTAGGCTTTGGTGGCAGGGCTGTAGAGTGCTATGTCACCCCAGGGTGGCCTGCCTTTCCCCTCGTCCATCCACTTCCTCACTGGTGCTATATCTGGATCAGCTTCTTGGGCACTAAATAACTGCTCTCGGGTCCAACCACGGAACAGGTCGACTTGGGCTGGCTCACTCACCCTGTAGACACTTGGACGGAACACAAAGCCAGCTTGATTGTCACTGAAGGCATCCACTACCCCCACTGTTAGATGCTTAGGCTCGGCTGCGGGGCTGCCTCCATAGCTAGCTTCGGGCACCACTACCCCCACTGGAGGTTGCTCTGCAGGAGTTTCCCCAGCATCCTCTGAAACTGGACTCTCCGCCATGTTGCACTGAATCCCTTTGTGCTGAAACTGGTTACTGAGGCTAGGCTCTGGCACTCTGCATGAGCACAACGATCCACAGGGTCTTCTAGAGAGCGCGTCCGCATTTTGGTGATGTCTCCCTGGACGATGGATCACCTGGAAGTAGTACTCTGCCAGTTTTCCCAGCCAGCGAGCAAGCTGGCCCTCAGGCTCCCTCATCCGCTTCAACCAGCGTAGGCTGCTGTGGTCAGTCCGTATGATGAACGATCTCCCTAGCAGATACTGCCGGAAATGAGAGGTGAACTCGACAGCTGCCAGAAGTTCTCGTCTGGTGGTACAGTAGTTTTGCTCAGTGGCTGACAATCTCCTGCTCCCTTAGGCGAGTACTCTCTCCTCACCTTCTTGCACTTGGGAAAGGACTGCTCCAATTCCCCAATCACTGGCATCCGTGTCAAGGAGCAACTGGCCACTGTCAAGAGGATAACCCAGCACGGGTGCTGACGTCAGTCGGCTTTTCAGTTGTTCAAACGCCTCCTGGCACTTGTCAGTCCAGTTAAAGTGTGCATACTTTTTGGTCAGCTCGTGAAGGGGCTTGGCAACGGAGGCGAAATCTTTGACAAAGCGTCGGTAATACGAAGCCAGGCCGACAAACTGACGCACTTCAGCTACGTTTTGCGGTGCGGCCCACCCAGCCACCTTTTGGATCTTTTGGGGGTCGGTGGCAACACCTTTAGCGGAGACGATGTGCCCCAAGTAAGCCACTTGTTCTCGGAACAGGACACACTTTGAAGGTTTAAGCTTCAGTTTGGCTGCGCGTAGTCTGTCAAACACTTGACTAAGCCGCTCCAACATTTCAGTTCCGTCCCGCCCCAGGACAATGATGTCATCAAGGTAGACCAAGCAGGTCTCCCACTGCAGCCCGGCCAGGACACGGTCCATGAGCCTCTGGAATGTGGCCGGCGCATTGCACAGTCCGAACGCCATCACATTCCATTCGAACAGGCCCTTACGGGTGCAGAACGCAGCGGCTTTTCGTGCTCTCGGTGTCAACTCCACCTGCCAGTACCCTGATGTTAGATCTAGCGTGCTGAAGTACCTGGCTGTGGACAGTGTGTCTAAGGTGTCCTGGATGCGGGGCAGTGGATAAGCATCCTTTATGGTTCTCTCATTTAGGGGCCTGTAATCGACACATAATCGCAACGTCTGATCCTTCTTTCTCACCATGACTATTGGTGCAGCCCAGCTGCTGTTGCTGGGTCGAGCCACACCAGTGTCCAGGCTCTGCTGCACCTGCTGGTGTGCTGCAGCCTGTTTGTCCCTAGCCATCTGGCGCGGTTGCTGTTTCACAGGCGGACCCATGGTGGTGAGGATATCATGCTGCACGAGGCCAGTACATCCAAGGTCAGTGGGCCCCGTAGAGAAAACGTCACTGTAAGACATTAGCAGGCTGGCCAGCTTCACCTGGTCACCCTTGGGCAGACTAGCACAGCTCTCGTCATACAGGACCTGCAGGTGGCTGGGTAAAGAAGCACAAACAGAGTTAATAGGTTCAGAGGCTAATGAGGCCAAAAGCGGCTGGGACTCCACCTTCCCCACCACTGCGGCTGGCTGTAGAATCCCTGCCACAGCTCCCCTCTTCATAGTAACAGGTAAGGCACCAAGGTTGAAAACTCTGATGGGAACATTGGTGGACCGCTGCGCCTGTACAATGATGCGAGCCACCAGGACGTGGTGCTTTTCTATGAAACCCTTGGTTGGGCTCAGCATCAGGTCTCCCTCAGTAGTGTGGCGCAGGTGGGCGGTGCCAGGCACTACATACTCACACCCCGACTCCAACACTGTTGTGCGGGCAACTCTGACAATGTGTACCCGGGGCTGATGGTTTTGGTTAAACCGGGGTACCTTTTCTCCAAAGAGGGTTATCTCACGGCGACCATAGTCCAGCTGGGCACTTGTCTGATGAAGGAAAGGGTGCCCCAGGATGACCTCGGTGTTCTCTGCTGTGTCAGTTATAATAAAGTTCACATTGGTAGCCCTTCTCCCAACTTGTACTGGTAAGTTAACCTCCCCCATGACTGCCAGACCACTGGGCCCGATGCCCTGCAGGACCTGTGCAACAGATGGCTCTATTGGGGGTCTGGACTCTGCAGGAAGAGAGTTAAAAAGATGGAGGGGCAACACATTCCTCCGCGCACCAGAATCAAGCAGAGCACACATGTCCCGTTCATGCATCAATATTTTAACACACATGTCATCTCCCTGACTCGCAGTACAGGTGACCACTGTACCTGTGTCAGGTGCGGTGTTCTTGTTGACTGTCCGGCCTTGCGGTCTGGGTCATCGGGGGGAAGGGCAGTTTCTCTGGATATGCCCTAGACCGGAGCAGTTGTGGCATTGAACATCCCCCATTGGCATTTTTACATTTGTGTCTCTCTTCTGGCGCCACTGCTGATTAAATCCTGGAGCCCTCTCTGGCGAGTTGATGGACCAAACCTCAACCCCCACTGGCCCCACACAAGTTGGCATGCTGTTATTTTCACGTACTACGGTGGCCCTGGCTCTCTGATTTACAAGACCGCGTTGGCCAGGCTGCATGAACTGTGTGACTGTTCTGGCGGCCCTCTTGGTGGTCTCGTAGCTGTGTGCGATGTCATATGCTCTGGATAGGGTACGCGGCTGCTTTTCCAGTAATTTCTGCACCAGCTCGGCGTCGGCCATGGCGTTGGTGAAAACCTCTACACTAATGGCGTCCTGCTCCAGCTCGGTACGGTCAGCATACACAATGGACACCTTCTCGTAGATGTCATCCCTTAATAGGTGCAGGGCTTCGTTCTGCCCCCTAACCCTCTGCCTCAGTTCAATGCCGATGGCTGCCGCATGGTCGGACCGCGGCCCGTAGGCGGTCTCTACTTCAGCCACAATCCGCTGGTAACTCCAGCGGTCAGACCTGGGGTTTTTATGGACGATAGCTCCAGCCGCGCCAGTCAGGCTGAATCTCAGTTGAACCCCCATTGTCATTTCCGACCAATGGTTTGCCCTTGCACAGCTTTCAAACCGGTGAATAAAGTCTTTCCAGGAGCCCGTTCCATCGAAATGGCCTGGCTTTAATATTGGAATTCTCTCTAGATATCCATAATGTTCATCATCACTAACGTCCAGTATATCAACATGCTGCGCTGGCCGTGATGACCGTGGGGCCGACTTGGCCCTTTCCACAGCTGACTGACCGTATTGGTATCGATCACGGTGTGGGGCATAGTTATCATCGTAGCTCATCGCTCCACAACGTTCCTCTGGCCGGGCCGTGCAGAGTGAAAAAGGTGTTGAAGTGAACTGGGAGGGCATTGCATGGGCTGAGAGAAAGGGTTTTGTGCCGTACAGTTCATGGAAGTGAGCGGGTTAGCTAGCTAATTAATGGCGCGTCGGGCAACCGTTGGGGCAGGGCTATTTTTAAGACCATGCGGTAAAACAGCTACGGGGCTGGCTGTCATATACATTGAACAGTCACAGGTTTGCCGATGAAAGTACTTGGACTCACCATCTGTTGTATGCTGTGGTTCCCCGGGCATTAGGAACAGGTTAGTCAACCGTGATGGCGGTGGTGTGGGGGGCAAAGCTGGGTTGAAAGACGGCATCCAGCCGTGAACAATAGCTCCGTCCGCGGCTAAAGTTAGCTCCATGCCCGCCGTAAATGGGTTAGTGCTGTCGGCAAATCGGCCGTCCCCGTGATTATCTTGGTCCGTATTAGTGTCTATTATATCCATTAGAAATGGGTTGGTGCTTACGTTAGGGGTTTCCATCTCGACAGGCCTCTTCGTCCACGAGCTAGCTTTAGCTCTAGCCCCGAGCGCCGTCATTCTGCGTCCGACGAAACACGAAACTTTTATTTTCTGTTAGATCCCGGACGAAGCCCCCAGTGTTACCTTCACAGCTTTCACGCTCCGAACCGTAGTTAAGAGCGAGCTGGTATCATTATAACTTGGCTCGTAGCAGGTAACTTGCTTATCGTGGTCCGGCTAACAGAGCTGAAGCACACACTGTAGTCGTCGGTTGGTTTCAACAGGTGCGGGCTTTATTGTTCACAGCGGTACACATTCACGGGACGAAAGGCACTTGGCTTGCTAGCATTCACATGGACATAGACTGCGACACTACCACATATTTCGCTCCGTCAACTCAGACTGACTCCCCGCTATACTTTGTTTACACTACGGAAATCCAAGAGGCCCAACACGTCACACATATACGCGTTTCTTTTTATCAACAAGCAAGAGATTGCAACAATACGCAGCAGGTCCGTGGATCTAATGATCCATAGTAACGTTACATTAAACATGTGTCATGCATTTAAAAGTGAAATGCCCAGCAGACAAGATATTTGCATTTATCCGTTAAAACACTTGATCACACAATTAATATGTCATATGATTCAGACTTAATATTTTATTGTAAAAGTTACTTACAGCATCCAAAATGAATGCAAAAAAAATATTTTACTCATGATCCACTCAAAACCCTCAGTAGCCTACATGCTGTTTAATGTAACTCATTGATGCTTTTCTGTTTTATCATGAATAACGTGATGCTTCCATAACGTGTTGTTCCCATAACAGAGATGTACGCGCTGTTTCTCTTGCATTTTCAAAGGCTCATAAAAATGTGTCTTGGCTTGATACACAGTCTGGTCTAACTTTATCGAAATCCAAATTTTGAACATATTTTACTGTTGTCATATATCTGCAGGTAAGAAAACATCATGGGCAAAATGTGTTGACATTACAAAAATGTTAATATTACATTATTGAAACTGCCACGGCAGCCGGGAACATGCCCTATTTGCTTCTAGCGCGCTGTCGCGCCGCTTGATTCCGCTGTAGAGGGTGTTATGATCGGGATGGTGATCATATAATTTGTGTGTAATCCTGAGTTTATCCTGATGGAAATATAAAAAAGCCTTAAACTCCAACAACCTTTTGGAAACGGTGTTTTAACCACACAAACAGCTCAATTTGAATGAAGCGCCCATAGTTTACAGCTCCATTTCAAGGGGGTGCAAAAAATATCTTCAAAATGAATCAGATTCAGTTCCCGCCCCGAGTGTAAAGCCTAACGTGATTGTTGTAGCGAGAACGTGCTACGATTGGTCAGCTCAATGAGACCGTTATCTGATTGGCTTGAGGAAACGGTGGGTGGAGTCCACTTATTTGTGGATTTGTCTGCACCTCGACGCTAGAAGTGTTTCAAAATCCACAAATGCGTGAGGGGATTTACAAATGCACAGCAACCGATTCACAAATGCGTGAGGGGATTTACAAATGCACAGCAACCGATTCACAAATGCATGAGGGGATTTACAAATGCACAGCAACCGATTAACAAATGCGTGAGGGGATTTACAAATGCACAGGAAGCGGTTCACAAATAAATGCCAGGCAAAGTTGTGTTTGTGGCATAAAAAACATTTGTAAATATATATTTTTATTTGCAAATCTCATTTTATTTATTTGTGAGTTTTATATTTTTTTGTGAATCTCTTTACATTTATTTGTGGATCATAATCTATTTATTTGGAATAAAGCAACAATTCTACCCCCATATTAACTTTACTGACAGAGAGAATGAGTGCGCTGTCACTTTAAGATCGGCCGCTGCTGACATGATCTCACGCATTTCACTTTACTTTCATTTCAGATTTTATTTAACTTTATTATGAGAATACTCGACAAAACGGACATTTTGGCATAATTGTGTGTTATTGTTCTTTCAAGAGCGAAAGAGAACTCGATAGCGCGTGTCTTTCTGTGTGTGTGTGTGTATGTGTGTGTGTGTGTGTGTGTGTGTGTGTGTGTGTGTGTGTGTGTGTGTGTGTGTGTGTGTGTGTGTGTGTGTGTGTGTGTGTGTGTGTGTGTGTGTGTGTGAGTTGGTTTATGTGATTTATGAGGACACAAATTTGTATAATGACATGTGTATTACACTGGTATTACAAAAGTCCTCATAAATCAAATGGCTTAAAAAACATAAAAAAACAATGTTTTATTAAAAAAATAAAAATGCAGCATGTCTCCTGTGATGGGTAGGTTTAGGAACAGGGGCAGTGTAGGGGGATAGAATATATAGTTTGTCCAGTATAAAAACCATTACGCCTATGGAGAGTCCTCATAATGCTGTTGCACCAATGTATGTGTGTGTGTGTGTGTGTGTGTGTGTGTGTGTGTGTGTGTGTGTGTGTGTGTGTGTGTGTGTGTGTGTGTGTGTGTGTGTGTGTGTGTGTGTGTGTGTGTGTGTGTGTGTGTGTCAGGAGGACATTCACTCACATATAACGCTAGCTAAAAGACAGAAAAAACGGATGCTGCATTAATTGCATTAAATATTTTAACACGTTGAACCTGGACCAAAATTAATCGCATGTGTTAACGTTGACAGTTAACGTTGACTTAACGTCTTAAGTAGTTTTACATTATATTAGCTAACAGTGAAGTTACCAAGCAGCAGTGTATGCTAACGTTAGCTCGGTCAACGTAACATCAACAGGTGTAGACAGAAAATATGATTATCCTGACCTGAACTAATTTACTGAATCAACCAACTCGCACCTCCTTTCGTTCTTTTCATCCATGATGACAGTAAAGATGATCACCTGTGGTTGGTTTCATCGATGACTGCCGCAACCGCGATACGATGAAAGTTTTAATGAGCAGGTTTCGGGGTTGCAGCAGTCAGCGATGAACCGCCAGAAACATCAGCTGACTTTAATTATAACAAATTAATTTGAAAGTGGCGGGGGGGACACAAACAGGATTTTGAAAATCGTGTCCCCATAGGAAATTATGCCCGTGCCCAGTGATCAATCCAACCATATCAGAGGTTTGAACTGAAGTTGTTTAATGAAAGCTGCCACTTACATTTAGTTTGTTCTTGCTTTAAGTATAGATAATTATTGTCACGATTAACAGCTGGAGTGCCCTTGATGGCCACCAGAGGGCTCTCCACCCTGGACTATTGCCACATCTCTCGCACTACATTACCCATAACCCACTGCTCGGACTAACCCTCGCACTACATTACCCATAACCCACTGCTCGGACTAACCCTAGCACTACATTACCCATAACCCACTGCTCGGACTAACCCTTGCACTACATTACCCATAACCCACTGCTCGGACTAACCCTCGCACTACATTACCCATAACCCACTGCTCGGACTAACCCTTGCACTACATTACCCATAACCCACTGCTCGGACTAACCCTCTCACTACATTACCCATAACCCACTGCTCGGACTAACCCTTGCACTACATTACCCATAACCCACTGCTCGGACTAACCCTCTCACTACATTACCCATAACCCACTGCTCGGACTAACCCTTGCACTACATTACCCATAACCCACTGCCCAGACTAACCCTCACACTACATTACCCATAACCCACTGCTCGGACTCAAAATGCCTGAAATCAACAGACAATAAAAAAGACAATAAATCTCTCCAGATCTCAGCAGAAGAGGATCAAACAGCATTACCAACTTCACTAAATAACCAGATTTACTTTATTTATGTCTTTAAATAATAATAATAATAATAATGCATTTTATTTAATGGCGCCTTTCATAACACCCAAGGTCACCTCACAAGCAATAAACAGGCCACTGCATAAGACAATACACACAACAAACAAGCCACATACAAATAAAGTGCATTTAAAACTCAATACAACATGTTATAAAAAAGCTTGTATAAAAAGATATGTCTTAAGACGCATTTTAAAAGTCAACAAGCAGTCGCTATTGCGAACATCAAGGGGGAAGAGAGTTCCATAGGCGGGGGCAGCATTACTAAAGTATCTGGCACCCATGGTAGTAAGTCGAATCCGAGGTACCACAAGAGAAATTGAAGATGCAGATCTGAGAGCACGTGAAGGAGTGTAAACATGGAGAAGTTGTGAAAGGTAATAGGGTGCAAGATTATGGAGTGCCTTATAAGTAAGTAGCAGGATCTTGAATTCAACTCTATACTTTACTGGAAGCCAATGCAATTCCTGAAGAACTGGCGAAATGTGCTCAGTATAAGATGTTCTAGATAGAACACGAGCTGCAGAATTCTGAACCAACTGAAGCTTATGTAGCAATTTGGATGGAACACCTGTGAGAAGAGCATTACAATAGTCTATACGTGAAGTGACCATTGCGTGAATAAGAACTGCAGTATTATTATTTGAAAGAAAGGGACGAAGACGGTTAATATTACGCAAGTGGAAGTATGCAATCCGCGTGATATTATTAATTTGAGCTTCAAATGATAGTGTGCTATCCATGATGACACCCAAACTTTTAACCTGTGAAGAAGGATCGATTGCAGTATTGTCAATGTACAAAGAAAGACAATTAGTTTTAGACAAAACAGATCTAGTTCCAACAAGCAAAGCCTGAGTTTTGTTGCCATTTACTTTCAAGAAGTTGGCTGAAAGCCAATCTTTAATTTCAGCTAAACAGCTGGATAAAGATGGTGGTGGAAAAGAGCCAGTGGGTTTGGCAGACAGGTAAAGTTGGGTGTCATCCGCATAACAGTGAAAATTAATCCCGTATTTCCTTAAAATATAACCAAGAGGGAGCATATAGATAATAAAAAGAAGCGGGCCCAAGACAGAACCCTGGGGAACACCAGTGGTGACTGTAGATGTTCTTGATTGAAAACCTTTTAATTGAATACGCTGACTGCGTCCAGATAGATATGACCTAAACCAAGACAGAGCAGTGCCAGTAATACCAATAGAAGCTAATCTGTCAAGAAGTATCTTATGTATACTAATCCTTTATAAAATAAGCCTATTAGAAAGGATTAGTTCACTTTTAAAAAAACTTTTGCTGATAATTTACTCACCCCCATGTCATCCAAGATGTCCACGTCTTTCTTTCTTCAGTCGAAAAGAGATGAAGGTTTTTGATGAAAACATTCCAGGATTTTTCTCCATGTAATGGACTTCAATGGGACCCAAACGGTTCAAGGTCCAAATGACAGTTTCAGTGCAGCTTCAAAAGGCTTTAAACGACACCAGACGATGAATAAGGGTCTTATCTAGCGAAACCATCGCTCATTTAAAAAATAAATAACAAAGTTTAAGTTTTATAAGCACAAATGCTCGCCTTGCTCTGTTCTGAGATGAGCGTTCGTGACTCTCCTGTTCGAACTCGTTCATCAAAATTAACAAATCTTTTTTCGAGTCATGACTTGAAGGGTCCTAGATAAGACCCTTATTCATCGTCTGGTGTCGTTTAAAGCCCTTTGAAGCTGCACTGAAATTGTCATTTGGACCTTGAACCGTTTGGGTCCCATTGAAGTCCATTATATGGAGAAAATCCTGGAATGTTTTCACCAAAAACCTTCATTTCTTTTCGACTGAAGAAAGAAAGACATGGACATCTTGGATGACATGGGGGTGAGTAAATTATCAGCAAAAGCTTTTTTAAAAGTGAACTACTCCTTTAAGTTACATAAGCTCTTGAAAATTAATAGAGGTTTAGATGTTGATGTTTTATTGAAAATGTTTCTCCATTATGGTGATCAGTGTTCGTGTTAGTTGAACAGTTTGACTCTCTTAATAACTGACAAATATAATATTTTAAAACAATAACATGATTGAATCTGTAGCATCAGTTCATCTACTCTTTATATTATAATAACCAGTTTTGTATCCATTCGGGACTCCTGATAAAATCACATTTATATATTTGACATTTATCATCATCATTATTGTTGATTGTGAATATTGCAGTGTTAATCTGAGATGTTGTAATAACACTGAGCTCATGCAGATGTTGATCAGGAGTTGATTTGATGTCTCGTGATATGATGTTATATCGCTTTAATGAAACTCTGTCTGTGTGATTGAACAGATTCAAATGAAGAGGAGAAAGAAAATCAGCAGAAATCACAGATCAGCAGAAAACAAGAAGACTGAGAGAAAAATGGAGGACAGAAATGAGACACAAACCAGTGAATCACGAGAGGAAAGAGGACAGAGACTCGTCAGAGCGAGCAGTTTCGAGCCAATAAGGCCAACCTGTGAGTGTTTGATCATTATTGTTCATACTTTAATTCTTCATTAAATTTTAAGTGAGTAGATCTTCAAACTGATTCTTCAGACTTTCTGCACTAGAATATTGAAGCTTGTGATTGTTGTGATGGAGAAAAATATCCCATAAACTCAATGTATTTGTGATTTCTAGTCTCCTGTGATCCAGACGAGCCTGTAAAGAGTAATTCTGATGTCAAAACTGGGGAGAGATCCTCATCAAACCCTTCATCATGTTCTCAAGAACACACAACATCACTGACATCCATCAGCAGCTGAAGACCTGAACATCTTCATCATCATCATAATCTTCATCATCATCATCATCATCATCATCATCATTATCATTATCATTATCATCATAATCTTCATCATCATCATTCATCAGCAGCTGAAGACCTGAACATCTTCATCATCATCATCATCATCATCATAATCTTCATCCTCATCATTCATCAGCAGCTGAAGACCTGAACATCTTCATCATCATCATCATCATCATCATCATCATCATCATCATCATCATCATAATCTTCATCATCATCATTCATCAGCAGCTGAAGACCTGAACATCTTCATCATCATCATCATCATCATCATCATCATCATAATCTTCATCATCATCATTCATCAGCAGCTGAAGACCTGAACATCTTCATCATCATCATCTGAAGACCTGAACATCTTCATCATCATCATCATCATCATAATCTTCATCATCATCATTCATCAGCAGCTGAAGACCTGAACATCTTCATCATCATCATCATCATCATCATAATCTTCATCATCATCATTCATCAGCAGCTGAAGACCTGAACAACATCTTCTTCATCATCATCATCATCTGAAGACCTGAACATCTTCATCCTCATCATCAACATCATCTTCATCATCTAAAGACCTGAACATCTTCTTCTTCATCATCATCTTCACCATCTTCATCATCATGCCCACTTTGTAGATATTAATATTAAGATATTGATATTAAAATAAATATGAGATCATGCAGTAGGATGTCACCGTTTACTGAAAAAATAGCAATATTTACACATGATTTGACAGTTTATTTCATTAAAATGATTACATTTACATGAACACTATACAGTTGGTTTTATGACTAAGTCATTCTCTTCAAATGCTACTGAAGTTAGAAACATGCGTACCAATGTTGTATGTAACTTAAGAGAATGTGCTATTATAACAGGTATATAATGTTATATGTTCTATTATAACAGGTATATAATGTTGTTCTATAGTAACGGGTATATAATGTTGTATGTGCTATTGTAACGGGTATATAATGTTGTATGTGCTATTGTATACTGGTTGTATATGAGTTCTGTTAAATTGCAGCATGATTGGGGACAGCACGTCTACTGGCGTCACTTTCACTAAAAATAACGGATTCTGGGTAATCCACAGCAGAACTCCTGAGGTAAATTTCATGTTAGCAAAAATGCTTTAAAGCCCTCCACACAATGTTTTATTTTTTGTTGTGATGTAATTAAGAGATGAAGCCATTTGTTTGGCTTCGAGTGAGTCATTAGTTTTAGGCTCAGAGCTAAATGCTAAATGTAGCTTATTTTACAATGGCTTCACTATCCTGGAGTGTGTTTCCCGTATAACGCTGTAACTCGTGCTTCACTATCCTGGAGTGTGTTTCCCGTATAACGCTGTAACTCGTGCTTCACTATCCTGGAGTGTGTTTCCCGTATAACGCTGTAACTCGTGCTTCACTATCACAGTTTGATGCATCGTTGAAGAAATCCACTAGCTAGACACGACTGTTTCCCGAAACTGTATTGTCGCAAAGTGGCCACGTTGGTTTATAACGTCACACACGTGTTGGAGTAATAACTTTAATGAAACTGTTTGAAATCGAATTAATGCTAGATGTTTTGATATAAATTACAGACATGGCATCTGAGGAATATTTCTCAGTTATTTGCTTTATTTCCAGATTCAATCATAGACTCGTTCTTACATATAGCACTTCAAAAACGGTGCTTTAAATCTCTTGACAAACTCAAAGATGTAAAACATATTTGTATGTAATCTAAATAAAAGACACAGGTTGCACTGAATGTCAGCTTGCTTATTTTGCTCAAGATCAGGATTTATTAAGGCCACCATAGACGTTGGAACAGGGGGGGCGGCGGCCGTATTTATGTGAATAATATATATTTATATATATATATATATATATATATATATATATATATATATTATATATATATATATATATATATATATATATATATTATTCACATAAATACGGCCGCCGCCTGGAAAATTATAATCAGGTGGAGGCCTGAAGGACTGTGCACCTGCATCTGCTTTTTGACTATCCGCGTGTGGCGACGGGGGATGAGGGTGGCTCGTAGTGAGGGTGGTGGCGGTGGGTTCACTCACTTGGGTCAGCTGCCGCTGCTCATCCCGGCGGCTTTCTGCCGGTGGTGCTGCACATAACTGCTAATAACACATAACACGCTGCGCATATATATATATATATATATATATATATATAACACATAACACGCTGCGCATATATATATATATATATATATATATATGCGCAGCGTGTTATGTGTTATTAGCAGTATATAGTCCTCAGCAGTATATATATATATATATATATATATATATATATATATATATATATATATATATATATATATATATATATATATATATATATATGCGCAGCGTGTTATGTGTTATTAGCAGTTATGTGCAGCACCACCGGCAGAAAGCCGCCGGGATGAGCAGCGGCAGCTGACCCAAGTGAGTGAACCCACCGCCACCACCCTCACTACGAGCCACCCTCATCCCCCGTCGCCACACGCGGATAGTCAAAAAGCAGATGCAGGTGCACAGTCCTTCTAGGCCTCCACCTGATTATAATTTTCCAGTCAAAAAAAAAAAGTGGGCAGAGCTTTGCACGCAGCTGCAGGGCATCCTGGTTCTGAGAGTGGAAGTGGCTGGAATATACACTGCTCAAAAAAATAAAGGGAACACTTAAACAACACAATGTAACTCCAAGTCAATCACCAGGGACGGATTATGGGGATGATGTGCCCTGGGCACGGATGTCTCAAAGGCCCCCTTCCCCAATTTTTTGGACAACAGTGTTGCACCTGTATGCACAGGCGCCACAATAGGGCAGGCAAGCCAGGCATTTTAGGGGGACCCCCGAGGGCTGATCATTTAAACAATCAGAAATGTTAATATACAGATACAGCAACATCTCTGCATCCCCCTTAGTGGGGCCCCTCTCTCGTTACGCTCGTTATGCTTTTACCTTTTTCAAACTGGTGCAGCGTTTACTCGCGGTAGGTAGAAAATGCATGATTTGATTACTTAAACATGAAAAGGACATATCCGTCTGGCATGGCAGCTCGCTCTAACTTTAACCTAGATAAATGCATATCCAAAGTGTTTGTGCGGAGTGTGCAGCGCGCACTGCATGGCAGGCGTCGGCGCGAACACTTGCATTTTCCTATCAACAGTGGAAACAACTTGAAATACTCAATCTTTTCTGGTCATAGGCCTATACAGAAAAGAATAATGCATCAGTCGCAAGTAGCTACTTTTATTTTTGTAAACTCACAATAACAAGAAAACGTTGTGCTTTTACAACAAATAAAATAAAACAAACAGGGCGCGCTTTCATCCTCTCCGTGGCGTGAACTGGAGTGCGTCTAATAAATGAACTGAAACACAGTGTATTGCCTCAGATACATGATGAATATTTCTATATAAAGCTTGAAATGTCCACTTTTAAACGAAAAAAAAACTAATCGAAAGCAAATACCGGCTGATTAGGCTGATAGGCTATGATATGAAAGGTGCATTTCTCTCTAAAGGCGCATCCACTTTACAGTGTAGATATAAATATGTTTGCAGCCGACACTCATTACATTTTTTTTTTTTATTATTATTAAACAATAAAAATGACTATTTTTTTTCCAGACATATATTATCATTAGCCTGCTTTTGCCGGTGCTTTGCGGCAATATTTATGCATGTGCTTGAGCGCGGAATAGGCTATATGCCTCCATGCACACAGTATTTAAGCAGAAATTAATATTAACGTGAGATTACTCAACTAATTGCTTAAATTAATGACTACTAGTCGACTAGAAAAATCTTTAGTCAATTGAAATTCTAATCAATGCATTTAGGCTAGTTGACATTTATTTAATTAGTAATTGTCATGATGAATTACAGACGGAAACAGTTGCAGGTAAACTCAGGTATTTATTAATAAATGTGGTGGTCAGACACGGACGTGGTCAGGTGACACAGGGACGAGATGGCCAGCGTGAAGAATCCGTGAAGTGATTAATCCGTGCGGTGATGTGAAGGAATCCGTGAGGTGACGAAAAGACACGAACCACGAATCCACACCGAGACGAGACAAATCCACACGACACACAACGAGGAAGGCAGGAAGACAGGACTGGAACACGAGACATCAACCAACGATCTGACAATGGAAATGAGAAAACGGTGAGTATATATAGAGAGATGAGATCGGCTGCAGCTGGTGATGAATGATGATCAGCTGGAGCGGATCAAGGAATGACACTCACTCACGCCCACTACACACGTGCTTTCATACAACAACATAAACACGAGACGAGAAGGAAGCAATGGATTTGTATACCGTGACAGTACCCCCTATCCTAAGAACGCCTCCTGGCGTTCCCAGACTCCCTTACCTGTCGATTGTAATCATCGATGAGAGAGTGATCCAGGATGTCTCTAGCAGGTACCCAACTTCTCTCCTCCGGACCGTAACCTTCCCAGTCCACCAAGTACTGACATCCGCGTCCCCTCCGCCTAGAATCCAGAATACGATTTACCGAATAGGTGGTATCCCCATCTACGAGACGCGGCGGGGGGGGGGGGAACCGGGGCTGGCGGATTAATACGAGCATGAAACACGGGCTTAATCTTTGAAACATGGAAGACGGAATGAACCCTCCTGTACGCCGGAGGTAAACTAAGGCGGACTGCCACCGGACTAATGATCTTGGTGACAGTGAACGGGCCAATGAATTTGGGAGCAAGTTTGTTAGAAACGGATCGGAGAGGAATGTTCTTGGTAGAAAGCCACACTTTTTGACCAACGACGTATGCGGGAGGCCTTGACCGGTGGCGATCGGCCTTGGCCTTGGTGCACGCCCCCATCTGGAGAAGAGTCTCACGGGCTCTAGTCCAGGTGCGGTGACACCTCTGAATTAAGGCGTGGGCGGAGGGGACCGCGACCTCGGATTCCAGACTGGGAAAAATTGGTGGCTGGTAACCTAAGCTACACTCAAACGGAGACAGGCCCGTGGCCGACACTGGTAACGTGTTGTGTGCGTACTCCACCATGGACAGTTGTTGGCTCCAAGAGGAAGGATTCTTGGAAACCAAACATTGCAACACCCTTTCAAGATCTTGGTTGGCTCTCTCGGTTTGGCCATTGCTCTGGGGATGAAACCCTGAGGACAGACTAACCGTCGCTCCCAGTAATTTACAAAATTCTCGCCAAAATTTGGACACAAACTGGAGTCCTCTGTCGGAAACCACGTCCATCGGGAGGCCATGTAAACGAAACACGTGTTCAACGACTGTCAATGCTGTCTCCTTAGCTGAGGGTAATTTGGGTAAGGGGATAAAATGAGCCGCCTTCGAGAACCGGTCCACCACTGTCAAAACGACTGTGTTACCCTGTGAGGGCGGGAGGGCGGTGATAAAATCTAGAGCGATATGGGACCAGGGTCTCGAAGGGACAGGCAGCGGTTGAAGGAGCCCATCTGGGGGTCGATTGGAAGTCTTACCAGTGGCACAAACCGAGCAAGCCAAAACAAAATTGTGAATGTCACGAGCCATAAGTGGCCACCAAAATCGTTGCTTGACTAAAGACTTAGTACGATTGACTCCTGGATGACAAGCCACTTTGGAGCAATGACCCCACTGGATAACGTCAGACCGTAATCCCTCCGGCACAAACAAGCGATTCGGTGGGCACCCGGGCGGAGGCATTACCCCTTCCAAGGCCGTCTTGACCTTTGATTCGACCTCCCATACGAGCGTTGAAACAAATAGGGTCTCCGGTAAAATACGCTCGGGAGTGGACGGGCGTTCGGAACGATCAAAAATGCGAGATAAAGAGTCGGGTTTGATGTTCTTGGAACCCGGGCGGTACGAGAGGGAAAAATCAAAACGACCGAAAAAAAGTGCCCACCGAGCCTGCCTGGAGTTTAGTCTTTTGGCGGTTCTGATGTACTCTAGGTTCTTGTGATCGGTCCAAACGATAAAAGGTACCCCCGAACCCTCTAACCAGTGACGCCATTCCTCCAATGCTAACTTGACTGCCAACAACTCCCGGTTACCAATGTCGTAATTGCGTTCGGCTGGGGACAAACGATGAGAAAGAAACGCGCATGGATGCATCTTGTCATCCGCGGGAGAGCGCTGGGACAGAACTGCTCCTACCCCCACCTCTGACGCATCGACCTCCACCACAAACTGACGTGAAGAATCAGGGGCAACGAGGATGGGAGCCGAAACAAAGCGGCTCTTGAGTTTGGCAAACACAGCCTCGGCTGTATCTGACCACCTGAACAGAGTTCTGGGGGAGGTCAAGGCAGTCAGAGGTGTGGCTAGTTGGCTGAAGTTGCGAATAAAACGCAGATAGAAATTGGCGAATCCCAGAAAGCTCTGTAGGGCCTTACGGGAATCTGGACTTGGCCACTCTACCACAGCCTTAACTTTCTCAGGGTCCACACGCATTCCCTCAGACGAAATGATGTACCCTAGGAAGGGAACAGACTGTGCGTGAAATTCGCATTTCTCCGCCTTGACAAAAAGCCCATTCTCTAACAACCTTTGAAGCACTTGTCTGACATGTTGCACATGTTCCTGGAGAGACGAGATAAATATCAATATGTCATCCAGGTAAACATATATGAACTGATCTATCATGTCTCGCAACACGTCATTGACAAGTGCCTGGAAGACTGCTGGGGAGTTGGACAGCCCGAACGGCATGACCAAGTATTCAAAGTGTCCCCTGGGGGTGTTAAAAGCAGTCTTCCATTCATCCCCCTCCCTGATGCGAACCAAATGATAAGCGTTACGCAAGTCCAATTTCGTGAAGACAGACGCTCCCTGCAACCTCTCGAAAGCTGAAGACATCAACGGCAAAGGATAAGTATTCTTTACCGTGATGTTATTCAGCCCTCGGTAGTCAATACAAGGTCGCAAAGATCCGTCCTTCTTCCCCACAAAAAAGAACCCCGCCCCCGCTGGAGAAGAGGAAGGGCGGATGAATTTGGTTGCCAGAGAATCAGAAATATATTTCTCCATAGCCTCCCTTTCTGGAACAGAAAGTGAATATAATTTGCCCTTAGGCGGAGACTTACCTGGCAGTAAATCTATGGCACAGTCATAGGGACGATGCGGAGGGAGAGAAGCAGCCCGAGACTTACTGAACACTTCCTTCAGATCATGGTACTCCTCGGGCTTGTTAGACAAATCCCCCGCTTCCTCCTGAAACACACAAACAGGCACAGACGGACAAGCAGACACGAGACAAGACTTATGACATTCCTTGCTCCACTCCAGTACAGCCTTTTGATGCCAGTCTACTCGGGGGTTGTGACGGATGAGCCATGGGTGTCCAAGAACGATGGGTGCCAGGGGTGAATCCAGAATGTAAAAAGAAATAGTCTCTGAGTGGTTGCCTGAAGTGATGAGTGTAATGTCCTCAGTGGTGAATGAAATGGTGGGGAGGTCTTGACCGTTTAGTGCATGTACTGCAATCTTCTGTGTGAGTGGCTTGAGGGGAATCTGAAATCTGTGTGCAAAAGTACTGTCCATAAAATTACCCTCAGCCCCAGAATCCAGAAGTGCTCGACAGTCGTGCTGGTGAACTGACCATCTCAGTCTTACCGGGAGGAGGGTAGATGTGGATGAGGTCTTCTCGGCGGAGATCCCACCCGATAGTAGCCTCATACTTACTATCGGGCTTGGCCCTTTTACCGGGCAGTTGTACGCATAATGTCCCGAGCCTCCGCAGTATAGGCAAAGGCCCTGGGACCTCCGCCTCTCCCTCTCCTCCCGGGAAAGCCGAGCTCGACCCACCTGCATGGGTTCATGATCGAAAACTGGGCCGACCGCGTCCCTGCCGCTGGACCGCTGAGCCTCGACTCCTCCTGAAGGTCGGACGGATGCGACTCTACCTCCGGCTCTGGTGAGTCTGGCATCCACCCTCAGCGCCAAGTCAATAAGTTCATTGAGAGATGTAGGGAGGTCCAGGGCGTAGATCTCTCTCTGGATGCGGTCAGCCAACCCATGCAGGAACATGTCCCACTGCGCCTCCTCGTTCCATTGACATTCGGCCGCCAGGGTTCGGAACTCGATGGAAAAATCCGAGACCGACCTCTCCCCTTGATGAAGGTCGGCCAGCACCCTGGCGGCCTCTCTCCCCGCGACGGCTCGGTCGAACACACGTTTCATTTCCGCGGAGAGTGTCTGGAACGAGGCACAGCAGGGATCTTGATTCTCCCACACCGCCGTCCCCCATAACGCCGCCTTTCCGGTTAGCAGGGTAATCACAAACGCCACCTTGGCCTGTTCGTTATTGAATGTTCTGGGTTGCAACGTGAAATGCATGGCACATCTTGTTAGAAAGGCTCTGCAGTATGCAGACTCACCCGCGTAGGCTTCCGGAACCGGTAGGCGTGGCTCAGGTTGTGCCGCGTTCTCCGGTGGTGTGGGGGGAACGGGCGGTGTGGGCGGCGCAGTGGGAGCTCGAAGTAGTTGGAATTGTTGGGTGAGCTCGGACACCTGCGTCACCAAGGCTTGTATCGCACGACCCGTGTCGCCAAGAATCCTCTCCTGCGAGTCCATTCTTCTTACACTGTGGTGAACGAACTCCTCTAGTGTGGTAACTGACCCACCTGCTGCTTCCTTAGCGAGGTCAGATCGTTCTGTCATGATGAATTACAGACGGAAACAGTTGCAGGTAAACTCAGGTATTTATTAATAAATGTGGTGGTCAGACACGGGCGTGGTCAGGTGACACAGGGACGAGATGGCCAGCGTGAAGAATCCGTGAAGTGATTAATCCGTGCGGTGATGTGAAGGAATCCGTGAGGTGACGAAAAGACACGAACCACGAATCCACACCGAGACGAGACAAATCCACACGACACACAACGAGGAAGGCAGGAAGACAGGACTGGAACACGAGACATCAACCAACGATCTGACAATGGAAATGAGAAAACGGTGAGTATATATAGAGAGATGAGATCGGCTGCAGCTGGTGATGAATGATGATCAGCTGGAGCGGATCAAGGAATGACACTCACTCACGCCCACTACACACGTGCTTTCATACAACAACATAAACACGAGACGAGAAGGAAGCAATGGATTTGTATACCGTGACAGTAATTCTATCCAGGTCTTTACGTTAAATTAGTTGAGTTAGCAATTAGTTAATGAACTAAAATAATAAAACAAAGATTAAATTAAGATGCTATATAGCATTGCTTGTTCCACCACAAAAGACACTTTTTAAGGTGACAATCCGTTACACATTTAAAGATTTACTGTATTGTGAAGATTGTTGTATTGTATTTTATATTCTGTTATAAAGATGAAGATTGACATTTCGTTAAAAAATAAGCCCATAGGCTACTATTGTAAAACATAAACAACTTAGCCTATGTTCTGTTAGATGTTCTGCGTTTTGACTACTTTTTGAATTTTGTATAATTTCATCAACAGCATGCTGTTAGCATCAACAGACAGTGTTTGCATTTTTAAAAAAGCTGAAGATTGTTGGTAGCTTTTGTAGTAATTGAGCTTCTCTTGCTTCTTTGTCCTTTTTGTGCTTTCTTTTCATTGATCCACTTGCTTGTGGTTTTAAACTCATTTTTGTTTTTGAGTAACCGTCTTATACGCGTGACTTTTATATAAGGCAATGCTTTTCACTCGCCTCTAGATGTCCTTCTCAGCAGCGCAGAAATACATTAAAATTATTTATTTGATTTATTTACTAGTTAATACTTTGCAACTACAAAAAAATCACATTATTCCTCAATATTTAACACAATTTTACTGAAAATAAAAATAAAAATAATTATTTGAAAAGAATAGACACAGTAAATTTTACAGGGCCCCCTGCTGGCCCAGTGCCCTGGGCAAGTGCCCAGTAGGCCCGTGCGTTAATCCGTGCCTGTCAATCACACTTCTATGAAATCAAACTGTCCACTTAGGAAGAAACACTGATTGACAATCAATTTCACATGCTGTTGTGCAAATGGAATAGACAACAGTTGGAAATTATAGGCAATAAGCAAGACACCCCCAATAAAGGAGTGGTTCTGCAGGTGGTGACCACAGACCACTTGGACCAGCATGGAGGCGCTACCAGGAGACAGGCCAGTACATCAGGAGACGTGGAGGAGGCCGTAGGAGGGCAACAACCCAGCAGCGGGACCGCTACCTCCGCCTTTGTGCAAGGAGGAGCAGGAGGAGCACAGCCAGAGCCCTGCAAAATGACCTCCAGCAGGCCACAAATGTGCATGTGTCTGCTCAAACGGTCAGAAACAGACTCCATGAGGGTGGTATGTGGGCCCGACGTCCAGAGGTGGGGGTTGTGCTTACAGCCCAACACCGTGCAGGAAGTTTGGCATTTGCCAGAGAACACCAAGATTGGCAAATTTGCCATTGGCGCCCTGTGCTCTTCACAGATGAAAGCAGGTTCACACTGAACACATGTGACAGACGTGACAGAGTCTGGAGACTCTGTGGAGAACGTTCTGCTGCCTGCATCATCCTCCAGCATGACCGGTTTGGCGGTGGGTCAGTAATGGTGTGGGGTGGCATTTCTTTGGGGGGCCCAAATGTCCTACCTCCGTCCGGGCTTCACCGCTGGTCACTGCTGGAGTGTTGTATCTAGAGCACAGGGCGACATTAGAATGCAAAATAACAAGCGGACCATGTGCACATTTGTGTATTTTAGATTGAGGTAAATTATACAGATACAGTAGGTTACCAACCAGAATAATACTTTCACTGCCGCCGCAATTCGGGATGTATTTGCTGCAAAAGAGGCGCTACAATTACAGACTTTGAAAAGTGTCCGTTTATTCTCTCTATTGCATAATCTGCCGCTGCGTCGCGGCTCATTCAGAGCGATTGAAAGCTGGTAGCAGATGAATTCAAGTGAAATGAAGTTAAAATAATTCATCACAATACTTAAATTAAATTGAATAAATAATGAAAACATTTCCATATAAAACATTTCAATAGAAACATATTAGGCTACATCAATGAGGCTTTGCAGGAGTATAAGACGTTGAAGGCGGTAGCTCTGTGGTTAACGGAACGACATGGAGATCCAAGAGACCCGAGATCGAATCTCAATATAATATTCTGTTGGCCGACACAGCATTAATCTTTAACCGTTCTTGATGCTTAAATAGGTAACTGTTTATTTGCGAGTTTATTAACTGTTTATTTATTTAAAGTCAAGCGTTTTGTTTAATTATCAATGGCACATTACAACATTGCTACATTCCTGTAGAGCCGCTTCACAGACGACAAAACTGTTGAAGGAAGATTGTTAGCCGATTGCGTCAGAAAATGAAAATGAAGAAGCTCGTCTTTAGTCTGCTAAATTATTGTGTCATGTAAAAAACACTAAAAAATACTTCAATTTGGAACCCCATCGAACAATTCAAGGTTTAAATAAAGTGGTGGAACAGTTTAAAAAAAAATGTAAAACAGGGTTGCATTTAGACTTTATTTCCATGCAAAAAAGAAACACAGAATCTTATTCTTGCTACATTTTAAATTTGTTTTGCCAAAGAAATTGCAGCTAAATTAAACGAAACGGTAGGCTACAAATCGAAAATAGTCCAAAGCAACATAAATTAAAAACATGAGTTTTGCCTCTCTCGCGCTGGATCTCAGCAAGTTTATTTAGTCTCCCTTGCTCAAACATTCTTAAACTCTACAAAACCAGTTGAAACAACTGGATTGAACACTTCAATTTAAATCTCTGTGTGAAAAAAATTTAAATAGGCTACAATAAATAAACTACAATATTTATAATTTAATAAAATATGGGGACACATCGAGAGATGTATCCTTAAAATAATGTTGTCTTTGCCTGCTCATCAGGCTGGCTATCCCACACTCTCCATATGAAAGAGGAACATTAACACCTCCTATTGTCCTGCATCACGCTGAACTGTCCCTCCAAATCCCCCACAGGCTCTCTGTCACGTTTCAGTGTGTTTGAGTTATGTTTTGAGATCTTGTTTCCCCCTGTCTTTGTGGTTTTTGGTTTAGTCCTGTTAAGTTTTCCCGCTCCTCGTTTGTGTTCAGTTTTATCACCTGTGTTCTGTTAATTATTGTATTATTCCATGTGTATTTAAGCCCTGTGTTTTCCCTGAGTGTTTGTCGATCGTCGTCTATGTATGGTTGTGTTTCCCCTGAAGTCCTGGAGTCTGTTATTTTGTTCCGGTTTAGTTTTGGAAAGTTTCATTTTGTTAAATAAATCTATTATATTGAAGCTCCCGTGTCCTCGTCTTCAGCTACCTGCAGCAACCCTGACAGAACGATCGACCCTAAAAATCGAAAAATGGGCCGAAGGAGGAAAAACAAAGAGGTGGGCCCCTTCGAAAACCCAATCCTCTTCCAAGGGGAGCGCTCACTTGAAGAATACGCTGGTCTTTACCTAGAACTCTATGATGATGTGACGCTGGAAGAAGAAGAGCTGACTAAGAGTTTCTGGGGTGGTCTGAAGGACCCGCTAGCCCAGATAATTCTGGTGAAGGACCTCAATATGTCCTTTTTGGAGTTTGTGGATCACACACTGTGGGCGTGTGGATCCACATACCTCGTGGAAGATCTCCCACTCCAGCCAGTGCCAAGCCCGCCAGCCCCTGAGCCCATCACCTGCACGCCAGCCCCTGAGCCCATCACCTGCACGCCAGCCCCTGAGCCCATCACCTGCACGCCAGCGCCTGAGCCCATCACCTGCATGCTAACGCCAGAGCCCATCGTCTGCCCGCCAGAGCCTGAGCCCATCGCCTGCCCGCCAGAGCCTGCACACCGCATCAGCCCTGCCGCCAGATCGGTCCCTGGACTTCCCCGGCTGATATCCTGTATGACTGATCCCCCACTGATATCAGTACGATTAGCCAAAAAAGATGGCTGCCGAGGCTGGGGTTCACGTCAGCCACATCCAGCCAGAGACCGTCCAGCCAGAGACCGTCCAGCCAGAGACCGTCCAGCCAGAGACCGTCCAGCCAGAGACCGTCCAGCCAGAGACCGTCCAGCCAGAGACCGTCCAGCCAGAGACCGTCCAGCCAGAGACCGTCCAGCCAGAGACCGTCGCCTGTCCGCCAGAGCATGAAGCCAGTTCCGAGTCCCATGATGTGCTGGCCCCGTCCAGTTCCGAGTCCCCTGATGTGCTGGCCCCGTCCAGTTCCGAGTCCCATGATGTGCTGGTCCCGTCCAGTTCCGAGTCCCATGAAGCGCCAGAGCCCGTTGACCCAGCGCCAGAGCCAGAGCCCGTTGACCCAGCGCCAGAGCCAGAGCCCGTTGACCCAGCGCCAGAGCCAGAGCCCGTTGACCCAGCGCCAGAGCCAGAGCCCGTGGCCACCTGAAATTTTGGGGGGGGGCTATACGCCTTCGCCGTGGCCGGCCAAAGATCCACGGAGGCCCGGAAAAATAACACCTCCGTGGCCACCTGAAGGGTCTTCACCACCGTGGCCACCTGAAGGGTCTTCACCACCGTGGCCACCTGAAGGGTCTTCACCACGGTGGCCACCTGAAGGGTCTTCACCACCGTGGCCACCTGAAGGGTCTTCACCACCGTGGCCACCTGAAGGGTCTTCACCACCGTGGCCACCTGAAGGGTCTTCACCACCGTGGCCACCTGAAGGGTCTTCACCACCGTGGCCACCTGAAGGGTCTTCACCACCGTGGCCACCTGAGGGGTCTTCACCACCGTGGCCACCTGAAGGGTCTACACCACCGTGGCCACCTGAAGAGTTCTCTCCGCCCTGGACGCCCGAGGGTCCCACAGCTCCGCCCTGGACGCCTGAGGGTCCCACAGCTCCGCCCTGGACGCCCGAGGGTCCCACAGCTCTGCCCTGGACGCCCGAGGGTCCCACAGCTCCGCCCTGGACGCCCGAGGGTCTGCCTGCACCGTCGTGGCCACGCCCACAGCCTGCACCGTCGTGGCCACGCCCACAGCCTGCTCTGCCTTGGCCACGCCCACAGCCTGCTCCGCCCTGGCCACGCCCACAGCCTGCACCGTCGTGGCCACGCCCACAGCCTGCTCTGCCTTGGCCACGCCCACAGCCTGCTCTGCCTTGGCCACGCCCACAGCCTGCTCCGCCCTGGCCACACCCACAGCCTGCTCCGCCGTGGCCACGCCCACAGCCTGCTCCGCCCTGGAGGCTTCCCGGACCTGCACCATGCCCTCGTCAGCCTCCAGGGCGCCCACCCTCCCACCCCTTTGGATGTTATACGGCGCGAGGACGCGCCTTCGGGGAGGGGGGAGGTACTGTCACGTTTCAGTGTGTTTGAGTTATGTTTTGAGATCTTGTTTCCCCCTGTCTTTGTGGTTTTTGGTTTAGTCCTGGTTAGTTTTCCCGCTCCTCGTTTGTGTTCAGTTTTATCACCTGTGTTCTGTTAATTATTGTATTATTCCATGTGCATTTAAGCCCTGTGTTTTCCCTGAGTGTTTGTCGATCGTCGTCTATGTATGGTTGTGTTTCCCCTGAAGTCCTGGAGTCTGTTATTTTGTTCCGGTTTAGTTTTGGAAAGTTTCATTTTGTTAAATAAATCTATTATATTGAAGCTCCCGTGTCCTCGTCTTCAGCTACCTGCAGCAACCCTGACACTCTCTGAGTCTGAGTCTGACTTAAAATAAAGAGAAGTCGCAATTCACACTTAAATCGCTCTTCTATACATTAGCATTAGGCTATTAAAGTGTTGATAATGAAGGAATGAAATGATTTAAGCTACATCTAGTGATATTTCTGTCATAAAAGTTTATTACTAAATATTTCATTATTTATATAATTTAAGAAATAAAACTGGTTTGGGCCAGCTTTTTCCAAGCAAAACTAAATATAATCTTCAAACGCATGTTCATTTTGTTGTCATGAACAAAATGCTCAACTCAGTATTAAATTAGGGATCTTTAGATCCAGGCATGCAAATTGTGAATTAGTTCTTTTTAAAATTATTATGATTCAAATAAATATTCAAATACAAATATCTCGGTGCTTTGTGGTACTGCTGATAAACTAAATAACATTTAGATAATAATTATGAACTTTAAATGAAACAATATAGCAACACTTCGACGAATAAATGATTTGATCTGTTTTTACATTTTAATTCAGGGCGATTTAGTCTCTACATTTAATTAGAGCGAGATTTTCACCTTGTCATTTTCTCATTGCGAGGCGCCAGCATCATAAACATATTTCAGCAGATTCTCTGTACCTGTCGTTTTCATATGGATTACATAATCAGATAACATTTATTAGCCTAAATATTTAGACATTTAAAGGCTTTAGACATAGCCGATTTCCTATCGTGACTGAGCTGAGGCAAGTGGCTTTCGGTTCATTTTTGTGACGCGCAGTTCCCGGAGACAGAGAGAGACGACAGATAAACTTTTTTCATTAGCCTAAAAAAAGTTTTGAACGATGTAGGCTACTCTACTCTTATCTGTATGACCAAAAAAATCACGTATAGCCTATTAAGTTATTTTAGCTGTTATGAGAAAAATAAATCAAATGAACGCGCTGCCTCGTTTGTCGAAAACTTTACTTAAAACCATGTTTTTAAAACCTCTATGTAGGCTATAGGGAATAAAACAAATATAGATATATATAGGCTAGGCCTATATATAATTTTTTTTTTTTACAAAACTGCTTTTGAACGATTGGTATTATTATAGCTACAGATGTAAAGTCGTTCAGTTTGAAGCCTAGGAAAATAAAGAAGGAAGGAAGGAAGGAAAAGAAAGAAGGAAGGAAGGAAAAGAAAGAAGGAAGGCTACTATTTGTTCCTTAGTGTAAAATGGAAATGCATGGTAATTTTATTTTATAAATATAAGCAAAAAAATATATGGTGGAACAGAGTTTTAGAATAAACAAATCTGCATTAATAGCCTAAAAATAAAAATTTGTTACAGTAGTCCATGTTTGTTCGGGATTTGAACGCATGTCTTCGGATTGATGAACCGTCAGTTCTACCACTCGGCCATGAGCTCACTGAGAAAAGCCCAAACGTTTGTTTCTCCAGTGTGTGTTCGCTCAAATGAGTGAGAAAACGTTTTGTTGTTAGCCTATTGTAGCCCACTTTACATGAATAAAAGTAGACCTTTTACAGTTTTAAAATATGATATCCTATCTGTATGACCAAAAATTACGTAGTAGGCTATAGCTATTTTAGCAGAAAAATAAATTCAAGTGAACGCGCCGCTGCGTTTGTCGAACTCTAATTCAATGGCAGAATAAAACCCCATTCTAGGCGTGGTGTGTCAAAATACTTAATTATAAACTTCAATATTTCGTTCAAAACCACATCAAAACGCTTTGTGACATTATAAAAAGCCGTGAATGTATTAAGGCCACTGGAACCAGGATCGTAACTGAAACGCGCTGCATGTTATCTCTCAATACAGGAGCAGAAGCGCTGGTTCAGATTTTATTGTTTGTTGTTTAAACGTGCGTGTTGTATATTTAAAATATAGCCTATATATATATTTGATATGGTCTATTTAGGGTAGGCCTATAGCATTGATTCACTATACTGTGGAGGGGGGAAATCACCCACCGGCAAATCGCACCTTGCTTATTAACCATGTTTTTAAAAATTCTTTCTGCATATAACCCCGTGAAGTTTTTTTTTTTTTTTTAACAGAACTGTTTTTGAAGACCAGTCAATCTGTTGGATGAGATTTGTTCCTTAGTGTAAAATGGAAATGCATGGTAATTATATAAAAAACATGTTTATTCGGGTTTCGAACTCGTGTCTTTGTACTGCGTAAACCTTCAGCTCTACCACTCGACCACAAGATTGATTGTTTACTAGTCAGTGACTTGCGATGCGGCCGTTTTGTGCTCCTTCACCGCCACAGAAGAGCCGTTGTGTGTGTGGGTTCTCCCCTGCCATTCCTCAACCTGCAAACACACAGTTGTGCACATTAGACGACAGGTCTCACTAATAATCAAAGGTACACACACATCTGTGAACCATCATGAGGCATTGCTGAAATAAAAAAGGTTACTAAAATACACTTACGGTCATGTTGGTAACAACACCGGGCCGCTGGATGAGCTTGAGCATGACAATCGCCTCCAGATAATAGAGGAGGAGCAGACAGTCGTTCTTCTCAAGCTCCTCCCCAGAAACGGCTCCTGGACCCTGAGTTTCCCCATCACCGCCAGGAAATCCATGGAGAAATCATCCAGGACAACCACAGTCTCCCAGCAGCTTCTCTCTTCCCTAACCATGGTACCTGAGAAAAAAAATAGTAATGTTGAACTCATCTGCGATTTCCGTTTAATAGATACAAAAGGAGTGAAAAAAATCATTAAAAAACATACCTTTTTTGTGTCAACTCCTTGTTGTCCTTCTTCGACATACCAGGCCGTATGCCGTCCAAAGGATGGATAAAGTCTCTGCAGTCACTGAAGAGTCTTTGGTCCTTGGTGTGGATGCTGGTAGAAGTAATGATGTACTTCATGAACCTTAAAGAGAGAGAAAGAAATGTTTTTTACAGCCAGAAGACAGCCTATCCGATAATTATCAGTTGATAGTTACATGATGTGTTTGTTAAGTTACTCAGTACTGACCTCATGAGACTTTTCCAGTAATTGAGGACTGTCTGCTAGGAGAGTTTCGTATCAGTTCATTACAGTATCAGTTCATTACAGTATCAGTTCATTACAGTATCAGTTCATTATCAGTTCATTACAGTATCAGTTCTTTATTGTATCAGTTCATTATCAGTTCATTACAGTATCAGTTCATTACAGTATCAGTTGATTGTCAGTTCATTACTGTATCAGTTCATTACAGTATCAGTTCATTACAGTATCAGTTCATTATCAGTTCATTACTGTATCAGTTCATTACAGTATCAGTTCATTATCAGTTCATTACTGTATCAGTTCATTACAGTATCAGTTCATTACAGTAAAACCACTGTTCATATTTATTATTAGCCTGAAGTCATCAGAAACATGAATAGTGTTTAAACATTTCTTTTCTCTTATTTTCAGCACTGAGTTGAACTATTTCAGCTTAGCTTCTACAAACCGTTTTTTCGTAATATTTTACTGCATCGTATTGCACTGTATACATTTATTTATTCTTAAAATATATTTTATGTAAATTTTATTCTTATTTCTATTTCCGGTTTTTTTTATTTATTTAATTTCCTTCACTTTTATAGAAAGCAATTTTGAAATGTGGTATATAAATAAACATGCCTTGCCTATTTTTCATTTAATTATTGGTAATCAAAAGGGGAAAATTGGATTTAACTCGTTTGATAAGACTATCTGCAGTTAAGAAATAGTTGTTAAAAAAATACAACAGGTACATAATAATAATAATAATAATAATAATAATAATAATTAAAAAGTACATTGTAGATAAAAGTAAATAAATGTAATTTCTGAATCTTTCAAAAAATGCATGTAATGCCATTTTAACATTTTGTGTAAAACAGTTAATGGAAACACAGTCAGGAAACAATAAGATTTAAAGACTTCTCAGTTTATTTGCATTCTGGGCTCTCTTTTCCCCAATAAGGTAAAGATCCTATAGGCTAAATGATAAGACTATAATTTAAACCGAACATAAATGATTTTAAAACAGGGAAGGAGACTTGAAGGTAAAAGCACAAACCTGAAAAAAAAAAAAATCAAACCAAAAGATTCCCAAACATCACAGCACCGTAACACACTGATAAAAGTTTGTGTTTTAACATGTTCTATAGAAAGTCACTAACCTCAACTCAATCGGTATTGACAGTGATAGATAAATTAAAACTTTATATTCAAAAATGCATATTTTTAACAGTTTGTTTAATACTTACATTTTAATAAACAATGAACAGCTCTCATATTTACAGTCAATTCAATTTATTCTCAAATATTTTCCATCTCATCTGAAACAATAGCTTTCATAAAATCTTTATTTAAAAAAAACCTGTTGGTGTTTGAACTGTAGAAAAAAAGAGAAAAATCCCATTTAAATACATTTTTAGTAACTAAGATAACTAATGATCACGCTCGCGAACTCGACAATCGACTACTGTGGACTTCGACTGAAAACATGAAGTAAATACAGGTGTGTAAGCTGGCCGTATAAACATCATTTTTATTCATATCTTCCACATCTACTGCAGTCAGATTCACTGTGTTCACTCTGAATAAAATCACTCACATGGCTGTTGTAACGAGTCAATATGTTTAAGTTCTGTTTTGTGATCTTGGTTTCCCCTGTCTTTGTGGTTTTTGGTTTAGCCCTGTTAAGTTTTCCCGCTCCTCGTTTGTGTTCAGTCTCATCACCTGTGTTCAGTTAATTATCCAATCATTTCAAGTGTATTTAAGCCCTGTGTTTTCTCCCAGTGTTTGTCGATCGTCGTCTACGTATGGTTGTGTGTAAACCCATGAAGCCCTGGAGTTTTGTTCTTGTTTTGAGTTTGAAAGTTTTCATTTTGTTATTAAAACTCTTATATTAAGATTCCGTGTCCTCGTCTTCAGCTACCTGCACAAACCCTGACAGAACGATCGACCGTACACCTTAAAAGAGCTAAAGGATGAGCCAGCGTTATGTGGGAACCCGGATGGCCATATTTCGTGGGACCCGTGGAGGCCGCAGTAGGGGTGGTGGACACCACTCTCCAATCAGGCCCCTCTTCGAGCCTGGGTTGATTCCGGGCAGCCCAGCCAAGCCTGCACCACTGGTTCCATCCAGCCAACCATTTGATCCATTTGACGACCTTCCTGAGCTACTTCCGCCAGAGACCGTCCAGCCAGAGACCATCCAGCCAGATCCTGAGCCCGTCGCCTGCCTGCCAGAGCCTGAGCCCGTCGCCTGCCCGCCAGAGCCTGAGCCCGTCGCCTGCCCGCCAGAGCCTGAGCCCGTCGCCTGCCCGCCAGAGCCTGAGCCCGTCGCCTGCCCGCCAGAGCCTGAGCCCAGCCCCGAGTTTCCTGATATGCTGGTCCCGTCCAGCCCCGAGTTTCCTGATATGCTGGTCCCGTCCAGCCCCGAGTTTCCTGATATGCTGGTCCCGTCCAGCCCCGAGTTTCCTGATATGCTGGTCCAATCCAGCACGGAGCCCGTTGACCCAGAGCCAGAGCCAGAGCCCGTTGACCCAGCGCCAGAGCCAGAGCCCGTTGACCCAGCGCCAGAGCCAGAGCCCGTTGACCCAGCGCCAGAGCCAGAGCCCGTTGACCCAGCGCCAGAGCCAGAGCCCGTTGACCCAGCGCCAGAGCCAGAGCCCGTTGACCCAGCGCCAGAGCCAGAGCCCGTTGACCCAGCGCCAGAGCCAGAGCCCGTTGACCCAGCGCCAGAGCCAGAGCCCGTTGACCCAGCGCCAGAGCCAGAGCCCGTTGACCCAGCGCCAGACCCAGAGCCCGTTGACCCAGACCCAGAGCCCGTTGACCCAGACCCAGAGCCCGTTGACCCAGACCCAGAGCCCGTTGACCCAGCGCCCGTTGATGTCAAGTCAGTTCCCGATCATGAGCCTGTCCTCCCCAAGAAAATTTTGGGGGGGCGCCATACGCCTTCGCCGTGGCCGGCCAAAGATCCACGGAGGCCCGAAAAGATAACACCGCCATGGCCACCTGAAGGGTCTATACCGCCATGGCCACCCGAAGGGTCTTCACCGCCATGGCCACCCGAAGGGTCTTCACCGCCGTGGCCACCTGAAGGGTCTTCACCGCCATGGCCACCTGAAGGGTCTGCACCGCCATGGCCACCTGAAGGGTCTTCACCGCCATGGCCACCTGAAGGGTCTGCACCGCCATGGCCACCTGAAGGGTCTGCACCGCCATGGCCACCTGAAGGGTCTTCACCGCCGTGGCCACGCCCACAGCCTGCACCGCCTTGGCCACGCCCACAGCCTGCTCCACCGTGGCCACGCCCACAGCCTGCACCATCGTGGCCACGCCCACAGCCTGCACCGCCTTGGCCACGCCCACAGCCTGCACCATCGTGGCCACGCCCACAGCCTGCACCGTCGTGGCCACGCCCACAGCCTGCACCGTCGTGGCCACGCCCACAGCCTGCTCCGCCGTGGCCACGCCCACAGCCTGCTCCGCCCTGGAGGCTTCCTGGACCTGCACCATGCCCTCGTCAGCCTCCAGGGCGCCCACCCTCCCACCCCTTTGGATGTTATACGGCGCGAGGACGCGCCTTCGGGGAGGGGGGAGGTACTGTAACGAGTCAATATGTTTAAGTTCTGTTTTGTGATCTTGGTTTCCCCTGTCTTTGTGGTTTTTGGTTTAGCCCTGTTAAGTTTTCCCGCTCCTCGTTTGTGTTCAGTCTCATCACCTGTGTTCAGTTAATTATCCAATCATTTCAAGTGTATTTAAGCCCTGTGTTTTCTCCCAGTGTTTGTCGATCGTCGTCTACGTATGGTTGTGTGTAAACCCATGAAGCCCTGGAGTTTTGTTCTTGTTTTGAGTTTGAAAGTTTTCATTTTGTTATTAAAACTCTTATATTAAGATTCCGTGTCCTCGTCTTCAGCTACCTGCACAAACCCTGACAGCTGTGCACTTGTAATAACACATTAAGGATGTTAAGAGGCTAAAAGCAGGTTTAAAACTTGCCCCGTTTAAGTCAACAGGGTGCACATTTTAAAAAGAGGATAACACGGTGTAGGAAACACTGATTTTTGTCGTTGTTATCTGTACTGACAGAAATCCAAATTTACAAAAAATGAGCTCAATGTTAGAATTGACCGTAGTTCTCCTTTAAGATGAAAGGGCAGTGATAAACCCACCAAACCCCCCACCCAATGTTTTATTACTGATCTGATGATTCACGAGGGTTGTGATTTTAGGCCTATTATTCAGAAAGAATCTCATCCCTTAAAATGTCCACAAATGGAAAATGACAGCAAGGCATAAATAAATTATGTAGCCCACAACAATTTAACGTTCAATATCACTTCAAACATTTGAGTGCTAAATTTGACAGTTATGATTATCAATATTTTAATTGCTTCAATATGGATGAGTTAAATTATCATATGATCATGATCGTAGGCCTTATACTAAAGACTTCTTTATTCTTGCTTCATCTCAGCTCTGACCGAGATCTTCTCAATCCATTTCACCTGTAAATAAAATAAAATTATCATTTGTAAGAGTACTAAACCAACAATAATCATTCAATATCACTTAAGTGTACATGTATATTTCTAATAATGCTGTTTACATTACTAGTGAGTAATACATAAGAGCTAGTATGATAAACTTTACATTTGTGGAAGCAGCGTGGTTTGAAGCAGTTTAAATCTGCTATTAAATACATGCATTTCTGTATTATCACTTTGAATTCATAAGATGTAGGTTTTTAATGGTCTCGCCAAATCTCACCAAAATCCCTGTTAATTTTAAAGATATAAAACTGATATTGTCAGTTTATGTGTGAATATAGAATGTACATTTTAGATTAAGTTGTACAGACATCAGATCCTCACACATTTCTTAGAGTTTGGAAAGTAAAGAAAGCCTAAAGCAATGTGACGTGATGCTTGTCAAAGTAAAAACACACAGGAGAGCGAGACATTGGTCATGTGATCATGTGATGCTGGACGGCTGCGAGCTGAAGCTGCACTGATTATTCCTGCGTTCTACAATCTGTCTACAACTATCAGTCTAATTTTGTTCTAGCAAATTCTAATGATCTTCTACTGATGCAATTCATAAAGCTATTGTTCAATAAAGTTGTTTGTTATTTAGTTTTTTCTCCAGAAAGCACTAAAGTACAAGCCCCGCCCCCCCAGCTGATTCTAGAGATTTCATAGGTCATGTCAAGCCAAGTCACCTTCATTTATACAGCGCTTTTTACAATAGAGATTTTTACAACGCAGCTTTACAGAGATAATAGGAAATTAAAGCAACATGTTTTTTTTGGCTGTACAGCAGCTCTAGAAGAAAGCCATTAGTTTAAGTAAGTTCAGGGTTGATTCATTTCCATTGTAAAATTAATTTACAGGGCGATTTACACGACACAGTTTTCAACAGAAAACTTTAAATGCATTCTGGCCGTTCATTTACATGACACAAGAACCTGAGACCTGAGAACGCAAACTTTGAAACAGGTTTATCATTATCATCTCTGTGTAAACTTCAGAAACGTGAAACCGGTGACGGCGTGCACATGCATATATCATGTATAGTCTCGGTATGTGCATATGAGTGTGTATGTGCACACACTCTTTCTTTACGAAGTGGCATCGCCAACTGCTTGTCTGGTCTGCATAATGCAGCGTTTTTACTCGTTTTTTTTTTTTTTTTTTACCTTACTAGAAGTTATGTAGCACATCATGGTAGAGAGCATTACGTTTCTTTCTGAAGTCTGAACTTTCTTGGCAGGAGACTGTGATTGACCAATGATTTTGAGTTAGCTGTGGGGTGGGCTTGTGCTTAACTGGCTTTCAATCAATTTACATTTTCTCCATCATTGTCCCACTAGCACAAATGTTGAAAGACTGTCAGAGAGAAATGAAAGTATCTTTTACATCACTGTTGTTTACTCACCTCAGTGTACAGTTTGAGTCTCGTAACACGTCTCTGAGCGGCTTTGAGTCTCTGATCATATTGTCGCTCAGATCAAGCTCTTAGAAACTGCAGTGCATTTGAGTTTGTCAAAGCCTGAGTTAAAGCAGAAACATCTGTAATGCCACAGTTCTTTAGGCTAGAACGAGAGAAACAGACAGAGATCGTCTTACTTTCACCAGATCACAGAACACGACTAAGGGAATTATTTTCCACAAATACACTGTAAACAGTCTTTCAGGAGAGACTGAGAATAAACTTATTGAACACTTTGTTGAAGTGTTTGTTAAAGAGATACTCCTCACAAGGTTACAGTTGGGTTATAGATGATGTTATGGTTTATTGTTTAAAAGTTCTTCTCACCAACACATATCGTTTTGCTTCAGAAGACTTTAATTTATCAACTTGGGTCGTATGGATAACCGCTGTGTTTGCTGTGTGTGATTTATGAAGAATCATCTTTGCAGGTCCAGTACACTTTTATAGACTCATAGAGAGATTATTAATCTAAAAATCTTGAGTTCATCTGGAGAAACTCATATAAATCTGAAATGGCATGAGGGTGTGTAAATGATAACATATTACGACACGACACTTCTGTCCCTCTAGTGGTGAAAAATAAAACTACTGGAGTTACTTTTCTCTGTGTAAGTGTGTATGATGCAAGTAATTTACAATGAAATCCATACAAACAGCTCTAACATACAGTTCAATATTACAGGTTTATCAAAGTGTATTAGGGTAAAGCCACGGTTTGGAAGAGAGCTTTTAGTCGTTTTGATCTCAGGGGGTACAAAGCACAACCAGGCCTGGATATATGGGGTTTAGAGCCCCTGTTGATCTCTAAACTAGACAGAGCACTTCAAGCACCTCTAAACAGACGAGAAGAGTTTTGAAATAGACTAAATTGCTACAGATGTATAAATGTATTTATTTGGCTTTCAAAATTTGAAATGTTACTATTGGTGTTTGTGTGTGTGTGTGTGTGTGTGTTTGTGTGTGTGTGTGTGTGTGTGTGTGTGTGTGTGTGTGTGTGTGTGTGTGTGTGTGTGTGTGTGTGTGTGTGTGTGTGTGTGTGTGTGTGTGTGTGTGTGTGTGTGTGTGTGTGTGTGTGTGTGTGTGTGCTGGAAGATGTCGATTCTTCTCTATAGTTTTTCTTCTAGTTTGTCTCTTTTCTTTACTCTTTATCGTAGCAGTAGATTTATTTTCAGCATTTACACAATCAGTACATTCTTCAAATTTAACACAATAGACCTTAATGTCAGGAATCAATCAAGCTCAGCTCAATCCACCACTCAGCGTTCACTCTCACCAGAATACTAATCACCTACACCTGTCAACAATCATCAGTCAGCTCCATAAATACACTCATCTCACGATCAGTCTTTGTCAAGTCTCCAACAGGAACAGACCGTTAACCTTGTCTCTCTTCAAGTCTCTGATGCAGCAAATACCCACCGAGTAACGTATACTTACCTGTGAATATACTAACTTCTGTATCCTTGTTCTGATATCTCCAGACTCCTTGCCTGAATCCATGCATCCGGAGTTCCAGCGTTCCTTTGAGGTTCCCGAATTTCTCCTGAGCTTTCACTTACTCGTGGTCGCATCTGAAAAGAGAAAAAGACAAGCATCACCGAACTGAGATTGTATTAAAGAAACTAACCTGAAGAGGATCTGCTCACCTGTGATCTTCCCCGCATTCAGCAATCTTCACCGAATCCACTTCTGAACACTGAATACTTTCCTTTGCACTTGAGTCACTTAAAATAAACTTTGTTTGAATTTTCACTTACCTCTGTCTCCGTCCCTGTATCCTGACAGAAGACTTGACCGCAAAAACAATAAGGGGAAGAGAATGGATCCGACGCAATCCGCAATCACCGTTGCAAATCCTCTACAATCTCCAGCCGCCGCTGCCAATCCTATGCAGCATACAACCGCCGCGACGAGTTCTACGCAAGCCCCAGCGGCCACGGCGAATCCTGTACTACCCACAGCCAGCACTTCCGCAAACACCGCTTCCTCTATGGTTTGCTTCGCTAGCCCACCGTCCCGTCCAGCGCCATTCACCGGTCGGGCGGAGGATTGCAGCGGATTTTTGTTGCAATGTTCACTTGCATTGGAGCAAAAAGCTCAGCTATATCCCACTGAGAGATCTAGAGTTGCTTTCATTATTCAGCAGTTGTCCGGAGCGGCTTTAAGATGGGCTGAAGCATTGTGGATGCAGGAATCTGTAGTGACTACCTCTGTTCAAGATTTCGTGAAACACTTTAAGGAAGTGTTCGGACATCCTGTTGATGATTCATCCATCAGTGACAAACTGTTGCAATTACGTCAAGGCAAAAAATCAGTCTCTGAGTACTCCATAGAGTTTCGTACACTAGCTTCTAACAGTGGATGGAACGAGAAAGCTCTCATATCTGTCTATCGACGCGGTCTTAACCCGGCCATCCGCCTTCAGCTCGCGATTTACGATGACAGCATGGGGGTTGAGAAGTTCATACAACAAGCTATCCGTGTACATCAAAGGTCTCAGGGCTGCTATCGTGAAGTTCCATCACCCATGTCGCCATATAAACATCCAGCTGAATGTTCCTCAGAAGACACTGTAGAAAGGATGCAAGTAGATACCCATCGGATATCCCAAGCTGAACGTGTTAGACGGCGAGAATTAAAGTTATGCCTGTATTGTGGATTGAGAGGACATTTTCTTCGTTCCTGCCCAACCAGACCTCCGAGAATGCTTGTGAGTTCAGTCTCCATATCTTCCTATGTGTCAACTGCATTAACGATACCAGTAACTGTGAAATCCACGAATTTTCATATTTCTGTTACAGCCATTGTTGACTCAGGATCAGCAGGAAATTTCATCTCTGGCCAGCTCTGTCAAAAACTCCAACTCAACAAGTGTCCCATTCCAAAACCATATGCCATCCATGCAGTAACCGGAGAAATCATCAATCAGGGTATGTAACCTACAAGATTAACCCTATCATACTTTGTGTTGAAGACACCCATCATGAACCTTTTGAACCATTTGTACTTGAGAATAGTCAGTCTGATCTTATCCTTGGTCGCCCTTGGTTAATCCAACATCAACCAAATATCAACTGGAAATCTGGGAAGGTTTTGAACTGGGGTTGCATGTGCTCTTCCGTAAATGAGGAAATTCCAGTCTCGTCCAGCGTTAACCTACCTGCTGCCATCCCAGTAAACTCGACTTCCATTGAGAGTCCCATTGAGAACCTCTCTGTAACCATCCCATCCTGCTATTCTCAATACTCTGATGTATTCAACCCCGTCGAAGCAGCCAAGCTACCACTCCATCGAAACTGGGACTGTGCCATCGAATTAATTCCTGGTGAACCCATCCCTAAGGGTAGAATCTACTCTTTATCCATCCCTGAGCAAGACGCCATGAAGCGATATATTGAAGAGGCTCTCGAACAGGGGTATATTCGATCTTCCACTTCACCCGCGGCTGCCAGTTTTTTCTTCGTCCCAAAAAAGGATGGGGGATTACGCCCATGCATTGACTACAGAGCTTTAAATAAAAATCACCGTCAAATTCAGTTATCCGCTCCCATTGATTCCCTCGTCACTTGAGCAACTCCGAGAGGCCACGATCTTCACCAAGCTGGATTTAAGGAGTGCATATAACCTCATTAGAATCCGAGAAGGCGATGAGTGGAAGACCGCATTCATCACACCAGCAGGGCACTACGAATATCTGGTTATGCCATATGGATTGGTAAACGCTCCTTCTGTATTCCAAAGCTTTATGGATGAAATCTTCCGAGACTATCTAAATCAGTTCGTAATAATCTACATAGACGACATCTTGATCTACTCAAAGGACGCAGTGGAACATCAACGACATGTCTCACAGGTACTCCAACGATTACGAGAATTCTCCTTGTTCCTGAAAGCTGAAAAGTGTTTCTTCCATCAAACGTCAGTGGAGTTTCTTGGTTATCATCTCAGTGTGGAAGGAGTAACAATGGACGATCGGAAGACAAAAGCTATTACTTCCTGGCCCATTCCACAGTCCATTAAGGAATTACAGCGTTTCCTAGGATTTGCCAATTTCTATCGAAGGTTTATTCACCAGTACAGTCTGATTACCGCTCCGCTTACCTCACTCTTAAAGGGAAAACCGAAGACACTCCTTTGGACTACGGAAGCAGAAGAGGCTTTTCAGACATTGAAAACGGCATTCACTACAGCTCCATTATTACAACACCCTAATCCTGATGAGAAGTTCATTGTCGAAGTAGATGCTTCCACTACAGGAGTTGGAGCTGTGCTATCCCAGGTCTCGACTTCCTCACCAAAACCATTACCTTGTGCGTTCTTCTCCCGAAAACTATCCCCTGCGGAAGTAAACTATGACATTGGCAATCGAGAACTCCTGGCGGTAAAGCTTGCTCTTGAAGAATGGAGACATTGGTTAGAAGGAGCCAAACAGCCCTTTTTAGTTCTTACCGATCATAAGAATCTCCAGTACTTGAAGGATGCCAAGAGACTTAATCCTCGTCAGGCCAGATGGGCACTCTTCTTTACTCGTTTCCATTTCCAGATCTCCTACCGTCCCGGATCAAAGAACATCAGAGCAGACGCCCTGTCCCGTCTCCATTCCCCAGAAGTCAACTCAGAGGAACCTGATAATATCTTGCCAGAAAAACTGTTTGTCAATCCCATCCAGTGGGATCTAAATGAACAACTCCTTGAACTCTCCCAACGTCAACCCAATCCACCAGAATGTCCGGTTGGGAAAATCTATGTTCCTGAAGAATACCGTACTTCCCTGATCTCTTCTGCACATTCCTCTGTGGGCACTGGACACCCAGGTGTCACCAAAACTCTATCCTCGCTCCAGACTCGCTATTGGTGGCCAGGGATGGTACAAGAAATAAGAACATTCATCCAAGGGTGTATCTTGTGTGCCATGAACAAGAATCCTCGTCATCTACCCACCGGAAAACTCATGCCTCTACCTGTTCCACAAAGACCCTGGTCACACATAGGAGTAGACTTTGTCACTGACCTTCCTCCCTCAGAAGGAAATACATGTATCCTGGTAGCCATTGACCGTTTTTCAAAGGCCTGCAAATTGATCCCCCTGAAAGCCTTGCCCACCGCATTTATGACTGCAGAACTATTGATGGATCATGTCTTTCGGAACTTTGGGATACCAGAGGATATTGTGTCCGACAGAGGACCCCAATTTATCTCAAAAGTATGGAGAGCATACTTCACATTAATGAACGTCACAGTGAGTTTAACATCAGGATATCACCCACAAGCCAATGGTCAAACAGAACGGAAAATCCAGGATGTCAGCCGTTTCCTGCGGACCTTCTGCTACTCAAACCAACATCTTTGGAGTCGATACCTGGTATGGGCAGAATATGCACAAAACTCACTTCGACAAGCTTCCACAAACCTAACCCCGTTCCAGTGTGTCTTGGGCTACCAACCACCCTTGTTCCCTTGGTCAGGTGAAAGTTCTGAAGTACCTGCAGTTAACACCTGGTTCCAGAATAGTGAGAGGGTGTGGAATCAAGCCCATCACCATCTCCAACAAGCCCTGAATCGCCATCAACGCTTTGCCAATGTTCATCGACAAAACACTCCAGAGTACCAGCCTAGACAACTGGTTTGGCTATCGACAAAAGATATGCGCCTACGATTACCCTGCCGCAAATTAAGCCCCAGATATATCGGTCCATTTCCCATAGTCAGACAGATAAATCCGGTGACCTATCAGCTAGTGTTGCTTTCGTCAACGAAAATTATGACGAAATATCGTCGTCAACGAACCTTTTTCACGTGACGAAAACGAGACGAGACGCAACGTAAATGCTGGTCATGTGACGATGACTATAATTAAATATATAATGTAATATCGTTGACGAATAAAAACGAGACTAAATGTGGTTTATAAAATAAAAACTATGCTAAAATGTCTCTTCATTTTCGTTGACCAAAACGAGACGAGACGAAATGTTATTTAACGTTATTTCGTCTCGTTTACTTGCGTTATTACCGGTATGCAGCATTTCTGTTTCCTGTGTTTCACTTCAGGGGCTGCATCAGATCGCACTGCGCAGACGCAGGCGACATCACATCCTCAAGCCCCATTCGCGGCATTATTTAGAAGATGCAGCTGCGTGAGTTACGGCTGTTTCACACATACTCCGTGTGTAGTGCGTATGCGGTGCGGTGCGGTGTGTATGCAGGAGCAGCTCGTGCTATTGTGTTTTCACATGTGCTGCGTTTGCAGTGCGCAGCTGATCTACGGCTGTAATCACAACATTTATTCTCTATTTTTTATTTCAAATCAATATTTCTAGCCTACATCCATTATGTCGCGTTGTTGAGGTAGGCTACTGTGTAGATCTCTGCTCTGCTGTTATGCACGCACCGCTCCCGCGTGCGGTGTGAGCGCTCTAACCTAACGGGTGCGGGAAAAAACACACCGCAAACGGTGTGAAACAGGCGTTAGCATAAACGACAACAAACGCAGTTAAGTCTGACACAGAGAAAGGGATTCGTCTTTGGGAGAAAAAGAAGAAATGAGATTTGGAAAAACTTTAATTTCATCGTGTGTAGGCAACATGTTTGGTTGGTAAAATAAATATGTTAAATTCATATCAGAGCGTCTTCTGTGTCTGGAATAGCATTCTTGAGTCTATAAGGTAACAATAATATAATAAGATATACTAACAATAATAAGATAAGATTTTTTGAAATGGGTTTGGCTAAAAGAAAATGTTGGTTTCGTCTACTACTAGGGATACATATTGACTGGGTTAAATAGAATTGCATTACTAAAAAGAGACTAAAATACAATTTTCATTGACTAAAACTAGACTATGTCTTTCGTCGACTAAAACTAGACTAAAATGTCATCAGTTTTCGTCGACTAAAACTAGACTAAAATGTCATCAGTTTTCGTCGACTAAAACTAGACTAGACTAAAAAGAGTATGAACGTGACTAAAACTAATAAAAACTAAAATGACAGCTTGACACAAAGACTAGACTAAAACTAAAATTAAAACAGGCCGCCAAAAACAACACTACTATCAGCTCCATCTTCCAGCCCAGTATCGCATTCATCCCTCATTTCACGTCTCTCTCTTGAAACCACATCATCCGCCCGTACCTGTTCCCGCTACAGATTTGGTTCAAGAAAACAATCCTCCAGTACCCCCCATCGAAGCCGAAACCATCTACACGGTAAAGGAGATATTAGATTCCCGACGTCGAGGTGGTCAGTTGGAATATTTGGTAGACTGGGAGGATTATGGACCGGAGGAGAGGTGTTGGATTCCACGTAAAGACATCCTCGATCCCATGTTAACCACTGAGTTCCATGCACAACATCCTGACAGACCTGCTCCAAGACCTCGAGGTAGACCCCCACGACGTCGGGGTATTGGATCTGCTGGCACGGATTCTGGAGGGGGGGGTAATGTCAGGAATCAATCAAGCTCAGCTCAATCCACCACTCAGCGTTCACTCTCACCAGAATACTAATCACCTACACCTGTTAACAATCATCAGTCAGCTCCATAAATACACTCATCTCACGATCAGTCTTTGTCAAGTCTCCAACAGGAACAGACCGTTAACCTTGTCTCTCTTCAAGTCTCTGATGCAGCAAATACCCACCGAGTAACGTATACTTACCTGTGAATATACTAACTTCTGTATCCTTGTTCTGATATCTCCAGACTCCTTGCCTGAATCCATGCATCCGGAGTTCCAGCGTTCCTTTGAGGTTCCCGAATTTCTCCTGAGCTTTCACTTACTCGTGGTCGCATCTGAAAAGAGAAAAAGACAAGCATCACCGAACTGAGATTGTATTAAAGAAACTAACCTGAAGAGAATCTGCTCACCTGTGATCTTCCCCGCATTCAGCAATCTTCACCGAATCCACTTCTGAACACTGAATACTTTCCTTTGCACTTGAGTCACTTAAAATAAACTTTGTTTGGATTTTCACTTACCTCTGTCTCCGTCCCTGTATCCTGACACTTAGTCAGGTTAAATGACATATTTGATTTTATGTGTCTCACGCCCGTTTCACACCGCATGCGTGAGCGGCGCGTGAGCAGCGCGTATTTTTTTCGGCGTGCATGTTAATCAATGAGTGCATTCACACCAGGAGCAGGAGCAACGCGTGAGCGTCAAGCAGGAGCGGCGCGTGAGCAGCAGTGAAGCGGGGGTTTCGGCGCCAGGTCTATTTTTTGCTGCGCTGCTGACGTTCAATTAAAGTGAAAGCTCACTTTTGATGGACAAAAAAATATGATTTCACACAAAAAGTGCCCGAAATGCACAGAATAATGTTTAGTGAGTTTAAACAAGAACTGGAGTAGGCAAAAAAAGAAAATGAAGACTCAAAAATATTTATAGAAGATTAGGCTACCCATTTAAATTTGTTTTGCATTCAGTTTGTGTGAAAGTATGGTGTATTATAAAAAACTAAAGTAAACTAGCCTGAAAATATTCTATATAAACTTTCTATTAGTTTATGTAATACACAGACAGCTACATATACAATGGCACAAACCAAATCAAACAAGAGTGTGCGTTTTATTTGTTTGTTTTTATCCGCGGACTTTGCAGTCTTTGTAAACATATCGAAAGTATGACTGAAACGATAAGATTGGGGCTGTTTTCTGTGTTGTTTTGTTGTTTACCATTTATATATATATTTATGCAAATGTTGTACACCTCCCCATAACAAATTTCAAGACTATCAATTTTATAACTGACCAACTTCTAAAAACAAATGTATAGTGGTCTTTGTAAAGAATTGCTCGCTTGTATATGTAGCTTTGGAGCCGCTGCTGTGACACTGTACAAACGCTTCCAGTGTGAATACTCTTGCGCGTCTGCAGCTGCAGTGACGGTGTAGTTACGCTGACGCGCTGCTCAAGCGCCGCTCACGCTTGTGGTGTGAAACGGCCGTCAGTCCTAGTCCTGTTGTCTTAAAATAAACTGTAAACTGAACTGCTGTACAGTATGTTGAATAATGTATGCTGTATAATGTTACTAACTCTAGTTTTTCCAGCTTGAATTGTGGGTTCATCAGTAGATCACTGAGGTTTCTCACTCCTGAGTCTCCTAGTTTATTCCAACCCAGGTTCAGCTCTCTCAGGTGTGATGGGTTTGATTTCAGAGCTGAAGTCACAGCAGAACAACCTTCATCCGTCATTTCACAGCAGCTTAAGCTACATTTGGAGAAATGAGAGAAAGAAAATCTTCATTTTGCAAAGTTATAGCATCTTCATAACAAATTAAGCCCTTCAATGGCCTAGGAGATACGATCTGTATGGACAGGGATCTGCCGGGATCTGTGTGTTTATTTGTGATATAGGCCTATAACACACATTTTCATCTTGAATTTCATATGAAGTTTAAATAACTTAACAGGTAAGAAATGTTTTTAATAGTAGATGTAAGGTAAATGTGACTATATCTGCAGTGTCCAAAGGTTTCAGTAAGTCAAATTTAAGACCTTTTTAAGACATTTTAAAACCATAAAGATTGAAAGGTAAGACCTACCAAATGACCTTTGCATTACCAAAAAAAAAAAAAAATCAAATCAAAGAAATTCTGAAAAAATCTTTTTATTTAAATTAAATCAGTCATCAGAAAAATATTACGGTTATCACAGAATCATGTTCAAAAAGTACTAACGCTACATAATGAAATCAATTCACCAAGTTTTATGTCGAAAGCCAGCAAATAACAAAAATGAAATTGCTAATAAAATTTGCATCAATATGCTCTTTTTGTTTACATAAACATTAAAATAATACCATTAAAAATGATGTCCAGATTTAAAAAGACTGTCTTGCAACATGTTATCTACTAACATGGACAAGTTCAAATAAAGTTTTGACAAAAAAGTCTTTATAAAAAGATAAACTTCAAATATTTAAGCCTTTAAATCATTTTTTATAAAAAGAGACTTTTTTTTATAAAAGTCAAAAATTATAGATTACTGACATTTACAATGCACATTAGTTTATCTTTTATTATTAATAGTACAGTCGGCCTGATTTTCCCATGGCGTCTGTCGTTGCTATGCAACCATGCACTGACAAAGAAGTTTTAGTAGCTAATGGATTTCCACCACTGAAAAACGCTTGCTGTCGCTCTGCTACAAGATTTATTTACGGAGAAGAGAAAAACACCAGTAGTGTTTGGGTGCACCTAGCCTGGCTCCGCCCTCCTACACACTTCCGCTCAATTTCATTTTCCTTCAGTACTCCGTCTGGGATTGTGCTGTAGACTTCGGTTTCCAGAAATCAATTTTTTGTAGGACCAATCAGCGAACAGAGGGAGTGGCTGAGAACGATGACGTTGATGTCGACTTGTGCGTTATTTTGAGTTGTAGTTCAAAATAAGAAAGATGCGAGCGAAGCCATTTGGTCCGTTGTGGCAACGCTGCCGATTATCAAGAAGTTAAAGCCGGAGCAAGAACAATCTTTGCTTAGTTTTGTGTTTATGGCCATCCTCCCACGGGGTTCGGGAAAAGACATACGTCACAACCAAACGTTAGCGATTGGTTATGGCAGATAGAGTGACTCTGGGCAGATACAATAGTTTTAGACTTCAATAGAGTTCCCGCCTACAAGGAAGACTCTATGTACAAATGAAATGTACGAGAGTCTGGTAGAACCAGGCTAGGGTGCACCCCCATCCTTCATGTTGACTGAGCTTTTAATGTTGTTACGGAAAGGATGAAGCTGAAAAGTAGAGATTTTTTCATCTCGCCTAGAGTTGGGTCCGAGTCCACCTTTGTCGAGTCCGAGTCCAGTCCAAGTCCTTAACAATCGAGTCCGAGTCCAAGTCCGAGTCCAAAGAGGGCCGAGTCGGACTTGAGTCCGAGTCCTTAACATCCGAGTCCGAGTCGAGTCCGGCCGAGTCCACAAAGATTTAAATGATTTGAAATAGACCCAAAAGTAGGCTGCTCTGTCTTGTATGTTGGCGCATTGTCAGTGTCCTCTTTGCTCCGCAATATATTTTTCACTGTGTGAGAACATGTGACGTGAGAGCGGAATGGCTTGTCAGACGTAGCAACAGTAACTAAGAGGGGTGGGTCTTTGTGAAAGGATGAAAAAAAATAATTAATTTAATAAAAAAAAAATCAAGTAATTTGTCTTGTATTTTGTGTTTGTATTTTGTCTTGTGGACTTTAAACATCTGTTATGTGAAAAAGCTTTTTCAGTGCAGTACTAAATAGAAACAATGTTTTTATGATCCTTTCTTATAAATAAATAAAAATTACATTTTGGAGATTCTGAAATTTGTATATGTAAACTAAAGTGTAATCGTAACAAAAATCATAAAACTATTAGACGCCAAAATGTTGCTGTGGTTACTATGTCAATCATTGCAATTTCATGACTCACATGACTAACATTTTGCGGATTCACTCCCACATTTATATGCATGTATCACTCTTTATAATTTACTTTGTTAACGTAACCACTGGTCCTCTAAGTTAGATTAGAAGCACGAAAAACAAAACTATTATTTAGATTGTCTATAGCGCTCCCTTTAAGCCATCACTCACTTACCGCGTTCTGCACTCTCCCTAAAACTCTCGTCATAAACACTGAAGTTGTCCGCACTGCACAGTGAATCTCTCATTTATATCCTGTCTAGACTTTGTTGATTATGAGGGGATTTTCTGAACATACATTTTGAGCGAAATCTCCGCATGTTGACTAAAACGCATCTGATTTGCCATTGTGTTCATGCGCTTAATAAACATGTCTGTGATTGGCTACAATGCTCAACGCGGAAACAACACAAGTAGTTTCGTTTCGTTTTTGAATAATATTGTGTCCTCCAGTGCCCGGACTCGACTGGACTCGGACATTTTTCCGAGTCGAAAATGTCCGAGTCCGTGTCAAGTCCGAGTACAAATTCATCCAAGTCCGTGACAAGTCCAAGTTCATTCAAAATTGGACTCGAGTCCGAGTCTGAGTTCGAGTACCCCAACTCTACTAACGCCCGTTTCACACATACTCCGTGTGCAGTGCATATGTGGTGTGTATTTTTTCCCGTACCCATGTTAACAGGTTAGAGCTTTCACACTGCACGCGGGTGCGGTCCGGCGATGCGTTCCAGGTGCGGTGCGTATACAGCAGTGCAGAGATCGTTTCCACACTGAGGCTATTTCTGCTGTGCTGCACCGCACTCAATTAAAGTGGCAGAGCAGTGTTCACATTAAAACACCGCAACACACACCGCATACGCACCGCAACACACACCGCATACGCACCGCAACACACACCGCATACGCACCGCAACACACACCGCATACGCACCGCACACGGAGTATGTGTGAAACGGGCGTAACTTGAGCGTGTAAAAGACGTGATATGTGAACGGCCCCTCGGCGAGATACCTCCAGTCAGGCCACGAGCTGCGAGTACGACGTGTTGGAGACCCCTGCTCTAGAGCTCCGCTTTGTAGACTACGACTCCATGCTTATTTGCTACTTTTTTGTAATAATTTTCTGGGGCCTGCATTTCTGGAAATGAACGAGGGTAAAACCTTTTTTAGACCCGACTAAATCAAATTTCAGACCTCGGATGAAAATCTGGCCTTTTTAAGACGTTTTAAGGTCTTAAATTTAAAGACTGCGGGAACCCTGCAAAGAAGAGAGGGCAAGTTTTTAAAAATTTGAGAGATGAGAGAACATCCACACACACATAACCGGAGTTGCCCATCCCTGCTATAGAGGCTATGCGCATGACGTCACCGTCGGCCGGAGTGAATGCGGTCACTGAGTGTCAAAAAGACTGAGCGGCAGCATTTGTTTTCAGCGTGAATGCCATGAAAAACACACAAAACACATCTAAAACAGGAAAGAGCTTTGCGATTGACTGTACAACTAGATTTGACCAGAAATCTGAGGTACTGTATATTTTTACAGACTGCAAAAAGCTACAGAACAGACTATATTCTGCATAATTGGATGTTTTTAAATAAACTGACAAAAAACTATACAAGTTTTAGGGCTGGACGATATGATGATATACAGTATAATATTAATGTAAGTGATCATTCGGATTTAGACCTATCTATATTGTATTTATAAAACGTTTACAGGCAAATTTTCTTAATTTATTTCCCCGGCGTCGAAATCTGGCACATATAAATGTCAGGAAACACGATTCCTGGCTGCATGTCAATATCCATGGATCACTGGATCTTTGATAAGTTGTAAGGGACACTATATCGAGTCCAACTTTTAGTTTAAACTGATAATAGTTTGTTTTACTCGCGTTTTCGCAGTTTCCCCTATTAACTCCAGCCACACAGCAGCTCTTTTGCCACTCAGTCCGGCTGAGGGGGGCGTGTTCCGGCGGGAAAGTGACGTTAATGGATTCCCTCTATACTGCGTTGTCATGGTAATACTCCAAGTGAAGATAATGAGGAAAGTACATTGTCTTTGTCTTCATCAAGTGTGTTTCAAACAGCTTCATTGTGACACGCAAAAGCCCTGATAACCTTAAAGTCTCCATTTCAAGAACTATCAGAGTAAGAAGGGCAAAAGGACGCTCACTTCCAATTGGAAATCACCAAAACTGTGAACTCAGTGCCTTGATTTAAACCGTAGAAGAGATTTTAAGAATTATGACTGATGTATGTGAATGTTACTGACCTCAATATCTCCAGTTTACAGTGTGAATCCTTCAGTACGTCACATATGTGATTCACTCCTGTGTCTCTTATTTCATTATTCCCGAGGTCCAGATCTCTCAGGTGTGATGGGTTTGATTTCAGAGCTGAAGTCAGGATGAGACTCTGTTTCTCTGTAATACTGCATTCACACAGACTGAAGACAGAAAGAAAAAAGACTGAAATGCTACATCAGGCACTTAGTTTAATTCCCATACTCTGTTTTTAAGGCTGTCACACTAGTTCTGTGTGCTGGAAGATGTCGATTCTTCTCTATAATTTTTCAACAATATCTTTTGTCAGTTTTCTTTACTCTTTATTGTAACAGCAGATTCTGCAGAACGACATTTACACAATCAGTACATTGTATCAAATTATTCAACTTTAACACAATAGACCTTAGTCAGGTTAGACTCCATATTGAATATATTATGTATATGAAAATGAGGTTGTGAGAAAGATTGAAATATACACTGGTACAATAAGATTTATTACTTACTAGTTAAAAGACATTTAAAATAAAGTGGAACAGAAGGTGCCGAGCTATAAACACTATTACTTGAGTCCTGTTGTCTTAAAATAAACTGTAAACTGTAATATCACAGTAACTGCTGTACAGTATAATGTTACTCACACTAGTGTCTCCAGCTTGCACTGTGGGTTCATCAGTAGATCACTGAGGTTTTTCACTCCAGAGTCTCCTAGTTCACTCTCACTCAGGTCCAGATCTCTCAGGTGTGATGGGTTTGATTTCAGAGCTGAAGTCAGGATGAGACTCTGTTTCTCTGTAATACTGCATTCACACAGACTGAAGACAGAAAGAGAAAAGACTGAATGCTACATCAGGCTCTTAGTTTAATTCCCGTACTCTGTTTTTAAGGCTGTCACGCTAGTTCTGTGTGCTGGAAGATGTCGATTCTCCTCTATAATTTTTCAACAATATCTTTTGTCAGTTTTCTTTACTCTTTATTGTAGCAGCAGATTCTGCAGAACGACTAGGGCTGGGTATCGTTCAAAATCTTTCAATCCGATGCCAATTTCGATACCTCAGTTTCGATACCGGTTCCTAACGATACTTTTTTTTCGACACCAGTTTTATGAAATCCATTTTAACAAGATTACATAACACATGTTTGTGTCAGTTTGACTCATGCTCCTTAGCCAGTGCACAAAGGAACAAAAAATGTTTTATAAAGAGCTCATGCTCACCAAAGCTTTTTTAAATAAATACAGTAAAACTTGTAATATTGTGAAATAGTATTACAATTTTAAATCTTATTTGAATATATTTCTAAATGTAATTTATTGAAATTAATTGAATTCAAAGCTGAATTTTCAAAATCATTACTTCAGTGTCACATGACCCTTCAGAAATATGAAAACAGTTTGCTGCTTAATATTTTGGAAAATATGATACATTTTTTCATGATTCTTTGATGAATAAAAATTTCAAAAGAACATAATTTATTTAAAAACGAAATATCTTGTAACATTACACATGTTTTAATGTCACCTTGATAACTTTAATGCATTCTTGCTGAAAAGAAATTCTGACTAACCAACACATTTTTGAACGGCAGTGTACATTCAGTAGGTTATTATTTATTGCAATATAAACACGCTGTCAGAGTGATCAACAAGGTATCTCTTCATTTACCAATCGAAGAGGAGCAACTTTTATGTTCACTCTGTGCACTGTCAAGGTCTTCATCATATTTGTCGTGGTACCAGTCTTTGCAATTATTTTACCGCAAATACTGCATAGCGCGCTGTTGGCATCGAGCCAGGAGAAATGTACCCACACTTTTGATCGAATTTTCCACATCTTTAAGGTATTCATAGATTTCATGTGACGTCACACAGTGGAGCGGCCGCCATTTGTAGGACCGAATTGCAACATGCCGTCTATCTGCTGTGCTGTAAACTGTGATAATAGGGCATAACTGGGGCATTTAATACAACACTAAATCATAAATCAGATATACCTGTACAACAGTGTTGTGCCTGGACGTGTTCAATTAACGATAGTTCATGAACTCGTTCATATTTTGGGGGAACGTGAACTAAACGTACTGAATTACTTCCTGATGAACGTTACTGTGAACGGGTTCATTCTGGTGTCTGTGAACGCACGCTCTCTCAGTTTAACTTCGTTCAATAGGGTGCCAGATTTCTATAGAGCCTTCCAGGTGAAAACCCAGCTAAAACACACCGTAAACAGGCCTTAATATGTAGCGAAAAAAACACCCAATCTGGCAACATCAGCCACAGCCACAAGACTGTGCGGTGTGCGCGAGTCACGAGAGAACACTGTTTCTGCACCACTGATCCAGAGTCAACAAGCACTTTGATCACTTGAGACACAAAGAAACATTTCAGCGTGCTAGATCACCTCTTATTTTACTTTTATTTATTTGTATTGGTACATCTGTGCACGAGATGTTTCAAGAGTGGTGGGGACATGGAGAGGGTTTGTGGACAAGGTAGATGTAAATGTCAGCAAACGTAAAATTTGGCAAGTTTTTACTAGACTTTAGTGGAGTCAGCAGTTTGTTTAACAGTACATACGGATCTATACCTAAAGTATCTATTTTATTTAAATACCGTTGCTTTTCATCTGTGCTATTTAAGTGTGCAACATCTTTCCGATCAACAGGGAGAGATTATGCGATTTAATGCAAAGGTCCTAAAGATGGCGGCTACAACAAAAAAGTCACGTGACTGAAACCCAGGAATTATGTGTGTGTGTGCTCGCGTTTCATGAATATGTGCGCGGAGAGTTTGTGTGTGTGTGTGCGTGCTCGCGTCTCATATAAGTATGCGCGTGGAGAGTTTGTGCGTGCACGCGCGCGTCTCATATGAGTATGTGCGTGAAGAGTTCTGTGTGTCTTGTGTGTGTAAAGTTTGCGTGTATGTGCATTTCATATGTATTTGTTTGAGCACTGACGTTGACGAGTTAACTGTGGCGAGTTAACGGCCCATAAAACTCGTACATCGTCGGTCCATTTTTTTTTTTTTGCTTAAAGGTGCTCTATGTAACAATTAGCGGCCTCTAGCGGTGATGTTTCAGATTGCAACAAAAGCGCTCGTGCTCGTGTGCGTGTGTGTGCGATCTCAAGAGCGAGCATTCACTACCGGCCACACGGAGACTTTCAACGCAACGGCGAAAGCGTCACACACAGGGTTGCCAGGTCTGCACAACAAAACCAGCCCAATTGCTCATCAAAATTAACCCAATCGCGGCCAAAAATAGTCAAATAGCGTTCCCGGGTGTTTCCCCGATAACAATCATGTTCCAGTGAGTAAAACAATCGCGTCAACCCGTGCACTACTCAAACAACCCGCGGAAACAGTGCAGGCATACGGACCTGGCAACACTGACATGCTCGAAACTCATGAAAACTCCCACTGCAACGTTACAATAATAGGCTCTATGCACGAACGCTGCCGACGTGCTTCCGGTAGAATCTCAGCACGCGTCTTTACTTCCGCCAAGCGCGTTCTATAGGGAAGTGTATAGCGGCAAAACTTTAATAAAATTCATTTTTCTCAGAAACGAGACAACGATTTTAGAAACTGATTCGCTAGTCGGATTTCACATGATATGAGAGAATACTCACCCTCAAAGTTGTTGATGTAGCTCGAAAAATATAATTTAAAGCCCTTCTCTTTTTTACTCTTATGTGTGACAGCTAACTGCCTCACAGTGTTGTTAACATCATTCACGTTAACCGCAGGAAGTTTTTGTAAACAGCGAGTGTAATTTGCCATTATCTCCACCTAATGCAAAACCGGCTTCTGACGCAGCACCGGATGTAACTGGGCGGGCTGAGACAAAACGCGGAAGCGATCGTGCATAGAGCCTATAGGCTACTTTTATCCGCTTGACGTTGAACTAATGCTCCATGCTCGTACCATGATAACGTTACATTGACTGCATTTAGCCGACATGTGATGTTATCTAGCAAAAGGCATTTCACTAACTATTCGTGGAGTGGTGGTAAGTAACAAAGTAAAAATACTTTGTTACTTTACTTAAGTATTTTTTTCGAGGATCTGTACTTTACTTGAGTATGTTTTATTTGCATCTACTTTTACTCTTACTCCACTACAATATTAAAGACAAAGTTTACTTTTTACTCCGTTACATTTCCCCATGCCCGCTCCAAGTATTTATTACACTGGCTTTCCAAACCAATGAAAAACTGGTTTTATTTTGAAAAAAAGAACGCGCAAGCTCTTTGCCAGCATACGCTCACATAGCAGTCAGTTCGCCATTGTGGAAGATGACCGCAGAAACAGGTGAAGGTGCAGCTCTGCCCAGCAATGATCCCGAGATTCCCGCTTACATCTTGCCCATCTTCTGTTTGATGCAGCTAATGTTATGGAACATGTCTATTGCAGAGCTGCCAACCCTCACTCATTCAGTGTGAGACTCACGCAATTGACACTTTCCACACGCTCTCACGACACATCCATTTTCTCACGCAGAGAGAGAAAAATCGCGAAGCAAAGAGGACATTGACACCGACAGACAAGACAGAGTAGGTTACTTTTGATATGAAACAAATTCTCAGCTCTCAGATTCTGTCAATTTTATTACAAAATTCAAACAATAAATACCGTTTTGGCGCTTTTAAATGTGACTTGACAGATAGCTAGCGCCTGCTATGGGGTGCCGTTATCGTTAATCTCTTTACTACTAGTTAATTGTAAATAAACACAAATTAACAATAATAGTTAGCCTGTTGAAAGATACAGTAGCCTACAACTTACCTAAATGTATATACCTCATACATAATATCGATAAATCAGTGTTTTTCAACCGCGGAAAGAGGTCAATAAAACAGCTGGAGAACAATGTCATAACGTTACATTTACCTCAGGGAAAAAAAAAAAAAACATTTAATGACCATAGCACGTTAGTTAGCTAGAAAAATTAGCATTTTATAATATATTTAATATTAGTATAAATTAGTATTTTGCTAAATATGTGCACTATATATTTATATTTATTATAGTTTTACTTATATCATTACAATATTATAAAGTTGTTATTATAATAAAAACCGCATTTATTTTTAACATTTAATAATACCAGCTGACAGGGCTCTCTGTATGTTTACAGCATTAGGTGAGATTTTCTTAATTTAAAAATTAACATGTATCTACTGTACCAAATATTTATCAAAATGAATCTATATTGAAGATTGGAATCAAACCACAATAATTGAATTGAAATTGTAAAATTTGTATCAAAGAAATAAAAGCAATAGCCTACCAGTCATTGCAGCATAATATGCTGTCACTAAACTTAATGAAATTTAGAATTGATGCAAGGTGCTTCATTGTCTCGTATGATTGCAAATCTAACTGATTCTTAATTGCAGTATCTAATAATTTGTTCAATTAAAACATTGCATATCACTCCCAAAACAATTGATCTGTTTAATTATTGATATTCACAGTGTGAATATTTACTGTTTACTTTTTACTTTCGATACTTAAGTACGTTTTAAATCGGATACTTTTGTACTTTTACTCAAGTGATGTTTGAATGGAGGACTTTCTACTTTTACTGGAGTCATTTTTTTTTTAGGTATATATACTTTTACTTGAGTATAAATTTTGAGTACTTTTACCACCTATTCGTGTATCTTTCACAATCAGCAATGTCAACATAGGTGAATGTATAATATGATAACGAAAACGGTGAACTAGACTGAACAATGTCAGTGTAACAGTAAGACAGTAGGAAGTAGCATTACTGTACTGAACGTGTCTGGAAATGTTTATTATATACAATATGATAGTAGTGGGATGAGTAACGGTAGACAGTAGATCTAGTACATAAAATAAGTTACACCTAGCTACTTTTTGTTATCCTGGAACAGTCTTTTGTATTCATTTCATGTCTCATGTAGTTTACCTTGCTATTTCATTAGAGTTTACTAATGATTCAAAAGCTCTGCCGATGTTGATCCGTGTTTTCGTCCTGAGTCGATCAGAATCAAGTTTGGCCTGACGAGCTTCAGCAGATAAAACTCTTTTTTGTTTTTTATATATTTGTGGAGTCTGTGTTGGAGTGTGTGTTGTGCTGGAGGCAGGTCGTTTTGGGGTGTTATCAGACTCCATGTCGTTAGCTGAAGTTCCGTCGGTCGCATAGACTGTATAAGGAGAGAGGCTCGGGAGCGCACATGCACGTCACATCCGTTGGATTTCGCGGTAAATCCGACCCGGAGACTTCACATATAAATATAAATATTGGCCTTCAGAGGTAATAGCAAAACTCGACAAGTGGATCATTGTAATGTGTGATTACAATCCCTTCACACACATGCAATAAAAAAAGGATTCATTTTAGTAGAAAAGTTCCACACAGCACCTTTAATTGGCGGCGCTGGGTTAGTGCGGGTGTAATGCATTGGTCAAAAAAAGTCAGCGTTAGTTTTAGTTTTTTTTTTTTTTTTCTGACACACCGGCCCATGAAACATGTCATCATGTGCTTATCTCTTTCAAGTAGCCTATAGAAATTAGCACAAAACTAATTATGAAAGTTTCTTTTATTTTTCAGTGCATTTGTTTTACAATATAGGGCTATTACTATAATGGGATTAATATTATAACTATTATTATGTAGTAGTGTAATGTAGACAGACACTGTAAGACGTTTGAATTTTTCTTTGTTTAATTTGCACACTGAAGGTTGGAGCTTTTAATTTTGAACTCTTAAAGTGCACCAGACTGATGAATTTAACATTAAAGAACACAAAATCTTCTTATGGGGGAAATAGTAGCTATAGTTCTATTAATAAATGACAATTTTTTACTTATTTTATCTGTTAACTCTCACCCGTTCCTACTCACTTATTACATGGCACACTTTATTTATTTATTTATTTATTTTATTTATAAAGACCCAGCCCTAAGAACGACATTTACACAATCAGTACATTGTATCAAATTCTTCAACTTTAACACAATTAGACTCCAAATTGAATATTATGTATGAAAATGAGGTTGTGAGAAAAATTAAAATATACACTGGTACAAAGATTTATTACTTACTAGTTAAAAAACATTTAAAATAAAGTCTAACAGAAGGTGCAGAGCTATAAACACTATTACTTGAATCCTGTTGTCTTAAAATAAACTGTAAACTGTAATATCACAGTAACTGCTGTACAGTATAATGTTACTCACACTAGTGTCTCCAGCTTGCACTGTGGGTTCATCAGTAGATCACTGAGGTTTCTCACTCCAGAGTCTCCTAGTTCACTCTCACTCAGGCTCAGATTTCTCAGGTGTGATGGGTTTGATTTCAGAGCTGAAGTCAGGATGAGACTCTGTTTCTCTGTAATACTGCATTCACTCAGACTGAAGACAGAAAGAGAAAAGACTGAAATGCTACATCAGGCACTTAGTTTACATTTACATTTACATTTATTCATTTAGCAGACGCTTTTATCCAAAGCGACTTACAAATGAGAACCATAGAAGCAGTTAAACTAACAGCAGGACAACAAAATGTAAGTGCTATAACCTTTCCAGTTTAATCCAACGTAGAATCCGTAATTTTTTTTTTTTTTTTTTTTTTTTTTTTTTATATATAACAGAAAGGAAGAGAAGAGAAAGTGTTAGTATTACTGGAACAAGTGCTGCCGAAAGAGATGCGTCTTCAACCGTTTCTTGAAAATGGCTACGGACTCAGCAGATCTGGTTGAGTTAGGTAGGTCATTCCACCAGCAGGGAACAGTCATGGTAAAGGTCTGAGAAAGAGATCTTGTGCCTCTTTGACGTGGCACCACAAGACGACGTTCACTTGTAGAGCGTAAATTTCTGGATGGGACATAAGTCTGAAGTAATGAGTTTAGGTAAAAGGGAGCAGAGCCAGTGGTTGTTCTGTAAGCGAGCGTCAGTGACTTGAATTTGATGCGAGCTGCAACTGGCAGCCAGTGCAATTTTGTGAGGAGAGGAGTGACGTGTGCTCTCTTCGGCTCGTTAAAGACCACTCTAGCTGCAGCATAGCTGCAGTTTAATTCCCATACTCTGTTTTTAAGGCTGTCACACTAGTTCTGTGTGCTGGAAGATGTCGATTCTTCTCTTTCATTTTTCAACAATATCTTTTGTCAGCTTTCTTTACTCTTTATTGTAGCAGCAGATTTCCGCAGAACGACATTTACACAATCAGTACATTGTATCAAATTATAGTTATATTTTTGTAATTATTTTTTGAGAATGCAAGACACACACACAAACACATACATATCTTCATAATTCTAGTTTTGACTTCTAAAGGTTTTTGAATTCGACCCAAATCCAAAATTTCACTTGCACTGCACTGCAATATACAGCGAAAGTCCAAAGTTTCAAAGTTTCAATACTGCTTAAAATATTTTTTTGTTCATGATTAATATTGCATTGCATATAATGTGTGCTGGTCAACTAGTCTAAAATTAAGAAACCTCTAGAAAACAGTAACAAATAAAAAATAAACATAGGAGCATTGTGTGTACATTTAAGATATAGGCAACTTAATTTATTATTCCAATATCCAAATATGATATAATCTCACAGGAAAAAAGGGCTTTTATTTGTGACGTGCTGTCTTTGCATTTGAACATTGCACATTTTAAACAGGACACGCATTAGCTGAATAAACGTTAGCCAATACAAACATACTTAGAGAAAATAGTTGACAATGAATAGACAGGAGTCCTCCAGTCACATGACCAATAATAGCAAAACAAATCACTTATTCTAAAAATAATATCAAGTATAAATTAGACGAATCAGACATATAGGGCTGTGCTAATAGTAAAACGTCCGCCATTTAACGAATTTTAAAAACACGGATGGAGATTAACAAATGCTTTCTGATATTTTGACAGGAAAAAAATCACCAAGAACAAAATTTAAACTTAGCCCGTCAATTTTCATTTTACAATTATCTCTCTCACTGTGTGCGTGGTCTGTGTTCGTGAGAGAGAGCTCGATTAAAGAGAAACTAACGTGCCAGTTTTAATATTAACACAATAACTTAAAGATGAACTGAACTGAAATTTGAAAAAAGGTGATATAACAGATGTATTTTATTTCTTATCATTGGTACAATTATTAAAATGGCAGAATTTGTTAAAAGGATAAAACTGTACGTTGAACATTTTGTTTTTGTTACACGGGCGCCGCCATGTTGGATTTCAACATTCGGCTACATCATTGGCATGGTAGGCTACTCCGTTGCCAACCAAATCTGCGCGCACGGCAGAGAGGGAGAGAGCGAGAGACCTTGCGTGTGTGTGCAAATGTGTGTGTGTGCCTCATGAAACGCATGTTAAGACACCCCCCAACCCAACAAAAAGAGATACCTCCCTGAAATGACTTCTTGCAGATTGGGATGTCTGCAGGCTGGATGTAACGTCACATACACAAAACATGTATATTCACTAACACGTACATAGCGTTCAACAAAACGGAGACTGACACACTCGGCATTAATTGAAATTGAGCCACAAAACCAAGCTAGATACGAAACATCCAACCTAGGGAAAGGGCTAGCAGCTAAACACGTTGGAAGAACTTTTGTCAAACTTCATTTTGTTTTAACATTTTGCGTGCAACTAACTTAACAAGCGATCCCATTGGATGAATTCATCTAATCACATTTTCAATTTATCTGCCTCGATTTTCTAAAACGCACAGGACCTCATCCATGTTTTTGTATTTTCTCTAAAAGCATACAACATATAGCCTATAAGCAGTCTCTATTTCCTAAAATGCATAAATTGATCCTCCATGTGGTGGTGGTAGTCTGAAACTACTGGACTGTCCCTCACACACACTAAAAACTCCTGGGTTAAAAAGGGACCAACTAATTTCTGGGTTATTTCAACCCAGAAAATTGGGTTATTCTTTTTGACCCAACTTCTGGGTTAAATACCTGACCCAAATTTTGGGTTAAAAAAACCCAACATTATAGTTAATATAACCCAACTTCTGCGTCAAAAGAACAACCCCAATATCTGGGTTTAAATAACCCAGAAATTAGTTGGTCCCTTTTTAACCCAGGAGTTGGGTCAGAAATAAGCTAACTTGGGTTACTATGCCAGTATGCCTTATTTCAGAAAATAAAACTTTGTTTTAAATTATATTACACACTTCAAGCACTTTTACATTTTTATTGCATTAAATTAAACTATATATAAAAAAAACACACACACACACTTGGACATATTTATTTTCCTATTTATTTTAGGTCAGACTGTTATAACAATATTAGAAAGAAAAAATAGAAAAATAAACAACTCTCAAAACATTCGACAACATTCAATAACTGGATTGAACCTAAGGCTTAAAGGACAAGTTCGGTATTTTACACTTAAAGCCCTGTTTTCAGAGTTTCTGATGAAATAAAACGGTTAAGATTGAAAGTTGGACACATGCTGCTGGCCCGAGAATTTCCGGTTTCTGTGGTAGCAGGTTTTATCGTAGTTAATCGTAGGATTGTTCCAGTGCACCTATGCAGCCATTGTGGAGGTGGGGGGGTGCTACCACAGAAACCAAAAATTCTCGGGCCAGCAGCATGTGTCCAAATTTCAATCTTAACCGTTCTATTTCATCAGAAAAGATCTGAAAACAGGGCTTTAAGTGTAAAATACCGAACTTGTCCTTTAAAGGACAATTCCGGCAAAAAATGAACCTAGGGGTTAATAACACATGGTTACCGAGTCGACCGTTCTCTGGGATTTGTTTTCATGATAATCGAATGTAAAGAGTTTTATCTCTAAAAACTGATTAGCTTATAACGCTAGTATATGGGGCATCGAATACAAGTAAAAAGAAATCGTTAGTTAATTCCACTAACAAGGCTCAAAATAGCCTCACACTAAACTAACATGGTAGCATAATGAGGGTCCCTACATGCAAACCCAAGCATTGAGAACTTTGTAAGTGTACAGACAGTTTAAAAAGAAGATACTTTATAAAGACAGTACATTACGCGTTTACAGGCAGGAGCCATCTTTGGAAAACAGTCTCGACCAGTCGAGCCACGAACGCCATGCTACGTGAGCTGGTCTATAGGTTTAAGTCAAAGTTCAGCTGTCTTAGCACGGCGTTCGTGGCTCGACTGGTCGAAACTGTTTTCCAAAGATGGCTCCTGCCTGTAAACGCGTAATGTACTGTCTTTATAAAGTATCTTCTTTTTAAACTGTCTGTACACTTACAAAGTTCTCAATGCTTGGGTTTGCATGTAGGGACCCTCATTATGCTACCATGTTAGTTTAGTGTGAGGCTATTTTGAGCCTTGTTAGTGGTATTAACTAACGATTTCTTTTTACTTGTATTCAATGCCCCATATACAGTACTAACGTTATAAGCTAATCAGTTTTTAGAGATAAAACTCTTTACATTCGATTATCATGAAAACAAATCCCAAAGAACGGTCGACTCAGTAACCATGTGTTAATTACCTCTAGGCTAATTTTTCGCCGTAATTCTCCTTTAAAGTCTTCAAACATTGGTTGTGTCTCTGGAGAGCTTCAGGAATTTAAGCCTGGGACAAACTTTGGGGACAAGATTTTTGATAGTGTCCTCATCTAAGAGAAGAAATGCCTCCTCATCTATGGAGATGTCTTCATCTGAAAGACAGAAAACAAGACAACATGAGTATTATTAATAAGTCGAGACAATTGTGAACCACTCACCAGACACTCTTTGATTATAAAGCTAAAAAATAATCACGTTTAAGTAGGGCTGGATGATTAATCGAAAAGTAATCGAAACCGAAATTCAGAGCCTATACCGACGTAATTTTACCATTTCGGTTATTTCGGTTATTTTCGTGAAAACACAGTACATCAGAGTATCCAGTGCTCATAATTATTACATCGACACATTTGGGTATAAATTCAATGGTAACACTTTACTTGAAGGGGTGTGCATAAGACTGACATGACACCTTCATAACCATGACATGACACATGTTATGAATATGAAGTAGGGTTTATGCATGTTTATGACAACTGTCATTAAGTGTCTTTCGCTCAATAATGACATTTTGAATGCAAATATGACATTGTTTAATATGTCTTTGTTATGAAATCTTGACATAAACCAATACATCATAACCTGTCAGTGTCTTTGTCATGACAACTTAACCTTAAATTAAGTTAAACTGTCATGTGGTTGGTTTTGACATTGGCTGTCATGAGGACATTATAACTGTGTCATTAATATTTTTCATGACCTCAACTACAGTGGTACAAATTTAATTTGTCATTAAAAAGTTATAATGGCTTCATGACAGCCAATGTCAAAACCAACCACCTGACGGTTTAATGTAATGTTAACCAATAAAGCTAAGTGGTTTCTTAAGTTTGATAATTAATCTGCTATATCATGTTTATGATATATTTATGACAGGTTGTGTTGTCTTAGTAATGTCAAGTTGTCATGACAAAGACACTGACAGGTTATGATGTATTGGTTTATGTCAAGGTGTCATAACAAAGACATCTTAAACAATGTCATATTTGCATTCAAAATGTCATTATTGAGCGAAAGACACTTAATGACAGTTGTCATAAACATGCATAAACCCTACTTCATATTCATAACATGTGTCATGTCATGGTTATGATGGTGTCATGTCAGTCTTATGCACACCCCTTCAAGTAAAGTGTTACCAATTCGATAAATATTATTCCTGTCTATAGAACTCTGATGTAAACCTATGAGAATCTATCAATATTTCTCCAAATCTGCAATTTTTTTAGCTAAAAGCCCTGAGGCACGTTGTTTTGTCAAGCGCTGTCATGACGACAGCACAGGATTTTTTTTTTTCAATGAGAGCGGCTGACGATCATAATTCATAAAGGTATCGACTATATTTTTCATAACTTCTGACACAAATTAAGACATAACTGTCAATATAAGTTTCTCAGAATACAATAGTGGTCAAATACTGAAACTTGTGTCATATATGTTTAATGATGTATAGTTTGTCACGGTAATAACATTAAATCTGATAGTAACTTTGAACTATTTAACCAAAAAAAAAAAAAAAACGCTTCAGTACGCCGGCGCACTTGCAAAGTTTAACAGGTTTTAACTCTCACTACTTCAGCCAGTAGAGCACTGTATAATATAAGCACGGCGCAGCTGGTAAAAATAACTCAACGATTGTGTCGTCGCTCTAGCCGCGGCACCGTCACGACGTCGCCACTAAGTTAGCTAGCTGCACTGTAGCTACTTAACGTTACCGTATTATTGCCGTTATTATAACAATGAGATAAGTACAGCACATGTTATGAAAAATAGAATTTAAAGACCGTGTAAAGTGAATTCAGTCATTTTCTTCTAAACACATTAAATAGGTCATAATGTATTTCTCAACAATGTGTAAAAAGCATTTCAACCATTTTGACACCTAATTTCATGAACCTATCGTTATTTTCAATCATTTCAAACTGTCTGGGTGGTTAATAACACTTTCTTCTTTAGTCTGACAGACTCAAAACACATATTTATTTTGACTTTACACACACTTTAAACTAGTTAGATGTTTTCGCGATAGCGTAGCTAACGTACATGACAACCACAATTACCACAGCTAACACTAGTCTCAACGTAGCAAATATAAGCCATGCTAACTTTTTCAGCAAATGGTGCTAAACTAGCAACGGGGACATGGACACAGAAAATATTACATTATATCAACACTGAAAATACTCGCTTACCTTGAATACACGACGAAGTTGCACAGAAGAAGCACAGGCCAAAACGGATCGAGCGCGAAGTGTCGGTTATTTCAAATGACTGTTGTGAGAAAATTCCAGAACAACTGCAGGGAGGGGGGGGGGGGGGGGGGGGGGGGGGGGACCCAGAAGTTGGGTTACTCTTTGAAAAATAACCCAGAAACTCAAACAACCCAGGAATTGGGTCAAAATATTAGCCCTATAACCCAGAAAATGGGTACTCTCTGAAAAAATAACCCATAATTTTAACCCAACACAAATAACCCAGAAAATGGGTTGAAGAAATAACCCAGGAGTTTTTAGAGTGCAGGTTCTCATGCGTAACCCATGCCGTTAAAAGTGCTCATTTTCGTCGGTGTATATAGGACCTGCAGCTGTTGCCTATGCACCTTTGCGTGTCCTACCATGCCAGTGACGTCATCGAAACTGCCAGCGTTCTTATACTAACAAGCGCAATTTTTCTTTTGCTTAAAAAAAGCTATATTGATATTTTTAATTAAAGTCCCATGAAATCAAAATTGACCATACTTACTTTGTTTGCCTAAATTGATCGTTTTGTGGTGAACAAGTCAAGTTGTGTGGTGCAAGTCAATCCACACAAAAAAATTTTTTGGCTTCATACTCTTTAATCAAATTCTGAAAATGCCCCTCCCCTCTGCATTGGAGGACCTTGCCCGATAACGTAGGCTTGACGGTTTGGGTGTCTGCTTAAAGTGTAAATTGCAGGTTAATTTTTTTACGAGATAATGCAATGTGCTTAAAGATAAGAACCGCCTACCATTGTTTTGTATGTTTTTTATACCAAAATGCTGAATATAATTGTCAGGGTTTGTGCAGGTGCTGAAGACGAGGACACGGAATTTCAATATAATAGGTTTTAATTTCCAAAATGAAAACTTTCCAAACTCAAACAGGAACAAAACTCCAGGAAATCAGGAAACACACAACCATTTAAAGACGACGATCGACAAACACTGGGAGAAAACACAGGGCTTAAATACACATGGAATGATTGAATAATTAACCGAACACAGGTGATGAAACTGAACACAAACGAGGAGCGGGAAAACTTAACAGGGCTAAACCAAAAACCACAAAGACAGGGGAAACCAAGATCACAAAACATAGCTTAAACATACAGAAACGTGACACTACCTCCCCCCTTCCCGAAGGCGCGACCTCGCGCCGTATAACATCCAAAGGGGTGGGAGGGTGGGCGCCCTGGAGGCTGACGAGGGCATGGAGCAGGTCCAGGAAGCCTCCAGGGCGGAGCAGGCTGCGGGCGTGGCAATGGCGGAGCAGGCTGCGGGCGTGACCAAGGCGGAGCAGGCTGTGGGCGTGACCAAGGCGGAGCAGGCTGTGGTCGTGACCAAGGCGGAGCTGTGGGACCCTCGGGCGTCCAGGCGGAGCTGTGGGACCCTCGGGCGTCCAAGGCGGAGCTGTGGGACCCTCCGGCGTCCAGGGCGGTGCTGTGTGACCCTCGGGCGTCCAAGGCGGAGCTGTGGGACCCTCGGGCGTCCAGGGCGGAGCTGTGGGACCCTCGGGCGTCCAGGGCGGAGCTGTGGGACCCTCGGGCGTCCAGGGCGGAGCTGTGGGACCCTCGGGCGTCCAGGGCGGAGCTGTGGGACCCTCGGGCGTCCAGGGCGGTGAAGACCCTTCAGGTGGCCACGGCGGTGAAGACCCTTCAGGTGGCCAGGGCGGTGAAGACCCTTCAGGTGGCCAGGGCGGGTAAAGACCCTTCAGGTGGCCAGGGCGGTGAAGACCCTTCAGGTGGCCGTGGTGGTGAAGACCCTTCAGGTGGCCATGGCGGTGCAGACCCTTCAGGTGGCCATGGCGGTGCAGACCCTTCAGGTGGCCATGGCGGTGAGGACCCTTCGGGTGGCCATGGCGGTGAAGACCCTTCGGGTGGCCATGGCGGTGCAGACCCTTCAGGTGGCCATGGCGGTGTTATCTTTTCGGGCCTCCGTGGATCTTTGGCCGGCCACGGCGAAGGCGTATGGCGCCCCCCCAAAATTTTCTTGGGGAGGACAGGCTCATGATCGGGAACTGACTTGACATCAACGGGCGCTGGGTCAACGGGTTCTGGGTCAACGGGCTCTGGGTCTGGCGCTGGGTCAATGGGCTCTGGCTCTGGCTCTGGGTCAACGGGCTCTGACGCTGGCGCTGGGTCAACGGGCTCTAACGCTGGCGCTGGGTCAACGGGCTCTGAGTCAACGGGCTCTGGCACATCATGGGACTCGGAACTGGACGGGGCCAGCACATCATGGGAATCGGAACTGGACGGGACCAGCACATCATGGGACTCGGAACTGGACGGGACCAGCACATCATGGGACTCGGAACTGGACGGGGCCAGCACATCATGGGACTCGGAACTGGACAGGGCCAGCATGTCATGGGACTCGGAACTGGCCAGGGCCAGCACATCAGGGGATTCGGAACTGGATTCATGAACCATATTCGAGTGTGCTGCCCACACACACAGAAGAGCAGTAGACACCACAATCAGCGCTGTGTCCTCTTGTGTGGACTCTCGTGCGGTGTGCTCAGTCTCTGGTGGGCAGGCGACGGGCTCAGGCGCTGACGGGCAGGCGACGGGCTCAGGCGCTGACGGGCAGGCGACGGGCTCAGGCCCTGGCGGGCAGGCGACGGGCTCAGGCTCTGGCGGGCAGGCAACTGTCTCTGGCTGGACGGTCTCTGGCTGGACGGTCTCTGGCTGGACGGTCTCTGGCTGGACGGTCTCTGGCTGGACGGTCTCTGGCTGGACGGTCTCTGGCTGGACGGTCTCTGGCTGGACGGTCTCTGGCTGGACGGTCTCTGGCTCAGGGGCCGGCGTGCAGGTGATGGGCTCAGGCGTTGGCGGGCTTGAAGCAGGCTGGAGTGGTAGATCTTCTACCAGGTAGTTTGATCCACACGCCCACAACGTGTGATCCACGAACTCCAGGAAGGATAGATGGAGGTCCTTGACTAGAATTATCTGGGCCAATGGGTCCTTCAGTCCACCCCAGAAACTTTTTGTCAATTCCTCTTCCTCCATCGACCCATCATTATAAATGTTTAAATAGAGCCCCGCATACTCTTCAAGAGAGAGCTCCTCTTGAAAGAGGATTGGGATTTCAAATGGGCTCACCTCTCTCTTCTTCCTTCTTCGGCCCATATTTGTTTAAGGGTCGATCGTTCTGTCAGGGTTTGTGCAGGTGCTGAAGACGAGGACACGGAATTTCAATATAATAGGTTTTAATTTCCAAAATGAAAACTTTCCAAACTCAAACAGGAACAAAACTCCAGGAAATCAGGAAACACACAACCATTTAAAGACGACGATCGACAAACACTGGGAGAAAACACAGGGCTTAAATACACATGGAATGATTGAATAATTAACCGAACACAGGTGATGAAACTGAACACAAACGAGGAGCGGGAAAACTTAACAGGGCTAAACCAAAAACCACAAAGACAGGGGAAACCAAGATCACAAAACATAGCTTAAACATACAGAAACGTGACAATAATATGAAAATTTGGTACTTTTTACAGTGGTTTTTAGCACTCCCGCTCCCTTCCAGTAAGCTGGGCGTGACGTCATATCAGGGACTCCAAGCGGCAAGCGTCTATAACGGCAAGCTTTCTTTTTAGATTCAGCAGCAGTGATGAATGAAATAACTCAATTGTAAACATACTCGTGTGTGCTGGCTTCATGAGGACCGTGATCCTGCCTGAAATAAGATTAATGCCGCGTTCCAGGCAACCTGTAACCAGTGTTTTTCCAACCTTATACCCGTGAAAGTGCACTGGAACGGCAGTCAAACCGTGACTTCCCATCTGTGAATTCGTACTAGATCGATGCACTCCAGTTACGAGTTGAAAAAACACGGGTTACAGGTTGCCTGGAACGCGGCATAAGCTATTCGCAAAACAAACGGGCATGCGTCATAACCATAGACTGTAAAAAAATACCAGGATGCTGCGTGAGGCACGTCAGATTTGCCGGTCGCGGGTCGAGCTGCTCCACTAAACTCCAAAACGCGTTCACCTCACAGCAGCACACCTCCACTGCTGATTCCATTGGGTGGCATAGCCCACACAAACACCTGTCTCTGTTTCTTTCTGACAATGAGCATCGCAAATTAGTAGCGTTTAGGGGTGGAGCCGAACCCGAATACGGTATTCGGAAAGGCACAAATAACGTGTTTTTTACGAATACTTATTTCGAACAAATACTTTTAAAAATATTTGTATTCGGGAACAAGAAAAACGTTATATCAAAAATCTGCGTTTCCTCACGAGACCGCAGTGCATGCCCGGATGAGTGTGTGAGTGACGTTCAGAAAGAGGTGACAGACGGCTGCTCCACACAGCAACAGAGAGGGCTCGGCTGAGCGAAAAAAAAACTTAACTGCGTCACTAACTATTTTTGTACCTTAACTGGGTTCCGGAGGCAGTTTATAACTTTCTGGAAGCGGAGTTTGATCGGGAGATTATACCATTACGCTGCATTATTCACGTCTGCAGTCGGGTGCTCTAAATTTCGCTCTGTTTACGTAGCTCTGTTAGCGCGGTATAGACAATAGGCAGTTGACAGAGTAACGTTAACGTTCGGTTAAAAAGGTTTTAAAAAAAAAGCTCGTGTAGTTGTGTCGAATTGTATGCACTTGTGGGAGTAAGTTATATGGTACTTTAAGTTACTCTTTCTTTTGCAGACAGCAAGATGTAGGCTTGACATAGACCTTAGCATAGCTTCCCTTCACATTTATTAACTTAGCTAAAACATGGATTTGATCAACCAAATAGAAAAGAGTGTGGCTGCTGCTGAGCCATCTCTTGGTCCTCCACCAGCCAAAAAAGCTTGCTCAAGTTCTGTGTGGAAGCATTTTACAGTCAGTGCTGCAGATAAAACCAAAGTGATATGTAATGTGTGCAAAAGTCAAATCAGCAGAGGCAGAGATATCAAACATCTGTCAACATCTGCTATGCATAATCACATGCACTTAAAACATCCTCTCCTGGTACTGTCTGCTAACCCCCCCACAAGCACCAATCCCCCCACCAGCACCAAATCATCATCACAGCCATGTTCTGCCCCTGCATGTCAGTTTCAATCACCTATATTAGCTGCATTTAATGCAAAACAGGCTTATCCACCCAACCACCCCACTGCAAAGCAAATAACAAACACAGTGGGAGAAATGATTTGCCTTGACCTGATGCCCTACTCAGTAGTGGAGAATAAAGGTTTTCGCAAGCTTCTCAATGTGGTTGCACCTCGATACCAACTACCATCTCGTTGGCATTTCTCTCGCACAGTTATACCACAACTTTACCAAGATGCGAAAACAAAAGTAAAAGAAACGCTCTCAAAAATTGAAGGGAAATTTGTGCACTGCACGTCTGACATCTGGACGAGCAAATTTTCCACAAATGCATATCTTTCTCTCACTGGCCACTGGATAGAATGCAAACAGAGTCCACAAGGAATAGATGAACATAAACGTGTGACAGCACTTCTCAAGATGGAGGTTCTTAATGAAGATCACACAGCAGCCAACATTCTACATCACCTCCAGGCCATTGTGAAACAATGGCAAGATGATGTTGGAGCGAAATTTTCTGTTGAGTATTTTGTCACAGATAATGCCACTAACATGGTTAAGGCAATGGCTGATGGTAACTATGTGCACATTAGGTGTATGGCTCACAATTTACACCTAGTGGTAACAGCTGCTCTAAAGGAGTGCCGGGGAGTGACCAATGTGATATTGATTGCTCGCAAGATCACTGGGTTTGTACACAGATCAAACAAAGCTGTGAACAAACTTCACAAAATTCAGGAGCTTGGCCTTCCCAAGAACACTTTGGTGCATGATGTGTCAACCAGGTGGAATTCCTCCTTCCACATGCTCCAGCGGCTGTTGGAGCAGAGACGACCACTGACTACCATGTGTGCAGAGATGGATCTGGGAGGTGTAATGTCACACCATCAATGGGAATTAGTGCAGGCCATTGTGAAAATACTACAACCATTTGAGGAAGCAACACGCACTGTGTGTGAGGATGTGGCTTCTCTATCTTCTGTTCTCCCTTGTGTGCAGGCTCTCAAGACAGCATTAACAAATTTAAAGGTGGATGCGTATGTACTGGCTCTTCCAGAGGCACTTAAAATGGTGACCACATTGCAGTCTCAGTTGGCTCAGCGCTTCCAGGCTGTCTTTGATGACTCCTCGGGTCATTACTTTAAAGCCACCCTACTGGATCCCAGATTTAAGAGCTTGCCCATGTCACTACTTAGTACATCAGAGTTTGACAGGCTCAAGGCAGATGTGGCTGCAGAGGTGGATGCAGAACTCCAAGCGGATGCTGTTTCTGGGGTACCTGAAGCTGCCAGTTCATCCTCAGTTGAGAGTGCGACCAGTGGGCAAAAAAGCCTCTTTTGGGGAGCAATGCACAATCTTGCTAAAACAAAAGCCAAATCTGCCTCATCTGGTGCTGTGACCTCCCTCAAGATAGTTGAGAGCTACTTAGCTGAGGACAGCACTGAATCACTGACCTCAGATCCTGCAGTGGCCTTCTGGTCAAAAATGATGCAGACACAGCCATCCCTGGGTCATGTGGCAATGAAATATCTCACCTGCCCCCCAACAAGTGTCTCCTCTGAGAGGATCTTTAGCACAGCAGGAGATATTGTGTCCCCACATCGCTCCAGACTGCTCCCCTCACATGTGGAGGAGCTTGTGTTCACAAAATACAACATGGAGAAATTTAACTGAGAGTATGTTGGCAGAAGATATCTTCTTCCAAGTGAAAAATGGTTAAGTTATGGTTAACATAAAAAAAATTAAAAAAACATAAAACATAAAAAAAAACATAAAAAAAAAAAACATTAAAAAAAAACATTTGTGTCTGTTTTTTGGCACACAGTTGACAATAGAAGGGCTTTATCTTTCAGTTTATAAGAGTTTTATATAGAATACAAATTTTGTTCTGCCAGATCTCCCAGTCAGGGTTTGATAAAGTTTAGTTCTTGGAATTCTGTGCATTAGAAAGAAGTTCTTTCAGAAGAACAGTTCTTTGAAGTATTATTTGTTTTTATTCTGTCTGTTCAGCGTCCTCCAACAAGGACGGGTGGTGGTGGGGTTCATAATGTTCACAATGGTATTTTATTAGTTGTTGGTTTAACCATGGAAGAGGTAATGGCTGTTATGTTATTTTCTTTTCAATGACGTTCCTTGTTACATGTTCATTGCTGGATTTATGGAAAAACATAAACCAATATTGCATATCCATAATTATTATAATGGATATAATTAAATAATACTTACACTATAACGTAAATTAGAAGTGTAGAAAACTCAATTTTTACGCCTATTTTGAATTTTACTCGAATACAAATACAAATACAAATACTTTTCCCCCCTCAACAAATACAAATACAGATACAAATACCGGCTGCTTTGCACACCCCTAGTAGCGTTTTAGCACAGGCAATATATCGCGTTCTGTCAGCAGATGCCAGCAAAAGCGCCATTGTGTCTGTTGATCTCTACAGCTCTGATTAGGACTAACGTTACTAACACCATGTAAGTAAATAATGTCTTTAGTCGTTGTCCCTCCGTGCTATTCTACATGACGGCAAGATTTTGAAAAGACCTTGGCTTGTTCCCTAATGTTATCCGGGTTAGCTCCAGGCTAACCTAGGCTAGCTCTTGCTACTCACCAACACCTGACCAACCCTCCACTCATTTTCCACACACCAAGCATTAATTACTCTTTGAGGGCCATGATTTCTGGCATTTTCCTCCCCTTTCTCACGCCTGACTAGTTAAAAATTATAAAGCTGTGGTCCATCAAAGATTTGATGGTTTTCTACCTCCCTGTTCTCCATAGATAAGCCACAAACCTAGCAGAGTATAGGTTGCGACTCCCTGGTATGACGTCATCACAGTTACTGTAAAAAAACACGCTACCTTTGAAAAAAACCTAATAAATGTAATTTTAACACATTTTAAGACAGAAATGTTTAAATATATTCATATTGAGCACTTTATTTACACATTTATTGATTGTGGTGGTTAACCTGCAATTTACACTTTAACATCCGTAACCACACCCCTCCAACTGACATTAGACAGGCACACAGGCTGTGAAAGGAGAGATGGCGAGGAGGTGCATTTTTCTAGATCCAATCAGGTGCTAGTTGGAAAAAAAAGCCACGCTCACTATTTTGCCTCATTTAGTATTCCGTTTCTCTCGGAAATACGTCACAGCACTGGAGAAAAGTCGTTTGCAAATTCCGGTTCACGGGGACTTTAAAAATTTTAGTGTAATTTACTTTTAATTGTCATAAACAACACGTTATCAATGTCGATTTTTTCAGTTCAGTTCATCTTTAAAACATGCAGGCTATGTTATGCAGGCTAACACTGAGAAAGAATGAATAAATAAATGCCTGTTTCTCCAGACTCGCGCTTATCAGTAATCCACAAATCACAGAACTTTCATAATCACTAAGCCATAGCGATTTTAATTTTATTTAGATTTATTGTTGATCAATACTTAATCATTTTATAATTTGCATGGCTCAATGATGTCCTCCTCTTATCTGAGTGACCATGAATGACGGAGTATTTTAAAATAATCCATGCGATCACTCCCGTGTGATCATCGAATCCAGATTAAGTTAATCAATGCAATATTTCAACTTTCCACATCCACCCCAGCCCGTTTACCTTCAGGAGTCAGAAGCACCATGATTACTGTGAAGTTAATGTCCTTGCTGATGAACTCAGTCAGACGGTGTTCCGCGGGAGTGGAAGGGGGATCGAGTGGGATTCTTTATTACTGTCTATTTTCAGTCTCTTTTTCATGATAGGCCTTACACATCTGTCAATCATTCCCGCTTGCTATTTGGGGAATTAACCCAGCGCTATGATTGGTCGAACTCCACTTCTTTTGCTGTTGCTTGATTTGAGGACTGCGCGTGCACAGAGGCGTCACCAGGTTTTTGCATAGTTTAGAGTGACAAATCGTACCAGCGTACTTTGAGGTCAAAATGCGTACTCGCTACGCACAACGTGTACAGGTTGGCAGGTCTGCTGTTTTAGATAATGTTTGACTTTCTTTTTCTTTCGTTTTAAAGCAGAAAATTCTCAATAGAATTCAAATGGGTTGCACATTTTATCACCAGCGTCACGATAGGAACGGCTCGAGCAAATCTTATCACACTTTTGTAACGCGCTGGTGAGCGCTCGTAGAGTAGCGGTGATTCACGAGCGGCATTCATGCACAGTCAAATAAACCGTTTGATTCGTACAGGAACTTTGTGCTTATAAAAGCTCTGAATGTGCAATGTATATAATTAATTAATGGCCTAATTCTATGTTTACATTAACCATGGTAGGCTATAAATGCATGTTTTCGTTATTGGGGGACTACACTCCTAGTCATGTCTGATAGTAGTTTGTCATTTGAAAATCACTACTCCTATTAACTTAAAAACAAATTTATATATATATATATATATATATATATATATATATATATATATATATATATATATATATATTAGGGCCGGGACTCGATTAAAAAAAATTAATCTAATTAATTAGAGGCTTTGTAATTAATTAATCGAAATTAATCGCATTTTAATCGCATAAATATTTGACCTGAGAACAGTGAGAAGTCATTTTTTTCACATGGAATTTTAGTATACCATTGAATAATGACTGAATAGGCCTACATAAGCTTAAGCAACAACATATTGTTTATTTTTGTTCAACCAAGTCCAACAGACCAGTGCAATTTTTGCCATTAAGTGTAGCAATAGCTAGTGTTGTAGTCAAGACCACCTAACCCGAGACCAAGACAAGACCAAGACCAGAGTGAATCAAGACCGAGACAAGACCAAGACTTTTAGGGGCCGAGACCAAGTCGAGACCAAGACCGAGGGAGGCCGAGACCGAGACCAAGACCAAGACCAGCACCCCACACTACATGACACAAAAAATTGTGAAACATGATTAAAAGAGCTTCTCAAATTGATCTGAAAGATCCACATTCCCATAAAAATACATAGCCTAGATATTAAACACTCAGTTTAAATAAACATAACCATCTTTATTCATTACTCCTGGGTGACTTCCATCATTTAGTGCAGTATGCAAAACAATTATTCATTGTTCATCACTAAAGTCTTCACTTTTCTCCGTTTTTTATAAACAATACATAAAGTTATGTTGTTTTTAAACCTACAACAATCCTTTTTTAAACGTATTTTAGCACAATTCACAACCAGCAGTAATTCAGGAAAAAATATCCGAATGATCCACATGAAACTATGGTCTTCCGATCTTTTACCATCGTGTCGATTTATTTTTATTAATATGTGCCATGCAAGACAGCGCTAGGAGACGGTGAATCGGCTCAGAAGAGAAAGAGTGCGCGCGCTCGCGCGACCGGGCGCTCTCTCGCTCTCTCTCTCTGTCACACGCGCAGCAGTTCGTCTACATTACTCATCGATCGTTTTACATCCATTAAAGGATGTTAACAAAAAAATTAGACAATATACTGGCAATTTAGTGATATTTTCACAGTTATGGTCTTGACTGGTCTTGAAAAAAAAAAATCGCGAGTCCTCAATGTCCGAGACCGAGAAAAAGTGGTCTCGAGACCGGTCTCGAGACCAAGACCGGTCTCGAGAACAATAGCATATTGCAACACTACACTAATAGCAATAGCGAATTCCTTGTTGCAGCTTGCACACAACCATGCTTTTATCGACGCTTCCATCCGTTCGTTTTTTATAACAAAATTTCCCATCCACGGGGCCAACCAAAGCGATCGAGGCGATCTATTTTTCTTATTGCAGAACTTATACATAACTACCAACTCAGGGAAGTTAAGCAAGGTGTACAAACAAACAAAGGTACCTAACAGAAAATAAATATCCTGGGTTTGCATACATCAAATTATGTAATACATAAAAAAGAAAGAAAAGCATAATAATGTCAAGTCATGTCTTTGAATAAATCATCATAATGCATCAAAACATTTTCACTTTTCTTGTTATTTATTTATAAGTCTAAGGGACGAAATAAAAGAGTCAAAATCAGCCAGAAAAAGAGGAAAGCTCAAAGGAGATTTAAGCCATTTTTGCTTGTGGATGAAGAATTTTGCATACAAGATAAAGAAGTTAACAACATACTCAAGGGAAAGCAACTTTGGGTTTTCATAATAAAAAATAACCTCTTTGAGAGTGAAGGTGTGAGTCACATTTGTAGGACTAAATACAAAATAACTTAATTTAGTCCGACTGAGGCGATCTATGAAGCGCGATCCGTCAGCTCTTTTGACGCTAGTTGGTGCTCCAGTATAATCGGTCCGCCGAAACTCATCCAGTGAGAAACGTTCCGCGGTGCAAAGTCCAAAGTCTGTAATTAATTCATCTTAATTAACGCGTTAAAGTCTGTAATTAATTAATCTTAATTAACGCGTTAAAGTCCCGGCCCTAATATATATATATATATATATATATATATATATATATATATATATATATATATATATATATATATATTAGGGGTGGAACGGTACATGTATTCGTATCGAACCGAAACGGTACGGGCGTCACGGTTCGGTGCACGAATTTGCACGTAGAATACACGGTACAAAAACGGCGCGAGAGAGAGAGAGAGAGAGAGAGAGAGAGAGAGAGAGAGAGAGAGAGAGAGAGAGAGAGAGAGAGAGGGAGAGAGAGAGAGCGAGAGAGAGAGCGCGAGAGAGCGAGAGAGAGAGAGAGAAAGAGAGAGAGGCGCCCACTGTGTGTGTCTGCGCGCGCGTGTGCGAGAGAGAGGCGCGATGAACAGTCAGTGTGTGTGTGTGTGTGTGTGTGTGTGTGTGTGTGTGTGTGTGTGTGTGTGTGTGTGTGTGTGTGTTTGCGCGCGAGCGAGAGAGATCTCTTGTGCGCGATCAAACAGTGGAAACATACTCTGTCATTTTTTCATACAGGACATCATTAAAACTACAAAGTGTTTAATGTTTACTTATATTTTTGTGTACACTTGCAATAAAACACAACATTGTGCTTTTGTTACACTCTAAACTCTTGTCAAACTGTAACCTACAAATGTTAACAAAAGTTTTTAAAGGTAGTATTATTTTATACGGAAACCAATTATTTATAATTCAGATGAGAATAAAGTTAGGGTTAACTAAAAATGAAGGAAAACAAATATATTGATCTGAAAGAGCAAACTAATTTTAAATTCATTCAGGTACAATTACCAAACATATCTCAAGGTCTTTTCATCTTTTTAATAATTTAATTAATAAACTAATTATATAAAACTCCTGTCAGTGCACTACAAATAAACTGGTTCTATGCCTTTATTAATAAAACTTATTTAAAAAATACAAGGCTTAAGACATTTATAAAAATGCCTTCTGCATTTTTGTTTTGCTTTTCACTCCATTGTACCGAAATCGTACCGAACCGTGACGTCTGAACCGAGGTATGAACCGAACAGTGACTTATGTGTACCGTTCCACCCCTAAATATATATATATATGAATAATCTAATGTTTCTCGTTCAACGGTCAAAAAGGGAAATTTTATTAAAATCAATTTATTGTGGTTCTGTGTCTGCCCAGGGAAAATCAGCCCTGACTGGAAATAGTAATACCAACTACTGTAACATTACTAATAAAAAATACTATTTTTAACCATGTAAAATACTCACGTCAGTGCGTTGAGTTTACAGTGTTTATCCTGCAGTAGAGCAGCAATCTGATTCACTCGTGTGTCTCCTAGTTCACGATCCCTCAGATTCAGCTTCCTCGTGAGTAATAGGTTTTTACCCACAATTCCAGTCACATACTGACAGGCTTCATATGCAACAGGACTCAAAAACCTGCAGAAGAGAAGATGAAGCAGGATTCAGTTTAATTCTAAACTTGGTGTAATGACAAAATCCATTATACACGATTTTTGTCTTGAAATCACTGTCAACGTATTGTATTATTGAAATAATATTTCTATAAGTAATTTGGCTGCATATAATGTATTTTCTATTATTTCCTCGTGTTTCACCTCAGTGTCTCCAGTTGACAGTTTGGATCCTGTAATAAGTCATTAAGCTCCTTCACTCCTGATTCTCCAGGATCATTTCCTGTGAGATCCAGCTCTATCAGGTGTGAAGGGTTTGATCTCAGAGCTGAAGCCAGAGCTTTATAACCTTCTTCTGTGATACTGCAGTCTGAAAGTCTAGAAAAAAAGACAATGTAATATTCATCTAATTAATCTGTTTTTTTAGAAAGTACCTGAACAAACTAAATGAAATTCAATAAACTGAATTATATTTTGTTTCTTGTGCAACAAAAATTATAGTCAGTTGCAAAACAAAAAGAGACAACTGGAAATGCAGTCCAACAAAAGGCCCCAAAGAAGATCTCAACATCACTTTCAAAGTTTCAATTATATAACACACAAGTTCACAATGTACAAGTAACACGTGTTTTGAAATGTCCTAAAAGTTCACAAATAAACCCCATTGAAATATTATGGCAATACCTGAAATGTCCAGTTCATACTGGAAAGCCTACATATTTGACTCTAGCTGAAGCAGTTTTGTAAGAAGGAATCTAACAATATGGGTCTAAAATATCTTCACAGTGGTGTAAAACTAATAGGCCTGGTTTCACAGTCAAGGGCTTATATTAAGACAGGAGAATGCTTCAGTTAAATTAGAACATTTAAACAGCTTTTTTAAACACGCATTAGGAAAAAACATTAGTGCTGTGCATCTTGAAACAAAACAATGGCCCTGACATATTTTAGGATATTTCAGTGCAAGTTTCTCTCAGTTAAAACAGCTCAAACATGTATTTTAGTCTGAGACTAGACTAAAGCCTAGTCTGTGAAAGCAGGGGGGAAACAACTACAGGAAGAGTTTGTTGGGACAAAGTTGGCAAGGTGAAAGCAGAATCAACAATAAGTAGATATCTTACAATCATATGTAATAAAAAAATAATCTAAGTGACAAATATCAGATCTCACCTTTCTTTCTCAAGTTAACAGGCAGATATAAATCAATATACACAACAGCACTCAGCTCATGTCTTTTTCTCTTTTATCTTTAAATGTTCAAGGTATTATGTGTAATGTTAAATGTAAGGCACTTTTTCTAAAAGCAAGTAAAAGTTAATTGTTTCTTTCTTCAAGGGAATCATTTAACTGATGTCGATGTGAGATTCTGGAAGTCACAATGGTGTGGAGAGGCTTTATTCTCTCGTTATTCTGGAACTTCCCACTCAGCAGGAGTCTTCTTTTGTTTAAATGGATGGACAGCAGAATTGTTGCAAGTTCAAGCGATAACGAGGGTCACTGGATTATCGTGGTTATTGAATCAAATGGATGAAATTAAATATTGATTAATATTTATGATTACACTAACAAGGCCACTAATAAGTTGTTTTTAATAAATTGAACGCGCGTCGGAGACCGATACGGAAGAGAAGAAATTGTTGAATAAAGACGTTATTTTGGGGGTTTTTTGGCGCTGTTGTAGAAATTTTAATAGTCATTTATTCCTAACAGAAATCAATGTGTAAAATATATATTGTGCGTGACGTTTCAGGAATATATGGGACAGGACCTCTTGACCTTAGGAATGGTCAGATTTGGCTAGTTTATTCCAGTACCAGTTTGTGTCCTTAAGAAAAACTGAACAGAAGTGGGGGCCTTATCTGGGTGGAAAAGTACAGCGGGTGAGAAGGAACCTTGAAAAGAGTATAAAAGCTGTCTCATGTCTTCCTGGTGCGCGCCACTCACTTCACAGAATGTAACGGCTGTGATGGCGACTGGGCCTTCTTGCAAGAATAAATATTTCTCTTTTTATTAATTTGACTCTGAGTGTCTCTTACGCAGTGATGATGTTTAACAGAAGTTTTTGCCACAACAATTTGGTGTCAGAAGTGGGATTCCTTGGCAGTGCCTCCTGGACCTGAGAGCGGACGGTGTTTGGCCACCTGGACTGAGCAGTTCCAGCTCTACCTCGTAAGTTTCAGAGAGAGGGGCCGACCGCTATCAGGGCCAGGAGGGGCTCCACTGGAATCAGATGAAAACGAACCCGTGGCAACTCAAGACATCTCTGGTAAGAGACGGCTAAAATATTTTTCTTTTGGGCTAAAATATTTTTCAAAGAGTGAAACTGAACCATATTGGCTGAGGGCTGTTTCTGTGGTACGTAATCTGAGATTAATTGAGATCTATATAGATCAAGAAATTTCAAACAGATACGAGGGAAAATAATCTGAGATTAATTGAGGTCTGTAACAGATCAAGAGATTTATTAATTGAGAACTGTGACAGATCAAGAGATTTCAAACAGATAGGCAACCTGGAAATGAGTTGTTCCACGGACGGAGCAAATTGTTTTTGGGTGCTGAGGCTAATTAGGGGGAACCAGAACAGTCATAACAGATTTTTTTGGTGAACCATAATTAGGAGGGCACTAATAGTGCAACCCGACCGATTTGGGTTAAAAGAAAAGAATCGGGTCTGTTGGAGACGTCTGACAGATTAAGAAAACGCGCGTTGAAGAGAAATCCACAGAGAACAGAGAAGCAGCCAGTATGGGGATGTCTCAAAAGCAAGCTTGCGAAATTTGGTACACCGGTTTTCTGTCAAATGAGATAAAATTAAGGGCAGAAATTTATGATATTGAGCGCCACAAGATTAAAGATGGTGCGGGAATCAGTTGAACAGAGCAGTGAGAAACAAAAGTTGTGTCTGCGTTCAATGTGTGTAAAAAATGTGAACAGATAATGGATTGTTGGCTTGAAGATAAAAAAGTCGAACTGCCAGGAAATAAGGGTTTTTACTTTTCCATCCAGATAAAAAGTATTCTCGTCACTTGTTAAAATTAAAGTTGATCCACTATAGTCGCATGGACTATTTTAAGTCTATTATTAAGTCTATTTTAATGTCTTTACTAACTTAATTTCTGTTCCCGAAGATGAACGAAGGTCTTACGGGTTTGGAACGACATGAGGGAGAGTAATTACTGACCGAATTTTCATTTTTGGGTGAACTAACCCTTTAATATCTAGAGGTTATGATTACCAAAGATGTTGTTAATAAAGAACATTAAAATTTTAACTCTAAAATAGGAAGTATTAAAAACATCCTTATATAATTGGTTCTCAAGACCCATCTATTTTGGGTAGAATCCTGTTGAGTAAAATTGAGGGAATTTTAAAGCTTTTACCTGAATTATGCATACCCAGTTGCTCCTAAGGTCAAGGAGACTCATTACAAAATTATGTTTAAGATTTACCCAGTTAGTGATTTTATACTTTATACAGAAACAATTTTATTTTGAGGTGGATCCTTGTGGCTTTTGTTCTTCTTTTCCTGAAACACTTGATCACCTATTCTTTTACTCTGAGTTATGAGGTTATAAAATTATTATTATTATTATTATTATTATTATTATTATTATATTCCTTCTCAATTTCAAACTTTGTGTGTTTGTCCCAGTGGAGGTGTCTTACATTGTTGGTTGTTCCCCGTCTTATTTATATTATGCATTTTGCATATTGCCCATATTTGTGAACAATAGAGAACATGAGATGGTAAAATTAGATAATTCCTTATTTGTCTATTTAATGTAAATTGTAATAAAAGAAACCCATAGAAAAATGGATAATGTCCTGGCAGAAAACTGTCAGTACCTTTACAGACAATTCCTTCAACTCTAAAACACAACACAGTGCAATTTGTAATTCAGAATAAGGGTAGAACACCTGTGAAAAATCAATACGAAACATTCCTTTATATCAGGGGTTCTCAACTCCAGTCCTCGCGACCCACTGCTCTGCATATTGTGTATGTCTCCCTTATTTAACACACCTGATTCAGATCCTCAGCTCGTTAGGATATGGACGAGAGTCTACCCTAACGAGCTGAGGATCTGAATCAGGTGTGTTAAATAAGGGAGACATACACAATATGCAGAGCAGTGGGTCGCGAGGACTGGAGTTGAGAACCCCTGCTTTATATTAACAGTACTTTGGGTCATATTTTTACAAAAAAATCCATTTAATGCTTAATCCCGTTTTGTACACAGAGTGTGTACAGAATGACAACCACATCCACAACCGAATAAACTCCCTAAAAATGCAGGTAGTGACAACCGAATTTACAAAAAATTCTATGCAGTGTATATAGAACAGAACTGATCAGCTAGTTATTAATGACGTATTTTAACATGCATAAAAAAAATCTTCTTATGCGCGAAGCAAGAAATCACAGCAAAAGCGGTTTGAGCCTCATTTGTGTTGTCAGATCTTGCTATAAAAACAGCAAAGGAGAACAAGCCCACAATAAAAAGAAATAAATCCAAATGCTTTATGCTGAAAATAAGACCAAAATATTGTGACCCGCACTTTAATTACATAATAAAGTTGATTGCTTTATGAGCCAAGCTTAAACAACAAACCCCAAATATGCTTATAATAAGTGGACATGGCAACACTGCAAAAGCACTCTTTCAAGCAGCCTTTACAAGGATAAAAACACAAAGCCTCCGTCGACTGTGCTTTAGTTAAGATTGTTTAACATGTTAGCCAGCAACCCCACTTTTGAAAAATCCCCAGAAATGGCATACCCAAACTAAAACAGATACAGTTCATGAACCCTTTGAACTAAAAGCACAAGTATGATCAAATTTGAAAAAAAAAATAGTTTTAAATAGCTTCAAAGTTTTGTAAAGTTATTAGAAATATATTTTTATGGAATATCTTCATGAAAATAAAATTGAAGTTGGCATTGTATCAATCAAGAAATGCCCTGCAGCTAAAGCCACATGTCTGACCATGTTATATTTAAAATCTGAAGATGATAAGTCTAAAACTCAGTATTTAGTTAAATGTTTTTCAAGATCATGTGATGTGACTATTTTGATTAGACTCTAAAATGGAAACTGATGTTTATTGTCATGTTCTAAGCATCCATTCAGTCTATTGTCTTTATTGTTTTGTGGTGCAAACAAGCCCCATTCAGTCTAAGTCTCCCCTGCACACATTCACACCTCTCCAGCCTGGTTATGGCTCTAAATATTGTTTTCTTTTGTTTTCATTATAATTACTAACCCCTGGCTAGTCACGCTGTTTTTAATCCCTGATTTCTTTTATCAAAGTTCTCACTTCACATTTGAAACTGTATCAAATTCCCTTCTTGAAAAAATAAACATTTCAGTAAGCATTCCTATTTTAAAAAATTCATAAAAATAACAGCTAGGTGGCAGGTGCATCTTAGTGCTGCTCGCTAGCATGTTAGCTTAGCACACCATCAATACACAACAATTTATGAGATTAAAACCATGTTTTTGCTCCAAACTTACTTTATAAAGCAAGTTGAGCGTTTTAAATAACATTATGTGATCTGATTTGGCTTCAGATAAAAAAACATCGGTCCCACTTTATATTAAGTGGCCCTAATACCTGTGAACTTACATGGTTACTAGATATGTACTTAGTATGTAACTACAGTGTAAATACACATTGGTACATAGTATTTACAACGGTAATATCTGTGTAACTACACATATGTAACAACCCACGGAAAGGTATGTGTAAGTACAAATGTGTAATAGGACATTGGTAACAACACTTTTTCCACTACAGTAAGTACACATGTGTAACAGGCATTGTGTAACTACATTTTGTAACAACAATATGTATTCACACAAGTTGTTCCACTTTCACACGCAGTCTTCCAAACTGTAGTTACCAGTTAAGAACACACTGAAACCATGGTGATTCCTATGTGGATACCATGTATTTACTGTCCGACAGGACTTATGTTGAATTACAGCTAAAGTTTTTCCTTGTGGTACCAGTGTACTTACATGGTTACTCCTCAGGAACTCTGCACTTGATACAATGTGTTCAATTATCATAACTTACTGTGTATTATGCAAAACCCAAACCTCTGTGCAACATTGTATTAACAGTGTACTTACATGGTAACTCCTCAGGAACTGTCTACTTAATATAAAGTGTAAAATAGTCATAACTTACTCTGTAATATGCAAAACCCAAACCTCTATGCAACACTGTATTAACAGTGTACTTACATGGTAACTCCTCAGGAACTGTCCACTTAATATAAAGTGTAAAATAGTCATAACTTACTCTATAATATGGTAAACCCAAACCTATGTGCAACACTGTATTAACAGTGTACTTACATGGTAACTCCTCAGGAACTGTCTACTTAATATAAAGTGTAAAATGGTCATAACTTACTCTGTAATATGCAAAACCAAGACCTCTTTGCAACACTGTATTAACAGTGTACTTACATGGTTACTCCTCAGGAACTGTCTACTTAATATAAAGTGTAAAATGGTCATAACTTACTCTGTAATATGCAAAAACCCAAACCTCTGTGCAACACTGTATTAACAGTGTACTTACATGGTAACTCCTCAGGAACTGTCCACTTAATATAAAGTGTAAAATAGTCATAACTTACTCTTTAATATGCAAAACCCAAACCTCTGTGCAACACTGTATTAACAGTGTACTTACATGGTAACTCCTCAGGAACTGTCTACTTAATATAAAGTGTAAAATGGTCATAACTTACTCTGTAATATGCTAAACCAAGACCTCTTTGCAACACTGTATAAACAGTGTACTTACATGGTAACTCCAAAGGAACTGCAGGGTCATTGTTGTGTCAGCAGTAAATGCTAAACACAAGGTTACGTAGTGGATAGTAAACTCTGAAATATAAATGTGATAGTTATGCTTATAAAGATTCTGGGATATTACTGCATAGCACTTTTAAAGATTTACTCTTTATTTTATATTTTTTGATTTTACATTGTGGTGACCTATTTGCCTTTACAGTAAATTACAGTGTTCTGTAAACAATAAACAAGAATAGCCTACACTTTAAAGCCTTAAAAAAAACCTTGTTTAATCATTTAACCATTTTGTAGCATTTAGTTTATTTACTGTGAGACACAAAAAGCGTTTTCTCCAATAAAACACAACATAAATTCGCAAAATACATAAATTTTATTAACCTGATGTAATCCAAATATTTAGAATCCATACGTTGTTTGCGGGAAACAGATCCAAATTCAGTCCTTTATGATCTTCATCTTCATTTCTCAGCAGCGACCGCAAACGTCAAATCCCGCGCTCAGGCGCGCTGGTGATGAATTCAAATTCAAAAAATGCGCCTTCAAGAAGCGTTACGACATGTTTTACGGCCGTGATATCAAACGCTCATTGGCTCTCGCCTGCTTCGTCACAGATTGCGACATGCCGTGTTTCAGTCGGTGTAGTAGGCTACAGAGAAGCGCGCGTTAGAGGTGTGCGATACCGCTAGATTTGGTATCGATCCGATACCAAGTAAATACAGGGCCAGTATCGCCGATACCGATACCAATATCGATACTTTTTAATAATTAAGGCGGATGCTTCTTCAACCTAAATCTAAATTAATTTTCATGACTTTTAATTTTTTTTTGTGATTTGCATTTTGGGTTATTAATCAGTTAAAATCAGTACTAAAAAAGCTTTTTTTCAGAAACAACTTTTGGTTACTTCTGTTCTATTTAAATAAACAAAGTTACAAAATTATTACTTCACAAATAAAATAAAAAATGTAAAAACAAATTCTCTTTTCAAGTAGCATGTTAACAAAAAATGTTTCTCCTCTTTAGTGTACTTCTTTTCAGGATTTTTTTCTTAAATAAACAAAGTCACAAAGTTTTCACAACAAATATTATAAAAAATGTAAAACAAATTCTCTTTGTAAGATATAATGAGAATAAAATAACATTTCTCCTTTTTAGCGCACTTCTTTTCAGGATTTTTTTTCTTAAATAAACAAAGTCACAAAGTGACTTCACAATAAATATAAAAAATGTAAAACAAATTCTCCTTGTAATAAGATATAATGAGAATAAAATAACGTCATCTCTCCTCCTCTCTCCGTTTCTGCAGCTCTGCATTTTCTGGTCTGTGATTTTTCATGTTTGTACAAATTAGTTGTATTGCCACTGTATTTTAAAGACTTTCTACAAATGGTACAAGTCGCTGTTGTCTCATTTTCGGCCTGAAAATACAGCCATACAACACTCCTCTTTCTCTCTGCTGCCATTCTCCGTCTCTGACTGTGCTGCTGTAGACTAGAAATGCGCGGTTGCGCGCGCATCTGACTGACTGCTGGTGGTAGCGGTAGCGCGCTAGTGGTGAGTCACGTGACAGTACAACACAGGAGAGGGGGAAGAGAGCAGAGCACTCTTCGGAGGAAGATTACAGAGAGCTTGCTAAGTTGCTCTGCTCTGTGACAGCAGCAGCATTTTGACAAACACGGTCAGGTAGCAAAAGGAGAGAAACTGAAACTTAAGTATCGATATTTTCACGTTGGTATCGATCAATACCGATACCAACGTTGGTATCGATATTATCGATATTAGTATCGATCTGCCCACCTCTAGCGCGCGTGCCTTCACACAGAGCGAACTGAAACCACATTAACATTTTCATGGATTAATAATTTATATTCTGATCTGTACCTCATACACAACTATTATAATACTGCCAGAGAGGACTGCGGCTGCAACGCATCATCATGTGAACCACTTTTGGTACCGGTTTTGACATTTTCACAATAAACAAATTATTGTGAAATTTATAACGTTACTTGTCTGTATGTTTTTTTTTTTTCTTCATAAGTGTAGCCTACGTAGTTTTAAGGAATGGTTATGGGTAGGTTTAGTTGTATGAGTAGGATTAGTGGCTCAAAATATATTTTAATGCTATTGTTAATAAAACTATGAGAGGTTTGGGTTTGCTGAGATGGTCTCTGTTATGACCGTTTCACACTTTATATTAAGTAGACAGTTCCTGAGGAGTTACCATGTAAGTACACTGTTAATACAGTGTTGCACATAGGTTTGGGTTTTGCATATTACAGAGTAAGTTATGACCATTTTACACTTTATATTAAGTGGACAGTTCCTGAGGAGTTACCATGTAAGTACACTGTTAATACAGTGTTGCACATAGGTTTGGGTTTTGCATATTACAGAGTAAGTTATGACCATTTTACACTTTATATTAAGTGGACAGTTCCTGAGGAGTTACCATGTAAGTACACTTTTAATACAGTGTTGCACATAGGTTTGGGTTGTGCATATTATAGAGTAAGTTATGACCATTTTACACTTTATATTAAGTGGACAGTTCCTGAGGAGTTACCATGTAAGTACACTGTTAATACAGTGTTGCACATAGGTTTGGGTTGTGCATATTACAGAGTAAGTTATGACCATTTTACACTTTATATTAAGTGGACAGTTCCTGAGGAGTTACCATGTAAGTACACTGTTAATACAGTGTTGCACATAGGTCTTGGTTTTGCATATTACAGAGTAAGTTATGACCATTTTACACTTTATATTAAGTGGACAGTTCCTGAGGAGTTACCATGTAAGTACACTTTTAATACAGTGTTGCACATAGGTTTGGGTTGTGCATATTATAGAGTAAGTTATGACCATTTTACACTTTATATTAAGTGGACAGTTCCTGAGGAGTTACCATGTAAGTACACTGTTAATACAGTGTTGCACAGAGGTTTGGGTTTTGCATATTACAGAGTAAGTTATGACCATTTTACACTTTATATTAAGTAGACAGTTCCTGAGGAGTTACCATGTAAGTACACTGTTAATACAGTGTTGCACAGAGGTTTGGGTTTTGCATATTACAGAGTAAGTTATGACCATTTTACACTTTATATTAAGTAGACAGTTCCTGAGGAGTTACCATGTAAGTACACTGTTAATACAGTGTTGCACAGAGGTTTGGGTTTTGCATATTACAGAGTAAGTTATGACCATTTTACACTTTATATTAAGTAGACAGTTCCTGAGGAGTTACCATGTAAGTACACTGTTAATACAGTGTTGCACAGAGGTTTGGGTTTTGCATATTACAGAGTAAGTTATGACTATTTTACACTTTATATTAAGTAGACAGTTCCTGAGGAGTTACCATGTAAGTACACTGTTAATACAGTGTTGCACAGAGGTTTGGGTTTTGCATAATACACAGTAAGTTATGACAATTGAACACATTGTATCAAGTGCAGAGTTCCTGAGGAGTAACCATGCAAGTACACTGGTACCACAAAGGAAAACTTTAGCTGTGATTCAACATAAGTCCTGTCGGACAGTAAATACATGGTATCCACATAGGAATCACCATGGTTTCAGTGTGTTCTTAACTGGTAACTACAGTATGGAAGACTGCGTGTGGAAGTGGAACAACTTGTGTGAATACATATTGTTGTTACAAAATGTAGTTACACAATGCCTGTTACACATGTGTACTTACTGTAGTGGAAAAAGTGTTGTTACCAATGTCCTGTTACACATTTGTACTTACACATACCTTTCCGTGGGTTGTTACATATGTGTAGTTACACAAATATTACCGTTGTAAATACTATGTACCAATGTGTAATTACACTGTAGTTACATACTAAGTACATATCTAGTAACCATGTAAGTTCACAGGTATTAGGGCCACTTAATATAAAGTGGGACCCATTATAAATATTATAAAAATCTATTATTATGAAAATACCTGACATGACTCGAAAATCACAGATCCTGCGTTGCTCCTGATCGATTGCTTTGATCCTGATTGATTGCTCCTGTCTGCCTCGTTGCCTGCAGTGTGAGTGTGTTTGCTCCGAGGCTGTAAGCTCAGTCTAAGCCTCGGATTTCTTTCTGTTTTGAACCATCATTTACTATAATTTCTAGTTGTTTATACTACTAATTACAGTTTACCTAACATCTCAGATTAACCTAACATCGCTAGCTTCCGTTATTGTTAGCACAACACGCTAGTATCTCGCTAGCCTGTTAAGGCGCCACCCGTGCGCTCAGTTATTTATTTATTTTTCTCGTGCACGCCCGTGCCTCTGAGTTCATAAAAAGCCCAGGTGAGTAAGAATCAGTCAACAAACACGGTGAGTAATGTCTTGTCCTGTTATTGTCACCTGCACCTCATGCCACATGTTTACAATAGCCTTCCCCGTCGGCAATATAGTGTTTATATGTGATAAATGCAAGGAGACAGTTAGGCTGACGGAGAAGATTTCAGAATTAGAGACACGCATCCAAACTTTAATTGAGGATAGTAAGTGTGCTCAAGCTTTAGATACTACTTTGGATGCGCCTAGCATAGTGAACTCTGTACATGATTCGGTTTCGGCTGAGTTATTGCCTGTGCAGCCAGGCAGATGGGTGATTGTGAGAGATCGCTCTAGTCGCGGATCAAAAAACCACTCTTCCGTTACTATCACCATAACAAATCGATTTGCCCCTCTCAGTGAAACACCCACTGAGAATGCTTTTGATTGTGCCCTGGTAATTGGCGATTCTATTACACGGAACGTGAAAATAGAGACACCAGCCACCATAGTCACATGTTTGCCGGGAGCCAGAGCGCCTGACATCAAAGCAAATTTAAAAGTGCTGGCTAATGCTAATCGTAAATTCTCTAAGATTGTTATTTACGTAGGCACAATGATGTTCGACTCCGCCAGTCAGAGATCACCAAAATTAATATTAAAGAGGTGTTTGAACTCGCTAGTATGATGTCAGGCACTGTAATTTGCTTTGGCCCTTTTCCTGTTCGAAGGAGTGATGAGATAGTTAGTAGATTGTGTTCACTCAATTTCTGGTTGTCTAAGTGGTGTCCGCAATATAATATAGAATTCATTAGGAGTGTAACGGTACATGTATTCGTATTGAACCGTTTCGGTTTGAGGCTTCCGGTTCGGTACGCATACAAACCGAACGATTCCTTGGACCATTTTTCCTGCCGACAAAATTCGCGCTGGCGCGACCACCACAACGTTACGCAACATCAAATGGCAAGCGTAATGAAAACGGAACGAAACTGCGCTACTCATTATGTGCTTCACGGATCGTTTATCAGTTCGGACCAGCAACATCTGTGCAGCGCGAGCCGATCTCGATCAAGCGACACTGTTACTACACAGCGCTAAGAGATCCAGTAAAGAAAACATTTGAATTCGCTACTGAAGTAATAACATCGCTGCGAGATCTAGTGAGAAGCATTCACATTTCTCTGTTATTAACCGTAGATCTCTATTAGATCAAACATCGCTGACGTGGAAACCAGGATAAACATTGTGCCGTGAATGAACTAGTAATACTTTACGTCCACAGACCAGCAACATTCACCATGGATTTAATATAGTAACACTAACTGTAACCAGTTTGGCTGGAATAGTGAAATGCTTTCAAGTACTTCACACATCTTTTTCCAGCACTTCAAAACTCAAATATTATATAAATAAATAAATATATATTTAAATGTTATTTTTAATGTGATGACCAAAACATTATTTGTTCATCCTTCAAAGATGACTTTTATAAACCTGAAAGTTTCAAGATGTAGGAAAACTCACACTTATTTAAAAAATATATTTTTTCTTTTAACAAATAGTAAATTTATCTGCCATTTCTTTCTTTTTGCTGTATCGAAAACGTACCGAACCGTGACTTTAAAACCGAGGTACGTACCGAACCATGATTTTTGTGTACCGTTACACCCCCAGAATTCATAGACAATTGGAAAAGTTTTTGGGGCAAACCTGACCTGTTGAAAAGAGATGGTATTCATCCCTCCTGGGATGGTGCTGCTCTTCTCTCTAGTAATTTGGCTCATAGTCTTAGAGATAAAACATGACAACCTGGGGCTCAGGTCAGGAAGCAGACAAACTGGCTAAACCGACCGTCGGCTAGCGGCCTTGCGTCACCAAGGTCAGATAAATCCCATCACATAGAGACTCTTTCACCTAGATATCATCATATAGAGACTGTGTCTGTTCCCCGAATTTGGAAATCCAAAAAACGTCCAAACCTATCTAAGGTTAAAATTTAATTGATGTTCAACAAATAAAAAACAAATATAATACAGATGAGCAAACGATAAAGCTTGGATTGCTGAATATTCGATCCCTTACTTCAAAAGCGCTCATAGTTAATGATATGATTTCAGATTATAACCTAGATGTGCTGTGTTTGACAGAAACCTGGCTAAAACCAAACGATTACATTACTTTAAATGAGTCCACCCCGCAAGATTACTGTTATAAACATGAGCCTTGTCTGAAAGGCAAAAGGGGAGGTGTTTGTCAAGTGTCTGTCCTGTCTTGTATTGCACTTGGGTGTCTTTAGCCGCGTTTCCATTACCCTTCAAATTGCGCAAATTGAAATTGCGAATTGAAATTACGCTCAATGGAAACACGTCAATTTCGCAAAAACTCCCATTTATCGCAAAAAAGTTTTTACGCTCGCATGAGGAGGTTTTTCAGGCAATTCGAAAAAGGGATATTTCGCAAAACTGCAATGGAAACAGTTTTTGCGCAATAACAGTCACCTGACTTAGAAGACGCGGTGTGTTTGGGGTCCGTGATATACGCAAATAATAATAGGCCTAGGCTAATAAATATCATCATTATTATAACAGTTATTAGGCTACATATTTAGAAGACGCTTTTATCCAAAAAAGGAACAAAGCAATTCGTCAAATGTCATACATAATGGTTAGACAACAATAATACAGGGCTAAGATTATCACAAATAAACACAAGATTTTGATGCATATCCAAGTGTTTGCTGAGCTCGCATGGCACGGAGGCGCGGCCGCGAATACTTGCTTTTTCCTATCAACAGTAGAAACAACTTAAAATAGGCATACTCTTCTGGTCATACAGAAAATAATAATACATTATTCGCAACTATAATTTTATTTGTGTAAACTCATAATAACAAGAAATCGTTGTGCTTTTGTAAAATAAAACAATCATGCGCTTTCATGATCTCCGTGAACTGGAGCGCGAGAACTGAAACAAAGTATAGCCTGGGCTAAAGCTTGAAATGTCCACTTTAAAACGAACAAATTCAAATCGAAAGCTAATACCTTCTGCTTATGTAATCAGTATGAAAGGTGTAGGCCTATTTCTCTCTGGTGCATTCGCGCGGCGCGCCTCAGCAGAGATGGTTTTTAGCCGACACTGATTTAGAAAAAAATAGTTTATAAATAAACAATTAAAATGCCTCGTTATTTTTTCAGAGACATTTATTATCATTAGCCTATAACTTACCTAAATCACCTTTCTGTATTCTGTGGTTCCAGAGACATAAATATGGCTCTTCTCATTCAGTATACTGCGGGAAAAATATAATTTCCAGGTTCTAATTTGGCCTTAGAAAACCATTACAATCGACTTTTTTTTCGTATTAAGTTGGGAATATTATAAATGTTTAATAAAGGGGCAAAAAGTCATAAACAAACATCTGAAATTTAGTCGATATATTATTATTTTTGCGCAGCATTTGTGTAGCCTACAGTTTAAAAAAAATGGTGTTCAACTTTGCATTTAAAAAAAAACAACCACCGTTAATTTTTCGTTTTGAACACGGGTTAAATAAGGAAAAACGAATGGAAACAAATGTACACTGAGTTTGGACAGAGTTCTTTATTAAATTCATAAAAGAAACAATAATTAGGCTAAGGCAATACATGGATTCTAAACCTCAAAGAAATGCCACAATCAAGACCTCGGAGCAGAAATGAGAGAGAAACACCCAGAAACTCCTTATGCCGTTCGCAGTATACGGGTCTTTCCCTGCCATTAATGCTTGGATAAATGCTATGCACGTCTCCTTCCATTAATAATAATAATAATGTCTAGTGTGGATGTGTAATGTCCCGTTGTCATGATGTTTAAATGACTTATCGCGAGAGGAAAAAAAGGACGTTATATCGCATAACATCAGTTAATGGAAACGCCGTCATTTCGCAATAGTTTTTTATCGACATTTAGAAAAAATCGCAAAAGTTTTGCGCAAATCTGTAATGGAAACGCGCCTTTTGTTATGTTGGGCCATGTGCTCTCGTTATTGTTTGATCCCTCACCCTTGTTACCTAATTAGTGTTTGAGTTCTTCCACCTGTTCCCTCTTGATTTGTTCCCTTTTTAAGTCTCCTCTTGTTTGCAGTCTTTGTCGGATTGTTGTCATATGTTTTCCCAGTTTCCGTGTGATGGTCTTCGTGTTCAGAATCAGTGTTTGTTCTTTAAGTTCAGTTTTGTTTAATGTCTCATTTCTTGTGTTTTCCCCCTTGTGGGTCTTTCCTTTGTTTTGTTTTCGTTTGTTAATAAATCATCCGTTGGTGCACTTGAGTCCTCCGCTCCACTTTTTGTAACTGTAACGTGACAGTGTTGCTGTAATTTATAGCAATATTTTCAAAACCAATAAGAAATCTAGTTTTAAATGTACTTCTTTTGAAGTGTTGGTGCTTAATGTAAAAATAGTGTAAACGATAAATCACGTTTGAGAATTCTGCTGGCTACTGTATACAGGCCTCCAGGGCACCATAAAGATTTTATCAAAGAATTTGCTGACTTTCTATCAGAATTAATATTGACTGCAGATAATTAGTAATATTGATGTACTAATTGTTGGTGTTGTTTTAATATACATGTAGATAATGAAAAAGATGCATTGGGATTGGCATTTATAGACGTTGTAAACTCAATTGGAGTTAGACAACACGTGTCAGGACCTACTCATTGTCGTAATCATACTCTAGATCAGGGGTCGGCAAGTAACTTTGGCCGCGGGCCAATATTTTTTTTAGCCAGTAGATGGCGGGCCAGCTACACAGAGTAGGCCTATGGATACAAATTAAACCGCTCAAAATACCCTCTGTGTTCACCTGCTTTTTATATCCCGACCTGACGGGTCCGAAAAATTTAGATCTCATTTCCAGAATCTCTCATTCAAATGTCTCTAACGGAAAGAGAGAGAGATTAAGGGTGTACTCACACTAGCCAGTTTGAACCGTGCCCGAGTGCGTTTGACCACCAAAGTGCGGTTCGTTTGAGTAGTGTGAGTGCTCCGAACCGTGCCCGGGCACGGCTCGATTAGCCGGCCCTGGCCCGCTTGGAAGAGGTGGGCCAGAGCACGGTTCAGTTGGACTCGGGCGCGGTTCGCATGCAGTGTGAGCGCTAACCGTGCTGGAGCACGGAACAGGACGCGTGACTCCATTGTGTTCAGAGAGCGCCGCTCTTCTTGTTTATCCCGAAACCGTCGCACCATTACGACGTAAGCGTGCTCCGGCACGAATGCTGAAACCCTATGTGAGTGCAGGCCAGAGGGGGAGTGGGGAGGGGGGACAATCGTACTCGGGCCCGGTTCATGGCAACCGTGCCTAGTGTGAGTACACCATAAGTAGCCTATAACAATTATAAATGCTATACAAAAATTGTGTTCGTGTCAATATAAATATAATTTATTACTGTCAGCAGAGAAAAAAAATGTCACAGAAAAAAAAATTATGAAATATAAATAAATTAAATAGGGCAAAGTCAAATCACTCAAGCAACACACGTGTAACACGGGTTTAAAACAATCACATGCAAACGTAAAATATGCATATTTTTAGGAACACATCTACAAAAATATGGCTGTATTTCAAGTTGATAAAATAATTAAAAATCCACATCAGTTTATTTGTGCCCACGCGCCACGCCCTCCCAGGACGTTATACTTTTAACTTTTAAAAATTCCTCATAACCACGCGCGCGATGCCGCGATCTGCAGTTGTCGAGATGGATGCTGAGGAGTTGAAGAAAAGAATAGCTAGTGGGGATTGTAAAGTTGTCGACAAAACTCATCAAAAATCAAGTCCAGTGTGTGGGAGAAATTTGGAGTTATCTGAAGAAAATATTGTGAAAGACTTGCTGCATGCATTTTCTTGTTGGATAGCCGCAAATGTGGAACTTCATCGCTGAGGAAGCACGCAGATAACTTTGGTAAAGCAGTTCTATCAAACAGTATTTTTCAAATTTAACAATGTTAAGTATGTGTGGTTTGCAGATCAGCCGCTCATGTGAGTGTTTGAACCCAAAATTGTCAGATGTAGGCGCGCGGCTACGGCTTATCTCAAGTAGGCTAGTGGAATAGTTTTGTGCAGCATTTAGTGCAAATATTTTTTATCAGGTAGCCTAATACATATTATTTATCAGTGTGTTATACCCGAATAAATAATAATGAAAAAAAGTTCAAAAGTCTTTGTAAGCGAATGAGACTTACAGGAGAGCATGATTGCCATTCACACCCTTATTAAAATGACTGTAATCTGTTACCACAATAGTACTTGATCTATTTAAAATGATTTCATTCGTATATGCCTGATAAGGTGTTAAATTAAGATTCAAAATTAAAATTCGTCTATACCCGTTATTCATTCTTTCTATTTTTGATCTGAGCGCACAATCAGAAAATCAGAAAACGAGTCGTTATTCATTTTTTTTCATTTTAGTTCAGGAAATAATGGAAAGTCGTTTTTTAATTTTAATTTTTACTTAAAAAAAAACAAAAAAAAACGATTGAATGAATGATACATGACGCCTGTTTGTAAACCGTTATTGTAAAATAAAAATAGGCTGATAAAAAAAAAAAAAAAAAAAAAAAAAAACGGAATTCCAAAATAATCCGGCGGGCCAGAAAATATTGCTGGCGGGCCAGTGGGCCGCGTGTTGCCGGCCCCTGCTCTAGATCTAATACTATCACATGGAGTAGATGTTGATGCCGTTGACATTCTGCAGCAGAGCGACGACATCTCAGATCATTATCTAGTCTCGTGTAAATCACATTTAGCCAAGGCTGCAAAGCCGACTCCGTGTTATAAATATGTTAGACCTATCACTTCTGCCACTAAAGATTGCTTTATCAATAATCTTCCTAATCAGTTTCATCATCTCAGCATCCCGGATAGCTTAGAAGAACTTGATATTGCAACAGAAACTTTTAACTCTCTCTTTTCCAGCACTTTAGACACAGTTGCTCCACTGCGCTTAAAGAAGATTAAAGAAAATAGTCCAACACCGTGGTACAACGAGCACACCCGGGCCCTTAAGAGAGCAGCCAGAAAAATGGAGCGAAACTGGAAGAAAACAAAACTAGAGGTATTCGGATTGCATGGAAGGAGAGCTCGATTGCTTACAGAGAGGCTTTAAAAGCTGCTAGATCTGCTTATTTTTCAAACCTATTAGAAGAAAATAAACATAATCCTAGGTATTTATTTGAAGAAGTGACTAAACTAACGAAAAAGAAAGCTTCAAGCCCAGAAGTTTCCAAGAAACACAGCAGTAATGACTTCTTCACTTATAAGATCGATAATATAAGGGACAAAATTATAACTATGCAAACGTCTACTACAGTATCACATCAGGGAGTGCAGTGTGGTCTCCATGATGAAAAACTTGATTCATTTGTTGCAATAGGAGAGGAAGAATTTTGCAAACTCGTTAAATCATCTAAATCGACAACTTGTATGTTAGACCCTATACCGACTAAGCTACTGAAAGAGATGCTTCCAGAGGTCATAGATCCTCTTCTAGATATCATTAATCCATCTTTGTCATTAGGATACGTACCAAAAACCTTTAAGCTGGGTATAATTAAACCGCTTGTTAAAAAAAAACGCAACTTGATCCTACAGAATTAGTCAATTACAGGCCAATCTCGAATCTGCATTTTCTGTCAAAGATACTAGAAAAAGCAGTATCCTCACAACTGTGTTCCTTTCTTGAAAGAAATTATATCTATGAGGATTTTCAGTCCGGATTTAGACCGTACCATAGTACTGAGACTGCTCTGATTAAAGTCACAAATGATTGCTCTTATCAACCGATCGTGGTTGTATCTCTCTATTAGTGTTACTCGATCTTAGTGCTGCATTTGATACTATCGACCACAACATTCTTTTAAATAGACTAGAAAACTATGTTGGCATTAGTGGAATTGCACTAGCATGGTTTAAATCATACTTATCTGACCGTTATCAGTTTGTAGCAGTAAATGAAGAGATGTCTTATCGATCACAAGTTCAGAATGGCGTACCACAAGTCTCAGTACTAGGACCGCTGCTCTTCACTCTGTACATGCTACCATTAGGAGATATAATTAGGAAATATGGAATTAGCTTTCACTGTTATGCTGATGATACTCAGCTGTATATTTCTTCAAAACCTAACGAAACTTACCAATTCACAAAATTAACGGAATGCATAGCTGATATAAAAAATTGGATGACTACCAATTACCTACTACTAAATTCTGAAAAACAGATATTCTAATTATTGGACAAAAAACTTCCTCACCTAATAACTAGTATCTAGTATCTGTAAAACAGCATTTTTCCATCTAAAAAATATATCTAAATTACATCATATGCTCTCACTGACAAATGCGGAACAATTAGTATGGAAGTAAAATAATGACAAATGTTTTTGAAACAAAAAGCCTGTTGAAATGTACTTATTGAAAAAAAATATGCATTGCATTAACCCTGCTTGTATTTTACTGCATTGTATTTTTAGGGCTTGTATTTTTATGGGCTGAAATTTAGCATGGTTGAATATTTAGGCTGTGAATATTTCAATTCAAAACATTTCAAACACATTTTCATTAGTACATTTTCAATAATCTATATTCACCTTTCATATTTCACTTCCAAAATATTCAAACTGAAATACAAAAACAAAAATACAACCTATAATATTCAACAGGCGGTTTTCGGTCCATTTTATTTCGCTTTCAAATTCGCTTCCACAAATTCAGTGGTTTAAATTCGACAGTAAATTCAACGTTGACATCCAGGAACTGCAGGAAAAGCAGTAGATTACCGAGCAAAATCTCCATCTGCTGTTAGTCGACCTCACCAGCTGGGGGTGCAAACGCGTGTTGTTGACGAAGATAGAGCAGTTAGAGCAAGCCATTCATTCATAAAAAATAATTTACAACAATGTAAGTGTATCTGTGATTATTATGACGTCTGTTTTATGTGAAATTCAGTGTCTTCACGATTACTTTTCCTGTGTAGCCTACATGCATCTTTCTCTACCGTGAACGAGATTATAATGTTATTCCCCCGACGCGGATGTACAGGTCCAATGTTACATTTGAGTTTGACATAATCTATTGGTTGTTTAGTTGCGGCGATTGTGCTGCATGCATTACTAGGGTTTCCCTCAATACCTCAGGATTCCCCTGCTGGACATATAAAACGCTTAACGTAGCTTAATGGACTAATACAGTGATATAAAATACCAAACTCGCAGGCAAGCAGAAGGACTCAGAATATGAACTTAACGCGCAAAGTTTAATGCTCAGCGTTTCCCAGTGATACTGGCATAGTTGGCTTGACATTCGCACATTTAGGGACCGTCTCTAAAGTTACATACGACATTGGTATACACGTTTCTAACTTCAATAGCATTTGAAGAGAACGACTTACAGTCATAAAACTAACTGTAAAGTGTTCATGTAGGTGTCAGGCATAATGTGCAATTTATTCAAATAAATTGAAGTTTGCTATTGAAGTTAGAAACGTTTAGGCCTATATAGGACTACCAGTGTTACTTTAGAGACGGTCCCTAAATGTGCGAATGTCAAGACAATTTTACGTTTAGTCATTTCGCAGACGCTTTCCAAAGCGATTTACAGTTAAACTAACAATATAGAACAACAATATGAAAGTGCTATGAACCTTCCCAGTTTAATCTAATGCAGTACATGTATGTTGGTATACCTCCTCAATAAAGGTGCGAGTTTTGTCTTTTATATCACTGTATTATTCCATTACAGGAATTGCCAGTTTTGTCCCGACAGAAAGGGAATCTTTGAGTATGATGATGAGGTATTGAGGGAAACCGATAATCCCGTTCATGGTAGAAAAAGCTGATAACATGTAAGGCTACACAGGGAAAGTAACAATGAAGTTAATGAATGAAACATAAAAACAGCTTTTGTGCCTTAATCGTCTTTTCCGCATATATACTGACCCAGATAATCATCACAAAAAACGTAATGCATGCTCAATTGTTGTACAGTTTTCATAAATGAATGGCTTGCTAACTCTATCTTCATTAACAACACGCGTTTGCACCCCCTGCTGGTGAGGTCGACTAACAGCAGATGGAGATTATGCTCGGTGATCTCCTGCTTTTCCTGGATGTCAACGTTGAATTTACTGTCGAATTTAAACCACTGAATTTGAGGAAGCGAATTTGAAAGCGAAATAAAATGGACCGAAAACCGCCTGTTGAATATTATAGGTTGTATTTTTAATCAGTTTGAATATTTTGGAAGTGAAATATGAAAGGTGAAAATGGATTATTGAAATTTTACTAATGAAAATGTGTTTGAAATGTTTTGAATTGAAATATTCACAGCTTAAATATTCAACCATGCTAAATTTCAGCCCATAAAAATACAAGCCCTAAAAATACAATGCCTTAAAATACAAGCAGGGTTAATGCAATGCATATTTATTTCAAGTAGTACAATTCAACAGGCTTTTTGTTTCAAAAACATTTGTCATTATTTTACTTCCATAAATTAGTTCATGCGTTCATGAGCTCAAGGCTAGATTATTGCAATGCTCTACTGGGTGGTTTCCCTGCACGCTTAATAAACAAACTACAAATGGTCCAAAACGCAGCAAGGCAAGGCAAGGCAAGGCAAGTTTATTTATATAGCACATTTCATACACAATGGTAATTCAAAGTGCTTTACATAGGAGAAAATAAAATAATCAAAACAAATTAAAACAATTTAGAATCGAAAATAAAATAAAGTACAGTAAAAACAGTCGGACGAACAGTGGCACAGTGCTCATTCAGTAAATGCATAGCTAAACAGAAGTGTTTTGAGTCTGGATTTGAATGTGACCTACTGTAGGAGCACATCTGATCTCTTCTGGAAGCTGGTTCCAGCTGCGGCTGGCATAGTAGCTAAAAGCAGACTCTCCTTGCTTAGAGTGAATCCTTGGTATTTCTAGCTGATTTGATCCTAATGATCTGAGTGATCTGTTGGGTTTATATTCAGTGAGCATATCTGCAATATATTGAGGTCCTAGCCCATTGAATGATTTATATACCAGTAATAATACTTTAAAATCAATCCTAAATGTAACTGGGAGCCAGTGTAAAGACCTGAGGACTGGTGTGATATGTTCATATTTTCTGGTTCTGCTCAGAATCCTGGCAGCAGCGTTCTGTATGAGCTGCAACTGTCTTATGGTCTTTTTGGGAAGGCCAGTGAGGAGTCCATTACAGTAATCCACCCTGCTGGTGATGAAAGCATGCACAAGTTTCTCTAAGTCTTGACTAGAAACAAAGCATCTAATTCTTGCAATATTTTTCAAATGATAGTATGCTGATTTAGTAATTGCTTTGACATGACTACTGAAACTAAGGTCTGATTCTAGACACACACCAAGATTCCTGATTTGATTTTTAGTTGTTAGACCCCTAGCATCAAGGTATGCATTCACCTTGAGAACTTCCTCTTTGTTTCCAAATGCAATGACTTCAGTTTTGTCTTTGTTTAACTGAAGAAAATTTTGGCACATCCAACCGTTTACTTCATCCATGCATTGGCACAGGGAGTCAATGGGGCTGTAATCATTAGGCGATAGGGCTAAGTAGAGCTGTGTGTCGTCTGCATAGCTGTGGTAAGAGATTCGGTTCTTTCTCATTATTTGGCTCATTGGGAGCATATACAGGTTGAATAGGAGTGGTGCAAGAATTGAGCCCTGGGGGACTCCGCATATCATGGATGTCCACTCAGACTTATGGTCTCCTATACTCACATAATAACCTCTCCCTTCTAAGTAAGACCTGAACCATTTTAGGGCTATCCCAGAAAGCCCCACCCAGTTTTCCAGCCTGTCAATAAGTATGTTGTGATCGACAGTGTCAAATGCAGCACTGAGGTCGAGTAGTACCAGCACTGATAATTTGCCTGTATCAGTATTTAGGCGAATATCGTTTATTATCTTTATGAGAGCTGTCTCTGTGCTGTGATGCGATCGGAAACCAGATTGAAAATTGTCAAAGTATCCATTCAAGCTTAAGAATTTGTTCAGCTGATTGAAGACAACTTTTTCAATGATCTTGCCTATGAAAGGAAGATTTGAGATCGGTCTATAATTGCTTAAGATGGTCTTATCCAGATTGCTCTTTTTCAGGAGGGGCTTGACAACTGCAGTTTTCAGGGAGTTTGGAAAACTCCCAGAGAGAAGTGAGGCATTTACCACTTCTAGGAGATCTGCTTCTAAGCTGTTTAACACACTTTTGAAAAAAGATGTGGGAAGTGCGTCAAGGGCGCAGGTTGATGTTTTAAGGTGCTGTGCGGTTTCTTCCAAAATTTTGCCATCAATTTCTTCAAAAACAGACATAGTAACTACTTTCTCAGGTAGTGGTCTGATCTGTCTGACCCCAGCGCAACTCAAGGATGAGCTGATCACCTTTCTAATATTATTGATTTTCTCAGAGAAGAAAGAAGCAAACTCACTGCACTTGATGTCTGAGAGCATTTCACTGGGAATCTGGCTTGGGGGGTTTGTCAGTCTCTCTACAGTAGCAAAAAGAGTGCGTGTGTTGTTTAAGTTGCTGTTTATAATATTTGAGAAGAAAGTCTGTCTAGCTTTGCCTAGTTCCATGTTAAAAGCATGGATGCTGTCTTTGTAGATGTTATAATGGACTACAAGTTTTTTCTTCCTCCACATGCGCTCTGCTCTTCTGCATTGTCTTTTCATGTTTTGCACTGCTGTTGAGTTTCTCCAAGGTGCTTTTTGTCTACCACTATTCTTCCTGACTTTCACAGGAGCAATATCATCAATTACACTTTTAATTTTTGAGTTAAAAGATTCAAGGAGATAATCAACAGAGTCAGCAGATATGCTTGGTTTTAAAGACATAGCCTTCATAAATAGTACACTAGTGTTCTCATTTAAGCATCTCTTCTTGACAGACACAGATCTAGCTTCAATGGCAGGAGAGATCAAAATATCAAAGAAAATACAGAAATGATGAGACAGTGCTACATCCTTAATAACAATCGATGAGATGTTTAGACCCTTACTGATAAGTAAATCTAGAGTGTGTCCACGATTATGTGTGGGTCCATGTACATGCTGAGTCAGATCAAAAGTTTTTAAGACTGTTTTGATTTCTTTTGCCATATTGGTTTCTGCATTATCTATGTGAATGTTAAAATCTCCAGCAAGGGCAAAACAGTCAAACTCTGAGGAAATTGTTGATAACAGTTCTGTAAAGTCCTCAGCAAAGGCTGGAGAGTATTTTGGAGGCCTGTAAATAATGACAAGTAAAATACGTGGAGCACCTTTTAACACAATACCCAGATATTCGAAAGACGGGTAATTCCCAAATGATATTTGCTTACATTGATAGACATCTTTAAAAAGAGCAGCTAAGCCCCCGCCTCTCTTACCCGCTCTGCAAACACTCATAAAAGTAAAGTTAGGAGGGGATGTTTCATTGAGGACTGTTGCACTGCAGCTGTCTTCTAGCCAAGTTTCATTTAGAAACATAAAGTCCAGGTTGTATGTGGTTATTAAGTCGTTGACTAGAAGTGATTTATTTTTAAGTGAGCGGATGTTTAAAAGTGCTAACTTAACAGTCTTACTTTTTGTCCCCACAGCGATCTTAGTTTGGCGTGTAATAGGCACCAGATTAGATGGGTTTGCTGTACGGCTTTTGAAGGCCTTAGATTTTCTATCATGTAATTGAACAGCAATAGAGAAAGATACAGGCACACTGGGCTCCCGCTTGTTTTGTAAACATTTGAGAAAGTTTGTATTATCATAGCGGGGACCCGACACATATCACTGAGAGCTGGTATCAGTTGTTTTTGGTTCACCGCGAGCCGCTGGAGGATGGTGTTGGCCCTGGCGCTGTGGCAGAGGCCGAAGAGCTCTCACAGGAGGAGGGGGAGGGCGAGCTGGGCCTGCAGGCTTTGGTGGTTGTGGGGCCTGCCGTTTTTTGGGTGACATTTGGGGGCTTGCAGCAAAAGAATGGGATAGTCTGGTTCCAGCATACACCAGTTGTTCCATTTTCTCTGAGAAGCACAGAAGTGGAGTTGCTGGAGAGAGAGATAACGTATCTGGTGAGAGAGGCGGTTGTTCTGGTGTTATCAGAGGCTGTAATATGCTGTCCTGGCTTCCCTGGCTGTTTTCCAGAAAGTCGTCCTTGGGTGCTGAATCTTCTAGCAGTTCTAGTATGTCACAGTCTGTCTGTGGTGAGCTCTGTGGGCAGGGCTCAGCTGAGATTGTGTCCGTCAGCAGAGGTTGTTGTGGCTGAGTGGTGTTATCAGTGTCCTTGTGTGATGTGTCAGCCGCATGTCCATTCAGGTGCAGAAGTGAAGTCCTGTGGTCATTCATACAGTGTCCAGGTGTGTGTGTGTGCCATTCAGGTTGAGTGGATTGGTACACACTGCAGAGGGATGATGGAGGGAGAAGTAGATATTGTCCTTTAGCACTCTTGAACCAAGTTTGTTTGGGTGGAGCCCATCCTGTTGAAACAGTTGCCTCTGACTCCAGAAAAGATTGAAGTTGTCAATGAAGTTAACTCCTTTTATATTGCAGGTGTTTTGCAGCCATGTGTTAAGCCCAAGCAACCGTGAAAACCTGTTTGTTCCTCTTGCTGGTAGTGGTCCACTGATGAATGTCTGAACTTTCAGTATTTTAAGTGTTTCAAAAAGTTCATTGAAATCCTTCTTAAGGAGTTCTGACTGCTCTTTATGAATATCATTCTTCCCCACATGAATAATGAGTCGATTTGCAGTCTTTTGTTTCATCAGAATGTTCTGAAGTTCCCTATTTACATCAGAAGTCGTTGCTTGTGGAAGGCAATAATCTAGATTATTGCAATGCTCTACTGGGTGGTTTCCCTGCACGCTTAATAAACAAACTACAAATGGTCCAAAACGCAGCCGCTAGAGTTCTTACCAGAACCAGGAAGTATGACCATATTAGCCCGGTTCTGTCAACACTGCATTGGCTGCCAACATCGTATACATTTTAAAATATTGCTGATTACTTGCAAAGCACTAAATGGTTTAGCTCCCCAGTACTTGAGCGAGCTCTTAACGCATTATAGTCCTTCACGTCTATTGCGATCTCAAAGTTCCGGCCAGTTGATAATACTTAGAATATCTAAATCGGCTGCTGGCGGTAGATCCTTTTCCTATTTAGCACCAAAACTCTGGAACAATCTTCCTACCATTGTCCGGGAAGAAGATACAGTCTGTCAGTTTAAAGCTAGACTAAAAACACATCTCTTTGACCTAGCTTTCACATAATACATTATCGATTTCTATAATTAAATGTTAGGCTGCATAGATTAGGTCAGCCGGAACTGGGAACACTTCCCTTAAATCCTGATGTACTCGTTACATCATAAGAAGAATGGCATTTACGCTAATTTAGTGTCTTTGTTTATCCCGAGGTTTTCCTGCAGCCTGCTGGATCCAGGCCGTTTCCAGATCTGATGAAGGAGCTTCGCCTGGACCCGATGACAACGCAGTGCTGAAGTGCCAACTACCCTCTCACTATGGAGGATCCCTATTCCACTCTACAGATAAAACGCTGTGGAAATTCCGGTTTCGCGTACCTACCCGAAATGATAAAATAAAATAAAATTCTGCATGAAAATTTGAATCTACATTGTTAAAAGCGCTATATAAATGAGGATAACTTGACTTGATAAATCATTTACCGTTACAATCATGTTTATTGTCTCCAAAACATCTTTATCTGCATTAATTCAATTCAATTCAATTCAAGTTTATTTGTATAGCGCTTTTCACAATACACATTGTCTCAAAGCAGCTTTACAGAAAGTACATTTCAGAAATGTACAAAGAAAAATACAGTTAGTTAATCATGTATAAATTTAGGCATAACATATCGCCGGTGTTTAGTCGTCTCTTCACAGGCGTCGAGTCGTCTCTCCACAGGCGTTTAGTCGTCTCATCACAGGTGTTGGGGCATCTGAAGTCTCCGTGAGAGGCTGGATACAAACTGGAGCTGACGAACGCTATTTACCTCGGGACTAGCGTCCCGAGATAACAGCAGAAAGACAGATGGGAAATAATTAGCATAGCTGATGTTCATAATATTAATGCATTCGAACTGATTCAGAAGTAGTATAAAAGGTAAGCATTAAGTGAATGCTTGGTTAAAGAGATGCGTCTTTAATCTAGTTTTAAACTGGGACAGCGAGTCTGAGTCTCGAACAATATCAGGAAGGCTATTCCAGAGTTTAGGAGATAAATGTGAGAACGCCCTCCTTCCTTTAGTAGACTTAGATATCCTAGGAACGACCAGAAGCCTCGAATTTTGTGATCTTAAAGAGCGCGATGGATTGTAGGGCGATAGAAGGTCTGTTAAATACACAGGAGCTAAACCATTTAGAGCTTTATAAGTCAGTAGTAATACTTTGTAATTGATACGGAACTTAATAGGTAACCAGTGTAGAGATGATAAAATTGGTGTTATATGATCATATTTTCTTGATCTAGTAAGAACTCTAGCGGCTGCATTTTGGACTAACTGTAGCTTGTTTATTGAGGATGCAGGACAACCAGCTAATAAAGCATTACAGTAATCTAGTCTCGAGGTCATGAATGCATGAACTAACTTTTCTGCATCTGAAACAGATAGCATGTTACGTAGCTTAGCAATGTTTCTAAGGTGGAAAAAGGCTGTTCTTGTAATATATGAAATATGATTTTCGAAAGTCAAGTTGCGGTCTAGCATAACACCCAGGTCTTTTACTGTAGTGGATAAAGTAACAGGACATCCTTCTAAATTAAAGTTGTATTGTAAGGGATTTTGTGGGTAGTTTTTTAGACCAATAAGTAATACCTCCGTTTTATCTGAATTTAATAGCAGGAAATTACACGTCATCCAGCATTTTATATCTTTTAGACACTCTGTCAAGTTAGATAAGTTAGTGTTTTCATCTGGTCGTGATAAGATATATAATTGAGTGTCATCAGCATAACAGTGAAAATTAATTCCATGTTTTCTTATAATATTACCAAGTGGCAGCATATATATTGAGAATAGCAGAGGGCCTAGGACAGATCCTTGCGGCACTCCATAGTCTACTGATGTTATCTTTGATTTTTCCCCATTCAAACAGACGAAATGGTAACGGTCTGATAAGTACGATCTAAACCAGCTTAATGCCTGTCCCTGAACACCAGTGTAGTTTTGTAGTCGATCTAAGAGTATTTTATGATCTATAGTGTCGAACTAAGATCAAGTAGAACTAGTATTGAGATACAGCCTTGGTCAGAGGCTAAGAGTAAATCATTTGTAATTTTAACTAGCGCAGTTTCTGTGCTATGATGCGGTCTGAATCCCGACTGAAATTTTTCATAGATATCATTTTCTTGAAAGAAAGAGCACAATTGAGCGGACACACTTTTTTCTAGTATTTTAGACATAAATGGAAGATTTGAGATGGGTCTGTAATTTGCTAGGTTATTTGGATCTAATTGCGGTTTCTTAATGAGAGGTTTTATTACTGCCAGCTTGAATATTTTTGGAACGTGACCTAAAAATAAAGACGAGTTAATAATATTGAGAAGAGGCTCTTCCACTACAGGTAACACTTCTTTAAGTAGTTTAGTGGGTATTGGATCTAATAAACATGTTGTTGGTTTAGATGCAATGATAAGTTTATTTAGTTCTTCCTGTCCTATAGTTGTAAAGCGGTTTAGTTGTTCTAGAGGGGCCATAATTGAGGCCGAGTCATAAGACACCATACACTGAAAAAAATGATACTTTGGACCAACCTAAAAAAATTACTGTAATTTGTTACAGCTAAATTTATTAGTTTTTCTCAAGCTATATTTTTGATTTAGTTGAAAGTTTTCAATTTAATTTAATATCAATCAAAATATTTCTTCTGCCCAAGAAAAAAAAATACATTCACACAAAGTTAAAATATAGGTTATTATAGAGGTCATGAATCATTTTTCTTACTTTGATACAACTTAAATTTTTACTTTGTCGTTATAGTAAAAAGCAAGTTTTTCCAAAGTATAATTTTTACTTTGGTCTAAACTAATTAAAATGCTGTAATTTGTTACAGCTAAATTTATTAGTTTTTCTTAAGCTATATTTTTGATTTGGTTAAAAGTTTTCAATTTAATTTCATATCATCAAAATATTTATTATATTTTTTATATAATAAAAAATTACATTCACACAAAGTTAAAATATTGTTTATTATAGAAGCCATGAATAATTTCTTACTTTGGTCTAAACTAAATAAAATGCTGTAATTTTGTTACAAGCCATTTTTTTTTAAAAATGCACTCATTAAATGTCTGATTCAGTACAAACCCTATTTTTAAAAAATACCTTAATCATTATATTTTCTTTAGCCACAAAGACAAAACTTTGCTATATTTTGTTTTTGCTTTGTTACAACTTAACTTTCACCATGAACAAAAGCTAAATTTGATTTAATATAAAAGAAAAATGTTCACAAAATAAAACAAAAACATTGTAAATGCTTAATTTAGTTGACTTACAATAAATAAAGACACGAATATTCTCTTCAAAAGACCTTAAATTTAATTGTGATGTCATTGTCTTTTTAAAATATGCATCACCTTCACCAAATTTTGCGGTATGCGTTTTACACATCAACACTTGAGGACTTAAGTAAATGGTCTTTTCAAGATATTTTTCTTTTTATAAACCTTGCGCATAATTTCTGTAACTAAAAACGCTTTACTGTAAAACTGTTTTGTACACAAAACTTGAGATATGTAATGTAATAACAATAAGCAGTAGAAAAATAGACTCTCTGAAAGTCTTAAAACTTGGCTATCCTTTGACAAAATTACCAGGATGCATGAATGTCACATCATTTGGAACTATTACAAATGCAAAAATCAACCTTTCCGTGACCTTTACCACACTAATGTGGTATGTAAAACTTTTCTACAACTCTCTTTTAAGACTCGAGGTGTAAAAGTTTGATAATGAGTGCATACGTCAGTTCCAGAAAAACATCACCACTATTACTGACATTTTACGGTGAATAAGATAAAGTCTGTCACGTTCCTTTAAGTTTTGCATTATTCACATTTTCAGTGTTAATATCAGTGCCTCAACATTTATAAAACACAAACGGCTCTGTTAACAGAAAATCTGAATGACCAGTTGAAGTCTGTTTCTCGATCTTATTTACATTTAATAATGGTTCCTTTCACTATACTGGAATTTATTTGAATACAAGCTATAACAGAATAAAACGTATCCTGTATCCAAATGTCTCCAATTTATCCAATATTTAGAGCTTGACACTCAGACTGCACACTCTGCGTGTCATTTTCTTGGGTTCGATCTCCATGAAAATTTTTTGCAGTGCATCAAAGGTGTGTTTGAGCTCACATGGATAGCTCAAATTTAAAACATAGATGAGGCCAAACAACATGGCACATGCATGTGGGACTGATGGCAAGTCATTAAGGACCTGCACACCCTCGATAACAACCCCAATTTGTTGTGGTGACTGGAGAGGATCTTCATCCTCCTTGATGACAAACACAGCCATTGTGCATCTCTCAAGCTCGGTTTCAGCTTCATCCTTCTGAACAACCTAATAAAGGGACAAAGACAAGACATTTATTACAAAGTTATTTTGATTAAATCAGTGTCTGGTTTGTCTAAACAAAATAAGTATGTACACAAAACAATTCTGCTAATGAAATCTAAAAAAAAACTAATAATAAAACTAGTAATAAGAAAATGTAAAAGAAAAGAAAAGGTTCAGCAGATAGTTAAATGTCAGCTCTTCCAAATATTTTTCTCATAGCAACTTGACTATCACAAGTAAAGCATTGGTACAAGTATTATATAATATCTTTATCTGCTCTGAAGTAACACATTTCAAAATGTGATAAAGACTCAAAATACAGTGTTCTACAGAATATAATAAACAATATATCAACCAGCAGAGATAGTTATGTTTTTTTAACCCTTGTGTTATTGTGTTGAAAACCATATAAAACTTGTGCTGTCCCCGGTCACGCCCTACAAAAAATAGCTTATAAATCACTCATTATGCTATATTATCACTAAATATTGGATTCAATCTTTTTGTCAACTTGTTTTCTTTCAATTAGGACTGTTTTTGTATTTCTTTTTCTAACTGATTAATCGTAAATTAATGATAAATTGATGAGTACAAAAAAAGCATTTGTCAATCATTTTGGAAATATTAAATCAAATATGAAAAAAGTTGCACTGTTGATCACACTGGTCTACTTTAATGTTTAACCAGGAAGTTTGTTTTGAAATGCTTTTATTTTGTACAAAATGGCAAGGAGTCACTTGTGGTGTTCCTAGTCAAAAATGACCGGCCATTGAATGGGTTTTACTTGCAGGAACAATGGAAGCATTAAGGAATATCAGCTAAATGTGGGTACAATTATGCCTGGACAGATGTATGAGATTTAGGCAAATGTCCTTAATACTTAGTATTTTTATCATACCTGAGACCATGTTTATGTTTAAAAGTAAAAAATGTGATGTTTCAATTTGTCTAAAGCTTAAGTGATTAATGCAAAACTACTTACCATATACTCCTTGATAAGTCTGTCCACATCTTCCCCAAGGTACACAATAAGGCATTTCAGCAGACACTCCCTTTTTTGATTCACCTCGAGGCTCTAGGTGAGAGCGCAAACGCACACATAATGCATTATGCAGTCTTATTTTGCATTTTCACTGATGCAAACAATACACAATGAACACAATTATGTGCTCCTAGAGTTATAGTAGTTGTATAGTTAAAGAAAAAAAGGGGAAAAAAAGTTAAAAGGCCAAATTTAACTCCGCAACTTGACAGAATTAACACTGATACAAGTAATACAAATTGATGTGTTGTGCAAGTACATACCTGATCAAGAACATTCAGAATATTCTGAGTCTTCTCTCTGATAACTCCTCCCTTGTTTCTGACAATCTCGATTAGCTTGCTGTGGTGCTTGTCCAAAGAAGCCAGGAATCGCGTTTTAAGTGGAATAGTTGTTAATCGAATAAATTCAGCATTGATCTTAAAAAAAGAAAAACAAAGAATAGTAAATAGAAATGTACAACTGTGTGGTGTGTGAGATCTTAGGTTTGACATCAGGTGCCAAAACGTGCATTTTGGCTCAATTGTCAGTTTCTAATGACAGGGGATAATAATTTACTTTACAAATCATCACTGATCTATTGCCATTTTTTAAAAAAAGTAACTTGCCTCGTCCATTGTAAACAATGCAGGCCATCTTTCTTTCAACTCTTCCACCGGTGATTCTTTTGCCACGATGTCCTGCCTTCGCAGGGAGAAAGTCTTGTCCATTTTGGCCTTTACCACTGCAAAATTGTTTCGCTTCTTTACTTCACTTAAAAGGGACAGTCTCTCATTTTCCAAATTTTCTGGGGTCTCTCCAGTTGGAATGTCAGGTATGTGGTTGGCCTCTCCTCTCTTAGGTCTCTTGACTTTTTTTGCTGGGAATCCATCCTCTGGAGCTTTAGACTTGAGGGCATTTGCAAGAATTTCAGAACACCCAAGGCCCTTCAGCTGAGTTCGGTAGTTGCCCATTTTTGTCTTCAGCCGCTGCTTCCACCCGTAGCAACCATTGTATGAGCCAGGTTCAGACAGGCATGGGTGTTTCTTGATTAGTGCCTCAGCAACGTGACTGAAGTCTGCATCTGTTGGGTAGGCTTTGAACTTGAATATCTCTTCTGCTAACTTTTCCAAAATATCTGACTTTGGTTTTGAACTTAGGGTCAACCTTGTGTTGTTTGACCTAAACACAGCATTTCCCTTTTCTAACTGTAGTTCAGTGTCATAGGAGAATGTTGGTATCAGAAACTCATGTGGCCACATCTGAGTTCTTGTAGAGACCGAACTAGAGGATGTGGACAGGAGCTCTGTGTCATCTGATTGAGCAGACACTATCTCACAGACATTGAGTGTAATTACTTGACTACAATCATCAGTTATTGGGATGACCTTAATAGTTGCCAAATCCTGAAGTTCAGCAGTAGATGTCAAGTTCACTAGTGCATCTCCAAAGTCTCTGTCTTGGTACTGCAGTCTTAAATTGCCATTTAACCCACACACTTTCCTGACTTCATCCATAAGCTGCTCCATTGACTCTGGAATGCCATCAGGCAAAACTAGCTTCCTGGTGTCATCGGGATTCAGAATAACCCGCAACTTGGCTGGCCTTTTGACTGCCATGTCTGCCCATCCAAAAGGATCTAGTCAAAACAAGAAAAGAAACAATAGTATTAGCTGTATATTACGAAATTGGGCATAACTTGCATTAAATTCACATTCACAAACTCATTGATTAACAAACGCATTCACAAACTCATTGATTAACAACTATCATTTGACAATTCTGGTGAAAAAAGTCTATATAAATTAGGAAATTCTGAAAATGTATTTAAATCAATCTGCTATGGCATTATGCGACCTTAGCAGTCTAATTTTTACATTAGAAAAAGGACAGCAAATGTCTTTTTCATTAGTGATATGCCCATCTGCATGGATAGTAGAATTAATATTGCTACCAATAATATTTGAAAATTGATTTCACAAGCTAAAGTACTAATTCATTTAAGTCCAGAAGGTATTTTTATTTACTTGTGTGGTATTTAGGTGTACTATTATACCTATTAACAATTAATATTATACACTGAATACTAGCTATGTAATTCATAGTTTAACACAGAACCATTTATCAAAATCTCTGATGCCCATTACACTTTTTTTTTTTTTTACTATTCAGCTATGAATTAAATAGCGTGTTAGTGTATTGCACAGATAAAACATACAATATCTGCCCATTTTATCAAATTAAAATTAGATCAAAAGTAACTAAAGGTTAAGGGGACATTCTTAGAAAAGAGCATTATCTGAAAATTAAACAATTTATAAAATTAGAAAGTTTTTTTTTATTTTTTATAAATGGTCTCATTTGTACATTTGTAACCCCAAACCCATATACAACCTTATGCGTGTATGTATCTCTTCAGAGAGATGAGGCGCCGTCCACCAACCACGTAATGAACCAGAGGGTAGGGATCTGTCAGCTCATGCGCCCCAACAAGCCTTAGTTGTGTAGTAGTGGTAGACATAACCAAGGCATAAGATCGATAATGTTCCAGGTACCAGGCATCCAATTTTTTGACAATGAAAATTAGTGTCTCTTGTAGAACAATCATGTGAACAATTTCACAAAACTCTGGAAGTCCTGCCAGTGACCCATGGGCTACCACCATTCCAATCCTATAGTCGAAGCCATTGTAGGATGCATGTTTTGCAAGGTCCACAGTGTCCATATGTGGGTACTTCTGCTTCACAGCCTGTGCAATATCCTCATTGATAACATCAAGTGGAAGTGTTGATACATCACCAACCTCCAAAGGTGCCTTAGGGAATCTAGACATGTGCAGATTATATGCAGTCTGAAATTGGTGCCTTTGAGCTAATGAATACAGTACATTTTAGTAACAGTTTGTATGACGGATTACTCTTTTAAAGAAGCTATGTTTTGCTTCGAATCGTATTGTCCATAGAGCAACAAGGGGTCCAAACTGGCGTATCAACCCCGGATAATGTTCCAAATAATGATGTTTAGGCAGAATTCTTTCATGGGGGAAAACTTCTTGGAAAACTGTCCTGTGTTCTGATATTTTGAAGTCAAGATAAGAAATGGAGTCCTCAGTGTGAAAAGGTGCAACTACAAGTTCTACAATGTCCTTTAATTCACAGAGCACTTGCCATGCTGGTTCATTTGAAGGTACTCTGCTTCCGATCAAAAGAGGAAGAAATCTCAAGAGACTCCAATTCTCGTGTACATTTCCTCCGATTGTTTTCCTTGTAGTGTACGAGAGGGGCACAACATGAGGACGGTTTGCCTTATCTGTCCACTTCAATGGAAATGTTGTTATTGCTTCGTTCAAGTTGGCTAATGTAAAATATTTTTTAGAAATTAACACCGTAAGACAAAGAGCAATCTCAACAGGGACAATTCCTTCAAAGATGTCATGAGCTATATCTGGGGGAAACTCTCTGTCACACTGAAATATGACAGATTTTCTGACAGCACACACTTCCTTTTCACACCAAAATGACTAAACAATGAATTTTCTTCAATAGCTTTAAGATGAGAATTATGAATGTCCTTGCTTCTTGCACAAAAAACTCCTGACTTGACTTCTTTTGATTGAATGTCTACATTTTCTGCTGTACAAAATCTGCAAGCATATTTACCTGAAAAGCTTTCCACAAAGCCTGCAATACCGTGGGCCCCGAGATTGTCTGCTACTACACAATGAACAAACCCTTTAAAGCTTTTTCCCAATTTGGCAATAAACAGGCCTTCTACTGCCAATGTAATAAGATCATCTACTAAGGGCTTCAGTACACTCTCATAACCATAGGACTTAACATCTTCACTACGAATAAGTGCAGCTAAATAAATATTAGAGAGCGATGAGTGACAACTAGCAGGCAAATTCCCCAATGTCCAATATACTCCACAGATTTTATGTTTTTTTCTGGAGGTGCCGAGGGGATTACAGATTTCAAAATCATCTATATACAAAATAAGTGAAATAGCACACTCCTTAGACAATTGCAAATTTTCTTTGTAATTAATACCGTCATAAAATGATTTATATTGAATTTCATCAGATTGAATTTGATGGTGAGATTTCAAGTTGATTGCTTTTTCCAAAAACGTTTGACAACTTAGGATCTGCTGTAAAGATTTCAGAATAGAGATGTATTGAAAAGATAATCCGTTTTTGGAGTCGAGCACATATTCTATAGGTTCTACAATATCAAAATGTTTTTTGTAGAACGTCTTGCGCTTCCAAGCTGTCGAAAGTGGGCCATGGCCACCAAATGAAGCTGACAAAGGATTTGACTTACAAAGGGTAGATGCTACTTCCTGCAGAACAGTTTCATCTACTTGACAGTTAACATTCTGTAAGTGCTGAGATATGGTTTGATGGATAAGAGGGACAGAAGCAGTGCTTATTAAATAGTCAAACTCTTGCAAAAGTTCATCAACAGCCACACTAGAAACTAGATAAATATGTTCTAGCTTTAGAAGGAGAGAGACAACTTTGAGCTCAAAATTACGTGGCAGATCATCCAAACTAAAATTAGTTAAGTTTTCTGTACGTAAATCCTCCGAGAGCTCAGTACCAACACTATCAATCTGGATACTGTCAGAAATATGACTTTCAACAGAAATATTTGGGCTTGACCACTGTTTCTCAAGTATTCCAAGCTTTAAGTCATTAACTGAACAATCCTTCCCTTTCGTCCTGGGAACTCCGACGTGTCGTCGGGGGAGTTCCCTGACGAATTGGGATCACACTAGGGAGACCAATCGACTTCGAGTGAACTAAAACGAGCCAATAAATATTGGCATGCAAGATTTGCATTCCGCGACCCGCCTGCCAGTGCGGGTATAAAGGGCAGAAGCAAACGCATACACAATGCTTTTTGCTTCGGAGCCGACCAGTTGTGTCCTCTGAGTGGAATGAGCTTGTAGACTGTGAGTCTGCTGTTTCCTGAGAGTCTCTCTGTGCTGGTGTGACGGCGCTTCAGCGGTCTTCGCGATCTCCCGTCTGCTGTCTGTCTGTTACACGCGCTGTGTTTACAAAGAGCTGTTTTAACAGCTGGTATACGGTTGAGTGCACGCAGCGGGCTTGCAGTTTCCCCGCTGTGTTGCCGCGTTGATCCCTGTGTGCTTCAGCACAACTAGAGAGTATTTTTCTCTGAAAGAGCAACACGGGTGAAGATCGCGTCCTTTTCAGGATGACGTTTCACCTGTGTGTTTCTGGATGCGGTCGTTTCCTGTCCTCATTGACGGCCACGATCACTGTTTCACATGCCTGGGCTTAAGCGTGTTGAGACTGCGTTCGTGGGTGGTTCGTGTTCTCTCATGAGAACATGACCACGTCGGCGCGTTGTTCGTCTCCCCTTTCTCATAAAGGCTTGAGCCGTTCAGCGTGCCGTGTGCCGTCGAGCCGCCGGCTGACAGCGCGGTTGTCACGGCAACCCAGCGCGCGTCATTCGGCGCTCTAGATGCGTGGTCAAGACTCAAGTGCCTCAAACGAGGTGGAGTCCCTTTGCATATTCCCCGATCTAGTTCCTCTTCTGCACCAGAAGAGGGCTACTTTGGCTAATAGCATTGGTGATCTGAGGATTACAGTGGGGGTACCCCTCACTCCTCTAGCGCATCGCAAACATGCTGAAACTGTGTTCGTGGGTGGTTTATGCTCTCTTATGAGAGCATGACAACGTCGGCGCGTTGTTTGTCTTGAAAGAGCTTTCAACGTGCCGTGTGTCATCAAGCTTGATGGCCACGTTCACTGTTTTGTGCATGCCTGGCAGCTTACGGATGGAATTACTGGTGGTTCTCATGAGGAACCAAGTGTTTCATTCGGGGCTCCAGGGGAGGATCAGATGTCGATCGCTGCATCGGAGAGAGGGCTGTTACACTCTGGATATGGTGATACTGAGTCCCACTGTAATGGTGTGTGCACTCATGCTAAATCAGGTCCAGACTTGACAGCCACACTTCCCGGGCTACTCTGGGGGCGCAGTGCAACGCGTGTCGCCTTGCCCCGCCCCCGTGCTTGCCTGGATGTGTGTGAAAAACTTTTTGCAGTATGGAGGCATATTGGTGCCAAAATCTGTGAAAAATTTTCCTCTCTCACTACCCTTGATGGTGCTTTTGCTAATAGCAGACCACCTCTTCCCTGCATGTGATGGTCAGTGTAGACCAAAAAACACGCAGTGCACAAGGGTAGTTCTGAGTCGGGGTTGAGCTGTGCTTAGTGACTACCGTGATTTTAGTCACAGCACTGGCCCTCGGTCAGACGATGTTCACACTGTGGTCCAGAAGTTTCCCAGGGCTAACCTTGTAGATGTACGAGACATCGCCAAAGTTTTCTTTCTCGATGCTCCTATTTCTCAAGGTTTGCCCTGTTTCGGTGACACTGTTGGAGACTGTGCCCAGCGGCTCTCCACAGTTCAGAAGCAGGCTGAGGAAACTACGAGCTTGACTTGATGTGCTTCCGAGTCCCTCATGCTCCTCCTCAGTCTGTTTGTCGCCAAGGGTGTCAGTCCCCTGTGGAAGCTGTCACAGCTAGCTCTACTGTGACTTCTAGCTTCGCAGGAAGACGGCGCCACCTGTCTCGGCAGCCCTGAGACAGGTGACCCAGCGTTGTAGGGAATTGCTCTCTCGGAGACGGTGCACGCACCTCTCCCTCCCCCCGGAGGAGGACGGGGTGGAGTATCTTTCATTCTGTTCCGCCGCTGGCTCCCCGGAGTCCAGTGGTACCCTCATTTCTAGAGCAGTTTCTTCCATCTCTGGGTCACGAGGGTGCGGACTGCAGTGAGCAACGCTCCCATGCCTTGCCACTCCTTTCCCCCTCTTCCATTTCTTAGATGTCAGTGACGCCGCCACGGCCTCGTCACTCTCATCTCCCGCTGAGCAAGTCGGTGCGAAAACCTGGACTCGACGCCCTCGGGCCTCGCTCCTCGTTTCCCCTCCTTTCTTCGCCTCTGGACAGCCCGCAGCCGAACGCCTCCGAGCCTTCCCTGCCGTCTGTTCCTCTGTGGAAGCAGGTAGGTGTTGCCCCGCACACCCAGACCTCTCTCTCGGCCGCAGTAATGCCTCCGGAGTCTGGTCCCTGCCTTCCACCTCGCTGCCCCTCCGCTGGTACGCCGGTGGTCCGGGTGGGTTCGTTGGTACAATTCTCAGAAGCCTGGCTAGCGCTTCTGAGGCCGTCCCGCTGGCTCACCTGTTCTATCCGGCTCGGCTATGCAATTCAGTTTGCCCGCCGGCCTCCCAGGTACAGTGCCCCTGTCCTGAGGAAGAAGATCGACGTCCTGCTGGCGAAGGACGCGGTCGAGCCGGTTCCTCCAGCCGAGATGAGGTCTGGGTTTTACAGCCCTTACTTCATTGTACCCAAGAAGGGTGGGGGGTTACGGCCAATCCTGGACCTGCGAGTTTTGAATCAGGCCCTGCACAAGCTCCCGTTCAAAATGCTCACGCAGATACGCATCTTAGAGTGCATCCGTCCCCAGGATTGGTTTGCAGCGATCGACCTGAAGGACACGTACTTTCATGTCTCGATTCTCCTTCGACACCGACCTTTTCTTCGGTTCGCGTTAGAAGGTCGAGCATACCAGTACAAGGTCTTACCCTTCGGCCTGGCCCTCTCGCCCCGTGTCTTCACGAAAGTCGCAGAGGCGGCCATTTTTCCCATGAGAGAACATGGCGTTCGCATTCTCAACTATCTCGACGACTGGCTCATAATAGCTCACTCGTTAGATCTGTTGTGCGAACACAGGGACCTGGTGCTCCAGCACCTCAGCCGCTTGGGTCTTCAGGTCAACTGGGACAAGAGCAAACTCTGCCCAGTGCAGAGGATCTCTTATCTCGGTATGGGTGGATTCGGTCGCTCAAGTCCAGTCAGTGCTCAACTGCCTCAAGTCCTTTCAAGGCAGATTAGCGGTCCCACTGAAACAGTTTCAGAGGCTCCTGGGGCATATGGCAGCCGCAGCCGCAGTAACGCCGCTCGGCCTGCTTCATATGAGACCGCTTCAGCGCTGGCTTCACGATCGAGTCCCGAGATGGGCGTGGCAGAGCGGCACGTTCCGGGTCAACATTACCCCGCACTGTCGCCAAACCTTCAGTCCTTGGTCAGACCCTGCGTTTCTACGGGCCGGAGTGCCCTTAGTCCAGGTCTCCAGGCATGCTGTGGTTTTCACAGATGCCTCTGCCAACGGATGGGGGGCCACGTACAACGGGCGTGCAGTTTCAGGTCTGTGGACGGGGCCTCAACTGCATTGGCACATCAACTGCCTAGAGTTGCAAGCAGTACGCTTAGCCTTGTCTCGCCTCAAGGGGCTGCTTTGCACAAGCACGTACTGGTCCGTACGGACAGCACTGCGACCGTTGCGTACATCATCCGTCAGGGTGGTCTACACTCCCGTCGTATATCGCGACTCGCCCGCCATCTCCTCCTGTGGAGTCAGGAGCATCTGAGGTCGCTTCGAGCCATTCACATCCCTGGTGTGCCCAACCGTACAGCCGACGAGCTTCACAGCAGCCACCTCTTCCGGGAGAATGGCGACTCCACCCCCAGACGGTTCAGCTGATATGGGAAGTCTTCGGAGCCGCTCAGGTAGACCTGTTTGCCTCTCCGGACACGACTCATTGCCGGTTGTTTTACTCCCTGACCGAGGGTTCTCTCGGCACGGATGCACTGGCGCACAGTTGGCCCCTGGGTCTTCGCAAATATGCGTTTCCCCCAGTGAGCCTTCTTGCACAGATCTTGTGCAAAGTCAGGGAGGACGAGGAGCAGGTCCTGCTCGTTGCGCCGTATTGGCCCAACCGGACTTGGTTCGCGGAACTCATACTCCTCGCGACAGTCCCTCCTTGGCCGATTCCTCTGAGGAAGGACCTCCTTTCCCAGAGACGGGGCACCTTGTGGCACCCGCGTCCAGACCTCTGGAGACTCCATGTGTGGTCCCTGGACGGGACGCGGAGGTTCTAGGTGGCCTACCGCAGGGTGTGGTAGACACCATCACTTCCGCCAGAGCCCCCTCTACGAGGCGCCTCTATGCGTTGAAGTGGAACCTGTTCGTCGAGTGGTGTTCTTCCCACCTGGAAGACCCCCGAACTTGCCCGATCAGAGTCGTTCTTTTCTTTCCTGCAAGATGGGTTGGAGCGAAGGCTGTCTCCCTCCACCCTCAAAGTGTATGTTGCCGCAATAGCCGCTCATCACGATGCAGTAGAAGGTAAGTCATTGGGAAAGCACGACCTGATCATCAGATTCCTTAAGGGTGCCAGGAGGCTGAATCCACCTCGTAGTGTGCACCCCTTACCCTCTTGGGACTTGTCTCTAGTGCTTAGTGCACTCCAGAGGCCCCCGTTCGAGCCCTTGCCTTCAGTCGAGATAAATATCTTGTCTATGACGACAGCTCTCCTGTTGGCTTTGGCTTCTTTTAAGAGGGTAGGGGATCTGCAGGCATTTTCGGTCGACGAATCGTGCCTAGAGTTCGGACCGGGCCTTTCACACGCTGTATTGAGACCCCGGCTCGGATACGTGCCCAAGGTTCCTACCACCCCATTTGTGGATCAGGTAGTGAACCTGCAAGCGCTGCCCCTGGAGGAGGCAGACCCAGCCCTAGCTTTTCTCTGTCCCGTCCGCGCCCTGCGCTGTTACGTGGACAGAACGCAAAGCTTCAGGACCTCAGATCAGCTCTTTGTTTGTTACGGAGGCCAGCAGAAGGGGAAGGCTGTCTCCAAGCAGAGGTTGTCCCACTGGCTAGTGGATGCTATCGCCCGGGCTTATGAGTCCCAGGGCGTGCCTTGCCCACCTAGGTTGACGGCACACTCTACTAGGAGTGTTGCCTCCTCCTGGGCTTTGGCGCAAGGCGCCTCGCTGACAGACATCTGTAGAGCTGCGGGCTGGGCGACACCTAACACGTTCGCTAGGTTTTATAGCCTCCGTGTTGAACCTGTTTCCTCCCGCGTACTCGCTACGGCCAGTAGAGCAAGGAATTAGGTTATGTCGGCTTGCTACGCCATTCCCGCCCCGTGGGCCGGATACGTGCGTCTTTTACTCCGTTGGTTCCCCAACATACGGCTAACCTCGTGAGTTCCTCCATCACCCCTTCGGCATCAGGCGAGGCGGATCGCCGGTGCCAGGTCTATTACCTCTCGTAGGAGTTGCTATTAGACTGGGTGGCCTTAACAGTGGTCCCTTCGGCGACCCATTTTTTCCACGTTCCAGCTACCCTCCGGGTTAGCTCCGTGTCTTCCTCTCGACAGATCCCTCTTGTCGTCCTTGCTGAGTACGCTCCCACCCCTCGGGCTGGGACTACCTCAAGGACTTCCGTATGTTTCACTACCCCACGGTTAGTACATACGTGTGTTCCAGTGCCTCCCTTCGGGCGGGCAGGGGCTCCGTAGCGTTCCCTCCTACGGGTTGGGCACGCTTTCCCAGTGTTATCCAAATCCACTGAGTGGGTCTTGCGGAACAGCAGTGTGATTTTCCCTAGCTAGCTCCCGCATCTTGTTCAAGAAACTGCTGCAGGGTAGCTTAGCTGGGCGCTGGAAGGGGTCAGCACCATGGCGTGTTTGTAGGGATCCCAATTCGTCAGGGAACTCCCCCGACGACACGTCGGAGTTCCCAGGACGAAAGGGAACGTCTCGGTTACATATGTAACCCTCGTTCCCTGAGTACAGGGAACGGAGACGTGTCGTCCCTTCGCCATGTTGCTGTACCTTCGCGGAGGGCTGGACACTGTTCGGCTCCTCAGCGAAAAAGCATTGTGTATGCGTTTGCTTCCGCCCTTTATACCCGCACTGGCAGGCGGGTCACGGAATGCAAATCTTGCATGCCAATATTTATTGGCTCGTTTTAGTTCACTCGAAGTCGATTGGTCTCCCTAGCGTGATCCCAATTCGTCAGGGAACTCCCCCGACGACACGTCTCCGTTCCCTGTACTCAGGGAACGAGGGTTACATATGTAACCGAGACGTTATGATATCTGCTTCTATGAGTTCGAAACGAAGCATAAATATTTGTTTTGTATGAACAGCCCTGAAACACACAATCAACTGTTTCACTGTTTTTAAGATGCTGTGCTATATGTTGAAAATAGTCTTTCAAAGTGGAACGTTGATTACAATTGCATAAGAGACATTTAAACGTGGTCAGTTGAGTTTGTGAGGTGGTATGATGACTTCTTGATAAGTGACTCAAAAGTGCCTTCCAAGTCTTGCAGGTACAAGGACAGTTGAAATAGATGCATGCATAAGAATGGTGGCGTCCGTAATGTCTGTGTTCAAGCTTATAATGTTTAAGGAGCTCAGATCTTCGTGAAACAGAAATACCACAGCCCTTGCATTTCCACATTCATTCGAAGACTAGGAAATAAAAAAAAGACTTAATTTATAGATTCAGTTGTTTGTTGTCAATACTTCTTGCAGGAAAGCAATGCCTTTCAAAGCGGGAAGTTTTTAATTTCATATTACTAGCTCACAGATTATTTCAATTAAGTGAATGGGTTTTACTGTGTGATACACAAAATCCATAGTGTTTTCTTTTTGGCACGATAACTGCAATCATTCTTTTTAACTAATATTTTAGATACATTTTAAGGACATTTGAAGCTGCATAAAATAACTTAGCATTTTATTAATTTATTTATACTGCCTGGTAAAATAAACCACATTAAATTGGGTGGGTAACTTCTTGATTAGATTTGGGGTTATTAGCAATTATCAAAATGTAATAAAAAAAATCAAATAAATTACTGACATGAAGTGAACCTTCCTTTATATTTTCATACTATCATGTAATGCCGATAATATTAGCAAGGATATCTCTCTCTGATCATTTCAAAGCTATTCTCTAGTGTTAGTCATTCCTATTTAAAAATACATGAAAATAATGTTAAAAGTTGTATATTTTGGGACTTACCAGATTCAGCAATAAGGCCAAAATTGTGAAATTTCAAACCTGTAAAACAAAGAAAAAGGTGAGATTTCACATTTTAGTTTGGGCAGTTAGCACGATCCATAATAATCACTACACACTGTAATTATTAATAAGACCTTAGACATACTGGTGATATTGTACTATACTGCATTAGGCTGACAGGTGAAACAATAGAATATGAATTCCTCTTCAATCAGAAATTAGTTAATGACATCACGCACGTGGTGGAGTAATAACTTATTTTAATTAATCTGTAAGAGATGGAATCTGTTAGAATTTTTCGTTCTACAAAAAACATTTTGGTATAGATTATGGACATGGCATCTGAGGACTATTTCCAATTAATTTTGCTTTATTATTTTTTATCATCTAACGTTAGACTTCCAAAGGCGATGAATTTCAAAAAGGAGTGCTGTGGGGGCAGGGCGCGCATGGGCGGGAGTTTTTATTCTAAATCTAAAGTTCATTTAAATTTAGAATAGCTAACGTTAATAGAACAATTATTTTCCAGAGTTGTGCTGAACAATAACCGGCTCTATTCACACATAGGCTCAAACGAACATTAGCTGATTCGGACATAGGCCTTCTTATATAACGTTACAGCTCCTGCGGTCAATGTCTAACGTTAAATTAGTTGACGGTTGCGGTGCATGTAAAAAATTAACTACTTTATTCAAGCACTTTGTCTAACTTTGTTAGACAAACAGACACAACACTCATTAAATTTACCTTACATCACAGTGAAATAATAACAAAATTAACTTTGCATTTGTCAAACAGTCACCATATATATTGCGATAGTCTGGTTTGGCTATAGCTTTAGCTAACACCTGCACAAACACTGTAAAGTAATAGCCTAACTTAGTTGTCCATCCTGCCACTAACCATAAATGTGAATGAAAAACACATATTCACGTTAAAAATAATACAATTTCGAATGCTTACCGTGTTTTTAAAGTGTTTTTTCTGGACCACAGACCGTCTTGAAGTCTTCACATTCGAGGCGCGTAATGGCGGGTGGAAAAACGCGAGCAAGGAGTTAGTTGATGTGACGTCATGTAGTCACGTGACATGAAAACTTTGGTTTGAAGTAAAAAAAAATATTTAATTCAAATTGTTGCTTTTAATTTAGTCTAGGGTGTTCGTTATTTACTTTAAGGAAAACTGAACAAAACAGGTTTAAAACCCGAAACCATGATTTTCACTTAGTCCAATATAAAAATGCACTTTAAATAAACGACACCATAGTTTCACTTTTTTCAGTGTAGCGGATTGTACATTTACAATAGTGTTTCGGATGCTTTCTATTTTCTCATTGAAGTAATTCATAAAATCATTACTACTATATTGTAACGGAATATTTTGCTCTGGAGATGTCTGATTATTTGTTAGTCTTGCCACGGTGTTAAATAAAAACCTTGGATTATTTTGGTTATTTTCAATTAGTTTGCGGATATGCTCAGCCCTGGCTGATTTTAGAGCCCTTTTATAACGTGACATACTGTCTTTCCACGCGATTCTGAAGACCTCTAAATTAGTTCGTTTCCATTTACGCTCTAAGTTACGAGTTTCTCTCTTGATAGCATGCGTAGCACTGTTGTACCATGGTGTTTTAGTTTTCTCTCTAACCTTTTTTAATCTAATTGGTGCAACAATATCTAGTGTACTAGAGAAAATGTTGCTCATACTGTCATTTCCTCTAGTTCATCTGTTTGTTTGGGTTTACTGAGCAGCTGAGATAGATCAGGTAAGCTATTTGAGAATCTATCTATAGTGGTTGGAAGGATTGTTCTGCCTGGTCTATAACGTGGTGCAACATGACAAATTTCAGCAGTGCGTATTATGCAAGTTACCATGTAATGATGAATGAGATCGTCACTTTGCGGTATAATATCTATATCGGTTGGATAGGTTCCATATGATATAATTAAATCTAGTGTATGATTTAGACGATGAGTGGGACCACTGACGTTTTGCTTCACCCCAAAAGAGTTTAATAGATCTGTAAACGCAGCCCCTAACGCATCATTTGTATTATCTACGTGTATGTTAAAGTCGCCAATAATTATTGCTTTATCGACATTGACCAATAGGTCTGAGAGAAAGTCTGCAAAATCTTTTAGGAAATCAGCATATGGCCCTGGAGGTCTATATACGGTAGCCAAGGCTAGAGATAATAAGGATTTCTTTCTTACATCTAAGAGCGTAACATTTAGCACAAGTACTTCAAACGAATTAAACCTATGACAAGTTTTCTGAGTAACATTAAGAATATCTCTATAGATTGTTGCAACACCGCCGCCACGACCGATCAGACGGGGCTCATGCTTATAACAGTATCCTGGTGGAGTAGACTCATTTAGACCGAAATAATCATTTGGTTTAAGCCAGGTTTCAGTAAGGCACAGAACATCGAAATTATTATCTGTGACCATTTCATTTACAATAACCGCCTTAGGTGTGAGCGATCTAATGTTTAGAAGACCTAGCTTTAGAAATTGTTTTTGTTCACTGATATTTAGATTTTCTGGTTTAATTACAATAATATTCTTGCTAGATCTTACAGTAGATTTGTTGTTTGGCTTCACTAAGCGAGGAATAGACACAGTTTCTATATAATGTTCTACATTGGTACTTATATCAATTAAGTTGGGACAGCAAAGACTATGATTTGGACTTTGACTTACTAGTCAGATGGTGTGTAGCGTCTTGGATACGTTGTCTGACAGAACAGCCGCTCCGACTCTGCTGGGGTGCAGACCATCAGGACGGAAGAGCCTAGGTCGCTCCCAAAACAGATTCCAATTATTTACAAAGAGCAGTTTCTGTTAATTACACCATGACATTAACCATTCATTTAAAGCAAATAATCTACTGAACCTTTCTTGTCCAAGTCGGTAAGTGGGAAGCGGTCCAGACACGACGATTGTTGCTCTAGGCGATGTGCTGCGTACCGTCTCGATCAGGCTCCTGTAGTCCTTCTTCAGAACCTCCGTCTGCCGCAGCCTGATGTCATTCGTCCCCGCGTGCAGCACGACAGCTCCGACGCGCTCGTCACCGTTCAGGATCTCGGGAACCTGCGCAGCGACATCAAGAACACGAGCACCAGGAAAGCAGTGAGTGCGCACCTTACCTTTACCCGAGGTAGCACGGACATGGCGGACCATGGAAGTGCCGATGATCACGGCGTCGTCGCGTTCCGACTCGCGAAGAGGGGAGAAGCGGTTCCGGGTGGAGATCTCGAAGACCGGGAGGGGCGGAGAGGTTCTTGCTTTGGTCCTGGCTCGTGTCGTGACCCAGGGTGCAGGAGTGATTGAAGGCAGAGATGATCGCGTCCTCCTGGGCAGAGAAACGCACGGAGTAGACGAAGTCGGAGTCAAAGTCACAAAGTTACTAACCCCTGACGGTAACACTTTATTTGAAGGGGTCTGCATAAGACTGACATGACACTGTCATAAACATGACATAACACCTGTCATGAACATGAAGGAGTCTTTATGAATGTTTATGACTGTTGTCATTAAGTGTCATTCGGTAAATTATGACACTTTTAATGCAAAGTTGACATTGTTTAAAATGTCTTTGTTATGACAACTTGACATTAACAGACAAAAATGTCTTGATTATGACAACTTGACATTACCTGCTCTCTTCTTCACTCTTGAAGAGTACAGGTCCTGGAGGGTTGGCAGTGGGGCACCAATGATCCTCTCTGCAGTCCGGACTGTCCGCTGTAGTCTCATGATGTCTGATTTGGTAGCTGAACCAAACCAGACAGTGATGGAAGTGCATAGGACAGACTCGATGATGGCTGAGTAGAACTGAATCAGCAGCTCCTGTGGCAGGTTGAACTTCCTCAGCTGGCGAAGGAAGTACAGTCTCTGCTGGGCCTTTTTCACAATGGAGTCAATGTGATTGTCCCACTTCAGGTCCTGAGAGATGATAGTGCCCAGGAACCTGAATGACTCCACTGCTTCCACAGTGCTGTTCATGATGGTGAGTGGGGGGAGTGCTGGGCTGTGCTGGGCTGTTCCTCCTGAAGTCCTGTTCCTCCTCATCTCCACAGTTTTGAGCGTGTTCAGCTCAAGGTTGTTATAACTGCACCAGACAGCTAGCTGTTCAACCTCCAGTCTGTAAGCAGACTCATCACCGTTTCGAATGAGACCGATGACAGTGGTGTCGTCAGCAAATTTCAGGAGCTTGACAGTGGGGTCTTTAGAAGTGCAGTCGTTAGTGTACAGGGAGAAGAGCAGTGGGGAGAGAACGCACCCTTGGGGGGCGCCAGTGCTGGTGGTGAGAGTCCTGGATGTGTGTTTCCCCAGTCTCACGAGCTGCTGCCGGTCCGTCAGGAAGCTGGAGATCCACTGACAGATTGAGGATGGAATGGAGAGCTGGGTCAGTTTGGCTGTGAGAAGATCAGGCATGATGGTATTGAAGGCCGAACTGAAGTCCACAAATAGGATCCTTGCATAAGTCCCAGGTCTGTCGAGATGTTGCAGGATATAATGCAGTCCCATGTTGACTGCATCATCCACAGACCTGTTTGCTCTGTAAGCAAACTGAAAGGGATCCAGCAGGGGTCCAGTGATGTCCTTTAGGTGGGCCAACACCAGTCTTTCAAACGACTTCATGACCACAGACGTGAGAGCGACAGGTCTGTAGTCATTAAGTCCAGTGATTTTGGGTTTTTTGGGGACCGGAATGATAGTGGAGCGTTTGAAGCAGCAGGGAACTTCACACTGCTCCAATGATCTGTTGAAGATCTGCGTGAAGATCGGGGCCAGTTGGTCAGCGCAGGCTTTTAGACAAGCAGATGAGATGCCGTCTGGGCCTGAGGCTTTCCTAGTCTTCTGTTTTTTGAAGACTCGGCTCACGTCCTCCACACAGACCTTAAGCTCAGGTTGGATGGCAGGAGGGGGGAGGAGAGGGGTGCAGAAGGTGATGGTGGGTGTGTGAAGTGCAGGTCAGAGCCGGTGTGTGGTGTGAATGAGGGCTTTTCAAACCTGCAGTAAAATGAGTTTAAATCATCAGCCAGGTGTGGATTGTCCGCAGATCGGGGGGATGGTGACTTGTAATTGGTGATGTTCTTCAGGCCACTCCAGACTGATGATGGGTCGTTGGATGAAAACTGGTTTTTCAGCTTTTCAGAGTAGGCTCTTTTAGCCACTCTGATCCCCTTAGTCAGTCTGTTTCTCGCCTGATTGTACAAAATTTTATCCCCACTTCTGTAAGCATCCTCTTTGGCATGACGAAGGTGTTTGAGTTTCCCAGTAAACCATGGTTTATCATTGGTGAATGATAAGAATGTCCTGGTAGGAATGCATGTATCCTCACAGAAACTGATATATGATGTCCCAACTTAATTGATACAAGTACCAATGTAGAACATTATATAGAAACTGTGTCTATTCCTCGCTTAGTGAAGCCAAACAACAAATCTACTGTAAGATCTAGCAATAATATTATTGTAATTAAACCAGAACATCTAAATATCAGTGAACAAAAACAATTTCTAAAGCTAGGTCTTCTAAACATTAGATCGCTCACACCTAAGGCGGTTATTGTAAATGAAATGGTCACAGATAATAATTTCGATGTTCTGTGCCTTACTGAAACCTGGCTTAAACCAAATGATTATTTCGGTCTAAATGAGTCTACTCCACCAGGATACTGTTATAAGCATGAGCCCCTTGGCTAACGTATATAGACCTCCAGGGCCATATGCTGATTTCCTAAAAGAGTTTGCAGACTTTCTCTCAGACCTATTGGTCAATGTCGATAAAGCAATAATTGTTGGCGACTTTAACATACACGTAGATAATACAAATGATGCGTTAGGGGCTGCGTTTACAGATCTATTAAACTCTTTTGGGGTGAAGCAAAACGTCAGTGGTCCCACTCATCGTCTAAATCATACACTAGATTTAATTATATCATATGGAACCGATCCAACCGATATAGATATTATACCGCAAAGTGACGATCTCACTGATCATTACATGGTAACATGCATAATACGCACTGCTGAAATTTGTCATGTTGCACCACGTTATAGACCAGGCAGAACAATCCTTCCAACCACTATAGATAGATTCTCAAATAGCTTACCTGATCTATCTCAGCTGCTCAGTAAACCCAAACAAACAGATGAACTAGAGGAAATGACTAGCAGTATGAGCAACATTTTCTCTAGTACACTAGATATTGTTGCACCAATTAGATTAAAAAAGGTTAGAGAGAAAACTAAAGCACCATGGTACAACAGTGCTACGCATGCTATCAAGAGAGAAACTCGTAACTTAGAGCGTAAATGGAAACGAACTAATTTAGAGGTCTTTAGAATCGCGTGGAAAGACAGTATGTCACGTTATAAAAGGGCTCTAAAATCAGCCAGGGCTGAGCATATCCGCAAACTAATAGAAAATAACCAAAATAATCCAAGGTTTTTATTTAACACCGTGGCTATACCCATACGGAAATGTAATATATGACATATATGTCCCTATATCGCAAGTGATGCTGTCATATATGCTAAATATAAGACAATATATTACTATCACATATATAATTATATCTAGATATATGTTGATATAGGTTTATAACATATATAAATTGTCCATATTAAATGAGTATATTGACATATATTAATACAATATATATGATTATTGTTTATATAATATTGTATGTTATAACCATATATTTCACCAATATGTTTAATTTATATATGCCAATTTATTTAAACAACATACATACATTTTACATGCTTATGGTTCCTTATTAATTCATTCCTTGTTTTCCTTATTTGAACATCTTGAACTTTGAACAAGTAATTCAAACGCAATCAAAAGACCGCCAAATTACGCGCATTCAGAGACCAACGGATGAAGAATGTTCGCTCTTGTCGAGTGGAAAGAAGAAACGGATAATGAAAGTTGGAGCATTGTTCCAATATCACACATAAAAGACTGTATTATACATACATAAAATATATGGGCTAGTTTTATATGTCAATATATGAAATTGTTCCATTTTCTAATAGGTTTTATATATGGCCAGATATATGTAGGCTACATATATGTTTTCACTTTCTATGTGGATATATGTAATATATGTATATTTCATATGTGTACATATATTACATTTCCGTATGGGATAGACTAACAAATAATCAGACATCTCCAGAGCAAAATATTCCGTTACAATATAGTAGTAATGATTTTATGAATTACTTCAATGAGAAAATAGAAAGCATCCGAAACACAATTGTAAATGTACAATCCTCTATGGTGTCTTATGACTCAGCCTCAATTATGGCCCCTCTAGAACAACTACACCGTTTTGCAACTATAGGACAGGAAGAACTAAATAAACTTATCATTGCATCTAAACCAACAACATGTTTATTAGATCCAATACCCACTAAACTACTTAAAGAAGTGTTACCTGTAGTGGAAGAGCCTCTTCTCAATATTATTAACTCGTCTTTATTTTTAGGTCATGTTCCAAAAATATTCAAGCTGGCAGTAATAAAACCTCTCATTAAGAAACCGCAATTAGATCCAAATAACCTAGCAAATTACAGACCCATCTCAAATCTTCCATTTATGTCTAAAATACTAGAAAAAATTGTGTCCGCTCAATTGTGCTCTTTCTTGCAAGAAAATGATATCTATGAAAAATTTCAGTCGGATTCAGAACGCATCATAGCACAGAAACTGCGCTTGTTAAAATTACAAATGATTTACTCTTAGCCTCTGACCAAGGCTGTATCTCAATACTAGTTCTACTTGATCTTAGTTCGACACTATAGATCATAAAATACTCTTAGATCGACTACAAAACTACACTGGTGTTCAGGGACAGGCATTAGGCTGGTTTAGATCGTACTTATCAGACCGTTACCATTTCGTCTGTTTGAATGGGGAAAAATCAAAGATAACATCAGTAGACTATGGAGTGCCGCAAGGATCTGTCCTAGGCCCTCTGCTATTCTCAATATATATGCTGCCACTTGGTAATATTATAAGAAAACATGGAATTAATTTTCACTGTTATGCTGATGACACTCAATTATATATCTCATCACGACCAGATGAAAACACTAACTTATCTAACTTGACAGAGTGTCTAAAAGATATTAAATGCTGGATGACGTGTAATTTCCTGCTATTAAATTCAGATAAAACGGAGGTATTACTTATTGGTCCAAAAAACTACCCACAAAATCCCTTACAGTTAGGGATGTCCCGATCCGATCAAGTGATCGGAAATCGGGCCCGATCACGTGTTTTCAGACTCGATCGGAATCGGAGGTAACTTCCCGATCAGGACTCGGGTATAGATGTATATTAGGGGTGTACGCATACAAACCAAACCAGGTCCTTGGATCATTTTTCCTGCCGACAAAATCCACGCTGGCGTGAACGTGAACAAAACCACAACGTTGCGCAACATCAAATGACGAACGTAATGAAAGCGGAACGAAACTGCGCTACGATTATATTGTGATTGTGTGGACCGTTTATCAGTTCGGACCAGCAACATCTGTGCAGCGCGAGTCGATCTTGATCAAGCGACACTGTTACTACACAGCGCTATTAGAGATCCAGTGAATAAAGCATTTGAATTCGCCACTAAGTAATAACATCGCTGCGAGATCTAATGAGAAGCATTCAAATTTCTCCGTTATTAACCGCAGATCTCTATTATATCTCTGACGTGGAAACCAGGAGAAACATTGTGCCGTGAATGAACTAGTTATAGGCTTTAAGTCCACAGATCAGCAACATTCACCATGGATTTAATATAGTCACACTAACTGTAGCCATGAAAGTTTGCCTGGAATAGTGACATGCTTTCAAGTACTTCACACATCTTTTCCCAGCACTTAAAAACTCAAATATTATCTAAATATTATATATATAAATATATTTAAATGTGATGACCAAAACATTATTTGTTCATCCTTCAAAGATTGCCCCCATTTTTAAACCTGAAAGTTTCAAGATGTGGGAAAGCTCAAACTTATTTAAAAATATTTTTTCTTTTAACAAATAGGACATTTCTCTGGCATTTCTTTCTTTTTACTGTATTGAAAACATACCGAACCATGACACCACTGTATCGTATCGAACTGAACCGTGAATTTTGTGAACCGTTACACCCCTAATGTATATTCTCATAATTTTTTTATACTTATTTTTTTATTTTTTTACATGCCTGCCAGGTATTTTAAAGTTGAGGTGCTATTTGTTTTTATATTAGACTTTTTTTCATATATTTACTGTTGCACTAAAGTCCAAAAGTGAATAATTTATGTTATTTATTACTTGATTGTTCAAGCTACCTCACAGAAGTGCTCTGTTTGTTAACAGAGTTTTTGAATGTTAAAATAAGGTGAATTAAATAACAAATAAGGAACATCCTAGATCTGTTTTTTTTGCTCTTCTTTATTCTTTTTTTTAATGTAGCCTAATATAGAAGTATCGGATCGGGACGACTCGGTATCGGTAGATAATCAAAATCAAATGACTCGGACTCGAGGGCAAAAAAACCTGATCGGGACATCCCTACTTACAGTACAACTTTAATTTAGAAGGATGTCCTGTTACTCTATCCACTACAGTAAAAGACCTGGGTGTTATACTAGACCGCAACTTGACTTTCGAAAATCATATTTCATATGTTACAAGAACAGCCTTTTTCCACCTTAGAAACATTGCTAAGCTACGTAACATGCTATCTGTTTCAGATGCAGAAAAGTTAGTTCATGCATTCATGACCTCGAGACTAGATTACTGTAATTGTCAGGGTTGGGTGCAGGTGACCGAAGACGAGGACACGGAAGCTTCAATATAATAGTTTTAATAACAAAATGAAACTTTCAAAATGAAACAAGAACAAAACTCCAGGACTTCAGGGTTTACACACAACCATACATAGACGACGATCGACCAACACTGGGAGAAAACACAGGGCTTAAATACACAAGGAATAATGGGATAATGAACAGAACACAGGTGACGGGAATGACTAATTAGGCAGAGCGGGAAAATGAACAGGACTGAACCAAAATAACAAAGACAGGGGAAACCAAGATCACAAAAACAGAACTCAAACACATTGAATTGTTACAGTACCTCCCCCCTCCCCGAAGGCGCGTCCTCGCGCCGTATAACATCCAAAGGGGTGGGAGGGTGGGCGCCCTGGAGGCTGACGAGGGCATGGTGCAGGTCAGGGAAGCCTCCAGGGCGGAGCAGGCTGTGGGCGTGGCCAGGGCAAAGCAGGCTGTGGGCGTGGCCACGGCGGAGCAGGCTGTGGGCGTGGCCAGGGCGGAGCAGACTGTGGGCGTGGCCAGGGCGGAGCTGTGGGACCCTCGGGCATCCAGGGCGGTGAAGACCCTTCAGGTGGCCACGGCGGTGAAGACCCTTCAGGTGGCCACAGCGGTGAAGACCCTTCGGGTGGCCGTGCTCGTGAGGACCCTTCAGGTGGCCACGGCGGTGAGGACCCTTCGGGTGGCCATGGCGGTGAGGACCCTTCGGGTGGCCATGGCGGTGAGGACCCTTCGGGTGGCCATGGCGGTGAGGATCCTTCGGGTGGCCATGGCGGTGTTATTTTTTCGGGCCTCCGTGGATCTTTGGCCGGCCTCCGTGGATCTTTGGCCGGCCACGGCGAAGGCGTATAGCCCCCCCCCCCCCAAAATTTTCTTGGGGAGAAAGACAGGTTCAGGAACGGGAACAGACTTGACATCAACGGGCGTTGGGTCAACGGGGTCTGGGTCAACGGGCTCTGGGTCTGGGTCAACGGCTCTGGGTCTGGGTCAACGGGCTCTGGGTCTGGGTCAACGGGCTCTGGCTCTGGGTCAACGGGCTCTGGCTCTGGGTCAACGGGCTCTGGCTCTGGGTCAACGGGCTCTGGCTCTGGCGCTGGGTCAACGGGCTCTGGCTCTGGCGCTGGGTCAACGGGCTCTGGCGCTGGGTCAACGGGCTCTGGCTCTGGCGCTGGGTCAACGGGCTCTGGCCCTGGGTCAACGGGCTCTGGCTCTTCATGGGACTCGGAACTGGACGGGGCCAGCACATCATGGGACTCGGAACTGGACGGGGCCAGCACATCATGGGACTCGGAACTGGACGGGGCCAGCACATCATGGGACTCGGAACTGGACGGGGCCAGCACATCAGGGATTCGGAACTGGACGGGGCCAGCACATCAGGGGACTCGGAACTGGACGGGGCCAGCACATCAGGAAGCTTGGGGCTAGATTCATGCTCTGGCGGGCAGGCAACTGTCTCTGGCTGGACGGTCTCTGGCTGGACGGTCTCTGGCTGGACGGTCTCTGGCTGGACGGTCTCTGGCTGGACGGTCTCTGGCTGGACGGTCTCTGGCTGGACGGTCTCTGGCTGGACGGTCTCTGGCTGGACGGTCTCTGGCTGGACGCCGGACGGGACCAGCGGCGAAGGCTCAACTGGGCTGGACGGGACCAGCGGCGAAGGCTTGACTGGGCTGGATGGGACCAGCGGTGATGGCTTGACTGGGCTGGACGGGACCAGCGGTGAAGGCTTGATTGGGCTGGACGGGACCAGCAGTGAAGGCTTGACTGGACTGGACGGGACCAGCGGTGAAGGCTTGACTAGGCTGGACGGGACCAGCTGTGAAGGCTCTGGGGGAAGAAGCTCAGGTAGGTCGTCAAAAGGGTCAGGCTCTGACGGGCATGCCATGGGCTCAGGCCATACTGGACTCGGGACCACCAGAACTCGATCACATCCCCTTCTACGACCTCCACGGGTCCCGCGAAATACGGCCATCCGGGTTCCCATGAAGGCCTGCTTCCAGCCTTCCATCTTTTGTTGTAGGTCGATCGTTCTGTCAGGGTTGGGTGCAGGTGACCGAAGACGAGGACACGGAAGCTTCAATATAATAGTTTTAATAACAAAATGAAACTTTCAAAATGAAACAAGAACAAAACTCCAGGACTTCAGGGTTTACACACAACCATACATAGACGACGATCGACCAACACTGGGAGAAAACACAGGGCTTAAATACACAAGGAATAATGGGATAATGAACAGAACACAGGTGACGGGAATGACTAATTAGGCAGAGCGGGAAAATTAACAGGACTGAACCAAAATAACAAAGACAGGGGAAACCAAGATCACAAAAACAGAACTCAAACACATTGAATTGTTACAGTAATGCTTTATTAGCTGGTTGTCCTGCATCCTCAATAAACAAGCTACAGTTAGTGCAAAATGCAGCCGCTAGAGTTCTTACTAGATCAAGAAAATATGATCATATAACACCAATTTTATCATCTCTACACTGGTTACCTGTTAAGTTCCGTATCAATTACAAAGTAATACAATGTGTATTGTAAAAAGCGCTATACAAATAAACTTGAATTGAATTGAATTGAATTATTTTCTTTACATAATTTTCTTTTATATTTCTTGATATCTTTATATCTTTATATCTTGATATCGATAGTTTTGCTTGATTTCAGTGATTTTGCTCCTTCAGTAAATGTGTCTTGATTTATTAATGTTTGGATATTTATTTGTGCTGGAAAACGAGACCGAAACATCATTTTTGCTGTGTTTTAATCATTTATCAGTCTCTTTGGGTAAAAGTGTCTGCTAAATTAATAAATATCAATGTTATAATATTTACACTGCAAAAAATGCTTTTCTTACATAGTATTTTTGTCTTGTTTCCAGTCAAAATATCAAAAAATTCTAAAATCAAGAAGCATTTACTACATAAGAAAATGATGAATAGAATAAGAAACTCTAGTTTTCTGATCAATATATATATATATATATATATATATATATATATATATATATATATATATATATATATATATATATATATATATATATATATGAAATTTTTTGCTTAAAACAAGCTAAATGATCTGCTAATGGGGTCAGAAAAATAATCTTGTTTTCCATTTGAATTAAGATTATTTTTCTGCATTAGTCGGTCCTGATCTCTCTTTCACACTAAACTGTTTCTTATGATTATGGATTATGAATTATGACACATTTGCTCCAGAAGTGAATGGAAAGATTAATATATTGCAGAGAGTAAAATATGCTCAATATTCATCAGCTATATCTGATTTAACACTGTCAAGTCAAGTCAAGTCAAATATATTTATATAGCGCTTTTCACAATACAGATTGTATCAAAGCTGCTTTACAGTATCAATCAAAATAACTCAACAATGTTTGTTTATTACTGGACATCCAAAAAGGACATCCAAGTTTGGTAGAGCTGATCAATGGTGTGATTGTTTAATTAATTTGAATATCCCCAACTGAGCAAGCCAAAGGCAACAGTGGCAAGGAACCGAAAAACTCCATCAAGTGACCCAATGGTGTCCTAAAACTCCATCAGATCACCCAATGGAGAAAAAAAAACCTTGGGAGAACCCAGGCTCAGTCGAGGCCAGTTCTCCTCTGGCGTTTATGAACTAGAGGCCAAATTTACAGTAACTGTAAGATAAAAATTTATATGAATGCCTGGCTAAAGAGATGCGTCTTTAGTCTAGTTTTAAACTGGGAGAGCGAGTCTGAGCAACGAACAATATCAGGAAGGCTATTCCAGAGCTTCGGAGCTAGATGTGAAAATGCTCTCCCTCCTTTGGTGGATCTGGATATCCTAGGAATGACCAGAAGCCTCGAATTTAGTGATCTTAAAGAGCGCGATGGATTGTAAGGCGATAGAAGATCCGTTAAATAGACTGGAGCTAAACCATTTAGAGCTTTATAGGTCAAAAGCAATACCTTGTAATTAATACGGAACTTTATAGGTAACCAATGAAGTGATGATAAAACTGGTGTTATATGATCATATTTTCTTGATCTAGTAAGAACTCTAGCGGCTGCATTTTGGACTAGCTGTAGCTTGTTTATTGAGGATGCAGGACAACCAGCTAATAAAGCATTACAGTAATCTAGTCTCGAGGTCATGAATGCATGAACTAACTTTTCTGCATCAGAGAGTGATAGCATATTACGTAGCTTAGCAATGTTTCTAAGGTGGAAAAAGGCTGTTTTTGTAACATATGAAATATGCTTTTCAAAAGACAGGTTGCAGTCTAATATAACACCCAGGTCTTTTACTGTAGCGGATAAAGTAACAGGGCATCCTACTATGTTAAAGTTGTGTTGTGAGAGGTTTTGTAGATGGTTTTTAGAACCGATAAGTATTACCTCTGTCTTATCTGGATTTAATAAAAGAAAGTTACGCGTCATCCAATCTTTTATATCTTTAACACAATCTGTCAATTTGGATAATTTAGCGTATTCATCTGGCCGTGATGAAATATATATTTGAGTGTCATCAGCATAGCAATGGAAACTAATTCCATATTAATTTGCTGAGGTGCTCAGCCCTGGCCGTTTTAAGGGCCTTTTTATAACGTGACATACTGTCTTTCCACGCGATTCTAAAGACCTCTAAATTAGTTTTTTTCCATTTACGCTCTAAATTACGGGTTTCTCTCTTTAAAACATACGTAGTATTATTGTACCATGGTGCTATACTTTTTTCTCTGACCTTTTTTAATCGAATGGGTGCAACCATATCCAATGTTCTAGAGAGAATGGTGCTCATAGTGCTAGTTAATTCGTCTAGTTCATCTGTTTGTTTGGGTTCAGGCAGCAGCTGAGACAGATCAGATAAGCTATTTGAGAAATTATCTATGGTGGATGGAAGAATTGTTCTACCTGGTCGATAACGTGGCGCAGCATGACGTATTACAGCAGTACGTAGTATGCAAGTTACCATGTAATGGTCAGTGACATCATCAGTTAGTGGAATGATATCTATATCGGTTGGATCGGTTCCATATGATATAATTAAATCGAGTGTATGATTAAGACGATGAGTTGGTCCGGTGACGTTTTGCTTGACCCCGAAGGAGTTTAATAAATCTGTAAACGCAGCCCCTAACGCATCATTTAAATTATCTACGTGTATGTTAAAATCTCCAACAATTAATACTTTATCGACGTTGACCAAAAGATCTGATAGAAAGTCAGCAAACTCTTTTAGAAAATCGGCGTAAGGTCCTGGAGGTCGATATACGGTAGCCAATGCTAGAGATAATAGGGATTTTTTTCTTACATCTAACAGCGTAACATTTAGCACAAGTACTTCAAACGAATAAACCTATGACAAGTTTTCTGAGTAACATTGAGAATATCTCTATAGATTGTTGCAACACCGCCGCCACGACCGATCAGACGGGGCTCATGATTATAACAGTATCCTGGCGGAGTAGACTCATTTAGACCGAAATAATCATTTGGTTTAAGCCAGGTTTCAGTAAGGCACAGAACATCGAAATTATTATCTGTGACCATTTCATTTACAATAACCGCCTTAGGTGTGAGTGATCTAATGTTTAGAAGACCTAGCTTTAGAAATTGTTTTTGTTCACTAATAGCGAGAGTTTTTGTTTTAATAACAATTAGATTTTTTCTAGATCCCGCAGTAGATTTATTATTTGATCTTAGTAAACGAGGAATAGACACAGTTTCTATGCAATGTTCTACACTAGTATTAATATCAATTAAATTGGTGCAGTAGAGACTGTGATTTGGATTTTTGGTTACTAGTCAAATGGTATTTAACATCTTGGAGATGTTATCTGACACTGTAGTTTATGGTTTATAATGTTGTTGCCTGAACACATGACTGCATATATACAGTGCTTGTGTAACTGTATATTAATAAGTGTATATTAATAACTGGTGTGTGTACAGGATCTGCCAGCAGAGGGAGACACACACTGGACAATCTGTAGTTATGATCATGTTTTACAGCATAAACTCATATTAGCACACACTACAGTAACGTTTATATTTGCATGAGCTTCTGTATTAATGCTTCATTTACATTTTCATATAAAAACTGCTCATTTGAGTGACAGAATCAGGCCTTCAGATAATAGATAAAAACTGCATTATCATATCAAACTGTGTTATATTAATAAATATCTGACATGAAGCCACAGAGATGTTCAACAGGACGAAGAGATATACAGTATCAAAAGCTGAAATCATGACTTAAAAGTCATAATTATGACACAGAAAGCCATAACTTTGACTTTTTAATCTCATAATCATTTTGACTTTTGAATGTCATAATTTTATAATAAGCTTACATTTAATAATCTTAATTGATTTAGTATGTCATAATTCTGATTTTATCTCATAATTTTGACTTTTTAATCTCATAATTGATTTAGAATGTCATAATTTCAGCTTTATCTCAAATAATCTTTTATAATATCATTTACATGTTCATATAAAAACTGTTCATTTGAGTGACAGAATCTTGAGATAATAAATAAATACTGCATTATCATGAGTGTTATATGAATAAATATTTGACATGAAGCTTCTGAAACCACAGATGAGATGTTCATGTCATGTTGGACGCGTGTGTGTTATATATAGATATGTGTGTGTGTGTGTGTGTGTGTGTGTGTGTGTGTGTGTGTGTGTGTGTGTGTGTGTGTGTGTCTGTAATCTGAAGTCTTTAAGAGTCATTCGTGTCTGATATTATTAACACGAGACAGAATATAATTTATGTAAATTGATTCAAACTAAAGTCATCCATTATTTTCATATTTTGTCTTTATATATTTACATATTTACTTTGTCATATATATCTTTCTGACGTCTGAAAGTCTTCAAGTTCTGGTCAAGTTTCAGAGATTCTCTTACATTGAGAACGAAAATATGACTTTATATGCAGATGTTTTTCTTGGCAAGAATTTTGACTGTAAATAATGTAATATTTACTAGACGTTCTTGCGACATTAAATATTTAGTAATGTACGAGGATTTAAAGTGCAATATAAAGATGTACGACGGCCTGGGCTTAAACAACTGTGACACTATACAATAAGTGTAATTAGTTAACATTAACTAAGAATGAACAATACGTCTACAGCATTTATTAATCTTAGCTCATATTAATTTCAACATTTACTACTACATTATTAAAATCAAAGGTTGTATTAGTTAATGCACACTGAACATTAACAAAGATTCATAAATACTGTAACATGTATTGCTCATTATTAGTTCATTAGTTAAAGGTATAGTGGAGGATTTTCTTTTTCCGGGCGGGTAGCCTATACTATTGGTCCACCTAAGTGTCAATCATTCTGGTAATGGGTCATTCTACAGAAACGTCCACTTTTGGTACAGCAAGATGTCTTAAAATGTATTTCTTTTTCTAACTTAAACTTACACCACATTATTAGATTACCCTTTGGCTTTATGAATACACATAAATGACAGCTTAATGATTTTTTATATTTTTTGTGCATTTATTTAAAGACCACATGTACCATTTTTTTGTCACTGGTGTTACCTTACTTCTTTGGCAATATTAAATGTTTTTATGAAATATTATTTACATTTTTTTCAACACATGTAGTCAGAGTTACCAAATAATAATAATGCAACAAATAAGGAGATTGTTTTATTTATTTGAATCAGGTTTGTTAAAAGTGTGCTTGAATGAGGTTAGTTCGTTTGCTATAACAATGAAAATATTTGAAAACCAGTTAAAATCAAGTAATGATGCAATCTTTTAAATCTTAACATTTGAGTGTAGCAAAATTAAATGAATGTAAAATTATCATCATGTCACATGTGGCATTGTATTTAATGTGTCAAAAAAAGACAGTAACACCAGTGACACAATGAATCACCAATGACATGCTGTCACGAACCACACACGGAAACAGAGGTAAGTTCCAAAAGCAGTAGTTTAATAGGGTAATCCAAAATCGTAATCCAGTCCAATGTAAGGGTCAAAATCCAAAGGCAATCCAAACATACACGGAACAGAACAAAAGGAAAACTGGAACAACAGAAGATACAAGGAGTCCGTGACACATACTGAAACAGACAGGGTTATATACACAGGGAATCGACAATGATAATGGGGAATTGGCTGAGTGCAATGTTTAGTGATAAGGAACAGCTGAGTGCAATGATGAGACAAAGGATTGTGGGAAATGTATTTCATAAGTGAGGGACACCGTGGGAAAGGAGGACATCTAGTGGACATCAGGGGAACACAAACCCAACACTGTGACACATGCATAACGCCCGTTTCACACATAAGCCTGTTTTATGCTTCTGCGTCGAATCGACGACGTACCCCCGCAGAGCCCTCTGCGTCGCCGCGAACCCCTCTCCGCCCCCTACGCCGTAGCTAGATGTGCACCTCCAAAAAATTGTAACTATGCGTCGAGGCGACGCAGACCGCAAGGGCTGTGATTGGTCAGATGCACCGCGATGCAACGCAACCTGACGCAGAACCATAAAACGGCAACGACGCCGTAGGAGTGACAACGTAGCTACGCCGTGGAGTTGACGCAGAAGCATAATGAGGCCTATACTCCGTTTGCAGTGCGTATGCGGTGCGTGTTGCGGTGCGTATGCGGTACAGGAGCAGCACACGCTATAGTGCTTTCACATATGCTGCGTTTGCAGTGCGTAACTGATCCGCGGCTGTACCACAAACACATACTCACTATTTTTATTTCAAATCCAGAAGTTATGCAGCAACTTTTATTAAAAAAAAGTTTTGTCAGCATTGCGATTCTCTTTGTACACATATACAAACTTAAATGAACGTATGCACATTTAAACACAATTTAAACAACATAGGCCTATAATTCCATGCATTACTTTTATATATTAAGTTGCTTAAGAAAGTGGTCAAATATTTAACCTATTAAAATCGTAAACATTTTAAATTAAAACTTAAAATGGACAAAAACAGCCGACTCTCATGCCTTTTCTTTTGCATTTAAATTTTAATACAATAAATCTTGCATGTCACAGATAACTTGTTTTTCCACCTCCACGAACGAGTGTCGTTCATTATTATGTCCTTGTTGAGGTAAATTGTCGTTTTCCTTGCTTAAAACCCCGGTCTTAAAGTAAAAAGATGAAAAGTAGTATTTAATTAAATACATTTATGGTGAGATTACTACATTTTATTGAATTAAATGCATTTATGGTGAAATTACTACATTTTCAGGTCAATCTGTGTTCAATTTGACCACGAACCGTGCGCTGTCACTTTAATTCTGCGTTTGCAGCACAGCAGAAATAGACTCGGTGTGGAAACGATCTCTGCACTGCTGTATACGCACCGCAACTGCAACGGATCGACGGACTGCATCCGCGTGCAGTGTGAAAGCTCTAACCTGTTAACATGGGTACGGAAAAAAATACGCAACGCATACGCACTGCACACGGAGTATGTGTGAAACGGGCGTAAGACCAAATATCATTATTATTCAACTATAATTAAGTAGATGAGACTAAATTGTTAAATTTGGCAAATAGTCTAAATGAATAGCTTTGAATAAAGTTTATCTATAAATGGGAGTCACTGGTGTTACCCATAAGAAAGATGACACCAGTGACAGTAAGACCAGTGACAATTTTCATGAAAAATTAATTTTACAAAATGGCTGCTGCAAGGTATCAAACCACATGTTGTCAATCATGGTATACTAACTAAATTAAGTAGTTTAATCCATTTGTATTCTCGTTTTTTTACAATTACCAAACAGTAAATCAGGTCATACCAGTGACTTCAACTAAAAGCTTCATATGAAATCATGAGATAAATGAGAATATGTCTGATAACTGAAAAGAGACAGAGGATTTATTATGGGCTTTTCTTCATAGATATTCAGGAAATTGGAAGAAGGAAGTGATGTCATCAGTGTTTTTATTTCAAAATAAGAGATTTTTGTTTAATGGTAACACCAGTGACACAACTCCAGGGGACCACTACTTTCATTAAACATTTTATAATATTTATTCTGCATTTCATTTTTTTATGTCATTTACATAATATATTCGAAGTTATGTATACATTATTGTATTTTAAATGGTGTAAAAATCTGTTATTGACCTCAAAATAAAGCATTTTCCCTCTGTACATGACTGTGGGGACGAGCACTTCTGTGGTGCTTGGAATTCTATAGAATTAATAAAAAATAAAATATTGCCACTTGATGGCTCAAGAAGCCTGGCTAACGCCAGACCCAATCTCGTTGAGAATTGGGTCTGGAACCACATGCGCAATTTCTCGTATTTGAGGCGTGGTTTCAGAATGCCGTCGCAGTTTATTGGGTGCTAAGAATGCCTATCAAATATGCCTGTACGTAGCTCATAGCCAATCGTTTCGATTATACCAGATGACGTATGTAGAGTGACAGAAATTAGACAAGGAAGAAGACGATGGGAAAGATCTTTTTTGTAAACAATGACGTTAAGCGATTATTGCCGTTTGTGCAAGATAAATATGAGGGTAGAAGGTATATATGGACACTCCACAGACATGTTTCCGTGTGTCGCATAGATGTCGTCATCGTCTAGCTGCTCCCTCCCCGTTCTGTGATTGGTTCCCTAAATGAGGCGAAAAATCTGGCCATGGTATCCAGACTGCCTTTCAGCGTGAATTGAATCGCGCTGCGGTAAGGCAGTATGGGGAAACCCAGGCTATCAAGAAGGTGTAATTGTTCAAATAACATTGTTTTAAATGACATAACATTGTTTTAAATGTAAAGAAATTGTAATTCTAAAGTGTTTTTTTAAGTGTAATATTTCTGTAAAGGCTAGGTACAGAAAAATGGACATTTCCATAGAATGACTCACACTTTGTAGATAGGCCTAGTTGATATTAAAATAAATATGTGATCATGCAGTAGGATGTCACTGTTTACTGAAAAAACAGCGTTATTTACACATGATTTGACCGTTTATTTCATTAAAATGATTACATTTACATGAACACTATACAGTTGGTTTTATGAGTAAGTCATTATCAAAAGAAAAGGCGATGGTCAAAGAAGTGGTGTTTTAATTGTGTTTCCCGATGCTTCCTCGTCACCTCGCTTTCTGATTGGCTACACGCCACAGTCCACAGTCCACTCCTCGTTTGTCCCCGCATGACACCACACACGAGGACAAATCGGGCCAAAAAAATCTAACATGTTGTATATCCCCGATTTGAGATCGGAGCGGTCCCGACGTCCTTCCGAGCAGACGAGAGTCTTAACACACCACATACGGCAGGAATATCTGATCAGATTATTGTACGATTATTGTAGCATACTTAATCCACAAAATGTCGCATTTTTTTTGTAATCCTGCATAATTTGTCATTTCACCGCAAAATAATCCCAAAAAATTATTTGAATCACAAAAATAATGAATATTATCTACAAATATATTTATTTAAAGCTGTAATGCATTATTTTCACGAGGATACAGATGTTGTGCATGCACAGTATGTGGTCTGTGTGAAACATAGCGGAAGATTTTTGACTTGCCGTCTCACATAAGTGCCAAGAACCGGGACCTTGACGCACAACGTAATGACGGCAATTGATGCCTCTCGCGGTTCAAACAAACAGGGCTGGGCAACCGCGTTCATCATTACGCGGTGCGTCAAGTTCAAGTGTTACTCTATTGGCGTAAATCGATGCGTACGGCCGTCTGCCGGTTATTTTAGTCAATTAAGTTTTAAATATGGATATTTTTCTTACACGAACACATCGCTTCACTTCAGAAGATCTTTATTAACCGCCGCAGAGCCGTGTCGTCGAGCACTCTATAATCATGGATACATTCGGTTTAATGGACTTCCAAAGTCAGCCATTGAACAGCCATTCACTCTCATTATAAAACTTGGAAGAGCCAGGACATTTTTTAATATAACTCTTGAATGTCATATACACCTAGGATTGTGCCGATAGACGATATCATCCTCCATCGTGATGGCTGACAAACATCACGATGTTAAGCCAGCAGTGTGAATGAGCAAAGACGCGATCTGAGAGAATCGCCGACAGGTCCAGATATTTAGCATGCCAAATATCTCACGGGCGTCGGCGATTCACAATCCTGCTGTGTGAATGTGTTCTTACTGAAAACTACATCGGCGATGACCGACAGCCAACGAGAGAGCAAGATACAGGACAGCAGGCTGTTCGGGGAGGAGTTATAGACCAGAATATCAGTATTTTAATAGATAGATAGGCCTATATTTACAATTATATCAAACAGAAACAAAGCACAAACATTTGCATGACCAGCAGCAACAGCAGGACATTGCAAAATTATTTATTTACCCCCAACTCTCTTTGCAAAACACAGTCCTTGCTCCCCTCGTCTTCCCAAACATTTCCTCCTGCATAAACTGTTTTTTTTTTTTTCGCTACAAATCAGCGCACAGATATTTGGATCGCAATCTTCTTGTAGGCTATCATTTTTAATAACAGATTCAGTGTCGCACAAGAACGCCGGTCTCACGCATGCGTGATCTTCCGTTATTTCCTTATCACTTCTCGCGTTTGTTTGGTTGTGAAACGTAGTTTGCAGACCAGGCAGAAGTAGCCTGGCATGCCAGACCTACATCAAGATGTTAGGTCTGGGAACTCTCCATTGACATACCTCAATCCGAGGGGCGGGATAAACGGTTGTCTTTCAAAATCCCTCGGCACGCAATAGGACAGCGCTAACCAACCAGAGCAACGAACGGCTGTGGCTGAGTGAGTCCCATGCATTTTCCCACAGCGGAGCTAGTTGATATATTAAACTTTTGCCGTATCCGGTCGTCAAAACTCCGAACACATCTTCCTTTTTTAAGAATGACTTAAGTGGCGTTCTCTTAACTCCAAGTCCTCCAGAGTCGCGGCCAAAGCCGGTTCGAAAGACGCCGCATCTTCATTGTTTTCAAGTAGCAGGGAAATCACCTATGGAAATCACGCGGAACGTCATGAACTGTGCCGTCATTGTGTTAAGCCCCCGCCCGCACTCTATACACGATGTGATTGGCCTGACCCGAAATTGGTTTTTTCCAACTAAAAAGTCTATTGAGAGTTGCTAGACCACACTGGCAGCGAAATGATTTTCGCGGCCGCTAGGGTGCGTCTAGATTTCTAGGCTAAGGCAGAAGTTGTCGGCGATTCTTTTTTTTTGTAAAGTCATGCAGTGTGAAACCTCCTGTCGCCGACCCATCGTGCAGTGTGAACACAGCAGCAACTGAATGTTACCCCAGATAGTCATGCAGTGTGAAAACAACAGTGACCCGATTATTTTGAATATCGTGCAGTCTGAACTCAGCATTAGGAGGAGGCCCGTCGAGAGTCACAGGGCAAGACTGGACCAGAAACTCAAACGCTGTTCGTTCATCCATCCTGTCCTGCTAGGGCGACCACCCGTCCCGCGTAGCGCGTGCACGCACAGCGTTTTAAGCCCAATTCATGCGTCCCGCAAATTGAGACCGTGTCACGCATAATCAATGCTTGCTCAAAAAAAAAAAGTTGGTCACTCTATATCCTCGAGCCCCAGGCAGCCAAACGAACATTACTTGACATACAGTTGAACTGCTGAAGGTTGTTGTCAACTTTTTCGTTGTTGTCATGACAGCGCACGCACGTGCATACCAGACACACTGGGAAGGAACTTTTAGATGTGCGCTTTCCAATTCGAAAAATGGAGAAAGAGACTGAGTCTGAGGCACCGCATCGCCATCATCAATTAAAAAAAGAAGGTCTGGGTACAAGAAAGACTGGGAAAATGAATATTTGTGACTGAAAGGTGTTGAGGGGGATACGAGGGACTGTAAAAAAAAAAAACTGTTCCTGTGGTGTTGAGCAACTACAATTCCTGTTAATCCTATAGTTTTATATTATATTTTATTTAAAGTGAATAAATTGTAATGAAAAATAAAATTAAATAGCTAAAGTAAATCGTAAGTGGAAGTGCATCTGTCAATTAATTGAATGTTCAAACTATTATAAATCTTTATTTAGAAAAAATACACATTGGTTGGCCTTTTCATGAGCATATCAGCAATTACACATATTTAGGGGAATAGGGCATTATTAATATACCATGTAAGGTGGTATGTGCTAGAAATAGGTAAACCACTTATCAGTGAGTCTGCCCGTGGGGTGGGGGCACCACCGCGCCAGGCAGTGTCCCACATTGTCCCTCAGAAACATACCCCTTGTCCCCCCTTGGGCTTATTAGCAGGTGGTCACCCTATGTCCTGCCGGCTCGTGGACACACCAGAGCCACGTCTACAAGATCAATGAATAAACAATGAAGAAAGTGCTAATGAATGACTGCTATGAGTAGCAATATTACAAATAATAGATTTGATATTACTTCATTAGATTTCATATTGCTTACCGTGTTTTTCCAGCAATTTGCTCAACCAGACGCTGTGCCAGGAATGCGAGTTCTCATCCGGTAGTGCTTCTCGGCTGTTTCCGGAGTGTGTCCCAACAGCCTCACCGCCGCACTCCGCTCCGCCTCCGGCAGGTTCTGAGCCGCCGTCTCATTTAAAAAAAACACACACACACACACACACACACACCACACACACACACACACACACACACACACACACACCACACACACACACACACACACACACACACACACACACACACACACACACACATAGTTATATCCTGGTCAGCGGTCAGAGGAACTTCGGTGACCGACAGCCAGAGAGAGCAAGATACAGGACAGCAGGCTGTTCGGGAAGGAGTTATAGACCAGAATATCAGTATTTTAATAGATAGATAGGCCTATATTTACAATTATATCAAACAGAAACACAGCACAAACATTTGCATGACCAGCAGCAACAGCAGGACATCTGCAAAATTATTTATTTATCCCCAACTCTCTGTCTAAAACACAGTCCTTGCTCCCCTCGTCTTCCCAAACATTTCCTGCATAAACTGTTTATTAATTTTTTTTTTTTCATTTTCGCTACAAATCAGTGCACAGACAATTTGGATCGCAATCATTTTGTAGGCTATCAATTTTAATAATAAATTGAGTGTCGCACGAGAACGCCGGTCTCACGCACGCGTGATCTTCCGTTATTTACTTATCACTTCTCGCGTTTGTTTGGTTGTGAAACATAGTTTGCGGACCAGGCAGAAGTTGTCGGCGATTCTTTCTTTTGTAAAGTCATGCAGTGTGAAACCTCCTGAATTAGAATGCAAAATAACAAGCGGACCATATGCACATTTGTGTACTTTAGATTGAGGTAAATTATACAGATATGCATAAATGGCACTTACTTGGCATGGAGTCTTTTCAGGCCATTGCAGGGGTTGTGAATTGGCCTCCCCGTACTCGAAACAAAAAAATGTCCCTCTGCCGTCGCGCCGTCCCCTGACCTGAGACCCTGGAGCATCACCGGCCGAATTTGGTCAAAGTACAGGCCAAACCACTGGGAAAAAGAAATAAATACATTTAAACACACACACACACACACACACACACACACACACACACACACACACACACACACACACACACACACACACACACACACACACACACACACAGTTATATCCTGTTCAGCGGTCAGAGGAACTGCGGTGACTTGCGATGCGGCCGTTTTGTGCTCCTTCACCGCCACAGAAGAGCCGTTGTGTGTGTGGGTTCTCCCCTGCCATTCCTCAACCTGCAAACACACAGTTGTGCACATTAGATGACAGGTCTCACTAATAATCAAAAGGTACACACACATCTGTGAACCATCATGAGGCATTGCTGAAATAAAAAAGGTTACTAAAATACACTTACGGTCATGTTGGTAACAACACCGGGCCGCTGGATGAGCTTGAGCATGACAATCGCCTCCAGATAATAGAGGAGGAGCAGACAGTCGTTCTTCTCAAGCTCCTCCCCAGAAACGGCTCCTGGACCCTGAGTTTCCCCATCACCGCCAGGAAATCCATGAAGGCATCATCCAGGACAACCACAGTCTCCCGGCAGCTTCTCTCTTCCCTAACCATGGTACCTGAGAAAAAAAAATAGTAATGTTGAACTCATCTGCGATTTCCGTTTAATAGATACAAAAGGAGTAAAAAAAATCATAAAAAAAACACCTTTTTTGTGTCAACTCCTTGTTGACCTTCTTCGACATACCAGCCCATATGCTGTCCAAAGGATGGATAAAGTCTCTGCAGTCACTGAAGAGTCTTTTGTCATTGGTGTGGATGCTGGTGGAAGTAATGATGTACTTCATGAACCTTAAAGAGAGAGAAAGAAATGTTTTTTACAGACAGAAGACAGCCTATCCGATAATTATCAGTTGACAGTTACATGATGTGTTTGTTAAGTTACACAGTACTGACCTCATGAGACTTTTCCAGTAATTGAGGACTGTCTGCTAGGAGAGTTTCGTATCACTTCATTACAGTATCAGTTCATTACTGTATCAGTTCATTACAGTATCAGTTCATTACTGTATCAGTTCATTACAGTATCAGTTCATTATCAGTTCATTACTGTATCAGTTCATTATCAGTTCATTACTGTATCACTTCATTACAGTATCAGTTCATTACAGTATCAGTTCATTATCAGTTCATTACTGTATCAGTTCATTACTGTATCAGTTCATTACAGTAAGTCCACTATTTTCAGCACTGAGTTTAACTATTTCAGCTTAGTTTCTACAAACCATTTTTTCCTAATATTTTACTGCATCGTATTGCACTGTATAAATTTATTTATTCTTAAAATATATTTTATATACATTTTATTTCTATTTCCTGTTTTTTTTTATTTAATTTCCTTCACTTTTATAGAAAGCAATTTTGAAATGTGGTATATAAATAAACCTGCCTTGCCTATTTTTCATTTAATTATTGGTAATCAAAAGGGGAAAATTGGATTTCACTCGTTTGATAAGACTATCTGACTAAACACTGATGTTTGCAGTTAAGAAATAGTTGTTAAAAAAATACAACAGGTACATAATAATAATAATAATAATAATTAAAAAGTACATTGTAGATAAAAGTAAATAAATGTAATTTCTGAATCTTTCAAAAAATGCATGTAATGCTATTTTAACATTTTGTGTAAAACAGTTAATGGAAACACAGTCAGGAAACAATAAGATTTAAAGACTTCTCAGTTTATTTGCATTCTGGGCTCTCTTTTCCCCAATAAAGTAAAGATCCTATAGGCTAAATGATAAGACTATAATTTAAACCGAACATAAATGATTTTAAAACAGGAAGGAGACTTGAAGGTAAAAGCACAAACCTGAAAAAAAAAAAAATCAAACCAAAAGATCCCAAAACATCACAGCCCCGTAACACACTGATAAAAGTTTGTTAACGTGTTCTATAGAAAGTCACTAACCTCAACTGAATCGGTATGTGACAGTGATAAATAAATTAAAACTTTATATTCAAAAAATTATATTTTTAACAGTTTGTTTAATACTTACATTTTAATAAACAATGAACAGCTCTCATATTTACTGTCAATTCAATATATTCTCAAATATTTTCCATCTCATCTGAAACAATAGCTTTCATAAAATCTTTGTTTAAAAAAAAAAACCTGTTGGTGTTTGAACTGTAGAAAAAAAAGAGAAAAATCCCATTTCAATACATTTTTACATTTTTAGTAACTAAGATAACCAATGATCGCGCTCGCGAACCCGACAATCGACTACTTTGGACTTCGACTGAAAACATGAAGTAAACACAGGTGTGTGAGCTGGCTGAATAAACATCATTTTTATTCATATCTTCCACATCTACTGCAGTCAGATTCACTGTGTTCACTCTGAGTAAAATCACTCACATGGCTGTGCACTTGTAATAACACATCAAGGATGTTAAGAGACTAAAAGCAGGTTTAAAACTTGCCCCGTTTAACTCAACAGGGTGCAGATTTTAAAAAGAGGATAACACAGTGTAGCAACACTGATTTTTGTCGTTGTTCTCTGTACTGACAGCACTCCAAATTTACAAAAAAATGAGCTCAATGTTAAAATTGACCGTAGTTCTCCTTTAAGATGAAAGGGCAGTGATAAACCCACCAAACCCCCCACCCAATGTTTTATTACTGATCTGATGATTCACGAGGGTCATGATTTTAGGCCTATTATTCAGAAAGAATCTCATCCCTGAAAATGTCCACAAATGGAAAATAACAGCAAGGCATAAAGAAATCGTGTAGCCCACAACAATTTAACGTTCAATATCACTTCAAACATTTGAGTGCTAAATTTGGCAGTTATGATTATCAATATTTTAATAGCTTCGATATGGATGAGTTAAATTATCATATGATCATGATCGTAGGCCTTATACTAAAGACTTCTTTATTCTTGCTTCATCTCAGCTCTGACCGAGATCTTCTCAATCCATTTCACCTGTAAATAAAATAAAATTATCATTTGTAAGAGTACTAAACCAACAATAATCATTCAATATCACTTAAGTGTACATGTATATTTCTAATAATGCTGTTTACATTACTAGTTTAAAGCCATCTCAACTTGTATGTGTACTTATTTTTATTTTTTAAGTGGTTTAGTTATGCTATGTTGGACTCTGTCTTGTGTCACGTGGCTATTTGGTGATATTTGTGAAGTTGTAGTGTCTAATAAGCCCATGAGGGCTGGGCACCATAAAAGGTGTTTGACACTTAAATAAACACATTAATCAATCAATCAATTACTAGTGAGTAATACATAAGAGCTAGTATGATAAACTTTACATTTGTGGAAGCAGCGTGGTTTGAAGCAGTTTAAATCTGCTATTAAATACATGCATTTCTGTATTATCACTTTGAATTCATAAGATGTAGGTTTTAAATGGTCTCGCCAAATCTCACCAAAATCCCTGTTCATTTTAAAGATATAAAATGATATTGTCAGTTTATGTTTGAATATAGAATGTAAATTTTAGATTAAGTTGTACAGACATCAGATCCTCACACATTTCTTAGAGTTTGGAAAGTAAAGAAAGCCTAAAGCAATGTGACGTGATGCTTGTCAAAGTAAAAACACACAGGAGAGCGAGACATTGATCATGTGATCATGTGATGCTGGACGGCTGCGAGCTGAAGCTGCACTGATTTTACCTGCGTTCTACAATCTGTCTACAACTATCAGTCTAATTTTGTTCTAGCAAATTCTAATGATTTTCTACTGATGCAATTCATAAAGCTATTGTTCAATAAAGTTGTTTGTTATTTAGTTTTATCTCCAGAAAGCACTAAAGTACAAGCCCCGCCCCCCAGCTGATTCTAGAGATTTCATTGGTCATGTCAAGCGAAGTCACCTTCATTTATACAGCGCTTTTTACAATAGAGATTTTTACAACGCAGCTTTACAGTGATAATAGGAAATTAAAGCAACATGTTTTTTTTGGCTGTACAGCAGCTCTAGAAGAAAGCCATTAGTTTAAGTAAGTTCATGGTTGATTCATTTCCATTGTAAAATTAATTTACAGGGCGATTTACACGACACAGTTTTCAACAGAAAACTTTAAATGCATTCTGGCCGTTCATTTACATGACACAAGAACCTGAGACCTGCGAACGCAAACTTTGAAACAGGTTTATCATTATCATCTCTGTGTAAACTTCAGAAACGTGAAACCGGTGACGGCGTGCACATGCATATATCATGTTTAGTCTCGGTATGTGCATATGAGTGTGTATGTGCACACACTCTTTCTTTACGAAGTGGCATCGCCAACTGCTTGTCTGGTCTGCATAATGCAGCATTTTTACTCGTTTTTTTTTTACCTTACTAGAAGTTATGTAGCACATCATGGTAGAGAGCATTACGTTTCTTTCTGAAGTCTGAACTTTCTTGGCAGGAGACTGTGATTGACCAATGATTTTGAGTTAGCTGTGGGGTGGGCTTGTGCTTAACTGGCTTTCAATCAATTTACATTTTCTCCATCATTGTCCCACTAGCACAAATGTTGAAAGACTGTCAGAGATAATGAAAGTATCTTTAACATCACTGATGTTTACTCACCTGTACAGTTTGAGTCTCGTAACACGTCTCTGAGCGGCTTTGAGTCTCTGATCATATTGTCGCTCAGATCAAGCTCTTTTAAAAACTGCAGTGCATTTGAGTTTGTCAAAGCCTGAGTTAAAGCAGAAACATCTGTAATGCCACAGGCGTTTAGTCTAGAACGAGACAAACAGACAGAGATCATCTTACTTTCACCAGATCACAGAACACGAGTAAGGGGAATTATTTTCCACAAATACACTGTAAACAGTCTTTTCAGGAGAGACTGAGAATAAAGTGTCTTGGTTTAAACTTATTGAACTGAACATTGAAGTGTTTGTTAAAGAGATACTCCTCACAAGCTTACAGTCGGTTTATAGATGATGTTATGGTTTATTGTTTAAAAAGTTTCTCTCACCAACACCTATCGCTTTGCTTCAGAAGACTTTAATTTATCAACTGGGGTCATATGGATAACCGCTGTGTTTGCTTTGTGTGGTTTATGAAGAATCATCTTTGAGGTCCAGTACACTTGTATAGACTCATAGAGACAGATTGGAGTTCATCTGGAGAAACTCATATTAATCTGGAATGGCATGAGTGTATGTAAATTATACAATTTTCAGTTTTGTGTTGAGTATCTCTTTATTGCTACACTACACTACACTTTTGTCCCTCTAGTGGTGAAAAATAAACTACTGGAGTTACTTTTCTTTGTGTAAGTGTGTATGATGCAAGTCATTTCCAATGAAATCCATACAAACAGCTCTAACATACAGTTCAATATTACAGGTTTATCAAAGTGTATTAGGGTAAAGCCACGGTTTGAAAGAGAGCTTTTTTCACTCTCAGAAAAACAACGTGTTATTTAAAAAAAAATAAAAAAATAATGCATAGTGTAGCTTAAAAATGTTGATTCTTTTAGTCGTTTTCATCTCAGGTGTTACAAAGCACAACCAGGCCTGGATATATGGGGTTTAGAGCACCTACTGATCTTTAGAGCACTTGAAGACTTCGACACAGACGGGAAGAGTTTTGAAATAGACTAAATTGCTACAGATGTATAAATGTATTTATTTGCCTTTCAAAACGTTTAAATGTTACTTGTGGTGTGTAGTGTGTGTGTGTGTGTGGTGTGTGGTGTGTGTGTGTGTGTGTGTGTGTGTGTGGTGGTGTGTGTGTGTGTTGTGTTTTTATTAGATTCCACAGATCTGCAAAAGGAAAGAGTCAAATAACTAATGTGGGTCTCATAAGCACGTGATTCTGAACTACAGGAATATTAATATTAAACAAAATATGAAATCCAAAATGTGGTTTATGTCCGTAAGAGAAGTTTGAGAACCACTGTTGTATGTGAATGTTACTGACCTCAATGTCTCCAGTTTACAGTGTGAATCCTTTAGTACGTCACATACGTGATTCACTCCTGTGTTTCTTATTTCATTTATACTCAGGTCCAGATATCTCAGGTGTGATGGGTTTGATTTCAGAGCTGAAGTCAGGATGAGACTCTGTTTCTCTGTAATACTGCATTTCTGCAGACTGAAGACAGAAAGAGAAAAGACTGAAATGCTTCATCAGGCACTTTGTTTAATTCCCAAACTCTGTTTTCAACTCTCACACTAGTTCTGTGTGCTGGAAGATGTTGTTTATTCTCTTTCATTGTTATTCTATTTCTTTTATGTCTCTTTTCTTTACTCTTTATCATAACAGTCGATTTATTTTCCACATTTACACAATCAGTACATTCTTCAAATTTAACACAATAGACTTTAGTCAGGTTAGATGACATATTTGATTTTATGTGGAAAATGTTAAAAATTTTAATATATAGCAGTGTACTAAGATTTATTACTAGTTAAAAGACATTTAAAATAAAGTGTAACAGAAGCTGCAGAGCTATAAACACTATTACTTGAGTCCTGTAGTCTTAAAATAAACTGTAAACTGAACTGCTGTACAGTATGTTGTATAATGTATGCTGTATAATGTTACTAACTCTAGATTCTCCAGCTTGCACTGTGGGTTCATCAGTAGATCACTGAGGTTTCTCACTCCAGAGTCTCCTAGTTTATTCCCGCTCAGGTTCAGATATCTCAGGTGTGACGGGTTTGATTTCAGAGCTGAAGTCACAGCAGAACAACCTTCATCCGTCATTTCACAGCAGCTTAAGCTACATTTGGAGAAATGAGAAAAATAAAATCTTAATTTTGCAGTTATAGCATCTTCATAACAAATTAAGGACAAATCCCAAACTGATTTTCTGCGCCCTTCAATGGCCTAGGAGATACGATCTGCAGGGACAGGGATCTGCAGGGATCTGTGGTTTTATTTGTGATATATAGGCCTATAACACACATTTTCATCTTGAATTTCATATGAAGGTAAGAAACTTAACAGGTAAGAAATGTTTTTAATAGTTGATGTAAGGTAAATGTGACTATAGCCGCAGTGTCCAAAGGGCAAGTTTTTGATAGAAGAGAGAACACCCACACACACATAAAGCATATTATAAAAGCTTCATTATAAAATGTATATTTATTTGCAACAATCATATTATTGTAAAATTGTTATTGTAGGAAAAGCTAATGGGCTGCTGGATGCTATACTGCGTTGTCATGGTAATACTCCAAGTGAAGATAATGAGGAAAGTACATTGTCTTTGTCTTCATCAAGTGTGTTCAAAACAGCTTCATTATGACACACAAAAGCCCTGATGCCCTTAAAGTCTCCATTTCAAGAACTATCAGAGTAAGAAGGGCATAAGGACGCTCACTTCCAATTGGAAATCACCAAAACTGTGAACTCAGTGTCTTGATTTAAACTGTAGAAGAGATTTTAAGAATTATGATTGATGTATGTGAATGTTACTTATTTCTTATTTCATTATTCCTGAGGTCCAGCACTCTCAGGTGTGATGGGTTTGATTTCAGAGCTGAAGTCAGGATGAGACTCTGTTTCCCTTTCGTTAGTCACTCCGAGTTCCGTCGGAGGACGACGAATGGGGTTTCGCTTAGAAAGCCTATCAGCTTCGAGTATACAAAACGAGCCAATGGCAAGCAAATGCCATGGGTCTGCGGAATTTGCATGACGTACTCCGCCCCACCTCGTGGGTATATAAGGAGGAAGTCCTGCAGCTAGCAGATATGTTTTTGCTTCGGAGCCAAGTTTATTCTTCACTCCACAAGCCATCTCTGAATTGTCAGCTTTACACACGAGTTCCTCAGTGTTGGTGTGACGGCGATCTCCGGCGGGGCGCGCGCTTCCTGCTTATCTGTGCAGTGGTTTGCCAGAGAGTGTGTGTCTCCCCGGGCGCTTCAACACTTGAGTGTTACTCTCACAAAAGAGCTTGCACGCGGCACGTCTTTTTAAAGATGCCTCGCCCGTGTACTTCTGGTTGCGGCAGATCGGTTTCGGACTCTGATGGGCACGAGCGTTGTCTAGTGTGTTTGGGCATTGAGCATGCTAGAGCGGCGCTCGTGGATGAGTCATGTTCCCTCTGTGGGAATATGACCATCGCGTCATTACGGTCGAGACTCAATGAGCTCGCAAGAGCGAGAGTCCCCTCTGCCACACCCCGATCTAGTGCTCCCTCGAGGGGTGCTACTTCGGCTGGTGGCCAGGGTGATCTGAGGGTTACGGTTTGGCAAAAAGCGCCGACTGTCTGTCCACGCGCCAAACCCCCCTGCATGACGGTGCCCGCTAGTGAACTGTCGATTCCCGCGAGACCACCCTCGGGTGCCCCTGCGCGTTTCGGCTGAAGCTACAGAGGAAGATGCGATGGGATGCTTTCCTCCCCTCGATGGGGCGGCTGCCCGTGGGTACACTGGACTTCCCCCGGTTGAACGCTCTGTTGCGATGCAACTGTGTCCTCAGAGTGCTTCTTCTCGCGGCGAGTTTAAGCACCCCTCTAAAGCCTGTAGATTCACATCTAATATGGTGGCGAAATCTTACAGAGCCGCGGGACAGGCAGCTGCCTCTCTGCATGCTATGGCCACTCTCCAGGTCTATCAGGCCCAAATGTTGAGAGACATGCACGAGGGCAGGACAGACCCAGGTCTCTTTAACGAGCTTCGCGCCGCGACCGACCTTGCCCTCCGGGCGACGAAGGTTACCGCGCGCTCCCTGGGTCTGGTGATGTCCACAGCTGTGGTCCAGGAGAGACATCTCTGGCTGAACCTGGCTGACATGCGGGATTCCGAGCGGACTCGTCTGCTTGATGCGCCCCTGTCCCAGGCCGGCCTCTTCGGCGGTGCGGTGGAGGACTTTGCCCAGCAGTTCTCCACTGCCCAGAAGCAGACTGAGGCAATCAAACACATTCTGCCCCGCCGACCCGCTGCTGCCTCCACCTGTCTGGTCGGGCAGAATCCTCAGCCTGCTCGCCGCCAAGGGGGCCCTCCTGCGGCTCCCGCCCCTCCCGCCCGGCCTACGCAGCAGCCTCCACCCAGGCCTCGGCGCGGAGGAGGCCGCAAGAAGGCGCCACAGCCCTCTCCAGCCCCGCCCCCCGCTAAACGCCAGGCTAAGCGGCGCTCCTGAGACGGGCTGCTCAGGAATGACGTTCGTTTTTCAGGAGATGGTAGCAGGACCACTCCTTCCCCCGGTGGAGGGCCGGGGAGAATCTTTTGTACTCCTTCCCCCGCTGCTCACCCACGGGTGGGCAGTACCCTAAAATGGTACCAGCAGGGTGGCAACCTCGGCTCTCATGATCGGGGCATTGCCACCGACCAGAGTGGAGCGGACTCCCCTGAAGCGGGGAGGAGACCGCGCGAACTGAATCGCGTAGCCCTCCGGGGGGACGCCTGTGGCCCGCTTGACCCCGCTGGTTCAGTACCTGGGAGCCTGGCTAGAGCTTCCCCGTCTGTCCCGCTGGGTCGCACGCACCATCAGGTTCGGCTACGCGATTCAGTTCGCGCGGTCTCCTCCCCGCTTCAGGGGAGTCCGCTCCACTCTGGTCGGTGGCAATGCCCCGATCATGAGAGCCGAGGTTGCCACCCTGCTGGCGAAGGGTGCAATCGAGACCGTCCCTCCAGCCGAGATGAGGTCCGGCTTCTACAGCCCTTACTTCATTGTCCCCAAGAAGACCGGTGGGTTACGGCCAATCCTGGATCTGCGCGTGCTGAATCGCTCCTTACACAGGATGCCGTTCAAGATGCTCACTGCCAAACGCATTTTCGAATGTGTGCGGCCCCAGGATTGGTTTGCAGCGATCGACCTGAAGGACGCCTACTTTCATGTCTCCATTCTTCCTCGACACAGACGGTTTCCGGTTTGCTTTCGAGGGGCAGGCATACCAGTACGCGGTTCTCCCTTTCGGGCTAGCCCTGTCTCCTCGCGTCTTCACGAAGGTCGTCGAGGCAGCCCTTGTTCCCCTTCGGGTTCACGGGGTTCGCATCCTGAACTATCTCGACGACTGGCTGATCCTAGCTCACTCTCGAGTCCAGGTTTGCGAACACAGGGACCTTGTGCTCCGGCACCTAGCTCGCTTGGGCCTTCGGGTCAACTGGGAGAAGAGCAAACTCTGCCCCGTGCAGAGGATCTCTTTTCTCGGTATGGACATCGACTCGGTCGCCATGTCCGCGCAGCTTACGAGCGAGCGCGCGCAGTCACTGCTGACTTGTCTGAGACAGTTCCAGGACAAGAGTGCGGTTCCACTGAAACTTTTTCAGAGGCTCCTGGGGCATATGGCATCTGCAGCCGCGGCGACGCCGCCCGGATTGCTTCATATGAGACCGCTTCAGCTTTGGCTTCGCGACCGAGTACCGAGGTGGGCATGGCAACAAGGCACGCTCCGAGTACCAGTTACTTCGAGCTGCCGTCAGACCTTCACCCCGTGGTTGAGCCTCAGTTTTCTCAGGGCCGGTGTCCCCCTAGAACAGGCTACGAGGCATGTTGTCGTTTCGACAGATGCCTCCGCCACGGGCTGGGCTGCCATGTGCAATGGTCATGCTGCCGCGGGCTCCTGGACAGGACCCCAGCGCCTATGGCATGTCAATTGCCTCGAGTTGCTGGCCGTACGCCTTGCCCTGCACCGCTTTCGAGCGCTGCTCAAGGGTCAACACGTACTAGTCCGATCAGACAATACCGCCACAGTAGCGTACATCAACCATCAAGGTGGTCTACGCTCGCGCCGTATGTCGCAAATCGCTCGCCACCTCCTCCTATGGAGTCAGAAGCATCTGAGGTCCCTTCGTGCTATTTACATTCCCGGAGCCCTGAACCGTGCAGCCGACGAGCTCTCACGGCTTCAGCCCCTCCCTGGCGAATGGCGACTCCATCCCCAGACGGTTCAGCTGATTTGGGACCAGTTCGGCGACGCACAGATAGATCTGTTTGCCTCCCACGACTCGACCCATTGCGCCCTGTATTATTCTCTGACCGAGGGCACGCTCGGCACGGATGCACTGGCGCACAGCTGGCCGCGGGGCCGCAAGTATGCGTTTCCCCCAGTGAGCCTTCTTGCGCATCTCTTGCGCAAAGTCAAGGAGGACGAGGAGCAGGTCCTTCTGGTTGCGCCCTACTGGCCCACCCGGACCTGGTTCTCCGAACTCATACTCTGCTTGCGACAGCACCTCCTTGGCCCATACCTCTGAGGAAAGACCTTCTTTCTCAGGGACGGGGCACCCTGTGGCACCCTCGTCCCGATCTCTGGAGCCTCCACGTCTGGCTCCTGGACGGGACCAGGTAGGTTTGAGTACCCTCCCACCTCCGGTGGCGGCTACCATCACTTCCGCTAGAGCGTTGTCCACAAGACACCTCTATGCGTTGAAGTGGAACCTCTTCGTCAGCTGGTGCTCTTCTCGCCCGGAAATGCCCGATCGGTGTTGTGCTTTCCTTCCTTCAGGATGGGTTGGAGCGAAGGCTGTCTCCCTCCACCCTCAAAGTTTATGTTGCCGCTATCGCCGCACACCATGACTTGGTAGAAGGTAAGTCTCTGGGAAAGCACGACCTGGTCATCAGGTTCCTTAGAGGAGCCAGGAGATTACATCCTCCTCGCCCTCCTCTCGTTCCCTCTTGGGACCTCGCAGTGGTCTTAACTGCCCTGCAGCATGCTCCCTTTGAGCCTTTGCAAACAGTGGAGCTCAAGCTCCTGTCGATGAAGACAGTGCTCCTGCTTGCACTGGCCTCTTTTAAGAGGGTAGGGGACCTGCACGCATTCTCCGTTGACGAAGCGTGCCTGCAATTCGGGCCGGCCAGGTGGTGAACCTGCAAGCGCTGCCCCCGGAGGAGGCAGACCCAGCCTTGGCACTGCTCTGTCCAGTACGTGCTCTCCGCACCTATGTAGACAGGACGCAGTGTTTCAGGACCTCAGACCAGCTCTTTGTCTGTTATGGTGGGAAGCTGAAGGGAAGAGCTCCTCCCAAGCTGAGGTTGTCTCACTGGATAGTGGACACCATTGCTTTGGCATACCAGCAGCAAGGTCGACCGTGCCCCCTTGGTGTGACCGCCCACTCCACCCGGAGTGTGGCGTCCTCTTGGGCTCTAGCGCATGGCGCCTCGCTAACAGACATCTGCAGAGCTGCAGGCTGGGCGACACCTAACACATTCGCCAGATTCTATAATCTCCGAGTGGAGCCCGTGTCCTCTCGCGTGCTCGCTTCAACCAGCCGGCACTAGGACCCGCTCAGGTGTCTTCGCTTGCTCGCCATTCCACTCCACGGACTGGATGCGTGCGATATTCTCCTCAGGTGAGCTTCCTCGAAAGCCCTGAGTTCCTCCTGCACTCCTGACGTCGACCCAGTGTCTCTGTGCCTGAGCGTCGGCTAGGTGCCTCCCGTGTGCATGGTCCCTCTACGGAGCAACCCCCACATGTGTATTCCCACTGTAAGCCTCTCTGAGCATGTGTCTTCCCTTGGCAAGCCACCTTGCCACCCCTGGGGTTTAAAACTTTTCCACCTGCGGCTGGATACCCCAGTGTATTCCCCATATGCATCCTTCGGTTCATATGTGTATTTCAAAAGTTCCCCCCCGTTTGGGCTGGATATATCTGCATATTCCTCTAAAGATCTCGGGATATGCTCCCCAGTGTACCTTGGTATTCCTGTGTTAAATAGGAGTCCTACTTGTCCAGTATGACAGGGATCTCAGATTTACGCAGGGCACTGGAAGACAGCTGTGAAGGTGGCGTGATTAGACTGGTAACCCCATTCGTCGTCCTCCGACGGAACTCGGAGTGACGACTGAAAGGGAACGTCTCGGTTACAAATGTAACCCTCGTTCCCTGAGTGAGGGAACGGAGACGTTCCGTCTTCTTGCCACTTCCGCTGTATACCGCGGGGATCGCCTGAGCTCAGTCTTGGCTCCTCAGCGAAGAAACATATCTGCTAGCTGCAGGACTTCCTCCTTATATACCCACGAGGTGGGGCGGAGTACGTCATGCAAATTCCGCAGACCCATGGCATTTGCTTGCCATTGGCTCGTTTTTTATACTCGAAGCTGATAGGCTTTCTAAGCGAAACCCCATTCGTCGTCCTCCGACGGAACGTCTCCGTTCCCTCACTCAGGGAACGAGGGTTGCATTCGTAACCGAGACGTTCTCTGTAATACTGCATTCACGCAGACTGAAGACAGAAAGAGAAAAGACTGAAATGCTTCATCAGGCACTTAGTTTAATTCCCATACTCTGTTTTTAAGGCTGTCACACTAGTTCTGTGTGCTGGAAGATGTCGATTCTTCTCTATAATTTTTCAACAATATCTTTTGTTTGTCTTTCAGTTTTCTTTACTCTTTATCGTGGCAGCAGATTCTGCAGAACGACATTTACACAATCAGTACATTGTGCCAAATTCTTCAACTTTAACGCAATAGACCTTAGTCAGGTTAGACTCCATATTGAATATTATGTGGATGAAAATGAGGTTGAGAAAAATTTAAATATACATGGGTACAATAAGATTTATTACTTAGTAGTTAAAATACATTTAAAATAAAGTGTAACAGAAGGTGCAGAGCTATAAACACTATTACTTGAGTCCTGTTGTCTTAAAATAAACTGTAAACTGTAATATCACAGTAACTGCTGTACAGTATAATGTTACTCACTATAGTGTCTCCAGCTTGCACTGTGGGTTCATCAGTAGATCACTGAGGTTTTTCACTCCAGAGTCTCCTAGTTCACTCTCACTCAGGAACAGATCTCTCAGGTGTGATGGGTTTGATTTCAGAGCTGAAGTCAGGATGAGACTCTGTTTCTCTGTAATACTGCATTTCTGCAGACTGAAGACAGAAAGAGAAAAGACTGAAATGCTTCATCAGGCACTTAGTTTAATTCCCAACTCTGTTTTCAACTCTCACACTAGTTCTGTGTGCTGGAAGATGTTGTTTATTCTCTTTCATTGTTATTCTATTTCGTTTATGTCTCTTTTCTTTACTCTTTATCATAACAGTCGATTTATTTTCCACATTTACACAATCAGTACATTCTTCAAATTTAACACAATAGACTTTAGTCAGGTTAGATGACATATTTGATTTTATGTGGAAAATGTTAAAAATTGTAATATATAGCAGTGTACTAAGATTTATTACTAGTTAAAAGACATTTAAAATAAAGTGTAACAGAAGCTGCAGAGCTATAAACACTATTACTTGAGTCCTGTTGTCTTAAAATAAACTGTAAACTGAACTGCTGTACAGTATGTTGTATAATGTATGCTGTATAATGTTACTAACTCTAGATTCTCCAGCTTGCACTGTGGGTTCATCAGTAGATCACTGAGGTTTCTCACTCCAGAGTCTCCTAGTTTATTCCCGCTCAGGTTCAGATATCTCAGGTGTGACGGGTTTGATTTCAGAGCTGAAGTCACAGCAGAACAACCGTCATCCGTCATTTCACAGCAGCTTAAGCTACATTTGGAGAAATGAGAAAAATAAAATCTTAATTTTGCAGTTATAGCATCTTCATAACAAATTAAGGACATATCCCAAACTGATTTTCTGCGCCCTTCAATGGCCTAGGAGACACGATCTGTAGGGACAGGGATCTGCAGGGATACGTTGTTTTATTTGTCATATATAGGCCTATAACACACATTTTCATCTTGAATTTCATATGAAGGTAAGAAACTTAACAGGTAAGAAATGTTTTTAATAGTTGATGTAAGGTAAATGTGACTATAGCCGCAGTGTCCAAAGGGCAAGTTTTTGAGAGAAGAGAGAACACCCACACACACATAAAGCATATTATAAAAGCTTCATTATAAAATGTATATTTATTTGCAACAATCATATTATTGTAAAATTGTTATTGTAGGAAAAGCTAATGGGCTGCTGGATGCTATACTGCGTTGTCATGGTAATTCTCCAAGTGAAGATAATGAGGAAAGTACATTGTCTTTGTCTTCATCAAGTGTGTTCAAAACAGCTTCATTATGACACACAAAAGCCTGATGCCCTTAAAGTCTCCATTTCAAGAACTATCAGAGTAAGAAGGGCATAAGGACGCTCACTTCCAACTTGGAAATCACCAAAACTGTGAACTCAGTGTCTTGATTTAAACCGTTAGAAGAGATTTTAAGAATTATGACTGATGTATGTGAATGTTACTGACCTCAATCTCTCCAGTTTACAGTGTGAATCCTTCAGTACGTCACATAAGTGATTCACTCCAGTGTCTCTTATTTCATTATTCCTGAGTTCCAGCACTCTCAGGTGTGATGGGTTTGATTTCAGAGCTGAAGTCAGGATGAGACTCTGTTTCTCTGTAATACTGCATTCACGCAGACTGGAGACAGAAAGAGAAAAGACTGAAATGCTACATCAGGCTCTTAGTTTAATTCCCAAACTCTGTTTTTAAGGCTGTCACACTAGTTCTGTGTGCTGGAAGATGTCGATTCTTCTCTATAATTTTTCAACAATATCTTTTGTTTGTCTTTCAGTTTTCTTTACTCTTTATCGTGGCAGCAGATTCTGCAGAACGACATTTACACAATCAGTACATTGTATCAAATTCTTCAACTTTAACGCAATAGACCTTAGTCAGGTTAGACTCCATATTGAATTTTATGTGGATGAAAATGAGGTTGAGAAAAATTTAAATATACATGGGTACAATAAGATTTATTACTTAGTAGTTAAAATACATTTAAAATAAAGTGTAACAGAAGGTGCAGAGCTATAAACACTATTACTTGAGTCCTGTTGTCTTAAAATAAACTGTAAACTGTAATATCACAGTAACCGCTGTACAGTATAATGTTACTAACCCTAGTTGCTTCAGCTTGCACTGTGGGTTCATCAGTAGATCACTGAGGTTTTTCACTCCAGAGTCTCCTAGTTTATTCTCACTCAGGTCCAGATCTCTCAGGTGTGATGGGTTTGATTTCAGAGCTGAAGTCAGGATGAGACTCTGTTTCTCTGTAATACTGCATTCACGCAGACTGAAGACAGAAAGAGAAAAGAAAGTGACTCAGATCTATGATGGCCCACTCATTTTTTTTGTTTAGTTTTTTTGTTTATTGGAGGTCATGTCCAAGGGTCTAGTTTTGGTTTGAACATTGGGGGAGTTGAAGTGTCAACCGTTTAGCGGGTCCCGGGACAAGCTCTCTCATGAGATTTATTTGTTTGTTGTTTGTTTGCAAAATAGTTTTTTGTGGTAGTTTTTTTTTGTTTTGTTGTTTAACTATAGCTTTTATAACAATAAGGACATAATCACAGGTAAGATCATGTATGTCACCAATGTTTACTTTTTTTTCTTTTTTTTTTTTTATCTATAGCATTTGCAATGAAAAATAGCAACCTACACATTCAGAAACTATACACATGCGACAGTTGTTGTAATATAAAAACTTTAGTGAAAAATATATTCCCTTAACAGATAATCTATTATAAATTCTACAAGTTAGTCAAAATTTACCACAATAAATACAAGAATTCGATCAATTCTAGTAAGAGCGGTCATGAGTTATTTAAAAAGCTTTCCATTTAATCAGAAACCAGCGCGAGTCATTTTGGATTCATCAGCTGGATGCGCTCCGTTATCCAGATAACCTACGTTAGTAAGTAAATTTTATTTATATAGCACATTTATAGCAGGGCTACCCAAAGTAGCCCTGAGTAAAAACAAAACAAAAACAGAAAAACAACCAAACAGAAAATACAGAAATAGCATCAGGAGAAAATTAAAATGCCAGGGAATAAAAATAAGTTTTCAATTTAGATTTAAAAATAGCAGTTGAAGGTGCAAGGTGGATGTCCAAAGGCAATTGGTTCCATAGACGGGGGGCGGCAACAGCAAAGGCTCTATCTCCCTTAAATTTTAGACGAGAGCGAGAGATAAATAAAAGAGCTCTGTCTGAAGATCTTAAAGATCTAGTGGATGACAAAGGAGTAAGAAGATCTCTAATATATAGTGGAGCTTGATCATTAAGTGCTTTAAAAATAAACAAACAGAATTTTAAACTGAATTCTAAAATGGATCGGGAGCCAATGAAGCGAGGCTAAAATGGGGGTGACATGATCGTATTTCTTTGTCCCGGTCAGCAGCATTTTGCACCATCTGGAGTCGAGCAAGCGATGATTGAGGAAGACCCAAATACAAAGAATTACAGTAGTCCAAGCGTGAAGTAATAAAAGCATGAATAACCTTCTGCAAATCGTGGAATGACAAAAATGATTTGAGTTTGGAAATGAACCGCAATTGACCCTTCGCAAAGACCCGCCCCCCTTAGTTACTGTCGCTATGCCCGACAAGCTACGCCGCTCTCACGCTCTCACCATGTTCTCACGCAGTGAAAAATACATCGCGGAGCAGAGAGGAGACTGACAACACGCTGACAGACAGGACAGACCAGGTTACTTTTCGGTTACTCTTGATATTAAACATTAAACAAAGTCTCACCTTTCAAAAATGGTCAATTTTTGAAAGAAATTGAAACAATAAATACAGTTTTGTGGCTCTTTAATGTGTCGTGACAGATCGCTGTAGAGCATCAGTTAAAGCTGCTCGCGATCCGATCATCTCTTCCTTCTAGTTCATTTATATCATCAAATAAACATGAACGAACATAAGAAGGAGTGTTGTTTTAACCGCGGAAAGGCGTCAGTATATTCAGATTTCCAAGTTCAAATCCTCCCATGTTAATCTACTAACTCTCCTGACTGCTTTGTCGGACAAAATGGCGGATGGCGAAGTATGATTGGTCAGAACACCTGTCAATCAAGCTCCACGCGAAGGGTCAATTGATAAAAACTATTCTTTACAACAGAATTAATTTCTTTGGTTAAAGGAGTAGTTCACTTTTAAAAAAACTTTTGCTGATAATTTACTCACCCCCATGTCATCCAAGATGTCCACGTCTTACTTTCTTCAGTCGAAAAGAAATTAAGGATTTTGATGAAAACATTCCAGGATTTTCTCCATATAATGGACTTCATTGGTAGCCAAACGGTTCAAGGTCCAAAAGACAGTTTCAGTGCAGCTTCAAAGGGCTTTAAACGATATCAGACGATGAATAAGGGTCTTATCTAGCCAAACCATCGCTCATTTAAAAAATAAATAACAAAGTTTAAGTTTTTTAAGCACAAATGCTCGCCTTGCTCTGTTCTGTGATGAGCGTTCGTGACTGTCCTGTTCAAACTCGTTCATCAAAATTAACAAATCTTTTTTCGAGTCATGACTCGAAGGGTCCTAGTTAAGACCCTTATTCATAGTCTGGAGTCGTTTAAAGCCCTTTGAAGCTGCACTGAAACTGTCTTTTGGACCTTGAACCGTTTGGCTCCCAATGAAGTCCATTATATGGAGAAAATCCTGGAATGTTTTCATCAAAAACCTTAATTTCTTTTCGACTGAAGAAAGAAAGACGTGGACATCTTGGATGACATGGGGGTGAGTAAATTATCAGCAAAAGTTTTTTTTAAAAGTGAACTACTCCTTTAAACATAATTCAGAGTCAAGAATGACACCAAGGTTCCTGACCTGAGAGGAAACTGAGGGGAAATGGTTACCTCATTAAGTTGGAGGAAGTTGATCGATAACCATTCCTTGATGTCCCGAATGCAATCCATCAAGGTCTGAAAGGACTCACCAGCTTTAAATGGCAGATACAGCTGTGTATCATCAGCATAAAAATGGAATAAAACATTGTGCCTCCTAATAATATCCCCCAGCGGACGCATATATAAGTTAAAAAGAAGCGGACGCAGAATGGAGCCCTGAGGTACTCCTCAAAAAATAGGAGCAGAACATGAAGAGAACTTGCCTATCTCCACAGAAAAAGACCTGTCTTTAAGATAGGAACTAAACCACTTTAAGGCTGTACCCTTAATACCGAATGAATGCTCTAAACGCCTAATGAGAATATTATGGTCTACAGTGTCAAAGGCAGCTATAAGATCAAGTAGGATCAATACAGCATTTTTACCAGCATCAACTGCCATTAAAATGTCATTAGCCTTTCACACAGGATTCCGGAAAACACGGATAATGTGACCCGGCATTTGTCCGGGATTGTTTGATTTCGGTTCATTTCACACTGCAGTGTTTGCCGGATCTGTGAGTGCTTCACCACAACCGTTAATGTCCCGAAAGCCGCGTGACGTTTAGGATGAGACGTGTAACGTACGCGTCGAATAAACATTGCACTGCGCACTTTCCAGAGCTGGCGAACGATCGCAGCTTCAGCGCGGATAGTTAGGAGCTATGTACTCTGCTCATTCCAGTTTGCAGACATTTTTTCGTTCTTTCTTTGTTGATAAGAACAAAAATTTCTTCTAAGAGCAACAAAGTCGCGGCGATGGCACATGGTCATCACTAGACACACCCCTTACGGCATTGGTTCTGGTTTTTTTGTTCACACAGACGCGCGTTCGGGTCTGAAACGGCAATGTTATAGGTCCTAACCGGATCGATCCCGGCATCAATCCCGGGTCGTGTTTGCGTTCACACAGAAGGCGTTCTGGCAATTTGCCGGCAATTTGCCGGGTCCAAAGTGCTGTGTGAAAGGGGCTTTTGAGTACGTTGAGGGAGATTTCTGTGGAGATATTTTTCTTTATTGTTTCTTTGTTAGTTTCACCTGCTTTAGTACTCATTATGTTGGTCTCCCCTATCTTGTTAGACCTGATTGCCTTATTGGGTTAATTGAATTCCTTCTGATTATATCAAGTCAAGTCAAGTCAAGTATATTTGTATAGCGCTTTTCACAATACAGATTGTATCAAAGCAGCTTCACAGTATTAAATTAAGATAATAATAAACGTCCATGTTAGTAATGCTGATCAATAGTATTATTGATTGATTAAATTAAATTGAATATCCCCAACTGAGCAAGCCAATGGCAACAGTGGTGGGACTTATATGTGGGACTTAATTTATAATTTGGTGTCATTCTCATATTTTGTGTTACTTTGCCCTGAAGAAGACCACTTGTTGGTCGAAACATGTTGGCTCGTTTACTTTTAAAATAAATTAAGCCATATTAAATAAAGGCTTTTAACTTTATCCTTCTCCTCATTGAAAACTTGACTGAGTGTCTGGTACCTGCTTTTCGTTGCTTTCTATGTAATATTGGTGCAGGATGAAGTTTTCTCCTCTTCATCAGACTCTTTGGTTTATGTGGCTGTTTTAGATCATGTTTGACGTTCTCCATTGTGTTTTAAAGCGGTAAATTCTCAACAGAATTCAATAGGATGCACATTTTATCACCACCAGATAGGAACGGCTCGAGCAAATCTTATCACAGAATTATTATGGGAGATGATATTAATGCCGCTCCAGATAAATGTCAGGATTCCCTGATTTCTAATATATCCCGTTTTCTTGATCTGATTGATGTTTGACATGTACAGAACCCACATAAAAACCTATTTACATGGGGGTCCTTTTCAGGGCGCACTCAATGTTCTAGATTAAATTTGTGCTTGATAACTATTAATCTTCTTTCTTCCTCATTTGACAGTAACACTTTTAAAGGGTACCAATTATGCCACTTTTTTACAAAATGTAATATAAATCTTAGATGTCCCCAGAATGTGTCTGTGAAGTTTCAGCTCAAAATACCCCACAGATTATTTATTATAGGATGTTTTAAAAGCTCCTATTTGTTCACACTTGTATGTTCAAACACCATGTAAAAGAGAAGTTTGCATAATATGTGCCTGATCACAGTGCCACATCTCTCTCTCTCTCTCGGGAGCAATGGGAGCGCACCGTCTACCAGAACTCACTGGAGGTTTAACAATAATCTCTTTTGAATGTGAATGTTTTGTTAATGATTAACAATGTTAAAACTAGGTCTGAATTAACTTCAATTGGTGAATAGGAGTGGGTTAAATTTAGCATTAAAAGATTGGCAATTTTTTTTTTTTTGTAAATGCTAAAAAAATTAAGGCAGATCATTTTATCAAGACTAAATTATTTTGGTAATAAAAACATCCTTAGTGATAGAGAGCAGAAATAACTTCACTTTCTTCAATCAGAGCTGGTTAATTTTTATACTGAAAAGGCTTAAGGAGAATTTATACGATCTACAGACAGGAAGATTGAGGAGGGGGAAATTCTTCATATTTCTTTAACTTAGAAAAACACAAACAAGCCTTAAAAAAACATTATTAAACTTAGCATTAATAACTATATAAGTGAAGAGAAAACACTAATTGATGATTACATCTATTCCTTCTTTAATAAATGTATAAATGTTTTCTTTACTCTTTATCGTAGCAGCAGATTCTGCAGAACGGCATTTACACAATCAGTACAATTGTACGCTCCATGTACGGTCGATACCGCCGCTGCACACGGCATGGGAATTGTCACAGAATGATGTTTTATTAACAAAGTTCGGGAGAAGCATGTTTTAGTCTGGACGGGAAGTGCAAACATAGCAAAAGGTCTCCGTTTCTAAACAAAAACGTAGTAGTGTGGACGGGGCCTCAGTATGACGACGTCAGGCTAGCAATAGACCTTACAGGTCCGTAGCCAGCCTATTGAAAGGGGGGGTTCTTTTTTTCAAAAAGTGGACCTTTTTGCAGTTTTTTTTCCTTCTTTTGTATTTAATTATGAGGTTCAAATACTTCATTTTGTGACCTTTTATGTACCAATTTGTGCTGGATTAGCTTATCTGCTGGTTAACGAGCACGCTTTTTGATGCACCTAAAATATTTTATTATTATAATTACGCTACGTTTATATGGCTGTTATTGTCACAGTGTTGGGTTTGTGTTCCCCTGATGTCCACTAGATGTCCTCGTTCTCACGGTGTCCTTCACATTTGACTTCATTTCCCAGCATTCTGTCTGTCACTGTCACTCATCAGTTCATTGCACTCAGCTGTTCCCCGTAATCATTGTTCCCAGCTGTTCTTTGTTAGTCTTGTTAGATATGTGTGTATATATTCCTTGTCTGTGTTAATATGTGTACGGAGTCGTTGTTTTATGTCCTCCACACTTTTTTTTGTCGATTGTGTCCTGCCTTTGATTCAAGCTTGTTTGTGTTTTATGTCTTGGACTGCCTTTTTGGATTTTGACACCTGCCTGTGTAACAGGGACAGAATGTGTTCTGTTAATGTATGTATTGTTTGGTATAATTTACACAAAGGTTTACTTTCATGTATATATCTGATATACTTGTCTGAGAATGAGGGTGTTTTCCTTTAATTGCTGTGACGTCATCATGAGCCTGTAAATTTCCTGTTTTGTCTCCTCCTCTTCCTCTTGAGCATTGTTAATGCACTGAGGAGGTGAGTTATTTTTGGCTCTTCTTAATCTTAATTAATCTTTACTTTAATAGTTGGTTTTATGTTTATATTTTCACTACAATATATGTGTATTGTTGTATTTTACATATCTGAATGGTTATTTTAGTGATTTTGTCCTGATTGAGTTATATTTTTGACTTTGATCCGTATATGGAGATGAAAGCACATGGTGACTAAATGTACGTCACATTTGTTTTATAGAGTGAAATAGGAGCGTCTCACTCAGACTGTCATATATGTTTTGTGTATCAGGTATGTTTTCTCAGTTTTATTTCTTTCATAGCAGTTTAATGTGTGCTCTCTTGAGCATTGTTAATGCACTGAGGAGAGTGAAATATGAGCGTCTCACTCAGACTGTCATATATGTTTTGTGTATCAGTAAACCCAGTGAAACCGCCGCTGTGGTCCCGTGTCTTTCTCTGCAACAACGCTACACAACGCAGAAAAGTGTTATCATAACTGGTGTCGCGAGCCACCGGTTACACCTGGATGACTACGAGTTTGGATTGCCCTTTAATTAAATAATACTGCAATTGGATTTTCTGATTCCCGTGTGTGATTCGTGACAGATGTATTGTAGACTATTGAGTGGATAAAATATATAAATCCTTTTAATTTAAAAAAAAAAAAAAAAAAATATATATATATATATATATATATATATATATATATATATATATATATATATATAACTCCTCCCCCAGGTGAGAAGGATATTACCGCTCTAGGGGGGTCCGGGGGCATGCTCCCCCGTGAGAAAATTTTAAATATTCCATATTTTAAAGCATCAATCTGATGCATTTTTTGCCATCTATCTATACAATAGTTTATTGAGCCTTTTCTTTTAACAGTTTTAAATTTCAGTTACGGGCGTGTGAAGAATGATAGTGCTCTCCTGTGTTGTGATCTAACAGACACACGGTAGAAAGGAACATGGTTAAGATACAGCAATACAGTCCAGCAATATAGTCATTTTATGGTAAACCATAGACCTTTATCTACAGATCAAGTATAATAATATTAACATTGAATCATCTTGGAGAGAGTTTCATCATGTTGACTGTCGTACCCGAACACCACGCGCTGTTTGATGCTGAATGGAGAATGACAGACAGCCGCAGCGCCGGAGGGAAAAGTTTACGTGAACTTGAATCTATTGACCTAAAAATTAATTTGATTGTTTTTGTCGATTGATTTCATAAATCAGATTTATTACTTGTCCTAAACTACAACGAGTAAGATCATTCCCCTTAATGGAATCGATTCCAACCTTTGCATTTTGAAACTTTGGAATCTACTCTCAGATTCTTTTTGGAATCGATCCCCCGCCCTATCATTCAGAGGCGATGCTGCTTCACCGTTGCTTTGAAAAGTGTATTGCGAACTCTCTCTGAACTGCACGCGCGGCACACACACACGTCCAGCTACAATAATCATATTAATTTGAAACAGCAACCCAGAATATTTGTCACAAGCATTGATTAAAACAATGATGACAATAATCACATGAAAAAAAAAACGACTTAAATTCCGGACCTTTGGCAGTGAGGAGGGGGGGTTCGTTCGAACCACCCGAACCCCCCTGCCTACGGGCTTGCCTTAGTCAGGTTAGACGCCATATTGAATTTTATGTGGATGAAAATGAGGCTGTGGCAGAGGAGACACGATCTGTATGGACGTTCGAAACAAAAGTGAACAACTGAATCAAATCATAAAGGGCCCTTCCACCAGTCTGTTAGTGATGGATCGCCGAGTTCACACTGCATGATTTTCAAAGTGGTCAGATCACTGTTCTTTCCACACTACACGACTATCTGGGGTAACATTCAGTTTCTGCTGTGTTCACACTGCACGATGGATCGGTTTGGTTACACATTAAATGACTTTACAATAGGAAGAAGTGTAACGGCTCGAGCAAATCTGATCACACTTTTGTAGCGCGCTATTGAACGCTTGTAGAGTAGTGGTGATTTGCGATCGGCACTCATGCATATGCACAGTCAAATAAACTGGACTTCAGTCATAATACGCAGATAATTGGTCCGTTTGATTTGTACAGGAACTTGGTGCTTATAAAAGTTCTGAATGTGCGATGTATATAATTAATTAATGGCCTAATTCTATGTTTACATTAACCATAGTAGGCTATAAATTATGGGGGGTTGTACTTGCTTGTTTTGGTTATGGGGGGGGGGGTTACCTCCATCCCCAAACTAAGCCCTTGGTCATGTCTGATATTAGTTTGTCGAGGGGATGGAGAGAGGTAATAACCAAATAACCAATAACCCCCCCAATAACGTACTCGGTTACTAACGTAACCTCGGTTCTCTCTAGAGAGGGAACGAGTACTGCGTAATATCTTACGCTATGGGGAAAACCTCTTTTCCACGAGATATTGAAGCCAAAATTATCCTTAATTTTGAATTCATGTAAAACGCGTAGCAACAGCATGCAGACTTGGGAAAGGCAGCTCGCGTGCCTATTCGCTGCCCTGTAGCAACAGCAGCAGCCTATCGAGAGAGGCCCTGCGTGACGCGATACCCAATGGGGGCGCTTCGCGCCCATTACGTCACGTCCCGCCAGAATAGGCGTGGCCTAGGGCTATAAGTATAGCTCGACAGGCTGGTACAAACTGGTTTTCATCGCCGAAGCGAACCAGAGCGTTGTATGCACGGCAAGATATGCAGTACTCGTTCCCTCTCTAGAGAGAACCGAGGTTACGTTAGTAACCGAGTACATTCTCTTACGAGACTATCTCTCGTACTGCGTAATATCTTACGCTATGGGGAACACAATGCAACACGCCGTGCGTACTGGGATCTGACACCAAAGTCCCAAGGGCAGTAGCCCGGGGCTCATATAGTGCATAATCACCATAGACTCACAGAGAGTCGGAGAAGAGAGGATGCAAGCGTCATTCCCCGTGAAATAGCATCCTACAGGAGCTAGTTATGTTAACAGTGTTTCACACAGACAGTGTGAACGTGTTCAGCCTGCACTGGGTAACAGTACGGGTTATTCAACACCCATGGGCTGTTCTATCGATCAGTGAACGATGCACAAGCAAAACTCGCATTCTGAGCCCGCGCAGCGGGGCAGATAGCACTGAATTCTAGGCTGACAGCAGCTTGGCCTGTAAGGCGGGAACCTCTAGGTTATAAAACCTTATAAATGTAGACGGCAATGCCCAGCCTGCCGCCATACAGATATCTTGCAAGAAAATCCTGCTAGACCACGCCCACGACGAGGCCACGCCTCTCGTGGAGTGCGCTCTGACACCCAAAGGACACTGCAGGCCCTTAGAAGTGTAAGCCAGCGCTATGGCATCAACTATCCATCTGGATAGGCTCTGTTTTGATACGGCCAGTCCCTTGGAGCGTCCGCCAAACAAAACGAAGAGCTGCTCTGTCTGAAGACAGACGAGCGGGACACATAAGCTCTCAGTGCCCTGACAGGGCAAAGGAGACTCGCATCCTCCTCCTCATCATGAACCAGGAGGGCGCACAGGGAAATAACCTGGGCCCTGAACGGTGTGTTGAGGGATTTGGGCACGTGGCAGTGCCTCGGTTTGAGTGTGACCTTTGAGTCATTAGGCCCAAACTCCATACATGATGCGCTTACTGAAAGCGCTTGGAAGTCCCCTATGCGCTTCACTGAAGCGAGAGCCATAAGAAATACCGTTTTGAAAGACAGATGTTTCATGTCTGACAAATGGATTGGCTCGAATGGGACACCTTTCATGGCTTCCAAAACCGTAGAAAGGTCCCACACAGGGACTGAGGGGGTTCTGGGAGGATTCAGCCTCCGAGCTCCCCTGAGGAATCGCACGACTAGGTCGTTTTCCCCCCAGTGACTGGCCAGACGTTGGTTTTGCAAACGCCGCTATGGCCGCCACGTATACTTTGAGCGTGGATGGGGTCCTGCCCTTATCCAGCAGCTCCTGAAGGAAGGAGAGCACTTCCGTAACCCCGCAGTCTACGGGTGAAAAGCCCTGAGCTTGACACCAGGCAGAGAACACTGACCATTTCGTGATCGTGTTTAACACTCCCTCCGGGAGGTTAGCGGGTACCCGTTGATGGACCATGCGTGCAGGGACCATAAATCTGGGCGAGGATGCCAAATTGAGCCCTTTGCCTGAGAGAGGAGGTCTCTCCTCACCGGTATAGGCCACGGGGCAGTGCTGGTCAGTCGCCTCAGGACGGGGAACCAAACCTGGTTCGTCCAGAGCGGAGCCATGAGCAGCACTGGGCATCCGTTTTCCCTGATTCGTTCCAACACTTGAGGCAGGAGCGAGACGGGGGGAAAAGCATAGAGGGGGCAGCGGGGCCAAACGTGGGCCAGCGCATCCCTGCTCTTGGAGAAAAAGTTCGGACAGTGAGCGTTTTCTTGGGACGCGAACAGGTCCACCTGCGCTCTGCCGAACGTCTCCCACAGCAGTTGGATCGTCTGCGGGTGCGCTCCCCATCCCGAGGTGGAGGCGTCCGTGGACACCACCTTCACACTCGAGGGAGTCCCCAGACTCACACCTGACTGATACCAGTCGGCTATCTTCCAAGGTTCCAGAGCCGAAACGCATTTCATGTCGACCCTGAGGCGAAACAGACCAGAGGTCCATGCCCGGGGTGGAACTCGCGCTTTCAGCCATAACTGCAGAGGGCGCATGCGCAGCAGGCCCAGCTGAAGTACCGAAGATGCTGAGGCCATGAGGCCCAGCGTTCTCTGAAACCATTTGAGCGGGACTATAGAGTCGCGGCGGAAGGATTTTGCGGCGCACTGAATGTCCAGTCCGCGCTCCGGGGACAGACGTGCTGTCATAGACAGCGAGTCCAGCACTGTTCCCAGAAAAGAAAATCTTTTGGCTGGGAAACAGCGAACTCTTTGCCCAATTGACTGTGAGACCCAGATTCTCGAGATGCTTGAGTAATGTGGTTCTGTGTTCTAAGAGCTCTGAGTGTGATCGAGCTAGAATCAGCCAATCGTCCAAGTAGTTCGAAACTCGCATGCCCTGGAGTCTCAGGGGTGCGAGAGCCCGCGTCCATGCACTTCGTAAATGTACGGGGTGCTAGGGACAGGCCGAACGGTAGGACTGTGTATTGATATGCCCGGCCCTCGAAGGTGAATCTCAAGAATCGCCTGTGACGTGACGCTATTTGTATTTGGAAATAGCCGTCTTTCAGATCTATTGACATAAACCAGTCTTCCTGGCGAACTTGCGCAAGGATTTTCCTGGTTGTCAGTATTCTGAACTGGCGCTTCACAAGCACTCTGTTCAGCTGTCACAGATCTAGAACCGTCTTTTTTCGGTACCGGACAATATCTGCTGTATAAACCCCCTTCGCTCTAAGCCTGAGATAAAGGTTCTATGGCCCCTTTGCTCAGTAGTTTCGCTATTTCGCCTCGAAGTAGATGAGATACTTTGTTGTTTACCATGGTTTCGACTCGCGCCGTGTAACGGCGGGGATGTCGAGCGAACTGTAGCGAATAGCCTCTTTTCATAGTGTTCAACACCCATTCTGTGCTGAAAACGTAAACACTGTTTGCAGTGTTCGAGGCGGGGGGCGTGCTGATCACAGCGGGCAGCCTGGCAGCGCTCGGCTGCTCTATGACCGTTTGTGGAGAGAGAGCGAGTGGGGCGAACCCCGAGGGGTTTAACATATCTGTGAGGGAATGTGGGCGCGGGACAGCGGGCACACTCACTTCACTGAGAACACTGTCAGCCTGAGCTGACTGAATGTGTGTCGGTTTCGTTTCTACGGAAACCGTGGGACATGCATCGTGTAGTGTTTGTGGGCACTGTGTCGTGGGCACATTCACTACGTTTAATGCACAATCGACATGAGTCGATTTAATTTGTGCAAGCCCTGTACTGTGGCGGGCTGTGTCTGTGTGTAGGAATGGGCACTGAGTCGTGGGCATTCTTATAACACTCATAACACCATCGGCCGTGGCCGGAATACCAGAAAATACACTCTTTTGAGATTTATCTGGGTCGCCGTAAAAATGGCGTTTGTGTGCAGGCAAGCGGGCTGTGGTACCGGCTTGTTCACTGCGAAATACAGTGGAACAGTCACATTGTTTGGAACTGAACGAGCGAGAAGTTTCGGTGGAGTCTGGCCACGGCGAGACTTAAACACCGCGTGTTGGTTTCGTTTTACAGAAACCGTGGTACATGCAGTGTGTAGTGCTTGCACTACGTTTAATGCACAATTGACATGAGTCGATCTCATGTGTGCGAGCCCTGCACTGTGGCAGGCTGTGTTTTTGTGTAGAAATGAACACTGGGCTGTGGGCATTTTTATTACGCTCATAACACCATCGGCTGTGGCCGGAATACCAGAAAATACACTGCTTATAAGATTTTTTCTGGGTCGGAAAGTTTCGGTGGAAGTCTGGCCATGGCGAGACAAAAATTTTTTTTTTACATTTTTTTTAAATCTGCTGCGAGAGCTGGGATCGAACACGGGTCTCTCGTGTGAAGGCTTTGGGTTTCGCCACTGAGCCACAGGCGACGTAAGCTATAATTAGCTCGAGCAGATAACAGAGCGTCATCACAGTTGTGTGTGTGTGTCGCGTTTGTTTGCAGGCGTGCGTGTTAAACAACAGGCTCATTGCTGCAATATTGACATTTTCAGCCGCTCAAACTAAGAGGAGCTGAGAAATGGAGATTAGTCCGGCCTCGCCGGGACCAAAAAACACTCTTTCCTTATTTCGCCAGTGACGTATGCCCACGGGGGGCGGGGTAACTTTCTTATAACGTAAAGAAAGCTAGCCGCGGTTTGATGCTGGCCCGTTTCCCTGACGACTCGCGGGCAGAAAGGGGGGGGGGGGGGGTCACAGAGCTCGCCCAATCCCCACTGTCTGACGCCAAGATAGAGCAGCTGGTCTTCTCTACAGATGCAGCTATCTCGTCGTCATAAATGGCGGAAAAGCTGGTGAAGCTGGCGGGCGAACCGGCGAGCTTTTACGGGCTGGAGAAGGCTCGGGGACCCGCTGAGTACGGGGCTTAAACGGCGCGGCACTACAGCGGGCGGAAGTGCAGACTCGGAGAAAAAATGCCAGGCTAGTCCTCAGAGTCATAGACATAATATAATACATAGACGCCCTATTGGCCGCTTTGGAACGTTGCTGCGATACGTCAACGGGTCCGCCATTTTGCGGAGGGCAAGACTGCACTGTAATCAAGGGTGAGCTGCGTTTTTTTCTGGATAAAAACAAAAACTGTTTTTATATTTATCAACCGATTTCAGTGGTTTGTATGTGGTGTACAAAAAGTTCCATCTCTAGTTATTTAAAATCTAAATAGTTACACTTGTAAAAATATTTGTTTTAATAAAGAATGGTCAAAGCTCAGACTTGTCATGTATCTGGCTTTTTATTCTTGGATACGAATGATGAAGACCCCCATACTGAGATATAATTTAAGTTTTCTTATTGTGGAAAAGCATTTTCTGTGATTGACCAGATTTGAGCAATAACAAAGATAACTGATGGATCCTTTATGATAATACATATGTTATGGTACAACTACTGTGCAATCCAGTATAACATTTGTGAGAAGTAATAGTAAATAGTTTAGTCAATAAAATAAACAAATAGTGTACAGCAAATAAAATAGTAATGAATAGTATAATTATATAATATCATACAATAATACAATCATAAAAATATTGATAATAGCATATGGTTTATTAATAATACTTTAATAATAGCAATAGAATAAGAAATATCAATTACAGTATACACAATAAAAAATAAGTTAAATAGTGACTTATATTTAATATTTAACTCTTTTTGTTAAATTTCAGTTTTATTGATCAGTAATAGCCATTATAACAGAAGTAGCTTCAGTCAAACATACAGCAGGATACAACGTTAAAAAAACCTAAATATAAAGTTATGAAACTTCACTTTGCCCTCAGCCAAAACGATTTACCAGGGAACCATTTATAGATTAATGAGACCAAAGATCTCCCGTTAGATAAACACAAGACGAATTATATCTCATGTTTAATCACTAGACTAGAGACATCCGAGCCGGCGGCAAACTTCAGACGCTCTGGCCGAGGTAAGGCTGTCCTCTGCGGGCTTAATGAGCGCTGAGCGCCCGGTGATCGCATCTTACAACTCCGAAACCGTCAGATCAAATTTTTAAATAGACGCTATCTTTATAAACAAACCACATATTTAAGCTTTAAACAACTACATTGTCGACTGAAAAACTATTAAAACTACATTTGGTGACACAATAACAGTAGTATTTTTTCATTTATCCTCTGAACGTTACTATTACTAATTAAATAATGACCAAATACAACCAAAAACAAACGTTCAGTCTTGCCTGTGAAAGATAATTCCTCGAAAGCTGTTTTCAATTGTGTGGCGACTTGTACAGCCCCAAGCTGCGCACAAAACAGGCATTTTTCTCAATTCCCAGTATGAAAGGTATGGGAAAGTTGCCATCCCCAATATGGCGGCGCCGTTGACGTGCGCTTCAGCGGCCAATAGGGCGTCTATGTATTATATTATGCCTATGCTCAGAGTCACCATAGGCATCAGCTCACGCGAGAGCTGCATTATCTCAATGGCGGAAGCAGCGGCAGACGGCGGCCGTTGTCCGTCGGTGAGCGACTCGAGCGATGCCGGCGAAGCTGGCGGGCGAACCGGCGAGCTTTGGCGTGCAGGAGAAGGCTCGGGGGCGCGCTGAACGCGGCGCTTTGACGGCGCGGTCTTACAGCGGGCTGAAGTGCAGGCTCTGAAAAGGGATGCCAGGCGAGTCCTCAGAGTCACCATAGGCATCAGCTCACAGTGAGGGCATCCGCCGTCAACGAGAGCGAGAGCCGCATAATCCTCACCCAGGCAGGAAACGCAGATGACATGGCGTCCCCTACGCTGAGTGTTGCTCGCACGAGCCGCAGGATCTTTGCATCTTTAAAAAGACGCCGCTCTTTTAGGAGAGAGAACAGATAAAATAAGCGTTGCAGCGGCGAAACCGCGCTTTTAGCAGTGAAAGGATATAGACACCGGAAAGCGCAGCAGGTACGGCGGCTGAAGGCGGCGAGGTGAAGGCCAGCGACTTCAGGCTCGAAGGCTGGTCCCGCAGAAAGCTTTTCTCTTCTCTCTCCGGACCCAGCGATGCGTGATGCTTTGCTGAAGAGATGAAAATCAGTTTGTATCAGCCTGTCGAGCTATATTTATAGGCCTAGGCCACGCCTATTCTGGCGGGACGTGACGTAATGGCCGCGAAGCGCCCCCATTGGGTATCGCGTCACGCAGGGCCTCTCTCGATAGGCTGCTGTTTTACATTAATTCAAAATTAAGGATAATTTTTGGCTTCAATATCTCGTGGAAAAGTGGTTTTCCCCATAGCGTAAGATATTACGCAGTACGAGAGATACTCTCGTAAGAGAACCAAAACAAGCAAGTACCCTCCACAAACTATACCCCTGGTCATGTCTGATAGTATTTTGTCATTTAAAAATCACTTCACATATTGACAAAAAAAAAAAGAAATCTATCTGAATAATCTAATGTGTTTCCTTCAACAGTCAAAAACTTAAATAATTATTAAAATCTATTTATTGTGGTTTTGTGTCTGCCAAGGGAAAATCTGCCCTGACTCAATCAAATGAGGAAATAGTATATTACCAACTACTGTAACATTACTATTAAAGGTAATAAAAATACTATTTTTAACCATGTAAAATACTCACATCAGTGCGTTGAGTTTACAGTGTTTATCCTGCAGTAGAGCAGCGATCTGATTCACTCCTGTGTCTCCTAGTTCACGTTCACTCAGATCCAGCACTCTCGTGAGTAATGGGTTTTTACCCACAATTCCAGTCACATACTGACAGGCTTCATCTGCAGCAGGACTCAAAAAACTGCAGAAGAGAAGATGAAGCAGGATTCAGTTAAATTCTCAACTAAACTTGCTGTAATGACAAAATCCATTTTACATGATTGTGGTCTTGAAATCACTGTCAACTTTGACGTAACAACATATTATGAAGCTTATTATATTATTGAAATAATATTTATATCAATAATTCGGCTGCATATAATGTATTTTCAACAATACATGTTAATACGTGTTTGGTCTAGGTATGTGCATATGAGTGTGTATGTGCACACACTCTTTTTTTCACGAAGTGACATCGCTTGTCTGGTCTGCATAATGCAGCGTTTTTAGTCTTTTTTTTTTTTTTTACCTTACTAGAAGTTATGTAGCACATCATGGTAGAGAGCATTACGTTTCTTTCTGAAGTCTGAACTTTCTTGGCAGGAGACTGTGATTGACCAATGATTTTGCATTAGCTGTGGGGTGGGCTTGTGCTTAACTGGCTTTCAATCAATTTACATTTTCCCACTTGCACAAATGTTGAAAGACTGTCAGAGATAATGAAAGTATCTTTAACATCACTGATGTTTACTCACCTCAGTGTACAGTTTGAGTCTCGTAACACGTCTCTGAGCGGCTTTGAGTCAATGATCATATTGTCGCTCAGATCAAGCTCTTTTAAAAACTGCAGTGCATTTGAGTTTGTCAAAGCCTGAGTTAAAGCAGAAACATCTGTAATGCCACAGGCGTTTAGGCTAGAACGAGAGAAACAGACAGAGATCATCTTACTTTCACCAGATCACAGAACACGAGTAAGGGGAATTATTTTCCACAAATACACTGTAAACAGTCTTTCAGGAGAGACTGAGAATAAAGTGTCTTGGTTTAAACTTATTGAACTGAACATTGAAGTGTTTGTTAAAGAGATACTCCTCACAAGCTTACAGTCGGTTTATAGATGATGTTATGGTTTATTGTTTAAAAAGTTTCTCTCACCAACACCTATCGCTTTGCTTCAGAAGACTTTAATTTATCAACTGGGGTCATATGGATAACCGCTGTGTTTGCTTTGTGTGGTTTATGAAGAATCATCTTTGAGGTCCAGTACACTTGTATAGACTCATAGAGACAGATTGGAGTTCATCTGGAGAAACTCATATTAATCTGGAATGGCATGAGTGTATGTAAATTATACAATTTTCAGTTTTGTGTTGAGTATCTCTTTATCGCTACACTACACTACACTTTTGTCCCTCTAGTGGTGAAAAATAAACTACTGGAGTTACTTTTCTTTGTGTAAGTGTGTATGATGCAAGTCATTTCCAATGAAATCCATACAAACAGCTCTAACATACAGTTCAATATTACAGGTTTATCAAAGTGTATTAGGGTAAAGCCACGGTTTGGAAGAGAGCTTTTTTCACTCTCAGAAAAACAACGTGTTATTTAAAAAAAATAAATAAATAATGCATAGTGTAGCTTAAAAATGTTGATTCTTTTAGTCGTTTTCATCTCAGGTGTTACAAAGCACAACCAGGCCTGGATATATGGGGTTTAGAGCACCTACTGATCTTTAGAGCACTTGAAGACTTCGACACAGACGGGAAGAGTTTTGAAATAGACTAAATTGCTACAGATGTATAAATGTATTTATTTGCCTTTCAAAACGTTTAAATGTTACTATTGTGGTGTGTGTGTGTGTGTGTTGTGTGTGTGTGTGTGTGTGTGTGTGTGTGGTGTGTGTGTGTGTGTGTGTGTGTGTGTGTGTGTGTGTGTGGTGTGTGTGTTGGTTATTAGATTCCACAGATCTGCAAAAGGAAAGAGTCAAATAACTGATGTGGGTCTCATAAGCACGTGATTCTGAACTACAGGAATATTAATATTAAACAAAATATGAAATCCAAAATGTGGTTTATGTCCGTAAGAGAAGTTTGAGAACCACTGTTGTATGTGAATGTTACTGACCTCAATGTCTCCAGTTTACAGTGTGAATCCTTTAGTACGTCACATAAGTGATTCACTCCTGTGTTTCTTATTTCATTTATACTCAGGTACAGATCTCTCAGGTGTGATGGGTTTGATTTCAGAGCTGAAGTCAGGATGAGACTCTGTTTCTCTGTAATACTGCATCCACGCAGACTGAAGACAGAAAGAGAAAAGACTGAAATGCTTCATCAGGCACTTAGTTTAATTCCCAAACTCTGTTTTCAAGCTCTCACACTAGTTCTGTGTGCTGGAAGATGTTGTTTATTCTCTTTCATTGTTATTCTATTTCTTTTATGTCTCTTTTCTTTACTCTTTATCATAACAGTCGATTTATTTTCCACATTTACACAATCAGTACATTCTTCAAATTTAACACAATAGACTTTAGTCAGGTTAGATGACATATTTGATTTTATGTGGAAAATGTTAAAAATTTTAATATATAGCAGTGTACTAAGATTTATTACTAGTTAAAAGACATTTAAAATAAAGTGTAACAGAAGCTGCAGAGCTATAAACACTATTACTTGAGTCCTGTTGTCTTAAAATAAACTGTAAACTGAACTGCTGTACAGTATGTTGTATAATGTATGCTGTATAATGTTACTAACTCTAGATTCTCCAGCTTGCACTGTGGGTTCATCAGTAGATCACTGAGGTTTTTCACTCCAGAGTCTCCTAGTTTATTCCCACTCAGGTTCAGATATCTCAGGTGTGACGGGTTTGATTTCAGAGCTGAAGTCACAGCAGAACAACCTTCATCCGTCATTTCACAGCAGCTTAAGCTACATTTGGAGAAATGAGAAAAATAAAATCTTAATTTTGCAGTTATAGCATCTTCATAACAAATTAAGGACAAATCCCAAACTGATTTTCTGCGCCCTTCAATGGCCTAGGAGACACGATCTGCAGGGACAGGGATCTGCAGGGATCTGTGGTTTTATTTGTGATATATAGGCCTATAACACACATTTTCATCTTGAATTTCATATGAAGGTAAGAAACTTAACAGGTAAGAAATGTTTTTAATAGTTGATGTAAGGTAAATGTGACTATAGCCGCAGTGTCCAAAGGGCAAGTTTTTGAGAGAAGAGAGAACACCCACACACTCATAAAGCATATTATAAAAGCTTCATTATAAAATGTATATTTATTTGCAACAATCATATTGTTGTAAGAATGTTATTGTAGGAAAAGCTAAAGGGCTGCTGGATGCTATACTGCGTTGTCATGGTAATACTCCAAGTGAAGATAATGAGGAAAGTACATTGTCTTTGTCTTCATCAAGTGTGTTCAAACAGCTTCATTATGACACGCAAAAGCCCTGATGCCCTTAAAGTCTCCATTTCAAGAACTATCAGAGTAAGAAGGGCATAAGGACGCTCACTTCCAACTGGAAATCACCAAAACTGTGAACTCAGTGTCTTGATTTAAACCGTAGAAGAGATTTTAAGAATTATGATTGATGTATGTGAATGTTACTGACCTCAATTTCTCCAGTTTACAGTGTGAATCCTTCAGTACGTCACATAAGTGATTCACCCCTGTGTCTCTTATTTCATTATTCCTGAGTTCCAGCGCTCTCAGGTGTGATGGGTTTGATTTCAGAGCTGAAGTCAGGATGAGACTCTGTTTCTCTGTAATACTGCATTCACTCAGACTGAAGACAGAAAGAGAAAAGACTGAAATGCTACATCAGGCACTTAGTTTAATTCCCAAACTCTGTTTTTAAGGCTGTCACACTAGTTCTGTGTGCTGGAAGATGTCGATTCTTCTCTATAAATTTTTCAACAATATCTTTTGTTTGTCTTTCAGTTTTCTTTACTCTTTATCGCGGCAGCAGATTCTGCAGAACGACATTTACACAATCAGTACACTGTGCCAAATTCTTCAACTTTAACGCAATAGACCTTAGTCAGGTTAGACTTCATATTGAATTTTATGTGGATGAAAATGAGGTTGAGAAAAATTTAAATATACATGGGTACAATAAGATTTATTACTTAGTAGTTAAAATACATTTAAAATAAAGTGTAACAGAGCTTGCAGAGCTATAAACACTATTACTTGAGTCCTGTTGTCTTAAAATAAACTGTAAACTGTAATATCACAGTAACTGCTGTACAGTATAATGTTACTAACTCTAGTGTCTCCAGCTTGCACTGTGGGTTCATCAGTAGATCACTGAGGTTTCTCACTCCAGAGTCTCCTAGTTCACTCTCACTCAGGCTCAGATCTCTCAGGTGTGATGGGTTTGATTTCAGAGCTGAAGTCAGGATGAGACTCTGTTTCTCTGTAATACTGCATTCACTCAGACTGAAGACAGAAAGAGAAAAGACTGAAATGCTTCATCAGGCACTTAGTTTAATTCCCATACTCTGTTTTTAAGGCTGTCACACTAGTTCTGTGTGCTGGAAGATGTCGAGTCTTCTCTATAATTTTTCAACAATATCTTTTGTTTGTCTTTCAGTTTTCTTTACTCTTTATCGCGGCAGCAGATTCTGCAGAACGACATTTACACAATCATACATTGTATAAAATTCTTCAACTTTAATGCAATAGACCTTATTCAGGTTAGACTTCATATTGAATTTTATGTGGATGAAAATGAGGTTGAGAAAAATTTAAATATACATGGGTACAATAAGATTTATTACTTAGTAGTTAAAATACATTTAAAATAAAGTGTAACAGAAGGTGCAGAGCTATAAACACTATTACTTGAGTCCTGTTGTCTTAAAATAAACTGTAAACTGTAATATCACAGTAACTGCTGTACAGTATAATGTTACTAACTCTAGTGTCTCCAGCTTGCACTGTGGGTTCATCAGTAGATCACTGAGGTTTCTCACTCCAGAGTCTCCTAGTTCACTCTCACTCAGGCTCAGATCTCTCAGGTGTGATGGGTTTTGATTTCAGAGCTGAAGTCAGGATGAGACTCTGTTTCTCTGTAATACTGCATTCACTCAGACTGAAGACAGAAAGAGAAAAGACTGAAATGCTTCATCAGGCACTTAGTTTAATTCCCATACTCTGTTTTTTAAGGCTGTCACACTAGTTCTGTGTGCTGGAAGATGTCGAGTCTTCTCTATAATTTTTCAACAATATCTTTTGTTTGTCTTTCAGTTTTCTTTACTCTTTATCGCGGCAGCAGATTCTGCAGAAACGACATTTACACAATCAGTACATTGTATAAAATTCTTCAACTTTAATGCAATAGACCTTATTCAGGTTAGACTTCATATTGAATTTTATGTGGATGAAAATGAGGTTGAGAAAAATTTAAATATACATGGGTACAATAAGATTTATTACTTAGTAGTTAAAATACATTTAAAATAAAGTGTAACAGAGCTTGCAGAGCTATAAACACTATTACTTGAGTCCTGTTGTCTTAAAATAAACTGTAAACTGTAATATCACAGTAACTGCTGTACAGTATAATGTTACTCACTATAGTGTCTCCAGCTTGCACTGTGGGTTCATCAGTAGATCACTGAGGTTTTTCACTCCAGAGTCTCCTAGTTCACTCTCACTCAGGAACAGATCTCTCAGGTGTGATGGGTTTGATTTCAGAGCTGAAGTCAGGATGAGACTCTGTTTCTCTGTAATACTGCATCCACGCAGACTGAAGACAGAAAGAGAAAAGACTGAAATGCTTCATCAGGCTCTTAGTTTAATTCCCAAACTCTGTTTTCAACTCTCACACTAGTTCTGTGTGCTGGAAGATGTTGTTTATTCTCTTTCATTGTTATTCTATTTCTTTTATGTCTCTTTTCTTTACTCTTTATCATAACAGTCGATTTATTTTCCACATTTACACAATCAGTACATTCTTCAAATTTAACACAATAGACCTTAGTCAGGTTAGATGACATATTTGATTTTATGTGGAAAATGTTAAAAAAATTTAATATATAGCAGTGTACTAAGATTTATTACTAGTTAAAAGACATTTAAAATAAAGTGTAACAGAAGCTGCAGAGCTATAAACACTATTACTTGAGTCCTGTTGTCTTAAAATAAACTGTAAACTGAGCTGCTGTACAGTATGTTGTATAATGTATGCTGTATAATGTTACTAACTCTAGATTCTCCAGCTTGCACTGTGGGTTCATCAGTAGATCACTGAGGTTTCTCACTCCAGAGTCTCCTAGTTTATTCCCGCTCAGGTTCAGATATCTACATTTGGAGAAATGAGAAAAATAAAATCTTAATTTTGCAGTTATAGCATCTTCATAACAAATTAAGGACAAATCCCAAACTGATTTTCTGCGCCCTTCAATGGCCTAGGAGACACGATCTGCAGGGACAGGGATCTGCAGGGATCTGTGGTTTTATTTGTGATATATAGGCCTATAACACACATTTTCATCTTGAATTTCATATGAAGGTAAGAAACTTAACAGGTAAGAAATGTTTTTAATAGTTGATGTAAGGTAAATGTGACTATAGCCGCAGTGTCCAAAGGGCAAGTTTTTGAGAGAAGAGAGAACACCCACACACTCATAAAGCATATTATAAAAGCTTCATTATAAAATGTATATTTATTTGCAACAATCATATTATTGTAAAATTGTTAATGTAGGAAAAGCTAAAGGGCTGCTGGATGCTATACTGCGTTGTCATGGTAATACTCCAAGTGAAGATAATGAGGAAAGTACATTGTCTTTGTCTTCATCAAGTGTGTTTCAAAACATCTTCATTATGACACGCAAAAGCCCTGATGCCCTTAAAGTCTCCATTTCAAGAACTATCAGAGTAAGAAGGGCATAAGGACGCTCACTTCCAACTGGAAATCACCAAAACTGTGAACTCAGTGTCTTGATTTAAACTGTAGAAGAGATTTTAAGAATTATGACTGATGTATGTGAATGTTACTGACCTCAATGTCTCCAGTTTACAGTGTGAATCCTTTAGTACGTCACATAAGTGATTCAACCCTGTGTCTCTTATTTCATTATTCCTGAGGTCCAGCGCTCTCAGGTGTGATGGGTTTGATTTCAGAGCTGAAGTCAGGATGAGACTCTGTTTCTCTGTAATACTGCATCCACGCAGACTGAAGACAGAAAGAGAAAAGAAAGTGACTCAGATCTATGATGGCCCACTAATTTTTTTTGTTTAGTTTTTTTGTTTATTGGAGGTCATGTCCAAGGGTCTAGTTTTGGTTTGAACATTGGGGGAGTTGAAGTGTCAACCGTTTAGCGGGTCCCGGGACAAGCTCTCTCATGAGATTTATTTGTTTGTTTTTGCAAAATAGTTTTTTTTGTGGTAGTTTTTTTTGTTTTGTTGTTTAACTATAGCTTTTATAACAATAAGGACATAATCACAGGTAAGATCATGTATGTCACCAATGTTTACTTTTTTTTCTTTTTTTTTTTTAATCTATAGCATTTGCAATGAAAAATAGCAACCTACACATTCAGAAACTATACACATGCGACAGTTGTTGTAATATAAAAACTTTAGTGAAAAATATATTCCCTTAACAGATAATCTATTATAAATTCTACAAGTTAGTCAAAATTTACCACAATAAATACAAGAATTCGATCAATTCTAGTAAGAGCGGTCATGAGTTATTTAAAAAGCTTTCCATTTAATCAGAAACCAGCGCGAGTCATTTTGGATTCATCAGCTGGATGCGCTCCGTTATCCAGATAACCTACGTTAGTAAGTAAATTTTATTTATATAGCACATTTATAGCAGGGCTACCCAAAGTAGCCCTGAGTAAAAACAAAACAAAAACAGAAAAACAACCAAACAGAAAATACAGAAATAGCATCAGGAGAAAATTAAAATGCCAGGGAATAAAAATAAGTTTTCAATTTAGATTTAAAAATAGCAGTTGAAGGTGCAAGGTGGATGTCCAAAGGCAATTGGTTCCATAGACGGGGGGCGGCAACAGCAAAGGCTCTATCTCCCTTAAATTTTAGACGAGAGCGAGAGATAAATAAAAGAGCTCTGTCTGAAGATCTTAAAGATCTAGTGGATGACAAAGGAGTAAGAAGATCTCTAATATATAGTGGAGCTTGATCATTAAGTGCTTTAAAAACAAACAAACAGAATTTTAAACTGAATTCTAAAATGGATCGGGAGCCAATGAAGCGAGGCTAAAATGGGGGTGACATGATCGTATTTCTTTGTCCCGGTCAGCAGCATTTTGCACCATCTGGAGTCGAGCAAGCGATGATTGAGGAAGACCCAAATACAAAGAATTACAGTAGTCCAAGCGTGAAGTAATAAAAGCATGAATAACCTTCTGCAAATCGTGGAATGACAAAAATGATTTGAGTTTGGAAATGAACCGCAATTGACCCTTCGCAAAGACCCGCCCCCCTTAGTTACTGTCGCTATGCCCGACAAGCTACGCCGCTCTCACGCTCTCACCATGTTCTCACGCAGTGAAAAATACATCGCGGAGCAGAGAGGAGACTGACAACACGCTGACAGACAGGACAGACCAGGTTACTTTTCGGTTACTCTTGATATTAAACATTAAACAAAGTCTCACCTTTCAAAAATGGTCAATTTTTGAAAGAAATTGAAACAATAAATACAGTTTTGTGGCTCTTTAATGTGTCGTGACAGATCGCTGTAGAGCATCAGTTAAAGCTGCTCGCGATCCGATCATCTCTTCCTTCTAGTTCATTTATATCATCAAATAAACATGAACGAACATAAGAAGGAGTGTTGTTTTAAACCGCGGAAAGGCGTCAGTATATTCAGATTTCCAAGTTCAAATCCTCCCATGTTAATCTACTAACTCTCCTGACTGCTTTGTCGGACAAAATGGCGGATGGCGAAGTATGATTGGTCAGAACACCTGTCAATCAAGCTCCACGCGAAGGGTCAATTGATAAAAACTATTCTTTACAACAGAATTAATTTGTTTGGTTAAAGGAGTAGTTCACTTTTAAAAAAACTTTTGCTGATAATTTACTCACCCCCATGTCATCCAAGATGTCCACGTCTTACTTTCTTCAGTCGAAAAGAAATTAAGGATTTTGATGAAAACATTCCAGGATTTTCTCCATATAATGGACTTCATTGGTAGCCAAACGGTTCAAGGTCCAAAAGACAGTTTCAGTGCAGCTTCAAAGGGCTTTAAACGATATCAGACGATGAATAAGGGTCTTATCTAGCCAAACCATCGCTCATTTAAAAAATAAATAACAAAGTTTAAGTTTTTTAAGCACAAATGCTCGCCTTGCTCTGTTCTGTGATGAGCGTTCGTGACTGTCCTGTTCAAAATCGTTCATCAAAATTAACAAATCTTTTTTCGAGTCATGACTCGAAGGGTCCTAGTAAGACCCTTATTCATAGTCTGGAGTCGTTTAAAGCCCTTTGAAGCTGCACTGAAACTGTCTTTTGGACCTTGAACCGTTTGGCTCCCAATGAAGTCCATTATATGGAGAAAATCCTGGAATGTTTTCATCAAAAACCTTAATTTCTTTTCGACTGAAGAAAGAAAGACGTGGACATCTTGGATGACATGGGGGTGAGTAAATTATCAGCAAAAGTTTTTTTTAAAAGTGAACTACTCCTTTAAACATAATTCAGAGTCAAGAATGACACCAAGGTTCCTGACCTGAGAGGAAACTGAGGGGAAATGGTTACCTCATTAAGTTGGAGGAAGTTGATCGATAACCATTCCTTGATGTCCCGAATGCAATCCATCAAGGTCTGAAAGGACTCACCAGCTTTAAATGGCAGATACAGCTGTGTATCATCAGCATAAAAATGGAATAAAACATTGTGCCTCCTAATAATATCCCCCAGCGGACGCATATATAAGTTAAAAAGAAGCGGACGCAGAATGGAGCCCTGAGGTACTCCTCAAAAAATAGGAGCAGAACATGAAGAGAACTTGCCTATCTCCACAGAAAAAGACCTGTCTTTAAGATAGGAACTAAACCACTTTAAGGCTGTACCCTTAATACCGAATGAATGCTCTAAACGCCTAATGAGAATATTATGGTCTACAGTGTCAAAGGCAGCTATAAGATCAAGTAGGATCAATACAGCATTTTTACCAGCATCAACTGCCATTAAAATGTCATTGAGTACGTTGAGGGAGATTTCTGTGGAGATATTTTTCTTTATTGTTTCTTTGTTAGTTTCACCTGCTTTAGTACTCATTATGTTGGTCTCCCCTATCTTGTTAGACCTGATTGCCTTATTGGGTTAATTGAATTCCTTCTGATTATATCAAGTCAAGTCAAGTCAAGTATATTTGTATAGCGCTTTTCACAATACAGATTGTATCAAAGCAGCTTCACAGTATTAAATTAAGATAATAATAAACGTCCATGTTAGTAATGCTGATCAATAGTATTATTGATTGATTAAATTAAATTGAATATCCCCAACTGAGCAAGCCAATGGCAACAGTGGTGGGACTTATATGTGGGACTTAATTTATAATTTGGTGTCATTCTCATATTTTGTGTTACTTTGCCCTGAAGAAGACCACTTGTTGGTCGAAACATGTTGGCTCATTACTTTTAAAATAAATTAAGCCATATTAAATAAAGGCTTTTAACTTTATCCTTCTCCTCATTGAAAACTTGACTGAGTGTCTGGTACCTGCTTTTCGTTGCTTTCTATGTAATATTGGTGCAGGATGAAGTTTTCTCCTCTTCATCAGACTCTTTGGTTTATGTGGCTGTTTTAGATCATGTTTGACGTTCTCCATTGTGTTTTAAAGCGGTAAATTCTCAACAGAATTCAATAGGATGCACATTTTATCACCACCAGATAGGAACGGCTCGAGCAATTCTTATCACAGAATTATTATGGGAGATGATATTAATGCCGCTCCAGATAAATGTCAGGATTCCCTGATTTCTAATATATCCCGTTTTCTTGATCTGATTGATGTTTGACATGTACAGAACCCACATAAAAACCTATTTACATGGGGGTCCTTTTCAGGGCGCACTCAATGTTCTAGATTAAATTTGTGCTTGATAACTATTAATCTTCTTTCTTCCTCATTTGACAGTAACACTTTTAAAGGGTACCAATTATGCCACTTTTTTACAAAATGTAATATAAATCTTAGATGTCCCCAGAATGTGTCTGTGAAGTTTCAGCTCAAAATACCCCACAGATTATTTATTATAGGATGTTTTAAAAGCTCCTATTTGTTCACACTTGTATGTTCAAACACCATGTAAAAGAGAAGTTTGCATAATATGTGCCTGATCACAGTGCCACATCTCTCTCTCTCTCGGGAGCAATGGGAGCGCACCGTCTACCAGAACTCACTGGAGGTTTAACAATAATCTCTTTTGAATGTGAATGTTTTGTTAATGATTAACAATGTTAAAACTAGGTCTGAATTAACTTCAATTGGTGAATAGGAGTGGGTTAAATTTAGCATTAAAAGATTGGCAATTTTTTTTTTTTTTGTAAATGCTAAAAAAATTAAGGCAGATCATTTTATCAAGACTAAATTATTTTGGTAATAAAAACATCCTTAGTGATAGAGAGCAGAAATAACTTCACTTTCTTCAATCAGAGCTGGTTAATTTTTATACTGAAAAGGCTTAAGGAGAATTTATACGATCTACAGACAGGAAGATTGAGGAGGGGGAAATTCTTCATATTTCTTTAACTTAGAAAAACACAAACAAGCCTTAAAAAAACATTATTAAACTTAGCATTAATAACTATATAAGTGAAGAGAAAACACTAATTGATGATTACATCTATTCCTTCTTTAATAAATGTATAAATGTTTTCTTTACTCTTTATCGTAGCAGCAGATTCTGCAGAACGGCATTTACACAATCAGTACAATTGTACGCTCCATGTACGGTCGATACCGCCGCTGCACACGGCATGGGAATTGTCACAGAATGATGTTTTATTAACAAAGTTCGGGAGAAGCATGTTTTAGTCTGGACGGGAAGTGCAAACATAGCAAAAGGTCTCCGTTTCTAAACAAAAACGTAGTAGTGTGGACGGGGCCTCAGTATGACGACGTCAGGCTAGCAATAGACCTTACAGGTCCGTAGCCAGCCTATTGAAAGGGGGGGTTCTTTTTTTCAAAAAGTGGACCTTTTTGCAGTTTTTTTTCCTTCTTTTGTATTTAATTATGAGGTTCAAATACTTCATTTTGTGACCTTTTATGTACCAATTTGTGCTGGATTAGCTTATCTGCTGGTTAACGAGCACGCTTTTTGATGCACCTAAAATATTTTATTATTATAATTACGCTACGTTTATATGGCTGTTATTGTCACAGTGTTGGGTTTGTGTTCCCCTGATGTCCACTAGATGTCCTCGTTCTCACGGTGTCCTTCACATTTGACTTCATTTCCCAGCATTCTGTCTGTCACTGTCACTCATCAGTTCATTGCACTCAGCTGTTCCCCGTAATCATTGTTCCCAGCTGTTCTTTGTTAGTCTTGTTAGATATGTGTGTATATATTCCTTGTCTGTGTTAATATGTGTACGGAGTCGTTGTTTTATGTCCTCACACTTTTTTTTGTCGATTGTGTCCTGCCTTTGATTCAAGCTTGTTTGTGTTTTATGTCTTGGACTGCCTTTTTGGATTTTGACACCTGCCTGGATGACTACGAGTTTGGATTGCCCTTTAATTAAATAATACTGCAATTGGATTTTCTGATTCCCGTGTGTGATTCGTGACAGATATATTGTAGACTATTGAGTGGATAAAATATATAAATCTTTTTAATTTAAAAAAAAAAAAAAAAAATATATATATATATATATATATATATATATATATATATATATATATATATATATATATATATATATATATATATATGCCCGAGAATGTACGTCTCACAGCACCAGCACCCAGGTTTTTTTTTTTAAGGTTTTGCTTACTGTGTGAGATTTATTTAAAACAAAGCACGTTCATTGCAAAGTTTCTTTGTTTTTTTTTGTTAGGGATTTGTTTACTGTGTGTGATTCATTTAATGGAAAGCACATTCACTTCTAGTTGTCTTGCTGTTAATTTTAAATAAACTTAGAGCAAGTAGCTAATCAGTGTCTGCTCGTTTATTCAAACTAAGTTGTTCTATAACAGACGAACGTCGCAAAGCCCCCACCCCCGCCGCGCGCCGACGGTTATGTTATGAACCGTCACATTTGACTCACATCATAACCGTCATCACCAATTCTGAAACCGGCACACCCCTAGTTCTATCGATCAGTGAACGATGCACAAGCAAAACTCAGCATTCTGAGCCCGCGCAGCGGGGCAGATAGCACTGAATTCTAGGCCGACAGCAGCTTGGCCTGTAAGGCGGGAACCTCTAGGTTATAAAACCTTATAAATGTAGACGGCAAGGCCCAGCCTGCCGCCATACAGATATCTTGCAAGAAAATCCCGCTAGACCACGCCCACGACAAGGCCACGCCTCTCGTGGAGTGCGCTCTGACACCCAAAGGACACTGCAGGCCCTTAGAAGTGTAAGCCAGCGCTATGGCATCAACTATCCATCTGGATAGGCTCTGTTTTGATACGGCCAGTCCCTTGGAGCGTCCGCCAAACAAAACGAAGAGCTGCTCTGTCTGAATACAGACGAGCGGGACACATAAGCTCTCAGTGCCCTGACAGGGCAAAGGAGACTCGCATCCTCCTCCTCATCATGAACCAGGAGGGCGCACAGGGAAATAACCTGGGCCCTGAACGGTGTGTTGAGGGATTTGGGCACGTGGCCGTGCCTCGGTTTGAGTGTGACCTTTGAGTCATTAGGCCCAAACTCCATACATGATGGCCTTACTGAAAGCGCTTGGAAGTCCCCTATGCGCTTCACTGAAGCGAGAGCCATAAGAAATACCGTTTTGACAGACAGATGTTTCATGTCTGACAAATGGATTGGCTCGAATGGGACACCTTTCATGGCTTCCAAAACCGTAGAAAGGTCCCACACAGGGACTGAGGGGGTTCTGGGAGGATTCAGCCTCCGAGCTCCCCTGAGGAATCGCACGACTAGGTCGTTTTCCCCCAGTGACTGGCCAGACGTTGGTTTTGCAAACGCCGCTATGGCCGCCAAGTATACTTTGAGCGTGGATGGGGTCCTGCCCTTATCCAGCAGCTCCTGAAGGAAGGAGAGCACTTCCGTAACCCCGCAGTCTACGGGTGAAAAGCCCTGAGCTTGACACCAGGCAGAGAACACTGACCATTTCGTGATCGTGTTTAACACTCCCTCCGGGAGGTTAGCGGGTACCCGTTGATGGCCCATGCGTGCAGGGACCATAAATCTGGGCGAGGATGCCAAATTGAGCCCTTTGCCTGAGAGAGGAGGTCTCTCCTCACCGGTATAGGCCACGGGGCAGTGCTGGTCAGTCGCCTCAGGACGGGGAACCAAACCTGGTTCGTCCAGAGCGGAGCCATGAGCAGCACTGGGCATCCGTTTTCCCTGATTCGTTCCAACACTTGAGGCAGGAGCGAGACGGGGGGAAAAGCATAGAGGGGGCAGCGGGGCCAAACGTGGGCCAGCGCATCCCTGCTCTTGGAGAAAAAGTTTGGACAGTGAGCGTTTTCTTGGGACGCGAACAGGTCCACCTGCGCTCTGCCGAACGTCTCCCACAGCAGTTGGATCGTCTGCGGGTGCGCTCCCCATCCCGAGGTGGAGGCGTCCGTGGACACCACCTTCACACTCGAGGGAGTCCCCAGACTCACACCTGACTGATACCAGTCGGCTATCTTCCAAGGTTCCAGAGCCGAAACGCATTTCATGTCGACCCTGAGGAGAAACAGACCAGAGGTCCATGCCCGGGGTGGAACTCGCGCTTTCAGCCAAAACTGCAGAGGGCGCATGCGCAGCAGGCCCAGCTGAAGTACCGAAAATGCTGAGGCCATGAGGCCCAGCGTTCTCTGAAACCATTTGAGCGGGACTATAGAGCCGCGGCGGAAGGATTTTGCGGCGCACTGAATGTCCAGTCCGCGCTCCGGCGACAGACGTGCTGTCATAGACAGCGAGTCCAGCACTGTTCCCAGAAAAGAAAATCTTTTGGCTGGGAAACAGCGAACTCTTTGCCCAATTGACTGTGAGACCCAGATTCTCGAGATGCTTGAGTAATGTGGTTCTGTGTTCTAAGAGCTCTGAGTGTGATCGAGCTAGAATCAGCCAATCGTCCAAGTAGTTCGAAGCTCGCATGCCCTGGAGTCTCAGGGGTGCGAGAGCCGCATCCATGCACTTCGTAAATGTACGGGGTGCTAGGGACAGGCCGAACGGTAGGACTGTGTATTGATATGCCCGGCCCTCGAAGGTGAATCTCAAGAATCGCCTGTGACGTGACGCTATTTGTATTTGGAAATAGGCGTCTTTCAGATCTATTGACATAAACCAGTCTTCCTGGCGAACTTGCGCAAGGATTTTCCTGGTTGTCAGTATTCTGAACTGGCGCTTCACAAGCACTCTGTTCAGCTGTCGCAGATCTAGAATGGGTCTGAGACCCCCGTCTTTTTTCAGTACCGGACAATATCTCCTGTATAAACCCCCTTCGCTCTAAGCCTGAGATAAAGGTTCTATGGCAACTTTGCTCAGTAGTTTCGCTATTTCGCCTCGAAGTAGATGAGATACTTCGTTGTTTACCGTGGTTTCGACTCGCGCCGTGTAACGGCGGGGATGTCGAGCGAACTGTAGCGAATAGCCTCTTTTCATAGTGTTCAACACCCATTCTGTGCTGAAAACGTAAACACTGTTTGCAGTGTTCGAGGCGGGGGGCGTGCTGATCACAGCGGGCAGCCTGGCAGCGCTCGGCTGCTCTATGACCGTTTGTGGAGAGAGAGCGAGTGGGGCGAACCCCGAGGGGTTTAACATATCTGTGAGGGAATGTGGGCGCGGAACAGCGGGCACACTCACTTCACTGAGAACACTGTCAGCCTGAGCTGACTGAATGTGTGTCGGTTTCGTTTCTACGGAAACCGTGGGACATGCATTGTGTAGTGTTTGTGGGCACTGTGTCGTGGGCACATTCACTACGTTTAATGCACAATCGACATGAGTCGATTTAATTTGTGCAAGCCCTGTACTGTGGCGGGCTGTGTCTGTGTGTAGGAATGGGCACTGAGTCGTGGGCATTCTTATAACACTCATAACACCATCGGCCGTGGCCGGAATACCAGAAAATACACTCTTTTGAGATTTATCTGGGTCGCCGTAAAAATGGCGTTTGTGTGCAGGCAAGCGGGCTGTGGTACCGGCTTTTTCACTGCGAAATACACTGGAACAGTCACATTGTTTGGAACTGAACGAGCGAGAAGTTTCGGTGGAGTCTGGCCACGGTGAGACTTAAACACCGCGTGTTGGTTTCGTTTTACAGAAACCGTGGTACATGCAGTGTGTAGTGCTTGCACTACGTTTAATGCACAATTGACATGAGTCGATCTCATGTGTGCGAGCCCTGCACTGTGGCAGGCTGTGTTTTTGTGTAGAAATGAACACTGGGCTGTGGGCATTTTTATTATGCTCATAACACCATCGGCTGTGGCCGGAATACCAAAAATACACTGCTTATAAGATTTTTTCTGGGTCGCCGTGGAAACGGCATTTGAGTGCAGGCAAGCGGGCCATGGTACCGGCTTGTTTACTGCAAAATACACTGGAACAGTCGCATTTTCTGGAACTGAACGAGCGGAAAGTTTCGGTGGAAGTCTGACCGTGGCGAGACAAAAATTTTTTTTTAAATCTGCTGCGAGAGCTGGGATCGAACACGGGTCTCTCGTGTGAAGGCTTTGGGTTTCGCCACTGAGCCACAGGCGACGTAAGCTATAATTAGCTCGAGCAGATAACAGAGCATCATCACAGTTGTGTGTGTGTGTCGGCGTTTGTTTGCAGGCGTGCATGTTAAACAACAGGCTCATTGCTGCAATATTGACATTTTCAGCCGCTCAAACTAAAAGGAGCTGAGAAATGGAGATTAGTCCGGCCTCGGCGGGACCAAAAAACACTCTTTCCTCATTTCGCCAGTGACGTATGCCCACGGGGGGCGGGGTAACTTTCTTATAACGTAAAGAAAGCTAGCCGCGGTTTGATGCTGGCCCGTTTCCCTGACGACTCGCGGGCAGAAAGGGGGGGGGGTTCACAGAGCTCGCCCAATCCCCACTGTCTGACGCCAAGATAGAGCAGCTGGTCTTCTCTACAGATGCAGCTATCTCGTCGTCATAAATGGCGGAAAAGCTGGTGAAGCTGGCGGGCGAACCGGCGAGCTTTTACGGGCTGGAGAAGGCTCGGGGACCCACTGAGTACGGGGCTTAAACGGCGCGGCACTACAGCGGGCGGAAGTGCAGACTCGGAGAAAAAATGCCAGGCTAGTCCTCAGAGTCACCATAGGCATCAGCTCACGCGAGAGCTGCATTATCTCAATGGCGGAAGCAGCGGCAGACGGCGGCCGTTGTCCGTCGGTGAGCGACTCGAGCGATGCCGGCGAAGCTGGCGGGCGAACCGGCGAGCTTTGGCGTGCAGGAGAAGGCTCGGGGGCGCGCTGAACGCGCCGCTTTGATGGCGCGGTCTTACAGCGGGCTGAAGTGCAGGCTCTGAAAAGGGATGCCAGGCGAGTCCTCAGAGTCACCATAGGCATCAGCTCACAGTGAGGGCATCCGCCGTCAACGAGAGCGAGAGCCGCATAATCCTCACCCAGGCAGGAAACGCAGATGACATGGCAGTCCCCTACGCTGAGTGTTGCTGGGCACGAGCCGCAGGATCTTTGCATCTTTAAAAAGACGCCGCTCTTTTAGGAGAGAGAACAGATCAAATAAGCGTTGCAGCGACGAACGCGCGCTTTTAGCAGTGAAAGGATATAGACGCCGGAAAGCGCAGCAGGTACGGCGGCTGAAGGCGGCGAGTTGAAGGCCAGTGACTTCAGGCTCGAAGGCTGGTCCCGCAGAAAGCTTTTCTTAGACGGCGCGGCTTCTCTCTCCGGACCCAGCGATGCGTGATGCTTTGCTGAAGAGATGAAAATCAGTTTGTATCAGCCTGTCGAGCTATATTTATAGGCCTAGGCCACGCCTATTCTGGCGGGACGTGACGTAATGGCCGCGAAGCGCCCCCATTGGGTATCGCGTCACGCAGGGCCTCTCTCGATAGGCTGCTGTTTTACATTAATTCAAAATTAAGGATAATTTTTGGCTTCAATATCTCGTGGAAAAGTGGTTTTCCCCATAGCGTAAGATATTACGCAGTACGAGAGATACTCTCGTAAGAGAACCAAAACAAGCAAGTACCCTCCACAAACTATACCCCTGGTCATGTCTGATAGTATTTTGTCATTTAAAAATCACTTCACATATTGACAAAAAAAAAAAGAAATCTATCTGAATAATCTAATGTGTTTCCTTCAACAGTCAAAAACTTAAATAATTATTAAAATCTATTTATTGTGGTTTTGTGTCTGCCAAGGGAAAATCTGCCCTGACTCAATCAAATGAGGAAATAGTATATTACCAACTTCTGTAACATTACTATTAAAGGTAATAAAAATACTATTTTTAACCATGTAAAATACTCACATCAGTGCGTTGAGTTTACAGTGTTTATCCTGCAGTAGAGCAGCGATCTGATTCACTCGTGTGTCTCCTAGTTCACGTTCACTCAGATCCAGCACTCTCATGAGTAATGGGTTTTTACCCACAATTCCAGTCACATACTGACAGGCTTCATCTGCAGCAGGACTCAAAAACCTGCAGAAGAGAAGATGAAGCAGGATTCAGTTAAATTCTCAACTAAACTTGGTGTAATGACAAAATCCATTTTACATGATTGTGGTCTTGAAATCAATCAGTCAACTTTGACGTAACAACATATTATGTAGCTTATTATATTATCAATAATTCGGCTGCATATAATGTATTTTCTATTATTTCATCGAGCCTCACCTCAGTGTCTCCAGTTGACAGTTTGGATCCTGTAGTAAATCATTGAGCTGCTTGACTCCTGATTCTCCAGGATCATTTCCTCTGAGATCCAGCTCTATCAGGTGTGAAGGGTTTGATCTCAGAGCTGAAGCCAGAGCTTTATAACCTTCTTCTGTGATACTGCAGTCTGAAAGTCTAGAAAAAAAGACAATGTAATATTCAGTTAACCCTCTGGGGTCGGCAATCGCGCCGGCGATTGTCACGCTTTTTTTCTTATCAGTGCAAAAGAGACTCAAATAACTCAGTCGATTTTTGTCATATAGCCAAGTGTTATACATCATTCGATCCTGTTAAGTTTCTATTTTTTTGTGGATACTCACAATAAAAACAAAGTGTTGTGCTTTTTCGCCAAATAAAGAAAAACAAACATGATGCGAGTTCTGCGTTCTCTCTGGCAGTGAAGTCTATTCTGAAACGCGTCTGAAAATTAACTATAACTCTGCAAATACTCAGTCAAACAAGTATACATGCACACAGGCATGAAGCCTGAATTATCTTCTTTTAAATGAAGTAATTTATATAAAAAACGAATTTTCTCATTTTATGTAATCTGTACGAAAAGAGATTTCAGTCGTTCTCGTATCTGCTCATTAAATTTAATTTGACCACGCCCACAGAGCGCGCGCTCTATTCAAACACAAATGCTCTGAGGCGATCCACGCCCACACATCAGCTGGATACCATAGATAAAACACACCATATGTACGACGCCGCGAGGAATAATACTTTCTTAATAATAACCCTGGAAAAAATTACGTCAGAAGTGCAGGTAGTTGGAGGAGCAACAGATCCAGCTGAGGAATCGGTACATTCTTTATTCTCAAGTGCTTTGTTCTAATCATGATATGAAATAGTGTCTGTAAACAAAAAGACTGTTTGAATATGAATCGCGTTTTTGTGTGTGAATGAATGAACAGCTTTTACCTAACTATATTGCAATACTGAGATGAGTAAAAATCGACTGAAATATGTTGAAATAAAATATTTTTGTATAAGCAACATATTAAAATGCAAATTAACATTTATATGCCCTAATATATCATAAAAAAAATATGCTACATATGAAAGACAAGATGTCGTTTCCTATCGGTCAGTCACTACAACGTAGGTCATGACTGACCAATAGGAATCTCGCTAGAGAGGCCAATCTACTTCGAGTGAAACTAAAACAAGCCAATGCACATTGGCATGCAATCATTTCCATCAGCTGTGCAGCCTCGCAGCGCAGGTATTTAACGAGCAGCTGTTGCGATTGCACAATAGCTTTTTGCTTCCGAGCCAAGCATTTCGTATGCTGACTACACAGAGTGAATCTACAAGCCTCTTCGGGATCTCTCCACATTGGTGCGGGCGTGACAGCACAGCAGAGCGAGCGGTCTTCTTTTTTCTCTCTCTCTCTCTTTTTTGTTTTTCTAAACTGAGCAAAACAAAAAAGCTGTTTTTACAGCTGGTAAGGTGCGCGGTGAGACCAGCGAGAGAGAACAGCGCACAGACAGGTGCACATTCCTGTCTGTGTTCGCGGTGACCGTTCCCCTGCGTGCTTCAGCACCAAGGAGAGCAGTCTCTAAAAGAGCTTACACAGATACTTTGCGTCTTTTTAAAAAAAAAAAAAAATTTTTTGGAAAAGATGACGTTCTATCTGTGTGTTTCTGGATGTGGTCGTTACCTGGGGTCACGGGATGGTCACGATCGCTGCCTCGTGTGTCTGGGCCTCGAACATGCTGAGGCAGCCACGGCCGCATTAACAATAGGGCTAGGCGGGGCTACAGCCCCGCGGCCCGAACAAGTAGGGGGCCCTTGATTGGCTGTGGAGCAGATACTACTAGCCATCTGATTGCCAAAGCCTTACCACGCAACGCCCCCCACAAATTAGCCCTGTTATTTAGTAGCGCTTTGCCGAATATTCCATGCATTATCATGGAATCATTATCATTAATATTATAGTGACCGTTCGCAAAGACCCGCCTTTTTTAGTTACTGTGTGACAAGCCAGATGGCTCTCACGAGTCACGCACATCATGTTCTCACTCACGCACTGAAAAATACATTGCGGGGAAAAGACTTACGTTAGTGACTACGAGAGAGAGAGAGAGAGAGAGAGAGAGAGAGAGAGAGAGAGAGAGAGAGAGAGAGAGAGCAGCTTACTGTTGATATGAAACAAAGTCTCAACTTTCAAATATTGTAATTTAAACAATACCGTTTTCACGGTCAAGTCCACCTACTGACAGCTTTGTTGTCGGAAAAAATTGCGTATTCGGCGTTATGATTGGCCAGGTCGCCTGTCTATCAAACCCCCGTGGGCAGCAGGACAGGGCATGGTGAAATGAAACGTCACGTTTTAATTTAACATAATACATTTATTCTATATTTAACTTGTGAATGATCGACCTGCTGCTGCACAGATGGCTGCCTGGAGTGCCTGCGCCTTATTAGAATATAGCTACGCATCAACCAATAAATCGCCTCCACCCTTCACTTCATTCTAGAGTCTAGACTATTTTTAAAACACAGCGTCATCGTCGACCCCACAAATTTTCGGTAAGTTTGATTATTAACTTGATGGATGTTTGATATTGCTTTTTGTGTTTGATCAAACCATATTCGCCTAAAGGGCTGGCGATAATATATCTGGTAGAAATATGTAAATTTTGCTGAGGCATCATGATGTAAGTTTATAAATTAAACGCGTTTTTAATCATTGTGGTTGGGATACAAATTATTTTAAACTGCTCAGGCACAGTAAGCAGCGGGAGATAATTCATTTTGTAAATGCTCGTTTTGAGACCATGGTGAACTTGAGACGGTTTTGCACAGCGCACTTGAGTTCCGACCCTGAGGTCTTAAAGTGACAGTAGCTGCTAATAAAGCTGCTGTCGCCATTTGTGTCCATAATGTTAATCAAACATCAGAAAGAAAGTAATTTACTGCCCTTGAATGAATGACTTTTGTAAAATTAATAAGAATGAATGTTGAATTTATAGTGAAAACTATGTGTTGTATATTTGATTACTTTATACAATATAATATTATTCAGTCCTTTAAGTTTTTCAAGGACTCTTGTCATCGGTAAGCTTGAGATTCTTTTCTTAAGCTACTATTATTTTTTGTGATATTGAAATTGGTTACAAGAATTATGAAATTTTAGTGCCATTAAATTTTGATATGATAAAAAATCGTTTTAAAAGTAAAATAACTGTAAAGTATATCATAGATGGATAAAATGACTCGTATAATGATAGAGCATTTAGCTCATCATGTAGTTGGTGACCTGAAGTGGTGGGGGGCCCTGCAGTAACTCATAGCCCCGGGGCCCAGTGAGCTCTTAATGCGGCCCTGGAGGCAGCGTTTGTGGATGAGTCATGTACCCATTGTGGGAAGATGACCATCTCGGAGCTGTGGTCGAGACTCTCGTTCCTGCAAAGGGGCGGAGTCCCCGTGCCTCTGCCTCGATCCAATCCTCCTCAGAGGGTTGCTTCGGGCGGTGACACGGGAGACCTGAGGATTGCGGTGAGCGTGCTTCCTTCGGGGAACCAAACTCCTAGGAACCCTCACCCCTCGCACGCTCCGCAGCCAGTTGAGCAACCAAAGGAACGTGCTGGACCATCCTCGAGGTGTGTACCAGTCGTTTCATTTGGTGCTCCCCACGACGATCAGATGTCGATCGCTGCATCGGAGGGTGGGTCAGACTTCTCCGCGGACGACGGCTCGGAGCCGCTGCCTCCTTCGGGTGGAGAGGATCTCTTTTCTCTGTATGGAGTTGGATTCGGTCGCTCAGACAGCGCGCCTCACAGAGCAGCGCGCTCAGTCGGTGCTAAGCTGCTTGAACACGTTCAAAGGCAGGACGGTGGTCCCACTGAAATTCTTTCAGAGGCTCCCGGGGCATATGGCAGCGGCAGCAGCGGTAACCCCGCTCGGCTTGCTCCATATGAGACCGCTTCAGCACTGGCATCACGGCACTCACCGGGTGGCAATCACACCGGCGTGCCACCAGACCTTCAGCCCGTGGTCAAACCCCTCGTTCCTTCGGGCAGGAGTGCCTTTGGAACAGGTGTCCAGGCATGCTGTGGTATTCACAGATGCCTCTGCCACCGGCTGGGGTGCCACGTACAACGGGCATGCAGTGTCAGGGGTGTGGACAGCTCCCCAACTGCATTGGCACTAGACCTGTTTTCGACTAAGGATTTTCATAGTCGAACCTGATTCGTTAGATTTTGCCGTAGTCGACTGATAGTCGAACCTTTTTTTTTTTCTTTTTTTTTTTAAATAGCAGTTAGACGTTCGGTTGAATAACTGTTCATCTGTTATAGGACAACTCGCTCTACGTTTATTTAAAATGAACAGCAAGACAACTAGAAGTGAATGTGCTTTCCATTAAATGAATCCTTAACAACAAAAAAAACGTTGCAATTTAGACGCGCAAACTGCGTGCTGGTGCGGTGAGACGTACATGCTCGGGCAGATTCGGCTTGAAGTCGTTCGTCGTCGGATGCGGCGTCGCGCGCAGCTGTTACAAAAAAAAGCCGTGCACACAGCCAAGCGAAATGGGGTCTTGCCGGTCTTACGCGTCATTTTTGCCGTGCGCACCTTCGCGCTCGTGCGGACACGTCGAGTATAAAAGCTTTACTCCGTGTTAGCGCGCGGTATCGGTAAAGGTGCACAGACCTCTCCCGGATCATCTCCAGCAGTAGCAGCCTCGAAAGCTCCAACTCCGCCTCCGTTTCCCTCGTAAGCTGATATTAGTATTTAAACATTCTCTATGATAAAAAATGTTTGTGAAAAATATTTGAATAGCACGGTTTTGGCGGTTATAGATTTCTAATGACGGTGTTCAACTATAACCGTCGGTTCATAGGTTCATAGTCGAATCAGATCTCTCCGAATCGAATCCTCGACTATTAGAAGTCAGCCCTAATTGGCACATCAACTGCCTCGAGTTGCTGGCAGTACATCTCGCTCTGAGCCGCTTGAAAAGGCCGCTACAGGGCAGAGACGTGCTGGTCCGTACGGACAACACTGCGACCGTTGCGTACATCAACCAACAAGGTAGTCTACGCTCCCGTCGCATGTCGCAACTCGCCCGCCATCTCCTTCTCTGGAGTCAGAAGCATCTGAGGTCGCTTCGAGCCATGTATGTGCCCGGCGTGCTCAACCGTGTGGCCAACGAGCTATCACGTGCTTCCGGGAGAATGGCGACTCCATCCCCAATGGTTCAGCTGATCTGGAGAGAGTTCGGGGAGGCTCAGGTAGACCTGTTTGCCTCCTCAGAGACCTCCCACTGCCAGCTGTTTTACTCCCTGACCGGAGGGAACACTCGGCACGGATGCACTGGCACACAGCTGGCCCCGAGGCCTCCGCAAATATGCATTTCCACCAGTGAGCCTACTTGCGCAGACACTGTGCAAAGTCAGGGAGGACGAGGAGCAGGTCCTTCTGGTGGCTTCCTATTGGCCCACCCGGACTTGGTTCCCAGAACTCATGCTCCTCGTGACAGTCCCTCCCTGGCCCATTCCTCTGAGGAAGGATCTTCTGACTCAGAGACGGGGCACCCTATGCCACCCGCGTCCGGACCTCTGGAAACTCCATGTCTGGTCCCTGGACGGGACGTGGAGGTTCTAGGTGACTTACCCCCAGAGGTACTTAACACCATCACTTCAGCACGGGCGCCGTCCACGAGACGTGTTTACGCCCTGAAGTGGAACCTGTTCGTCGAGTGGTGTTCTTCTCGCCGAGAAGACCCCCGAAGATGGCTGTGCTTTCCTTCTTGCAGCAAGGGTTGGAGCGAAGGCTGTCTCCCTCTACCCTCAAAGTACATGCTGCAGCTATTTCAGCTTATCACGACCACGTAGATGGCAAAACAGTTGGGAAGCACGACCTGGTCGTCAGGTTTCTTAGGGGGCGAGACGATTAAATCCTCCTCGACCCCCCTCCATACCCTCTTGGGACCTTTCCCTGGTGCTTCGAGCACTTCAGGATGCTCCCTTTGAGCCTTTGCAATCAGTAGACTTAAAGCTTCTTTCCATGAAGACTTTGCTGCTGGTTGCATTGGCCTCTATCAAGAGAGTAGGGGACCTGCAGGCATTTTCGGTAGACGAATCGTGCCTAGAGTTCGGGCCGGGTAACAACCATGTTGTACTGAGACCCCGGCCTGGCTATGTGCCCAAGGTTCCTACCACTCCCTTTAGAGATCAGGTAGTGAACCTGCAAGCGCTGCCTCTGAAGGAGGCAGACCCAGCCCTGGCTTTGCTCTGTCCCGTTCGCGCTCTGCATATGTACGTGGACAGAACTCAAAGCGTCAGGGCCTCAGACCAGCTCTTTGTCTGTTACAGAGGCCAGCAGAAGGGGAAGGCTGTCTCCAAGCAGAGGATGGCCCACTGGATAGTGGATGCCATCGCCTTGTCTTACCAAGCTCAAGGCGTGCCCTGCCCGCTCCGGTTGCATGCACACTCCACGAGAGGCGTTGCATCCTCCTGGGCGCTGGCACGTGGCTCCTCGCTAACAGATATCTGTAGAGCTGCGGGCTGGGCGACACCTAACACGTTCGCTAGATATTATAGCCTGCGTGTAGAGCCGGTCTCCTCCCGTGTTCTCACCCTAGACGGGTAGAAACACTGAGAGGTCCCGCTCTGTCGGCTTGCTGCACCCTACTGTGCACCCTTATTGCTCCAGAGTAAAAACCGGTTGAGTCCTCCAAAACCCCTTCGGCCCGGACATGGCGGAGCGTCCGGCGCCAGGCCTTTATCTGCTGAATCCTTGAGAACCGGATCTGGGCTGGGTTCCATATGTGTGACCCTACGGGGATCCCATATGTGTATATTCTCCATGGCTGCTCCTAAGTAGAAGCCTGTGTCTTCCTTTGGGTTAACTCCCATTATTCATATGCAGTACAACCCTCGGGTTAGTCCATATGTCTATTTCCACATAACTCTCCTTAAAAATGTGGCTCCCGCAGCGTTCCCCTCCCTCAGATCTGGCACGCTTTCCCTGTGTTATCCGATAATCTCACTGTATGGGTTATTACGGAACAACAGTGACAGATACACTCTGTGTAAAGCCTCCTCCAATCGTCCTTCCAGGCAAGAAGGTGTAGATGCTTGCACGGGGCGCTGGATGGGGTGCAGCAGCTGTGGCGCTTTGGTAGGGATATATATATGGTATATATATATATATATATATATATATATATATACAGTGGTTAAATTGGGCCGGGGCTCTCCGGGGCTCAGCCCCGGCACATAAGCCTGCTCGTTTGCAGTCAGTTGACTAGGCCTACTAGAAATTATGTCACATACAATTTGATGAAAGTGATGCTTTTGAAAACATATTTCTGACAATAAATTAAAGATTTTTGAAATGGCATGTCATGTCTATTTTGTCTCGGCGGAGCTGAGATGAGAACAATCGGAACACGGCCGTAATTTTGTTCAGCTGCTTAATCTCGTTGTCAGTCGACCATGATCGCGCACCGCTCGCGCATGCGCATCTGACACGGATAAATGTACGCAGCAATAATGAATGTTCCTGGGAGACCGTGGTTGCGCGGGATGTGGATGTTCCAGAAATGTCAAAAAAGTGCCCTGGCCTTGAATGACAAGGTAAGGAAAATAAGACTAAATCAAAATTAAATAACCAGGACTAGGTTGACCATGTGATTTTTCTCAGGAGATGTTTTGAGCATTTTACTTCAGATACCGGATTATCAGCAAACTGCCAAGAGAACTGCTAATTTAACGTTAGCTGGCTACTTAAAATAAACTAGCAATCTATTCAGTCAGCATATTTGTATTTGATCTGTGTGAATTACAGAAATATAAGACTTGCTAGACCTAAGTTACTTTTAGCTACCAAGCTCTGTGGTTAATGAAAATTAAATCAACCATTTATTCTCCAACTTTCAGAGATAAATTGAAATGAGTGGAGCATATCCACCCAAGAAGAGGAAACTGACTTACTTCTTCAAAAGGTGGGGTGATATTCCAGACATTTTTAGCATGACTAGCTCTGTAACATGTTGGCAGTAGAGATGGGACAGTATGAAAATGATCAAAATTATCACAGTGTTCGGTATTATTGCGGTATTTTTAAAAGTGTGTTCAATATGTTCAGAAAGCACTGACAGCCTGTCAGTGACAGGCCTACACAAGCTGAACTAGTTTCAAAAAGTGTAACAGTGCTTAATATATTACAAAAATATAGGCAATATGCTTGTAAAAACTATTGAAAACGGTCTGAAACACTGTGAAAGAACTTGAACCAGATATGTCTGGCTGAGATCCAGGAAGATTTATTTACAACTCCAACGTGAAGTCAACTATGAAGTTGTATTTGAGGTTACATGTGAAGTTGGTTGTGGTTCTAAAATATAAACAAATAATAATGCACAATAATAAGCATCTGACTTACTATGAAAATTATTTACCAGTACTAAATATTATAGCCACCAGCATACAAGAAACAATATAAGAATTACATTAATTTCTCTGTAATAATTAACATAATTTTTACCGTTACACCGGCAATGATCTCATCCCTAGTTGGCAGCAGACTTTACAGTGATGTACTCAGCAGACTTACCAGATGATTTAATTGATATCATATCAACATTCTATTAATGTTAAAGTTACAGAGCACCTGGCGTGTAAGAAAAGGCAGACTAATACTGAGGTGTTTGCATACCAGCCATTGTGGGAAGTAATGAAGTTATAGATGAGTGATGAGTTATAGATGTGTGTTCTCTGTACTGTTTTTAAGAATGTGTATGAAATTAAATGTAAAATCAAAATTAAATTACAAAGGTAAAACACAAATAAATTCAAATGTTGATTGTAAAACTAACCAGTGTTATCATCATTTTTATATCTTAAAGCTGCAGTCCGCAGTTTTCGCCATCTCTGTTCGAAATCTGCAATTGCAGTTATTCGCGGAATTATCAACTTTACGTGGGTTGTGTAATGAGGCAACCACTGGAGCCAGAAATCAAAACTTTGCCTTTTTATGTGTGTGTGTGTGTGTGTGTGTGTGTGTGTGTGTGTGTGTGTGTGTGTGTGTGTGTGTGTGTGTGTGTGTGTGTGTGTGTGTGTGTGTGTGTGTGTGTGTGTGTGCTGTCGTAGTAAAGAGAGAGAATGGGAGAAGGAAGTTTGTATGAGGTGGACCTGGTCACCACAGACCCAAATCTTCTCAGCTGTTGCTACTGTCATATGCTGCACTGTCTCTCCATGTGGCACATTATGTTTAGCACATTGTATGGGTCACTATATCATAACAAGGTAATACAACGTGTAATCAAGTGATGACTGATTAACAGTAATGTAAATGCTAAATGTCCTAATACCTGTTGCAAAGTAAATGCTCTTAACCTTGCAGTTTTTCACATATCATGTAATACTCAATTTCTCCATTTCTTTGCACAAAACTCTCCAGAAAGTGCTATTTAATGGTTTATTTTTCAAAAAAAAAAAAATCCCGGGGGGGCATGCCCCCGGACCCCCCTAGGGAGAGCACCCCCACTTAATAAATCCCAATTTAACACCTGTATATATATATATATATATATATATATATATATATATATATATATATATATATATATATATATATATATATATATATTGTCCTTGCATTCTTGTGGCTCAGTGACACCTGAATGAAAGGGTCATTAGTATGCAGCCCCATTATGCGCTCATTATGCGGGCCCATTGTCTTCTCAGGTGTGAATCACAGCAGGTCACACCCCTGCGCATATTGCCGTTCTAAACAAAAAGTGTCATAAAAAATTTAAAGTAATCTATTGTTTTATGTGAATGAATAGGCAGGATGATTTTCAGATCATTTTTAAGAAAAAACTCTATGCGACAACATCCATTAGTCAAAAGTCTTGTTGACACATATTTAGTATGTTTTGTGGCCTTATTTCAGAAACTTTAAAGGTGCCCTAGAATGTGTTTTTTTATTATTTTATAATGTTTCCTGGGTTGCCCTTATAATGTTAGTATGTTTTTTAGATCAAAAATAGTCATAATTTAGAAATAAAAGGCATTTTTCCTAGCCTGATTTTAGTCTCTGGATTTAACACTCTGTTTGAAGGGGCGTGTCTGCTGTGAGAACCGCCCACTGCTGTGATTGGCTGACCTGCTTGCATATGAAATATGACATGTGAAACTCTCTCGAATACTTTTACTACAGATATTATACGTTTTTACTATTACAGCTATCGAGATTAACGAATCGTGAGATGTTTTTAAAGTATTTAAATCTATTTCCATCACATAAAATGTTGCTGTGATGAGCATTGAGCAAGCAGATGACAGTCTGTTGATCGCAAGACAACGCAGTTTCTCTCTCTCATGCTTTCACCAATGTGACATACAGTAAGAGCATCGTTGTGCAGTGTAACAGCGTCATTGATTTCATATTGAGTTTGGCGAGAGATAAACTCGCGCTGTGTGGATTGTTCTTTGATCGCTTTCTGTATAGTTTATTCACTGAGAATTAGCCTATTTAACGTTAGTTATGTATGCTCGTTACTTGGAGTTTGCTATTACTGTACTAGGATCTTGCGCTGGATCTAACACAGTGTAAATTATCGTTAATAAAATCACTACTTACCGGTTGCGGGAATATAGGCTAGTTGGAATTACCCCCTTCTTCAGTTTGAGACGCTGAGAGAAGCTTGATATTGTCCCAGGTTCGAAAATAAGTCCGTGGTGAAATGGGCAGAGCAAACTAACAACTTCGAATTAAACTGTTGCGGTATCCGATTATAGATAAACATCAACCACGCCTGTTGACATTTCTTTTCTGTGGGAAGGGTATGAAAAGTGCTCACATCCCCTGCACAGCCTGGAACATAACATTTATTTCCATGATCTGCCATTTTCTCTCTGATCCTCGCTTGCTCCGATGACTCGGCTGTGCAGTGCCTGTCATTGAGGGCTGGGATATGCAAATCTTTGGAGGCGTGATCCCCGACTGTTGCGTCACAGTCGGTATTATGAGGAGATTTGCCTGTTTTTCAGGGGTGTTTTTTAAAAACGAGATTTAAATAAGAAGGAGAAAACAATGGTGTTTGAAACTCACTGTATGTCATGTCCATGTACTGAACTCTTGTTATTTAACTATGCCAACATAAATTCAATTTCACATTCTAGGGCACCTTTAAGTTTTAGTTTTTCAATTACCACGCATAAACAATATTCTCTCAAAAATACAAACATGTACATACAAGTTGCTCAAATATTATGATAGCCCTATTTGTGTTAAATAGAGTGTAATTTCACCTTTGCCAGTAATTTGTTTATAAGCAACTGAAAAAAGCACAAATGTCAGTGCATGTCAAAACATATCAAGGACCCCAAAAACACCTTAGACCCCAGATGGTTAATTAATCAGCTATTTTAGAAAGTACCTGAACAAGATTAAATTAGATAAAATAAACTGAATTATATTTTCTTCCTCGTGCAACAAAAATTCAGTTGAAATTCAGAAAAGTCAGTTGCAAAACAAAAAGAGACAACTGGAAATGCAGTCAAACAAACGGCCCCAAAGAAGATATCAACATCACTTTCAAAGTTTCAATTATATACCACTCTACACGTGTGAAAGTTTTTGATCTGAATGATCCACAATGTACAAGCAACACATGTTTTGAAATAAAAGTTCACATATAGAAAGTTCACATATAGACCCCATTGAAATGTTATGGCAAGATCTGAAATGTCCAGTTCATACTGGAAACAATAGATATTTCGATCTGGCTGAAGCAGTTTTGTAAGTAGGAATGTAACAAAATGGGTCTGAAACAGTGGTGTAAAACTCATAGGCCTGGTTTCACAGACAGGGTTTAGATTAAGTCAGGAGTAGGCTTCAGTTAAATAAGAACATTTAAACAGCTTTTATAAACGTGCATTAGGAAAAAACATTAGTGCTGTGCATCTGGAAACAAAACAATGGAACTAACATATTTTAGGATATTTCAGTGCAAGTTGCTTTCAGTTAAAACATGCATTTTAGCCTGAGACTAGACTGAAGCCTAGTCTGTGAAAGCAGGGGGTAAAAAACTACAGGAAAGGTTTGTTGGGACAAAGTTGGCAGTAAAAGCAGAATCAACAATAAGTAGATATCTTAAAGCACTAAGATATCTTAAGATTATATCTAATAAAAAATAATCTAAGTGACAAATATCAGATCTCACCCTTCTTTCTCAAGTTAACAGACAAGATACAAATCAATATACACAACACCATTCAGCTCATGTCTTTTTCTCTGTTATCTTTAAATGTTCGAGGTATTATGTGTAATGTTAAACGTAAGGCACTTTTTCTAAAAGCAAGTAAAAGTTAATTGTTTCTTTCTTCAAGAGACTCATTCAACTGATGTAGATGTGAGATTCTGGAAGTCACAATGGGGTGGAGAGGCTTTATTCTCTCTTTATTCTGGAACTTCCCACTCAGGAGTCTTCTTTTGTTTAAACGGATGGACAGAAAAATTGTTGCTAGATCAGGCGATAACGAGGGTCACTGGATTATCCTGGTTACTGAATCAAATGGATGGAATTACATCTTGATTAATGTTTATGATTACACTAACAAGGCCACTAATAAGTTGTTTTTAATAAGCTGAACGCTCGTCTGAGACTTATACGGAAGAGAAGAAATTGTTGAATAAAGACGTTATTTGAGGGGGGGGGGGGGGGGGTGTTGTGCACAAAAAGTTTTATCGTCGCTTGATAAAATTAAGGTTGATCCACTGTAGTCGCATGGACTATTTTAACGATGTCTTTACTGACTTTCTGGGCCAAGGTCTTACGGGTTTGGAACGACATGAGGGCGAGTAATTACTGACAGAATTTTCATTTTTGGCTGAACGAACCCTTTCATACCTAGAGGTTATGATTACCAAAGATGTTGTTAATAGAGAACATTCAAATTTTAACTCTAAAATAGAAAGTATTAAAAAAATACTTATATAATTGGTTCTCAAGACCGATCTATTTTGGGTAGAATCTTGTTGACTAAAATTGATGCAATTTTAAAGCTTTTACCTGATTTATGCATACCCAGTTGCTCCTGTTACAGAATTTTTATATTCTCATTGAGTTTAATTCCTTATCTGTGATTTGAGTACAGGAAAACAGAGAAGACCTGTTTTCCTGTTGTTTATACAGCTGGAAGGTTTGTGTGAGACACACAGCAGGTGGTTGGGCAGCGATTACGAATAGTGAGAAGACCCCCTGGTCTTGGGGGTAGTCATAAAGTTCCTTTGTTATAAAAACTAATAGCAGCCACGGTTCGGGGTCTCACTCTGCCTGCAGCTGGTCTGTTTGGTTGACTGGGAACTATTCTTGCAAGAATAAAATACTTTCTTTTTATACAATTTGGAATCCTGTCTCTTAACGTGATGCTTTTTATTTAAGGCGAGACACGGCAGGCAAAAACATCGTTTTTTTTTCACTGGTCAATTTTGAGATTTTTGGCTATTTGTCTTCAATAACATGTCTTATTTCAGACTTGAGGTGAAAAAAATTCCAAAATACACATTTAGGTGTTTTTTTTACTACACTTTGTCCATTTGCGTCTGTAGATTTCTCCTAAATTCAACAAAAAGTTGTCGTTATATATCAGCATGCTGCTCTGCGATCGCTATCTGCACCCTGTCATCACACACACCGTTGGAAAGCTCTCTTTCTCCTGTTCAACGCTGTCGGATCCAAATATGGTCATTTCCTTTTTATCAGCAACCAATCGTGAAAGTAAAATGGGCATTTAACTCTAAAACCGAAATCTCATTGGCTGGTGTCAATTTCTGACAACGTGATTGGTTCAGATGCATCACGTGACGCGCTCTGACATTTAGATGTGTGTTTTTGACTCTTTTTCTGTTCATTTGAAGGCCATAAATGCTGTGTTATAAGTTGTAATGTGATTTAGTTGGTTTGTATTGTTGGTGCTGATGATTTGATAAGATATTGTGTCTGTAAATAGTTGTTTCCACTAAAAAAAGTATTCATTTTTACATTACAAATCTTTAAATGCTGTTTTCTCAAAATGAGTATTTTGTCATTCTCCAGTAGAAACTTCTCAGCCTGTGTAGCACCTATGTACACCAAACTTTCCAGTTATACACTTAGCAGTATTCTGAAGATATTTTCAGAGGGATTTGTTTATAAATCATTTCTGGCCTGATTTATGTGACTTTTTAATAAAAAAAATATGGCGAGAATTGATTTTTTAAGGCTATGGACAGTATATTTTGATTTCCTAGGTAATTAAAGCATATATCCTGAAATCCCTCTGAAATTCTTTTTTCATCTTGTGTGTGAACAAAATGAAAAAAGAATTTTGCACCTGGCTTTATCATATGGTCAGATCTATCTACCGAAAATATATGCAAAATTGTGCATATTTAACGAGATAATGCCTAATTTGCATAATTAAACATACAAATTTCAAAAACTTGTAATACATTTTTTTAATATACTTGCATAAGTAATCAACTGAGAAAGTTTCATGATGATATCTATTATTTAAAAAAAATACCCTATTCACCTGTAGTGTCTCGCCTTAATAATTAATTTTGCCTCAACAAGTTGGTGTCAGAAGTGGAGATCTCACGGCGTTTCCTTTCTGGTCCTGAAGACGACTTTGACGACTGATCATCTCAATGCAACAGGCTTTGGTCTTACCTCGAAAATGAAGAGAGAAGAGCTAAAACGGCTTTCAGGGCCAGGAGGGATTCGACTGAAGATCTAAAAAGAATCTGTGGCAGTAAAAGCATTTCGGGTAAGAGACGACTAAACTATTTTCTTTTGGGGTAAAATATTTTTCTTTTGGGTATAAGAGTGAACGTGAACCATAAGTGGCTGAAGTCTATTTCTGTGGTGCGGGGAAAAGATTTGTCCAGAATTAATTGAGATTTGGGGCCAAATCAAGAGATTTCAGGCAGATTATGGTCCAGAATTAATTGAGACCTGGCAACAGGTCAAGATATTTCAAGGGGGCCCTTAATCTGGGATTTATTGAGATCGGGCAGCCAAATCAAGAGATTTCAAGTGGGCACTGAGTTCTCGTGAAAATCTGGAATTAATTGAGATTTGGGGTCAGATCAAGATATTTCAAGCAGATTACAGTCTGGAATTAATTAAGATTTGGGGTCAGATCAAGATATTTCAAGCAGATTACAGTCTGGAATTAATTGAGATTTGGGGTCAGATCAAGATATTTCAAGCAGATTACAGTCTGGAATTAATTGAGATTTGGGGTCAGATCAAGATATTTCAAGCAGATTACAGTCTGAAATTAATTGAGATTTGGGGTCAGATCAAGATATTTCAAGCAGATTACAGTCCAGAATTAATTGAGACCTGGCAACAGGCCAAGATATTTCAGGTGGAAGCTGATTTTGGGTTAAGAAATCAGATCTGTCGGAGACGTCCAACAGATTACTAGACGTGCGTCGAACGGTAAATCCACAGAAACAGAAAACAGCCAGTATGGGGAAGTCTCAGAGCAAGCTTGCCAGATATGATACACCGGTATAAAAAAATAAAACAAAAAAAAAAAGGTGAAAAGCAGTTATTGAGGTTGTATTCGTAATGCATATAAAGAATTAGCATTTAGGGAAAGATAGTAGGAAAATGTGGGTTTTTCCTGATAGAATTTACAAACAGTGAGTTGTTGGATCAAAGCAGATAAAACAGAACAGATAACAGAAGGAACTGGAATGTATGGAAAGATAGATTTCATGGAACTATTTGTGAACGTTGAAATGGTATGAAAAGTTTTAGCAAGCAGAATGTAGAAAGATGGTTTGTCCACGTAGGGAACGAGAAGACAGGAACACAACTAGTGTTAGGAAAAGATAATAGATGGTTAAAGAAAGTATTGGTAAGGAAGGAAGAAGAATGAGAAAGAACTTCTTAAAGGTGCCCTAGAATGTGAAATTGAATTTATGTTGGCATAGTTAAATAACAAGAGTTCAGTACATGGACATGATATACAGTGAGTTTCAAACACCATTGTTTTCTCCTTCTTATTTAAATCTCGTTTTTAAAAACACCCCTGAAAAACAGGCGAATCTCCACATAATACCGACTGTCAGGAGGGGCAATTTATATTTGTAAATGTTTTAGAAGTAAAACTGAATGATTTTAAAGAAGTCTTTAAAATAATAATACAGACCTTAAAACGACAGAGGTGACATTTTTGATTAGTTTTATTTTAGGACCAAGTAACAACGTTGTCTCATTTTAAGTCTCCACCATTCAGGACCGACGGCTTTGGCTACAGAAAATGTACACTGAATGTATGGTTGTGATCTAAATTCTCTGAGTATAACCTAAGCATTGCAATTTTGCTGAGAATGTTTAATAGATTGATTTGATTAAATACACGCCTCCAAAGATTTGCATACCCCACCCTCAATGACAGGCACTGCACAGCCGAACCATCAGAGCAAGCGAGGATCAGAGAGAAAATGGCAGATCATGGAAATAAATGCTATGTTCCAGGCTGTGCAGGGGATGTGAGGTCTTTTCTGACCTCACATCCCCTGCACATCTATGGTGGGTCACATCTATGGTGGGTCAGTTGATGTTCATATATAATCGGATACCGCAACAGTTTAATTCGAAGTTGTTAGTTTGCTCTGCCCATTTCACCACGGACTTATTTTCTAACCTGGGTCAATATCAAGCTTCTCTCAGTGTCTCAAACTGAAGAAGGGGGTAATAGAGCATCACAGTCCCGTCCAGGACTTTCATCACCACTGGGGCACCTGCCTCACCAGGTTGTGGAGGTGTTTTCTGTGCGAAGAGAGTGGATGGGATGCTACTTTGGGCCGAGGGCATCAGAGAGGTCCACTCCCAAAAATACTTTAGAATGAGCTCATCCCCAAAATGGCTTAATTATCATAAAGATGAAGGAAGAAGTTATTTTGTTTCTTCACCATTTTGGGTTGAACACAGCCTGAACAAATGCTAGTCAATTTGTAGAATGGGACTGGGTGTGAAACAGAGAATCTTATCAGAAAATGGAGTGTTTCAACTTCATTAACATACAGACCACAGCTGTCCCTCTACTCACCAGCTGTTGAGACAAAACTTTTATGATGCTAGTTGCCTTAAACGCAAGGACTTTTCTCTTAAAATGCAGAGATGTCAGGTCATTGGAGATGACAAAGAACATTTTGGACCAAGACATGGTGGTGACTAAAAGTCTGAATAACAATGGTCAAAGGTTAGTGCAAGGAATTTACACTCTATCTAAATTACAGTCTTAGAAGACTGGTTGAAAATGCTATTCGTTTGTTCAAGAGAAAGAGAGAGAGACTGCTGAGTCGAGGAAGGGACGGTGTCTTTCTGTTTTCATTCAGACAAAGAAGCTGAAGCAAATTAATGATAATGAACCAAAGCAACACAGCTGACTTTTCTAAAATCAAATGAATAATGAACAAACATGCTTTGAAACTGGTTAATAGAAAATGAAAATAATTAGATAAAATCAACAAGAGAATGCAAGGTTTAAATATTTAAAATTTAAAAATCTTTTTATAGAAAAGATAAGAATAAGAAATATGAGCGATTCATATTTAGATGTGTTTGATGGTGACTGCACTTTATGTCTTGAAAGTGCGAGTTTAGGGAGGAGCTATTCTGTCTGAATAGTGTGCGAGTCATTACCTCTGGAAAGAGTGTTTTGACAGTACAGATGGGTTAAGACGAATGAGAAATTGGAGAGAGGTTGATAATTCTGAGTCAAGTTTATAATCAAGCTTTGTCTGCTGGTCATAAATTTTGGTCATTTACGATGTACAGCAGATTGGAATTACTTTCTGAATCAGTTTAAGTACTGATGGAAGTTGGAATTGTGAAATGGTAGATGAACGTCAGTTATGGGTTGAGATAAACGAAAAGATTATGGATTTTATGGCAACAACAAAGTGTCACATTGGACAAGTCAAATACCGAATTATCAAAAGAGCCCTCAAAATTTATGATTATAGTAAACAAAGGGTGAAAATTATTGACTGACATTGTACAGCATGACCTGACTTGACAGAAAATAGAATGTAAGACTGAGGGCTATTAGCCTTCAAATCCTCTGATGAGAGGGCACAATTATGCTAATTTGATGCACAAGTTGGATTGGTGCATCAAAAGAGGGGATGGAGATTTGCATTGCACAGGAGGGGCAATAAATGCTGGGGCAATAAATGCTGAGAGTTGTACAAAATTTCTGTCTGTAAGTGTGCTAATAACAGAGATTGTTTCAACAGGAAATGCCAGGGCAAATGCGGCAACGAAGGCCGCGGCAACACAGCAGACAAAATCAGGACAGAATGTGCCTAACTTAAATTTTTTTATTTTACAGGATGTCAGGATGGATTGCAGCAAACAGAACTGATTCTGTTGCAAATGTATATGTATTGTCTTGTTAGCATAAGCAAAGTGGGTTGTGTGCTTTTTTTCAGGGGACAAAAAGGACCCTGAGTGCTATTCAATGAGCAAGAAATTATCCGATGATGTGTTTCAGGTTGAAGATTCCACAGGTCACACCAAATGAAACTAGCGGCTAGACAAGCGGTCACTAACAAAATCTTGTAATGATCGGAAAATGATTATTGAATTAGTTTGTTTCCTTGGTTGAAAAACTTTGCTATTTTCCATATAGCTGCAGTAAAACCATGTAAAGGAGCATAGAATGGCCATGGGGCTACAATGTGCTTCACAATTGCATTAACCATGAAAATGTTTTCCTCACAACAGGATTCAGTAACTCTGAAATAAACAAAACAAAACATTGGTGAGGGAAGATTTTGGGCCAGATCACATCTCATACTGACATTCTTATGCTGGCTCAATGTTAAGTCAACAGGACCAAATTTACATCACAATTGTAAAACTCCCTCATCTTTGTTTTGAGACGTGATGAATTTACACATAGCCACAAGTTAAATTCAGCCACATAGAGGACATTATTTGATCTTCACACAAAGTCAAATCTGCATCTATCTGATTCTGCCTCACAAAGGTTAATGCATACAATTTTATTTATTTTTTTTATCTATTTTTTGTTTTAGTTTTATTTAGACTGAATTATAACTGTGAATTTCGTACAGTAAGTGTTTTTTTTTGTTGTTTTTTTTTGGATTTACTTAATAACTTAAGTTTTTCATTTGTCTCATTATTTTCCATTTTAACCCAAGTACCAATATTTGTATTCTCATTAAAGCTTTTGGAAGATTTCTGAAACTTATCTGATTTCTGCTTATTTGTATTTTGTCCTTTTTATTTTCAATAATGTTTTGGGACATTAATTCAATTGAATCTCTGCGTTTGGTTACACTGAATTTTGCTGATACTCTTCATGAAATGGGTTTTTAACCAGCATTTGTTTCGTTTTGTTGTAATGCAATTTATTTAAATGTTTCCAGAAACAGTGTAAGAGCTTGTACGATCTTATTTTATTCTCCCTTGACCATATTTTGAAGTACATCAATTTAAGAAAATTTGAATCTGACCATATCAAACCTCTGACCAATAGAGAATTGCGTATACTTTTGCTGGTTGTTGTGCTATGTTCTTTTAAATTTCAGAAATCCATGCTGCCTAAGTTAATATCAAGAGTCCTGTCAGAAAGAGACAGCTCCCAGTTTGCTGTCCCACTGTCTAACTCGTTCGATCCGAGATCCAGTGCCTGTTCTTGTGGAGGTGTTAGGTGTGTGATGGATGATTTGCATACCTATGAACGGTGCAATAACATTTGACAGAAGCCTCATAAAGCAGGGCTGAAAGGAAAACAACGTCTGACAAGCTGGTATTACAAGATAACATCTACACAACAGAACGCATGTCTTGGATTATGGACGGTGCAACCTTTGAACTTCATGCGTGTGCTCACCGGTGCCAAGGGCGGATTTGTAGGATTGAAAATAATCAAAGAAATTTGAAATTAGGGATTTTATTTTATGTTTATATTTTTATTTGAACTATTATTTTTCTTTATTCCTACTATGCTGTAACCCATGTCTGAGATGACTGAGGGACTGATATACATAGATTGTCAGTTAAAAGTCAAGACAATTCCTCGTATAACCCAACAAGATATCCTCCTTCTTAGGTGTGATTTAAATTCACCCTTCTCTGATGTTGTAAAGTTTGTTTTATTGATGGGTAAATATCATATCCATACTTGTAAATGGAAATAAAATGTAAGCCCTCCTTCAATATATTTCTATGCGAGTTTGTTAAAATGTTTCAGAGCTTCAAATGCTTAAAAAAACAAAATAAAAAGTCTGAAGCTTTATTTTCCTTTTTGTCAAAAAATATTATTATTTTAGCATGTTTATCTATGATGTCTATAGAGGTTAGCTGTTTGTCTTCACCCTTGATCTGCGTAGGTTGCATCAATCAAGAAATGCACTACAGCTAAAGCCACATGTCTGACCATGTTATATTGAAAATCTGAAGATGATAAGTCTAAAACTCTGTATTTAGTTTCTTGTATCTTGTTTTTCAAGATCATGTAATGTGACTATTTTGATTAGACTCTAAAATGCAAACTGATGTTTATTGTTATCTTCTAAGCATCCGAGCTCCATTCAGTCTCAGTCTCCCCTGCACACATTCACAGCTCTCCGGCCTGGTTGTGGCTTTTAAATATTCATTTCTTCAATATTCAATACTGGCTATTCACGCTGTTTTTAATCCCTAATTTCTTTTTTCAAAGTTCTCACTTCACATTTGAAACTGTATCAAATTCCCTTCTTGAAAAAAGAATCATTTCAGTAAGCATTCCTATTTTAAAAAAATCATAAAAATAACAGTTAGGTGGCCATAAATGACGGAGTATTTTAAGTCTATTTTGCTGCTTTGTGAAAAAAATGAGCCGGCGCGTTTGCCGACCCCAGAGGGTTAAAGGTATCGACTCATTTTTTCATTACATAACTCCTGACACAAATTAATATATAAGTGTCACTATAAGTTCCCTATCGGTCAGTCACTACAACGTAGGTCATGACTGACCAATAGGAATCTCGCTAGAGAGGCCAATCTACTTCGAGTGAAACTAAAACAAGCCAATACACATTGGCGTGCAATCATTTGCAACAGCTGTGCAGCCTTGCAGCGCGGGTATTTAACAAGCAGCTGGCGCGATTGCACACTTGATTTTTGCTTCGGAGCCAAACACTTCGATGCCTCTACTGAATCAGTTGGAACTGAAAGACGAGCCTTTCTGGACCTCTCCTTCCCGGTGCGGGCGTAACAGCACAGCAGCGCGAGCAGTTTCGCTTTCTCTCTCTCTCTCTCTTTTCTTTTTCTTTCTTTTTTGTTTTAAAACTGAGCAAAGAAAAAGAGCTGTTTTAACAGCTGGTGAGGTGCGCTTCAGAGCGCTCAAAAGCTGTTATAACAGCTGGTAAGGTGCGCCTGGCAAGCGCTCAAAAAGCTGTTGTAACAGCTGGTAAGACCTCCCGGCGAGAGAGATCCAGCGCACAGACGGGTGCACATTCCCGTCTGTGATCGCTGTGGCTGTTCCCCTGCGTGCTTCAGCACCAATGAGAGTAGTCCCTAAAAGAGCTTACACAGATAGTTCGCGTCTTTTTCAAGATGACGTTCTAGTCATCTTGTCTGGGCCTCGAAGACGCACAGGCAGCGTTCGTGGATGAGTCATGCACCCATTGTGGGAAGATGACCATCTCAGAGCTGAGGTCGAGACTCACGTTCCTGCAAAGGGGCGGAGTCCCCGTGCCTGCACCTCGTTCCAACCCCCCTTCGCGGGTTGCTACGGGCAGTGACGCGGGTGAACTGAGGATTACAGTGAGCGCGCCTCCTTTGGGGAACCAACCCCCTAGGAACCCTCACTCCTCCCATGCTCCGAAACGAGTTGAGCTGCCAACGGAGCGTGCTGGACCATCCTCAAGATGTGTACCAGTCGTTTCGTTCGGCACTCCCTGCGACGACCAGATGTCGATCGCTGCATTGGAGAGTGGGTCAGACCTCTCCGCGGACGACGGCTCAGAGCCGCTGCCTCCTTCGGGTGTGTCAGCAGTGCCCGAGTCGGACCCGGAGATGATGGCCATGCTTTCCCGGGCCGCCAACAGGATCGGGCTCGTGTGGAACCCTCCACAGTGTCCCGAGCCCTCGAGGCTGGACGATTGGTATCTCGGGGTGGCGCACGCTGGTTCTCAGCAACCCACCCCAGTGCCTTTCTTTCCGGAAGTGCATGAGGAGCTCACAGGGACGTGGACGGCACCTTTTACTGCCAGAAACCGTCTCGGTGGCTCCTCCTCCCTCACCACCCTTGATGGCGGGGCAGCTAAGGGATACACGCGTATCCCGCCAGTGGAACGGGCCGTTGCTATCCAACTGTGCCCTAACTCCACTTGGCGTGGAGAACCGTGTCTTCCTTCCCGGGCCTGTAAGTACTCGTCGGACTTAACCGGCAAAGCTTACCAGGCCTGTGGGGAAGCTGCCTCTGCCATGCACGCTATGGCTTTGTTGCAGGTTCATCAGGCCAAGGCACTGAAAGACCTGCACGAGGGTGGTCATGATCCAAAAGTTCTCCAAGAACTTCGTGCCGCAACTGACCTCGCGCTTCGTGCGACGAAGGTCACTGCGCGGTCAGTGGGTCGTGCGATGTCCACACTAGTGGTCCAGGAACGCCATCTCTGGCTGTATCTGGCTGACATGCGGGAGACCAACAAGATCAGGTTCCTTAACTCCCCCGTGTCCCAGACCGGCCTCTTCGGCGACGCGGTCGAGAACTTTGCCCAGCAGTTCTCGGCTGTACAGAAGCAGACTGAGGCCATCAGTCACATCCTGCCGCGGCGGTCAGTCGTGCCTCCACCCCACCGCCCGCGGCTCCTCGGTCTGCTCGTCGCCGTGGACGCCCTCCTGCGTCTGCCCCTGCTCCCGCGCCGCAGCAGCAGCCTCCATCTAAATTGCGCCGTGGAGCCAGTCGCAGGCAGGGCGCCCCGCCCGTCCAGGCCCCCGCCAAGAGGGGTGGCAAAGCCAGGGGTAAGCGGCCCTAGGACGGGGGAGAGATGGAAGGGACTGCTCTCCAGGAGACGATGACTGCATCGCTCCCTCCCCCGGAAGAGGGCTGGGTGGTAAATCCTTTGTTTCATTTTGTTTGTGTTCCGCCGCTGGCCTTAAAACCAGCGGTACCCAAATTTTCAATAAAAGAGCAGTTTCTATCATCTCTGGGTCCGAAGAAGACCCAGAGAGCAGTGGGGGGTTGGAATCCTCACCACTCTCATCCGCCTCTTCTTTCGCCAGCCGGCAGCTGTGTACGGTCCGAGAACGCCACCGAGCCGCCTCCCGCACCTCCTGCCCTGTGGAACCAGGTAAGTGCTGCACAGCACACTCAGACCCCGTTACGGGCCGCCTCCCAGAGAGAGCCTCCCGAGTCACGTCCCTGTGTTCCACCTTGCTGCCCCACTCCCGGTACGCCTACGGTCCCTTTGGTCCCGCTTGTACGGTCTCTGTGAGCCTGGTTAGCGCTCCCCAGTCCGTCTCGCTGGCTCATTTGAACCATCAGACTGGCTATGCGATTCAGTTCGCCCGGCGTCCCCCCAAGTTTCGGGCCATCCATTCCACTACAGTGAGAGCAGCCGATGCCCATGTCTTGCGTGCGGAGATCGCAGTCCTATTAGCGAACGATGCGATAGAGCCGGACCCTCCAGCCGATATGAGGTCAGGGCACTACAGTCTACTTCATTGTACCCAAGAAAGGTGGTGGGTTACGACCGATCTTGGATCTGCGAGTTTTGAATCGAAGCCTCCACAAGCTACCGTTCAAAATGCTCACGCAGAGACGCATTTTCGAATGCATCCGTCCCCAAGATTGGTTTGCAGCGATCGACCTGAAGGACGCGTACTTTCATGTCTCGATTCTTCCTCGACACAGGCCGTTCCTGCGCTTTGCGTTCGAGGGTCGAGCATATCAGTACAAAGTCTTACCGTTCGGGCTGTCCATGTCCCCCCGTGTCCACACGAAAGTCACAGAGGGGGCCCTTGTTCCCATGAGAGAACAGGGCGTTCGCATCCTCAACTATCTCGACGACCGGCTCATTCTAGCACACTCTCGAGATCAGCTCCACAGGGACCTCGTGCTCAGGCACCTCAGCAAGTTGGGTCTTCAGGTCAACTGGGAAAAGAGCAAACTCGCCCCCGTGCAGAGGATATCTTATCTCGGTATGGAGTTGGATTCGGTCGCTCAGACAGCGCGCCTCACAGAGCAGCGTGCTCAGTCAATGCTGAACTGCTTGAACACGTTCAAAGGCAGGACGGCGGTCCCACTGAAATTTTTTCAGAGGCTCCAGGGGGATTTGGCGGCGGCCGCAGCGGTAACTCCGCTCGGCTTGCTTCATATGAGACCGCTTCAGCACTGGCTTCACGGCCGAGTCCCGAGATGGGCGTGGCATTACGGCACTCACCGGGTGGCAATCACACCGGCGTGCTGCCAGACCTTCAGACCGTGGTCAGACCTCTTGTTCCTTCGGGCAGGAGTCCCCTTGGAACAGGTCTCCAGGCATGCTGTGGTATTCACAGATGCCTCCGCCACCGGCTGGGGTGCCACGTACAACGGGCATGCAGTGTCAGGGGTGTGGACGGCTCCCCAACTGCATTGGCACATCAATTGCCTCGAGTTGCTAGCAGTACATCTCGCTCTGAGCCGCTTGAAAAGGCTGCTACAGGGCAGGGACGTGCTGGTCCGTACGGACAACACGGCGACCGTTGCGTACATCAACCGACAAGGTGGTCTATGCTCCCGTCGCATGCCGCAACTCGCCCGCCATCTCCTCCTCTGGAGTCAGAAGCATCTGAGGTCGCTTCGAGCCATGTATGTCACCGGCGTGCTCAACCGTGTGGCCGACGAGCAATCACGAGCTGTGCTTCCGGGAGAATGGCGACTCCACCCCCAGGCGGTTCAGCTGATCTGGAGAGAGTTCAGGGAGGCTCAGGTAGACCTGTTTGCCTCCTCAGAGACCTCCCACTGCCAGCTGTTTTACTCCCTGACCGAGGGAACACTCGGCACGGACGCACTGGCACACAGCTGGCCCCGAGGCCTTCGCAAATATGCGTTTCCCCCAGTGAGCCTACTTGCGCAGACACTGTGTAAAGTCAGGGAGGACGAGGAGCAGGTCCTTCTGGTGGCTCCCTATTGGCCCACCCGGACTTGGTTCCCAGAACTCATGCTCCTCGTGACAGTCCCTCCCTGGCCCATTCCTCTGAGGAAGGATCTTCTGACTCAGAGACGGGGCACCCTATGGCACCCGCGCCCAGACCTCTGGAAACTCCATGTCTGGTCCCTGGACGGGACGTGGAGGTTCTAGGTGACTTACCCCCAGAGGTACTTAACACCATCACTTCAGCACGGGCGCCGTCCACGAGACGTGTTTACACCCTGAAGTGGAACCTGTTCGTCGAGTGGTATTCTTCTCGCCGAGAAGACCCCCGAAGATGTTCGATAGGGTCTGTGCTTTCCTTCTTGCAGCAGGGTTTGGAGTGTAGACTGTCTCCCTCCACCCTCAAAGTACATGCTACCGTTGTTCAGCTTATCACGACCACATAGATGGCAAAACAGTTGGAAAGCACGACCTGGTCGTCAGGTTTCTTAGGGGGGCGAGACGATTAAATCCTCCTCGACCCCCCCCCCATACCCTCTTGGGATCTTTCCCTAGTGCTTCGAGCACTTCAGGATGTTCAGAAAAACCTGTCGAGTCCTCCAAAACCCCTCGGCCCGGACTTGGCGGAGCATCCGGTGCCAGGCCCTTATCGGCTGAATCCTTGAGAACCAGATCTGGGCTGGGTTCCATATGTGTGACCCTACGGGGATCCCGTATGTGTATATTCTCCACGGCTGCTCCTATCGGAAGCCCGTGTCTTTCCCTTGGGCTAAGTCACCCATTATTTCATATGCAGTACAGCCTTCGGGCTAGTCCAATACACTAGTTATGTGTATTTCCACATAACTCTTTGAAGAAGTGGCTTCCGCAGCATCCCTTCCTAAACAGCAGGGGCACGCTTTCCCAGTGTTATCCAATTCTCACTGTATGGGTTATCATGGAACAACAGTGTCAGACTCACTCTGTGTAGGCCTCCTCCTATCGTCCTTCCAGGCAAGAAGGTGTAGAGGCTTGCACGGGCGCTGGATGGGGTGCAGCAGCTGTGGCGCTTTGGTAGAGATTCCTATTGGTCAGTCATGACCTACGTTGTAGTGACTGACCGATAGGGAATGTCTCGGTTACATATGGTAACCCTCGTTCCCTGAGGGAGGGAACGGAGACGTAGGTCCCGTCGCCACATCTGCTGCCGCCCGCCGGGGCGCCCAGCTTTCTCAGGCTTGGCTCCTCAGAAAAAAACTAGTGTGCAATCGCGCCAGCTGCTTGTTAAATACCCGCACTGCGAGGCTGCACAGCTGTTGCAAATGATTGTTGTTTTAGTCAACGATGACGATAACGAAATGATTTCGTTGACAAACTTTTTTTTATGACGATAACATGCCGATGACTAGCTAAAAATGGCTCTATGGTGACTAAAACATAACGAGACGTTTTCGAGTTTTCGTTGACAAGACGAGACGGAACGAAAATGACTATAAGTCTGACGTTTGCAATGCATGTAATTTCTGCCTATTTTGCGTGAATTCTGTCTGTTTTGAGCTAAAAAAAAGTATCAGCAATGCTGCCGCTTTGGGTACGCCCACCAGCCATCGTGCGCGCGCACCAGATTCCACACAACAACAACAACACACCTGCGGCCGCGGCTACTCACCACACATCTTCCGAAGGATGGCGGCGAAGCCAATAAACGGGCTTAAGTGATCGGAAACGACGAGATGATTTATGGACATACTTTCAGTTTCAGTATAATCCAGCGGTTCTCAAAATGTGGGGCGCCCCACTGGCGTGACAGGTCTCCTCCAAACGGGAGGAAATTTTCTGTGTTATGCTTTATATCTTTATTCGTTCATGGCGAGTCCGCATCGTTAACGTCATCTTTGCAGCGACACCGAAAACACAAGTTTATTAATAAACAATTAAATGTCTCCTTGCTTTTTTTTTCTTTTTTTTACACATTCATAATCATTACTTTTGCCGGTTCTTTGTGGCAAGCTTTAAGCGTGCGGTCGTGCGCTTGAGTGTGTCTATAACGCTCATTATCCTGTAGGCCTATAGCCTATTTAAGTAATTGAATTAATATAAAGGGGCGATTTGTGGTTTAAATGAACAACTACTAGTCGACTAGAATAAAAACTTTAGTCGGAGCCAGCCCTTATTCCACATATTCTCGAACCAGCAGGCCATTCTGTGTTGAGCGCGCGACCCTGAGCTGAAGGAGTGAGCGGAGGAATATTCAGAAATTCTCTCTCTCTCTCTCTCTCTCTCTCTCTCTCTCTCTCTCTCTCTCTCTCTCTCTCTCTCTCTCTCTCTCTCTCTCTCTCTCTCTTTCTCTCTCTCTCTCTCTCTCTCTCTCTCTCTCTCTCTCTCTCTCTGCTCACATGCTCTGATCGGAACAAAGGAATATTACAATAATTAATCATTAGTTTATATCTTAAACACTGCCCATTCACTACCCACCATTTTAATCCCCATATCAAACACAGTAGGCCTATGTTATCTCTATTTTATCTATTTTTTTTAAAAAAATCACTTTTTTAAGGAAAGAGAGCTGTGTGCATTGTTCTTCCCTTTGCCACATCATATCTCTGTGAGATGGGCTTTTCAGCTGTTGCTTCACTGAAAACAAAGTACAGATATCAGCTGAACATGGAGCATGACATTTGAGAAATTGTGCAATGCAGCCAGTAATGCAGGGATAAATAGACCTGTCTTGCCAAATGGATTTCTATTATTTTCTTTTTTTTTAACAGATTGCAAAGTGGCACTTTTATTTCTTTACTATTTTTGAACTTGATTCAAATTTTGAAACAGCTGCACTTTTATTTTCTCCAATTTTTAAAAAAGGTTTTTTTTTTTACTAAAATTGACTAAAACTTGACTAAAACCTTTTTGCGTTTTCGTCGACTAAAACTTGACTAAAACGATTACGTTTATAAGTGACTAAAATGTGACTAAAACTAAAAAGCATTTTCGTCCAAAAGACTAAGACTAAGACTAAAACTAAAAGGGCTGCCAAAAACAACACTAACGCCAATGTGTATTGGCTTGTTTTAGTTTCACTCGAAGTAGATTGGCCTCTCTAGCGAGATTCCTATTGGTCAGTCATGACCTACGTCTCCGTTCGCTCCCTCAGGGAACGAGGGTTACCATATGTAACCGAGACGTTTCTCAGAATAAAATAGTGGTCAAATACTGAAACTTGAGTCTTATATATTTATAATGATGTATAGTTTGTCACGGTAATAACATTAAATCTGATAGTAACTTTAAACTATTTAAACAAAGAATGATTCAGTGCGTCTGCGTCCTCGTGAAGGCTAACAGGTTAACAGTCTTTTAGGCACTTTCTTTTTTTTTTTGGTCAGAATAGAGGATACTAAACACGCAAGATGTCAGAACATTATGGTGTGAACACAGTGCCAATCATTGCAATTTCGGGAGTGAGTCCTGTTCCCTATACACATGGAAAGATTATTTACAGAACGGTTATTTACGATAATTTACACACATGGAACGATAATTTACGGGACTCACTCTCACATTTAAATGCAGTTGTCAATCCTGAAACTTTACAGTGCTTATCTGGCCTTACATCCAATCAACACATTCGAATACATATATATTTTCTAAAGAGAATATTAAAAAAACAAAATCACACCTTTCATTTTGGTTGAGTTATTTTTTTTTGTCTGTTGACACACCACTTACCTCAGTATCTCCAATGTACACTTTATATTCTTCAGTCCAGCGCAGAGCAGCTTCACTCCTGAATCCTGTATATTATTATTGTTCATGTTCAGCTCTTTCAGATTGGTATCTGATCCAAGAACTGTAGCCAGAGCTGAACAGCTTTTGTCTGTTAAGTCACAATAATTTAACCTACAATATAAATAAATCACAAAAAAGAATTAGATGGAACATATAGAATACATTCTCTGTACAAAAATATTAAATATTTTCCATTATTTTTACATTAACAGTAAATATACAGTGAGGAGGGTGAGCTACACTGACATTACAGGTTAACTAGTATTTTCTTTATCTTAGTATTTTTGAAAAGTTTACTAAATAAAACAAACATAGTGTGCTTCGTCCTCTGGTAACCGAAGTTCATGTTTTGCTCAAAATATGTGGTATATGATTAAGAATCACTATAGACCAGTGTAGATAAATGACATGAGACCAAAACATGACTAATAACAATAAATGACTTACAGAGCTCTTTTGGAGGTTTTGATGACTGCTGATAATCTAATAAGACACTCGTCTGATTTCTTGAATTTCTGAAGCTCAAACTTCTCCAGCTCCTCCTCTGATGTCAACAACACAAAGGCAAAGCAGACCACTGGGCAGGTGAAAGATTAGCAGATGAGAGACTTCCTTTACTGAGGTGGGTCTGAATCTCTTTCACCAGACTTTGATCGTTCAGTTCATTCAGACAGTAGAACAGATTGATGGATCTCTCAGGAGACAGATCCGATTCTAATTTCTGTTTGATGTACTGAACTATCTCCTTGTTGCTCTGGTCATTATCATCTAGCTGTGTCAATAAACCTCGTAAGAGTCGCCGATTGGACTGGAGTGACAGACCGAGGAGGAATCGAAGGAAAAGGTCCAGGTGTCCATTGTCACTCTCGAGCGCCTTATCCACTGCAGTCTTGAGCAAATCAATCATGATTTCATTTTTGTTTTCCTGTTGTGCAGAGTCATGAACAAACACACTTTTCTTGTTGATGTCAAGAAACAGATGTGCATAAAGGGCTGCAATAAACTCTTGAATGCTCAAGTGAACAAAGCAGTACATGGTACCAAGAATGATCCCTGTTTCCTCCTTAAAGATCTGGGTACACATGCCTGAGTACACTGATGCTTTATAGACGTCAATACCACAGGCTTCCAGGTCTGATTCATAGAAGATCACGTTGTTTTCTTCCAGCTGATGAAATGCCAGGTTCCCTAGTGAAAAGAGGGCGTCTTTATCCCAGGAAACATCTGGTGTGTATTTTCCATCATATTTCCGTCTGCTCTGCTGGATCTGAAAGCGGAGAAAGTGTGTGTACATTTGTGTCAGAGTCTTGGGAGTGTCTTCAGTGTTTGATTCCTGCAGTGTTTTAGAGGCGTCAGACTGATTGTTTTTCACATAATTTTTTTTCTCCTCCAGAATGTTCTGGAGAACAGAGGCTGAAATCCAACAGAAGACTGGGATGTGGCACATGATAAAGAGACTCTTTGATTGTTTAACATGGTCAATGATTTCACTGGCCATTTTCTCATCTTTGAATCTTTTTCTGAAGTAATCTTCCTTTTGTGCGTCATTGAATCCTCGTATCTCTGTCACACGGTCGATACAGTCAGGAGGAATCTTACTGGCAGCTGCTGGTCTGGTGGTGATCCAGATGAGAGCAGAAGGAAGCAGATTTCCCTTGATGAGGTTCGTCAGGAGAACATCCAGAGAGGCTGGTGACCATACATCACTCAACGTCTCATTAGTCTCAAACTTCAGAGGAAGACGACATTCATCCAATCCATCCAGGATGAACAGCACTTTGAAATTATTCCTTCTTATACGGCTCAGTCCTTTTGTCTCTGGGAACCATAGAGTTATAAGACCCATTAAACTTTGTTTTTCTTTCTTCTTTAAATTCATCTCTCTGAATGGAAGAGGAAATATGAAGCTGATATCTTGATTTTCTTTTCCTTCAGCCCAATCCAGAACAAACTTTTGCACAGAGACGGATTTTCCTATGCCAGCAACTCCTTTTGTCAGTACAGTTCGGATCTCCTGGTGTTGTTCATGGGCTTCAAACAAATTATTGCATTCAACCTGTATCTCTTGTGATTCATGATGCCTGGAAGCAACTTCAATCTGTCTGACCTCATGTTCAGTATTGATCCGTTCACTGCCACCTGAGTGATATAGAGATCTGTGTAGATGTTATTCAGAAGTGTGGAGTCACCCTGCTTTGCAATTCCTTCAAACACACATTGATACTTCTCCTTTAGGCTACATTTTAGCCGATGATTAAAGATCAGCTCATCTAAACACAGGAAAAACAAACAAACAGTTTTAATCTAAATTTTCACTTATAAATTTATAGGTGTTAATCTGACAGATGGTCATGAGTCTCTTACCTATTAGAGTATCAGCAGCTTCATCTTGCTTCATCTCTCTCAGGTAGTGTAGTGTGAGATCAAGAGCTGCTTCTTTAATACGGCATCTGTTCTCATTAAAGTCCTCCACTAAGGATTGTGTGTTCTCGTCTAGTAATATTTTCTTAAAGTTTTCCAGCTCATTTTTCAGTAAGATGATTATTTTCCTCTCAAGATCCTACAAAGCAAAAAAACAAAACAAAAAACAATTAAAAAAACAAACAAAAAACCTGTACATCTATATTTATAAAAAATAAAAGTAGAAACACAAACATTTTAATTAGCTGTAATTATGAATAAATAAAAATAAACTTTTCACATATTCATTCTTATTTTATGGGTTCTTAAAATGAAAAGTAAATGGTCAAAAATAATTAGAAATGACATTTCTATTGAGTACTGATAAATAATCTATTTTTTATTATAATTATTAAATATTTCTAAAAATGTAAGATTTTTTTTTTACCTTGAAGATCCACGGGAGAATCTCTGTGAAATTATTGTGTTTCCTGGGAGTCTGGAAATCTGAATCTAATGTTTCATATTTAAGCCTGTTAGCAAAAAAAAAAAAAAAAATTCTAAATACTGCATATCCAGGAAAAATATACCAAAATATCTAGTAAATGATTTTAGCAAAATATACTCTTGTAAATATTTGAACTATACAGCTTTATTCTAATTATTCATTGATACACTTTCTAACACAGTCGGTGCCCAAAAATAAGAAACACATGAAATACCTTTTGGTTGGTGATGGTGTTTCCTCACTGAAGTTTGGTAGGTCACCATCTTTTGACCGGTCACTCTTCACAGACACAGAGCTGGACACATGTGAACTTGATCTATCACGGATGAAACAAAGAACAGAGAGAAAAACACTTCACTACAGGAGATACTTCAATCTCATTTTAAGAGGACGATTAATGTTTCAAATGGTAATTAAATACAGTATAGTTGTGTATTTGTCCCTCTCATGATTGGATCAATAGTTTATTGACTTTCCAATGCCGTTGATAATAGGAGTAAGCAGGTTTAGACTCATCTTTCTTTATTACTTGTGCTCTATTAAACATGATGTCAAAACTTGTCTTAAAACTTCTTGTGGCCTTTCCTCGTTCATACGTACACACAAAGCCATCCCTTGTGGACAGCATAAGAAATCCCCCCCGCGAGCCACTCTGCTGTGCGGTCAAAAAACGGTGTGCTTCCCAATTACCAACGCACACACTTGTTGCTCAGGTGCTCTTATTATACACAGCCACAGCACCATCCGGTGGAGAAAAACTTTACCATCCAACAAATGGCTCCTACAGATGGATTTATTCATGTTTGGTTGCATGATATTTTCTGGTAAAGTTATGCCCCCTAGTGGCGTTCTGTGTAATTGAGTTACTGGAAAGAAGCTCCAGACTGAGTTCAGTAAAAAGGAAATAAGATTAGCGGACATTGTTTTCTGTGAATTATAGTTATATTTAGTTAAGTTTCATCACATTATGTAGAAATTATAACTCTATAATGTAAAAAATATAAAAATACCTTTTGAGAGATGTCTTTTTCTCACTGAAGTTCGGTGGGCCACCCTGCTTTGACCAGTCACTCCTCACAGACACAGAGTTTGACACATGTGAGCCGGATCTTTCACTAATAACAAATAGAGACAAGAAAACATGTAATTACAGAAGTTCATCTGTGTCTGATAACGGCACAAACTCTCTCTAGCCCTTCACAGACAGAATGCTGATGAAGCATTTGCACAATCATTACTGTAAACTTTAAATATTTACTGTAAATATTTTACATACATTTTAATTTAAAAAAATGCATTTTTAGTACATTTAGCCTATAACACTACTTTAGTACTGCAATATAACACTACTGCTGAAGGAGAGGCAGAACATATTGATTTGTAAATATTAATTTTCCTTTTCAGATTTAAGATGTTTATCATCTACCGGCCACAAAATAATGATATTTTCTGCCATGTTTTAATTAAGAAGTTCTGCAAAGCATTTGCAAATATAAAACAATGCTTAGTTCTTCACAGGAAGAATCTAAAACTTCAGTAGTTTAGAATGATTGTGTGAAAACAGACGCAGTCTTACCTCTGATCCTCTGAGAGACTCATCTTAGAGAGAGAGTCATTTCCTCGCTCCTCTGACATACTGCAGCTAAACTAACATTGGAAACAGATCAGCACTGGTTTGTGGAAACAATCAGTCGTTCAGTTTCACCTGGAGATGGCAATATATGTTCCTGAGATTAATAACATGGCAGTCATTCAAGAAAATAATGAAGAATGTTAAGTTGGCAACAACAAACACTATAACATAAAGTGAGTCATGGCTCTAAATGTAGTAGTGAATAGACATTTACACTGTGTTAAAATCATTGAGTGGGAAAATTAACCCAGTTTGTTACATTCTCTATTGCAGTTTAGTATAATTTTACAATCATATTTAATTTTGCACTTTTGTCACTTGATCATTGTTTCAAACTCATATATTTAATCATTTTCAAATACTCCCCTCAATAAGTGTATCATTCATTCAATTTTTATTTATTTAATATTGAAAGTAGAAAAATTTGAAAAAGGCTCCTTTTTCATAAAAAAAAGAAAAAGAATTCAGATAGACAATATACAATACAAAATTAAGTGATTCCAATATGAACCCTCAATTCAATTGACACCAAGATCAGTGGAATAAAATCAGTAGAACCCCAGATAGCATGTAATCAGTGACTACGTTTACATGCAGCCAATTTTTCGGGTTATGGTCGGGTTAAGGTCACAATTCGGGTTTCTGAAACATTAGGAATAACCCGTTTACATGCGTGAGCAGAGAGAGTTACTCCTGTATACATGGAATTGCAATATCCCGATGGAAACAGCGACGCACGGTTAGCGTCTGGACGTATGGACCACCTTAAAGGGTGTAGATCATTGTGTTAAATTATCCGTACAGAAATACAATATAATTTGTGTATTATTAACATGTTACTTTAAATGTGCTGGGCTCTTTAAGAACGTCTGTTTCCCCCGTGATGCGCATGTACGGAACATACACACGCATGTGGGCAGTTGAATATACGGGATCGTGTTGACAAGTAGAGCTGTTAATAAAAAGCATTACATTCACAAATGGCAGTTGCTGTGTAACTCATCGGACATGCAACATGGTGTCAGAAGACGACACGGACCTTTCGCCAGTGAGTAAACCAACGGTGTAAGAAGACACAGGCGGAACTGCCCGTTATAGTTTTCTCACGACCGCGCACGCAGTGAGTGATAATGGCGGACTGTTTTAGAAGACCAGACCCGCTCACTTTTGATGTAAATATCGCCGACAATTGGCGAATTTTTGAGCAAGAGTACGACATTTTCATCGCCGCAGCACATTATGACAAGCCTGCCAGGACAAGGGCATATATCCTCCTCAATCTTGCAGGGTCGGAAGCCATTGAACGGGAGCGTTCATTTGTCTATGCTGCGGAGGTGCGTGCACCAAGCGAGGGCGGCGCGATCGTAACTCCCGCGGAATCCAGAGAGGATCCGGAGTGCCTGAAAAGGAAATTTCGTGAAATATGCAACCCACAACAAAATAAAACAATGGAGAGGCACAAGTTTCACTCAAGGAATCAGAAACAAGGTGAGGCTATTGAGGCTTTCATCAGTGATCTCAGAATTAAAGCTAAAAGTTGTCATTTTGGAGAATTGCCAGATGAGCTCATCTGTGATCGGATTGTATGTGGCATCAACAATGAAAGCTTAAGGAAAGTACTGCTAAGAGACAGCGAATTAACCCTGATCAAAGCAGTCTCAATTTGTCGCATACATGAAATGACAGAAGAAAATAATAAGACGTTGGCTAGCCTACCTCAGACTGCAACTAACGTTGATGCAATACAGCCATTTTCCAGCAGGTGGCGCCAAAACGCAAAACATAAACAAAGAACAGAACAACATGATTCAACTATAACCAATTGCAGAAATTGTGGAGGTAATCATGCAGCAAAGAAAGAAAAATGCCCTGCCTTCGGACAACAATGTCATAACTGCAAGAAAATGAATCACTACAAGAAATGTTGCAAAGCATGCAGTCAATTTGGCCAGAAGAAATTCAATCACAGGAAAGTGGTACATGAACTTGAGGTAGACAAACCCCCTGACCATGATGACACCTTTTATGTTGATGGCATTGAATTTGACAAGTGTGTCAACGTTGTTAACCCTTACATGCCAGTGCTGGAGGAGGGATTTGTCACTGTACACATAAACAAAACTCCAATCGAGATGAAAGTTGACACTGGGGCAAAATGTAACGTACTTTCACAAAAGACTTTCGAACAAATTGCCAACAACGAACGGCCAGCGAAACATTCAAACACACACAACGTTGTAGCTTATGGTGGAGCTAAAATTGAAACGAAAGGCTTGGTCTCATTGCAATGTAGCCTAAATGGGCAAAACTATCCACTGTCATTCTTTTTGGTGGATCAAGATGTTCAACCGCTGTTGGGATTCCGTGCATGCCTTGACATGGCGATCGTTACAATCAGCCCAGATGTGCATCATGTCAGTATGGAGGGCAGCACCGGAGATATTCTGACAGAGTACAAGGACTTATTTACTGACCAGCTCGGAGAACTTCCAATTACATATTCTATGACAGTAGACCCCAGCGTGCAGCCAGTAGTTCGCCCTGCTCATCGCATTCCCCTAGCAATGCAAAGCCGTGTCAAAGCAGAACTGGACCGCATGCAGAGCCTTGGCGTCATAACGGCAGTCTCAGAGCCGACGGATTGGGTTTCGTCCATGGTGGTCACACACAAAAAGGACAGGCAAGAAATCAGGTTGTGTATTAACCCAAAGGATCTTAACATGGCTTTAAAAAGACCCCATCACCCTATGCGCAGCGTAGAGGAAGTAGCATCTCGAATGTCAGGAGCAACCATATTTTCCGTGCTAGACGCAAAGAGCTCTTTCTGGCAGGTACGCCTTGACCATAAGTCCTCCATGATGACAAAATTTAGCACTCCATTTGGGCGCTATAGATTTCTCCGTATGCCCTTTGGCATTAACTCCGCAAGCGAGGTGTTCCAGCGCTCAATGAAGCAGCTCTTTTCAGGGTACCCCTGTGCGATTATTGTTGATGACATCATCATCGGAGGTCGCAACCCTGCTGAACATGACATCAACCTGAAAAGGGTTTTGAACAGAGCACTTGAGATCAAACTCAAGCTAAACCCTGTCAAATGCAAGTTTCGGCTGGACCAAGTCAGCTATGTGGGCCATATCTTTACAAGAGACGGCCTAAAAGCAGATCCTTCCAAAACAAAATCAATCTCTGAGATGCCAGCCCCGAAGGATGTCCTTGCATTACAGCGCTTCCTCGGAATGGTAAATTATCTCGGGAAATTTATCCCAAACTTCAGCGACATTGCTGCGCCCCTCAGAAAGCTGACACACAAAGAGACAGTATGGTGCGGGTACCAGCAACACCAACAAGCATTTGACACACTCAAGTCATGTTTGTCCACTCCACCTGTATTAGCTAGGGATGTCTCGATCCGATCAAGTGATCGGAAATCGGGCCCGATCACGTGGTTTCAGACTCGATCGGAATCGGACGTAACTTCCCGATCAGGACTCGGGTATAGATGTATATTAGGGGTGTACGCATACAAACCAAACCAGGTCCTTGGATCATTTTTCTGCCGACAAAATCCGCGCTGGCGTGAACGTGAACAACACCACATCGTTGCGCAACATCAAATGACGAACGTAATGAAAGCGGAACGAAACTGCGCTACGATTATATTGTGCTTATATGGACCGTTTATCAGTTCGGACCAGCAACATCTGTGTGCAGCGCGAGCCGATCTTGATCAAGCGACACTGTTACTACACAGCGCTATTAGAGATCCAGTCAATAAAGCATTTGAATTCGCCACTAAAGTAATAACATCGCTGCGAGATCTAATGAGAAGCATTCAAATTTCTCCTTTATTAACCGCAGATCTCTATATATAGCACTGACGTGCAAACCAGGAGAAACATTGTGCCATGAATGAACTAGTTATAGGCTTTAAGTCCACAGATCAGCAACATTCACCATGGATTTAATATAGTAACACTAACTGTAGCCATGAAAGTTTGCCTGGAATAGTGAAATGCTTTCAAGTACTTCACACATCTTTTCCCAGCACTTCAAAACTCACTATTTGTTTACATGCCTGCTATTTTAAAGTTGAGGTGCTATTTGTTTTTATATTAGACTTTTTTTTCATATATTTACTGTTGCACTAAAGTCCAAAAGTGAATAATTTATGTTATTTATTACTTGATTGTTCAAGCTACCTCACAGAAGTGCTCTGTTTGTTAACAGAGTTTTTGAATCTTAAAATAAGGTGAATTAAATAATAAATAAGGAACATCCTAGATCTGTTTTTTTTGCTCTTCTTTATTCTTTTTTTTTTAATGTAGCCTAATATAGAAGTATCGGATCGGGACGACTCGGTATCGGTAGATACTCAAAATCAAATGACTCGGACTCGGACTCGAGGGCAAAAAAACCTGATCGGGACATCCCTAGTATTAGCATACTACGACGTCAAGAAGCCAGTTACGTTAACCTGCGATGCTTCCAGCTTCGGGCTGGGTGCTGCATGCATGCAGGAGGGAAAACCAGTTGCGTATGCGTCTCGCACACTCACAGACACAGAGACACGGTATGCGCAGATAGAGAAGGAGCAGCTAGCCGTCGTATTTGCCTGTACAAAGTTCAGGGACTATGTATATGGGAAACCTATACTCGTTGAGACGGACCACCAGCCCCTGGTAACGATTCTGAAAAAACCAATCCACACAGCTCCTGCACGATTACAGAGGATGATGCTCAGGTTACAGTGCTATGACATCACCCTGGTGTACAAGAAGGGTAAGCTCATGTACCTTGCAGACACCCTATCTAGAGCTCCAGACACTCAAGTCCAACCAGACACTGAAAATGACACATTCGAGGTCATGTCTATTAACTACATTTCCACTGCCAGATTGGAGGAACTCAGAAAGCATACGGCAGAGGATGATGTGTTACAGGATCTAAGCACTGTCATTCAACGAGGTTGGCCAATTAAAGAACATGGCGTGTGGCCCACTGTGCGTCCGTACTTTCCCTACAGAGACGAGCTAGCTGTGGAAAACGGAATAGTGATGAAAGGCCACAAAACAGTCATTCCTCGCTCATTGCAGAGAGAATATATCGAAATAGTCCACAGAGGCCACCCAGGGCTGGACGCTACCAAACACAGAGCAAGAGGTATCATTTTCTGGCCAACGATGACGGCTGACATCACGGCAGAACTCCTCTCATGCTCAGTCTGCAACAGCACAAAGCCGCACCAACAAAAAGAACCTTTAAGACCATACCCAGTTCCAGACCTGCCTTGGTCCACAGTGGCAACAGATATGTTCGAGTGGCATGGACAAAATTATCTGGTGCTTGTGGACTCATACTCGGGTTGGTATGAGATTGACTTTCTCCGAAACATAACGTCATCAGCTGTAATCACGAAACTAAAGAGGCATTTCTCAGTGCACGGCACACCTCATACACTCATTTCTGATAATGCTAGTCAGTACACGTGTCAGCAATTCAGAGACTTTGCCAAACAGTGGGACTTCATTCATGTCACCAGTAGTCCAGAGTACCCACAATCGAATGGCCTGGCAGAAAGAGCGGTTCGCAGCGCAAAACAGCTGATGGAGAAATCCCACAGAGATGGCACGGACGTGTTTCTTAACCTCCTGAATCTGAGAAACATTCCTCGTGACCCAACATTGGGTTCCCCTGCACAACGCCTGTTGTCACGACAGACACGGTCAGCCATTCCTGTTAACTCTAGACTGTTGGAGCCAGCCCCAAAATGTACCAAGCAAGTCACTGCACAGCTTCTTGCAAAGAGGATGACCCAAAAGCGATACTTCGATACATCAAGTCATCCTCTGCAGCCATTGACAGAGGGACAAGTTGTCAGAATGCAAACGCCAAAAGGATATGAGCGCCTTGGCACGGTAAAAGAGGTGAACAAGGAGCCTCGCTCATACACCATCCAATGCAATGGGAGAACATATAGGAGAAACCGACGCCACATCCTTCCTGTAGCAGAGCCCCCCCCCCATCACAGCTCACCCCAGAGAACATTGACTTTCAAAGCACCACTACCCATAAAGATGACTTTGTTCCCCATATACCGGACTCACCACAAATACACCTCCCACAACCAGAATCCACACCAACTAAGTTGACAAAGAACACAGTACAGTCTCCCACTAAGGTCAATAATGCACCTTACATAACGCGTTCAGGTCGCATTTGCAAGCCGAATCCAAGGTACCAACAATGGGAGAATTAGTGACACTCGCTCTGGTTCTTATTCTAAGTACCGGATAAATGTGTTGATTATGCTCATTTTCATATCGTCAGCATCATTCTTCATTATGCATTTTCTTTGTGCATATAGAGATCATATTTTGATTTGCATTTGTACAGTTGTTAACTGCAAAGGATACATTGTTACAAGGGAGTCATTCATGTTCTTGGATGGTTGATCAAGTTAATTTCATACTACAGTATTGATCGTTGTTAAGTATGTTTATTCTCTTCTACAATTGGTAGTTTCAGCTAAAGGAAAGGGATGTAGATCATTGTGTTAAATGATCCGTACAGAAATACAATATAATTTGTGTATTATTAACATGTTAATTTAAATGTGCTGGGCTCTTTAAGAAGGTCTGTTTCCCCCGTGATGCGCATGTACGGAACATACACACGCATGTGGGCAGTTGAATATACGGGATCGTGTTGACAAGTAGAGCTGTTAATAAAAAGCATTACATTCACAAATGGCAGTTGCTGTGTAATTCATCGGACATGCAACAAAGGGATACTCCACTTTTTTTGGAAATTGGCTCATTTTACAACTCCCCCAGAGTTAAACAGTTGAGTTTTATTATACATAGTATTCAGTATACTATGGGAGTCAATGAGACCAGAAACTGTCTGCTTACTGATATTCTTCTAAATATCAGAAAATCGGCTGAATGGATTCGAAAACGGTAAAACTCAACTGTTTAACTCTGGGGGAGTTGTAAAATGAGCCAATTTCCAAAAAAAAGTGGAGTATCCCTTTAAGACGCAAATGCGTCATTTCCGATTCTTCTTCCTGTACTCAAAGACAACAACAACAGCAGCAGTGGATAATGAATAGTTCGGGGCAGATAGCGATCGCCTTTGTTTGCGCTTTGATGCTGGTAACGTTACTGACCTGGCTCCAGAAGTATGCTGTGCTGCGTCTCGCCATGTTTACTTCTGGTAAACTGCACGCAGGTTTTTGTATGCGCCGAGAAGTGTCTCTACTCAAAAGACCAAGATTCCTTGCGAATAGAACATGCGCAGAACACAAATCACTTTGGGGATATCCCGATACTTTTAAAATATAAATGACACCTTTCCAGCAGTTGAGTCAATTTATTTTATTCAATCAATCAATGACAAAAAATAAAATTGGCTTCAGAAGTCTGATGTCATCATAACTACAGGTCCAACGGTTCAGGTTTTTAAAAATCTGTCTTGCATCATCAGATACTGCCTCTTTTCCTTTGGGTTCTCTGATATCTGAAAAAGAAAGCATGATGTTACTCAAGAACGAGTCAATTCAGTTGTCATACATACAGTCACATTCAAGAATGTTAATATACTAAACAATATGATTCACTTTTTTTTTAAAGTCACTGAAAACAAAATATTCTAACTACGATTATAGTATCGTTAAATTCTGTTTATTTAATTTATTTATTTCTATTAATGCTTTAATATCAAAAGAAAGCACTAGCAGGGGTGTCCGAGTTTATCTCCAGCCCTAATTAAACACACCTGAGGCAGATAATCAAGATCAGAGTCACTGAACACTTCAGGTGCTGGAGCTAAACTCTTCATGAAGAGGAACAAACACCTCTGAGCTACAGCCATTAAATATCTGAGTTCATTTTCTGTGAAACTACAGCATTCAAATAAAATGTTTATCTTGTAGAATAAAAGATCTTAGGTTTTGTCAATGAAAATTTCTTTAAAGGGTCATGAAACCCCCTCTTTCAGCTCAAGTCTAGCTCACAATCTTTTGAAAAAATGCAACTTAAATGGGCGTGGACGGCTGTGAGAAAAAGGGAGGGAGTGGGTGTGGTATCCAATCACTGTCATCATCAGTGTTCCATGCATATCGACTGTCACTAAAAAGCAGTGGTAAAACGCAAAGGTAAAACGTGAGGAAATGCTAAATTTTTTTATAGCTGGCAAAGTTAAAGTCTTATGAAATACACTGACACTTTATTATTGTCCTTTCAAAAGTAACTGAATGTCCTGCTACATATATTAGCCTACAGTAATTCAATTCAATTCAATTCAAGTTTATTTGTATAGCGCTTTTCACAATACACATTGTCTGAAAGCAGCTTTACAGAAAGTGCATTTCAGAAATGTACAAAGAAAAATACAGTTAGTTAATCATGTATAAATTTAGGCATAACATATCGCCGGTGTTTAGTCGTCTCTTCACAGGCGTCGAGTCGTCTCTCCACAGGCGTTTAGTCGTCTCTCCACCGGCGTTTAGTCGTCTCTTCACAGGCGTCGAGTCGTCTCTTCACAGGCGTCGAGTCGTCTCTCCAAAGGCGTTTAGTCGTCTCTCCACAGGCGTTTAGTCGTCTCATCACAGGTGTTGGGGCATCTGAAGTCTTCGTGAGAGGCTGGATACAAACTGGAGCTGACGAACGCTATTTACCTCGGGACTAGCGTCCCGAGATAACAGCAGAAAGGCAGATGGGAAATAATTAGCATAGCTGATGTTCATAATATTAATGCATTCGAACTGATTCAGAAGTAGTATAAAAGGTAAGCATTAAGTGAATGCTTGGTTAAAGAGATGCGTCTTTAATCTAGTTTTAAACTGGGACAGCGAGTCTGAGTCTCGAACAATATCAGGAAGGCTATTCCAGAGTTTAGGAGATAAATGTGAGAACGCCCTCCCTCCTTTAGTAGACTTAGATATCCTAGGAACGACCAGAAGCCTCGAATTTAGTGATCTTAAAGCGCGCGATGGATTGTAGGGCGATAGAAGGTCTGTTAAATACACAGGAGCTAAACCATTTAGAGCTTTATAAGTCAGTAGTAATACTTTGTAATTGATACGGAACTTTATAGGTAACCAGTGTAGAGATGATAAAATTGGTGTTATATGATCATATTTTCTTGATCTAGTAAGAACTCTAGCGGCTGCATTTTGGACTAACTGTAGCTTGTTTATTGAGGATGCAGGACAACCAGCTAATAAAGCATTACAGTAATCTAGTCTCGAGGTCATGAATGCATGAACTAACTTTTCTGCATCTGAAACAGATAGCATGTTACGTAGCTTAGCAATGTTTCTAAGGTGGAAAAAGGCTGTTCTTGTAACATATGATATATGATTTTCGAAAGTCAAGTTGCGGTCTAGTATAACACCCAGGTCTTTTACTGTAGTGGATAAAGTAACAGGACATCCTTCTAAATTAAAGTTGTATTGTAAGGGATTTTGTGGGTAGTTTTTTTGACCAATAAGTAATACCTCCGTTTTATCTGAATTTAATAGCAGGAAATTACACGTCATCCAGCATTTTATATCTTTTAGACACTCTGTCAAGTTAGATAAGTTAGTGTTTTCATCTGGTCGTGATGAGATATATAATTGAGTGTCATCAGCATAACAGTGGAAATTAATTCCATGTTTTCTTATAATATTACCAAGTGGCAGCATAATCGTAATTCGTAATTCTATTTAAAACATATTAATGTAGGCTACATGTATAATTATAATGCCATTATAAAATATATAGTTGTTTATATAGACACTATAAATGCATATATTTGAAAATTATAATTTTTTCCGCTTAAAAAAAAACGTTCCGTGCAATGCCTAAATCTACGCTGAACCCCCATAATAAAGATGGCTCTGTAGAGGTGGATGACTTCTCATTTTAGACACACACACACACACACACACACACATACCTCTGAAGGGATAGAAAAGTCCTCGGGACTTGGTACCGCATCACTCGCAAGACGAAACCTGCATTGGTTGTCAACCAGGCGAAGTCCACCATTCTCCAATTCTCGAAAAATGTTCGCGGCACACACTATAGTTTAGACGTGTCCGTGGTTGTCTAGCCGTGCACTGACAGCATCGCGGGGAAACATATTCAACCCACTTGGACTTTTTCACGACGAAAAAAAACACTTGCGTCCCATGATTGCCTCTCTCATGATCTCATCTACTAAGCGATATCACAGTTTGACATACCGGAAAGTCTGTCTGTCATTGGAAAGATCCACGTGGTGTCATGAATTATTAAGAGACAGTGTCTTCTTATAGGATATGAAAACTCAGTCTCATTAATAATTATGAGAGACCGATGAGTCATCAACGCACTGTGCTATTCTCCATAGAAATCATATAGAGACTAGAAGCCCTATTGGCCGCTGGAAACCGAGAAATCCGGCCGCCATCTTGAACCGGTCGTATTCCTAGTTTCGTTGCGTGGCAGCAGATAAGATGACAGAGCATTGTGGAGCATTTTCCTGTTCTAATCGCCGGACCATCGAAAATAGGGCTTTTCACAAGTAAGTCTTAACATTACCGTACTATTGGTTGTATTTTGTGAATAGAATATTACCAGATAATCGAGAAGGAGCAAGGATATTTGCTATTACTGTACTGAAATCGTTGTGAAATGCTGTTTACTGCATCAGCCGGTGTTCACCCGGCATGGAGAGAGGTGGGGTAACTGTTAAAGTAATAATTACAAGAGCTTCTAGGTTATCAGATAAGCATTCAACTGCCCTGTTGTATGGGTTATTTGTGTTAGTGTTGTTTTTGGCGGCCTGTTTTAATTTTAGTTTTAGTCTAGTCTTTGTGTCAAGCTGTCATTTTAGTTTTTATTAGTTTTAGTCACGTTCATACTCTTTTTAGTCTAGTCTAGTTTTAGTCGACGAAAAGTGATGACATTTTAGTCTAGTTTTAGTCGACGAAAACTGATGACATTTTAGTCTAGTTTTAGTCGACGAAAGACATAGTCTAGTTTTAGTCCATGAAAATTGTATTTTAGTCTCATTTTAGTAATGCAATTCTATTTAACCCAGTCAATATGTAGCCTAGGCTATAGCCTACCTAGTAGTAGACGAAACCAACATTTTCTTTTAGCCAAACCCATTTCAAAAAATCTTATCTTATTATTGTTAGTCTATCTTATTATATTATTGTTACCTTATAGACTCAAGAATGCTATTCCAGACACAGAAGACGCTCTGATATGAATTTAGAACATATTTATTTTACCAACCAAACATGTTGCCTATACGATGAAATTAAAGTTTTTCCAAATGTCATTTCTTCTTTTTCTCCCAAAGACGAATCCCTTTCTCTGTGTCAGACTTAACTGCGTTTGTTGTCGTTTATGCTAACGCCTGTTTCACACATAGCCTACTCCGTTTGCGGTGTGTATTTTTTCCCGCACCCATGTTAGGTTAGAGCGCTCACACCGCACGCGGGAGCGGTGCGTGCATAACAGCAGAGCAGAGATCTACACAGTAGCCTACCTCAACAACGCGACATAACGGATGTAGGCTAGAAATATTGATTTGAAATAAAAAATAGAGAATAAATGTTGTGATTGTGGTATTACAGCCGTAGATCAGCTGCGCACTGCAAACGCAGCACATGTGAAAACACAATAGCTCGAGCTGCTCCTGCATACACACCGCACCGCATACGCACTACACACGGAGTATGTGTGAAACAGCCGTAACTCACGCAGCTGCATCTTCTAAATAATGCCGCGAGTAGGGCTTGAGGATGTGATGTCGCCTGCGTCTGCGCAGTGCGATCTGATGCAGCCCCTGAAGTGAAACACAGGAAACAGAAATGCTGCATACCGGTAATAACGCAAGTAAACGAGACGAAATAACGTTAAATAACATTTCGTCTCGTCTCGTTTTGGTCAACGAAAATGAAGAGACATTTTAGCTTAGTTTTTATTTTGTAAACCACATTTAGTCTCGTTTTTATTCGTCAACGATATTACATTATACATTTAATTATAGTCATCGTCACATGACCAGCATTTACGTTGCGTCTCGTCTCGTTTTCGTCACGTGAAAAAGGTTCGTTGACGACGATATTTCGTCATAATTTTCGTTGACGAAAGCAACACTAATTTGTGTTTGCGCACATGATATCAGGAAGCAATGTTACACGCATGACAGCGATGCTTATTTGAGTTACCCCTCCAAATTCTAGTTTTATTGATAACCTATATCTTATCATATGCGATTTGGCTATTGATATTACAGAAGTCCTGTGGTAAAATTACATTAACTTACTCCATCTACCCTTGTAAAGTTAATCCGAATAGGGCTTTGCTTTAGTCTCGACATTTTCCCCTCCCACATCCACATACAATAAAAAAGGTATAGGCTTAATGTTGTCCGAATTTAATTTTTAGAAATTACTGATGCAAACACGCTGAAAAGCTTCTTCTCAATTTTTATTACAGGTGGCTGCGTTCTGTGTGTGTGTGTGTGTGTGTGTGTGTGTGTGTGTGTGTGTGTGTGTGTGTGTGTGTGTGAGTGTGTGTGAGAGAGAGAGAGAGAGAGAGAGAGAGAGAGAGAGAGAGAGAGAGAGAGAGAGAGAGAGAGACTGTTCGTGTTTGTTTGTGTGTCTGTTCGTGTGTATGTGCGTGTCACAAATCATAAATTGTTTCTTCAACCTATTAAAATATCTTACTTTACTGCAACTATCTGTTTCTGCTTCTTTATTATATTTATAGTGTGTGATTTATAAAATACATTATATCCTTCATCACACATAGTGTGTCTGGTCACTTTATATATTATAGCAGAATATTATATTACTGTTAAGCCTACTATAGATATTAAAATACGCCGAACCATGTGTCCTGTATCATAGCTACATGAATGACCTTTGCAGCAAAAAAAAAACGTGTGAAAATCAGTTCAGTATTCAGTGAGATATGATTAATTTAATGCGCTGACAGCTCATTTCACCTGCCATTCAGATTACACTGAGCGGAGCGGATGACCGGTTTAAGATGGCGGCTCCAATTCTCGTCCGTGCCAATAGGCAGTAGCGGTCGATAGGGCGTCTACCTATATGATGTCTATGCTATTCTCTGCCACGTCACAGCCTGCAATGAAGATTTTAAACCCGGAAGACGAAAATAGCGGAAAGAAACTACAATTTAACCATTTTCACCCTACTATTAAATCTAACAGATGCTAACATTGTCTTCAATGGTGTTCAACACACATACCTCTGATACAATCTCAGAAATTTTGGTTTAGGGTTTCATGACCCTTTAAAGAGATATTCATCATTTACTCACCCTCAAGTTGTTCCAAACCTGTATGAGTTTCTTTCTTCTTTTGAACACAAAATAAGATATTTTAAAGAATGTTGGTAACCAGAAAGTTGACGGTGGCCATTGATTTCCACAGTAGGAAATAAATACCATGGAAGTCAATGGCTAACATCAACTGCCTGGTTGCCAACATTATTCACTTTTGTGTGCAGCAAAAAAAAGACTTGAGGGTAAATAAATGACAATTTTTATTTCAGACTGAACTATCCCTTTGAAGCTGCAGATTCACCTTATAGACCCTAATCTCTTTAAATATCACAAAATAGCCGTGTCAGTCACTTTCTTAATAACACAAGATGTTTTTTTGTTATTGTGTTTCAGTGGAAGCAAGCTAAACTGAATGGAAATTAGTAATTTTTCAAATTTAATACAGATTCAGGAATATGAATGATTACCTGATTCAGCAGTGATAAGATACAGGATATCATCAAGTCCCAGGTCAGGTGATTATGCTGTCGACAACAACTCGGTGTATGATCAATAACTCAGTATATGATCAATAACTCAGTATATGATCAATGTCAGCATTATCAGGAGGTGCTTCTTTAACTGTCCATCTTCATCTGCCTTCATTACTACTAAAGGAGCAATGTGTTCTGCATGCAAGCACTTAGGGCTGGGCGATATGGCCTAAAAATAAAATCTCCGATTTTATTTTTTTTTAATTCGATTTACGATTTGTTTTACGATTTTCCCCCCTACTTATTAAGTAAAGCAATAAGTACAAACGGCAGACAACTTAAGCAAAGTTTGCTTTTATTTAATCAAAAGCAAGACAAATGTAACCCCCATTTCTGGAATGAATAATAAATAAATGAACACCCTCTTGGAATCAAAGTCCCAACTGACTTGAGACAAACATTCACCTTGAGAGTATAGCACCATTTTCTGAAGCATTAACAATACATTCAAATCTGAGGAAAATTGTTATAATTCGAGGATTTGCCAGCATACAGAATTCAGCACTGAACAAAAAGTATGTTTTGAGCGGTGAGGGGAGTCTGTCTTAAATGCTTAAATTGGCCATTGCGTTCAAGAAATCTGCAACAGATGAATACAAATGTATTAGTTTTTATGTTTTAATTATAGATATTTCTAGTTTGCGGAGTCCCGCGAATCGTTTTATTCTCCCGCAAACCGCACACACAGAGTGAGTGCATTACCCCCCGCGCTCGCGCTCGGTCATCAAATCTAGTCCCGCGCCGCACTCTATTGCGTTGGCAGTGCACGTCTCTCTAGGGCCCGGCCCGACCCGAGGATAGTGACGGGAAATATCGGCCCGACCCGCTCGGGCAGAATTAGCTCGAGTTCACTCCTATGCTAAGGAACAAACTTCCCACTCTCACCGGTAGCCATGTTGTCGCTGGATGTATGCTGTTGCAGTTTCGTGTGTGCTATGACGTTGTTGTTGTCGTCACTTGCCATACTGCTACGTGAGTGAAACTAACGCTACGGAAACTCCAGGGGGCCAAAAATGCGCCATTACAAAAAAACTCGATTTACTTTTTTTTTAAATCGCCCGCAACAAAAAATTCGAATTAATTCATTCAATCGATTTTTCGCCCAGGCCTACAAGCACTGATGGACACAAGACATGGGATGTGTTAACATTCTTGCTCATGTTCAAGTCTCTTGCACCTTAAGAAATCTGTTAAATGATGTAAGAACTTTACTAAAGCAAGATTCATTTTTTTAAGAATGTAGAAAAATAGATGCTTTATTGAAACACGTTAATAACTTTGTAATCTATCTAATTACAGTGAGTAACAACACAAATCGAACACAAATAAGCATGCAAAACAAAGGAACAGAGAAATAAGTTAGATGCACCATTGTTTGAAACTGTGCTAGAGAAGTCATGTCAGTATGTCAGGTGATTTAACAAACAAGAGGTCTGTATAGGATGCACCTGTTTTCTCTCTACTGAGGAAGCATTATTAAGGCCCTGTCCACACGGACACGGGTATTTTTATAACCGTGACTTTTTCTACGCGGTTCGGCCGTTCGTCCACACGGAAACGCACTGAAACCGAACATTTTTGAAAACCCCTGCTGAGGGTGAGGATTTTCAGAAACGCCGGTTACAGTGTTATCGTGTATACAGTGAAACTGGGGTTTTCGCCTTGCGACGTCAGAGTGTGCGCCGTTATCCACTGTGTTTGACGTCAGATTTGGGGAGTGGGGGTTCAATCTTCAGCTGGCTGGCAGGAGCCGCCACTGACAGGTCACGTGACCGTCAGTGGCTGGCTGGCAGCTGCCAGTCTGAGCATGGTATGTCACGTGACCTGTCAGTGGCTGGCTTTTCAGAAACCATTGATTTTTGACACTTATTGTGTTTTGTGTTTTCAGACACTTGCTGGTTGTTCATCCAGTCAGCCGCGGCAGATACTGCGAGTATAACGCGTTGCCTGACACTCTCGGTGCAAGGAAATAATTTGTTTTTTTATTATGAATAGAATGTCATGCCTTTATTCTTGTGTATAATTGATGTTTTGGGGACTGTTATCACAATATAACCAGTCAAATGGCCGTGATCCGACTGGCAGCGTGCAGACACTTGCTGGACGTTCATCCAGTCAGCCGCGGCTGATACTGCGAGTATAATGCGTTGCCTGACACTCTCGCTGCAGAGAAATAAATTGTTTTCTTATTATGAATAGAATGGCATGCCTTTATTCTTGTGTATAATTGATGTTTTGGGGACTGTTATCCCAATATAACCAGTCAAATGGCCGTGATCCGACTGGCAGCGTACAGACACTTGCTGGACGTTCATCCAGTCAGCCGCGGCTGATACTGCGAGTATAATGCGTTGCCTGCCTCTCATTCTAAGGAAATAAATCTAATTTGCGAATACTGCCTAGTTGTGACGATATTGATCCTTGTGAAAAAGTTGTGTAATAATGTAGATGCAGAGTAGCCTATAAAAACGTGAATTAATCCCAATAACATGAATCTTTGTCATTCGATAAAAGAAAGCTTTTTAATAATTCTATAAAAGAATGCCAACTTTAACGGTAAAATCACTTAGCACAGACTGTATCACTATTTTCAAATTTACAAAGACTATTTACAAATAACGTTACAAACAAGTTTATCTAAATATTTAGTTCAATTTATTATTAAAATACCTATATATATGTAGTTCACAATATAGTTATTGAATATATTTATATAATTAGTGAAAGTGTTTAACCATTAGGGAACAATAGAGAAAGATTCACTCACTGTTAGGCCTAGGCTACTACTCTGTGAATAGATGGATACAGCGTCCAGCAAGTGTCTGTACGCTGCCAGTCGGATCACAGCCATTTGACTGGTTATATTGGGATAACAGTGCCCAATACATCAATTATACACAAGAATAAAGGCATGACATTCTATTCATAATAAAAAAAACAAATTATTTCCTTGCAGCGAGAGTGTCAGGCAACGCGTTATACTCGCAGTATCAGCCGCGGCTGACTGGATGATCGTCCAGCAAGTGTCTGCACGCTGCCAGTCGGATCACGGCCATTTGACTGGTTATATTGGGATAACAGTCCCCAAAACATCAATCATACTAAAGAACATAATCATATCAACATAATAAATGAGCTAGAAAGGGAGGAACACAAAACACAATAACTGTCAAAAATCAATGGTTTCTGAAAAGCCAGCCACTGACAGGTCACGTGACATTCCAGGCTCAGACTGGCAGCTGCCAGCCAGCCACTGACAGGTCACGTGACCTGTCAGTGGCGGCTCCTGCCAGCCAGCTGAAGATTGAACCCCTACTGGATTTGGGCCTACCGGAACCGGTAATAACTTTTTGTTAGGCTTCTGATTGGCCAACGTGGCTTTACGGTTAAGGGTTATATCGCCGCTTGCTGGCGTGGCATGCTCTTGACCGCGCTTGATAGCGTGTTTTTACGTTTTCATGTAGACGGAGACCGAGCATGTGTGGACGGGATTTTTTTTTAAAACGCTGGAGGAAAAACTCCGGTTATAAAAATACCCGTGTCCGTGTGGACATGGCCTTAGACTACTGAGAAGTGCACATGCAAAGACAAAATGGGCGTTTACCAATCAGTGGCCAATTTCAAAATACAATAAATGTTTTTCAACCATTTTTCAACAGACTTGCTAAAATCATGAAGGCCCACCCCTAAACCAAGCTCACAGTGGGTTACAGCAAATTGGGTGAAGCGGTTGAAATGCCCATTGTGCTTTGAAAACGCCCCACTGATTGAGAAACACCCACTAGTGTTCTGCAGAAATACACCTGAATGATCTTGTGCTCATCAACTACAAATCACTGTTAGTTAGGGTGACCATATTTTGATTACCAAAAAACAGGACACTCGGCCCAGCAAACAGATAGGCCTACACAAATGATACCCGAAGTTTACTCAAAGATACCTTATTAATTTCAATACATTTAAAGTAGGTTATGCCTCCTCTGTATGGATAGAAAATTGTTATATTGTTATATGAAAACAGGACATGTCCTGGGAAAACAGGACAGTTGGTCACCCTAATGTTAGTTCAAGTCACTGTCTCCACCCATGTGTGCTGTGGGCTTTCATCAATGCTGATCCAGCACACTTTAAACATTGAAATGTCAATCTCAACCAAAATGATGGTTTAGATCAAAACTCAACATTGTATCAATGTCACCATGCTGTCTGGGACATCTGTGACAACACACTCATGTCTCTCATTCATTCACAGTCTTAAACTAAATAAATTGTTGCAGGTCTGTGACGTGAGAGCGTGATGGCTAAAAAAACACACAGAAAAAAGAAAACACTGGCCGCTTCACTTTAAAAGAAAACAAAAATAGTTTAAAGCGCTTGGTAGTACTCACGACCTGAGAAGATATCCACGAACGTCAGGCACAACTGTAGCTACAGGGCAGCAAGTTCAGTCAGCTAACAGTTTAGCAGATTCGGAAACAGTGAAGAATAGGCCTACTCGACGCCACGATCATCAGAGAGAATGTAGAATGTCTTTCCCCATGGACGAGGAGGTTATCAACATATAACTAAAAACAACTGTCCGTTTCCTGTGTAAAATATTACATAATCAGTCCATGTAACATATCAAATAAATTAAAAACTTTACTGGTGAATATAAAATGTGTGCAAACACTTTAACAGTCATTAGCTGTATGCTAACATGCTATTCGCGATTGGCACGCTTTCCAGCATTATTATACCATATTGAATACGCACAGTATTAATACAAGAAACAGATAATTTACCAAATCCAATGAGCAACGTTTTCTCTTGTTATCTCCGTTTGTGTTTTCCAGTTACTTTCGTTTTCGTCTTCTTCTTGGGTTTTACTGGCGGGCATACATGCCAACCCGCCCGATTTTTCCGGGAGACTCCCGAATTTCAAAGCCCCTCCCGAAAATCTCCCGGACCGACCTTTCTCCCGAATTTCTCCCGATTTCCGAGTGCGGGTGCGAGAGAGACACCCAGCCGACGGGGTGTCATTGGTTGTTGCGTTAAATCTTACTTAGAAACAATAGTGCTATTTTCTGATTGGCTAACAACACCAGACGAACAACACCAGAGGAGACGCGCGGCCAGAGTTTTGGGCACTGCGGCATATTAAATATATTACAAATAGTTTTTCAGCGTGAGAAATACAATGTGTGGCGGGAGAGCGTGACAAAAGACCGAAATGAGTGACTGTCACCCTCAATGCGTGACACTTCAGAGCCCTGCTGATGTGTGATGAAAGCACAAGCAGAAACACGGATAAAGTAGCCTATGTATTTTGTATTTACACTTCTCTTGTAAGTAGGGTAGAGTGGGGAAAACGCCCCCCTTAAGGTAAAATGTGACATTACTGTGAAACAAAACATAAATGTGACTAGAATTGCCATCCCAGTTTTGAATGACTATGGGAGGAGTTATTCACCAAATATTAAAATTGCTCAGCCTTAGTAAATATTTTGAAATTTGACTTTAAATATTTTTGTACAAAGGGGGCGTTTTGCCCCAGCAGTGGGGTAAAACGCCCCCCAAAGTGGGGTAAAATGCCCCCTTTCTTACCAACCAGTTTGCTTCATAGATCAACAGCAAAATTAACATAGTTTTTAATCTCTAAAAGTAAAAGGCAAGTAATGCAACAACATGTATATATATACCTATTAATATTAATTTCAGGAATGTACAAAATAGCCAAATTTCTAACATTTTAATATTTTGATTTCTACACCTAGGTTGATAATTGATGTAGTATTTGTTCCCCACTATCATCAAGAAAAACAGAAAACCCTAAATAAATATTAAACAAAAATGTGTATATTTATAGTGAAATATGTTAAATAAATGCATTAAAAGTCACTATGTTTTATCATTGGGTCGCCATAACCACCTTCCATCATTGCATCCATCAAGCTAGCTAGCTAATGCTCACTTGTAATTTTTTCATGTTTTGTTCAAATATTTTGATTTTACCGCCTAGTTATACTGCATTAAAGTGTAAAATAAAGACTTTGATAAACAGAAACATGTTACTGTAGTAATTATGATAAAGAGAAACTATGTCACTTGGGGGGCGTTTTACCCCACAAGCTATGTCTTTTTAAAAATATTTATTTTTAAAAATATAATTATATTCCTTATAAATAACATATGCTCTCAAACTACAGACTTCACTATTCATCTATCATACATCACTGTGATATCACTGTGAACAATATTCTATTAAACTCTTGTTTACTAATATCTGAAAATTATAGCACTTTCCATGTAATCCTCTTCTCTTCAAATACGTCGCTGGTGTCAGCTTCTCCATGGAGATTTGTATATCCCCGTTGTCAACGTAGTGCATAGCAATAGTAAAAATGTATCTCGATTCATTCTAGTGGTTATTTTGGGAAAAACGGGTGGGGGGCTATATATATACAAAAAATATTGTACAAAAAAAATTTGCGTTTGTGATATATGACACCCCCCCCCCCCCCCCGCCACCTATGGAGCATTAATATGATTTAGCTTTTTGTGTGAAATATCTGAACTCAGTGGCGTGCACAGAGGGGGGGGGGGGGGGGGGGGGGGGGGGGGGGGGCCCTTTTCTGATAATTGTAAATACTAATTATTAATAATATTTTTATAAATGTTATAATAAATAACAATACACTTACACACCATTGCCACTAACAATAATAATACAAAAAATATTATATATATAAAAAAAGTTTTGGCGGAGAAGTGGTAGGCGGAGTTTGCTTTGCAGCGCCTCATACGCATTTAACGGTTCTGGGGCCTCATTTATAAACGTTGCGTACGCACAAAACAGGCCCTGAAAGATGCGTACGCTACTTCCGACGCATAAGTTGTGATTTATAAAAACAAACTTGACGGGAAAATGTGCGCATCTGCACGCAAACTCTGACCCATGCGTACGAACGTTTTGGAGACGGAGCAGTTTGGCGACACCGATGGTGAGCTGGAGTTAAATGTCTTTTTGGTCACTTTTAGACAGAAAATCTAAAGAAAATTATACATATACAGAAAGATAATACAAATATAATTTCACTCACCAAGAAATTTTACTCAAAGCAAATATCCATTCCTTCTTAAATGTCCGCGCCAGTGAGCGCGTTGGGCCGTTACGTGGGTATAGCCTATCTAACGGCATGATGAAGGACAACTGTAAATTTTCATTATGAGTCCTAATCATAAATACAGTGCATGTTCACAATAACAGTTCAAATAAATAAAAGAATGATTTAAACTATGTTTTACTTCTGATATAAACATTAGATTAAATACACCATTCTCATTAATGGAGTTAAACACTTAAACTAGCCTACATGAAATCATTACTGAGAAGTCACAAAAAAAATTATATTCAATAAATATAAATATTTGTTGTGGATGCAATGCTTTTCAACACTTTTCCGCTGGCGTGCTGTGTTTTAATGTTTTATGATGATAATAGCAGATTGTCTGAGAACATATTTTCGTGCAAATAATGCACAACAAGGTCTGTTTCCATTAAAAATATAAAAATAGGCTACTATTTGGCCAGTGGAAAAGATTGAGAAAAACTTTTTCTGAAATGTATTTTACACTATTTGATTTATTTATTCAAAAACAAATCAAGGATAGGCTACTAAATGATTTTTATTAATGTAATATGACGGCACATCCGTATTTCATATTTTTCTAATGTCTTGTACGTACCGTTAAACATGTCATCACGTGGATGAATAATCATATTCAAATGATATGCAGATGAGGATATGCGTAGTAAAACTAGGCATTGTAAGCTCTATATATGGTTATTTCGGGGAGGAGACGCATGTGCGCATAATCTTCCGCTGACTGGGATTTATAAAGTGAATTCTGCGCAGGTTCTGGCGTACGAACGGTTTTATAAGTCTGAATATTTTTTTGCGTACGCCATTTTTGGCTTTCGGACACACGTACACTTTTAGTAAGGATCCTACGCACAGTTTTATAAATGAGGCCCCTGGTACGCACTACGCTGCACAGCAGAGCTCGTCTTCAAACTATACGAGCAGCAGGTAACAGAAAATTACATTTATCTTACCATCACCATGCTACTCTAAAAGTTGCGGCAGCACGCGAGTCTTAACTATAATAAAAGTATAACTCGTGAGTTATAAAAGTATAACTTCTGACGAGATTTCTGTGAGTGATAATGTCATTCGTTTTTATCCACGGAATAAAAGTGCAAGGGGAAATCCATCTAGTTAAATGAAATCTTAAGTCCATGTCCAACGTGTAAGGAACTTATATCTTTGATTTCATGCTTTACAATAAGGTTAATTTGTTCATTACTCATGTATGAACTAATGAACTAACCATGAGCAACACATTTGTTACTGTATATCTTAGTTAACAATACAACTGTTAATTGGTATTATGTCACAGTCAGTGCATTAACTAATGATAACAAATACAACTTTTAATTTTAATGTTTTATTAAATGCTGAAATTAATATTAACTAAGACTAATAAATGCTGTAGAAGTGCAGTTCATTATTAGCTAATGCTAACTAATTTAACTAATGAAACCTTATTGTAAAGTGATACTGATTCATGATAGCTAACACTATCTTTCATACATATAATACATACATAAAATTTACAACATCAACAAAACTAAAAAATAATTTTCCATAATTACCTTCTTGATTCTCTGTTTTGTTTGGTAAAGTAAATAATATTTAGTAATATTATCATAATTTCCCTATTTTCATTTGATGTGTTATGCATTCTAATAATTGTATCAACATATTTTCTTAGAATGTCAAGGAAAGAAACAATAAAAAATTAAAGCTGCTAGCAGCATTTATCGGTGTTCAAGCTGTTAAGGCCTTTAAGATTTTTAAGCACACAAGCATCAAAAGACATTAAGTTTTATGTAGCAAGCATTTAACCACTGACATCATAGATGGAATAGACCATGTTTTAGCATGATTTACCATGATATACCACATTTAGTGTGATTTTTCACGATTTACCATGTTCCAGTATGATTTACCATGAATCTAGCATGATTTACCATAGTTTACCATGATATACCACATTCTAGAATGATTTACCAGGATTCTAGCATTATTTGCCTTATTTACTATGATTTACCATGTTTCTAGCTTTATTTACCATGATTTACCACGTGGCTAGCCATTATGTGAAGCATCAGAACAAATGAAGTGATAATCTCTGACAAAATAAGATTTTGTTGTAATAGTAATAGTTTTACAAGAGATTTTTAAGTCTAAATATATGAATGCACATGTGAAAAGACTGTTAATAAGCATAATGGCCAGCAGAGGGCAGCAGAAGACCACTTATTGGCTCACTTTCATTTTGATCTACTTGGTTTCACCAGTATTCACTAAAGCAAACCAGTTTTTCCATGTTAACTCCATTATGCATGCACACACACACACACACAAACACACACACACACACACACACACACACACACACACACACACACACACACACACACGAATATTGTTGTTGTTTTCAATGCTATTGGGATGTGTCATTATGAAAATATACTCTAATGGTCATAAGCATTTCACATAATGTCTTTGTAAACTATTAATCAGATTATTCAGCATTTATTCAGAAACCTAGGACTACACACACACATTATGTTGTAGATACAGACATTTGAACTATGTGATGGAAAAACAAAATGTTTACTGCAAGTCTCCTTCAGGATTCACATTTCTCTATGAGCTAAATAGTCAGTAGTAATACTTCAATAGATGAATTTTGACTAAATGTGAGTGTAAATGTTAAAAGAGTGATTTTATAAAGTCTAAATAAGAATTAAAGCTGCAAGCAGCGATGGGCGGGCCCTCGCACATGTAGCGCGTCGGGGAGTGATGCGGCCGCATATTCTGTTGCATATTCTGGAGCTCTGCCAGTGCGGCTGTGAATTTGCTACGCTTTTCAGACACTGCATGAAGGTGTTATACGTCACTTCCTGTTGCCAGCAGGTGGCGCTATGACTGTGGGTGAATGTGGGCATGTACATGAGTTCAGGGCGGGACTCTCATCCTACATGTAAAGTTTGGTGCAGCTGTGAGCATGTACACTGAAGTTACAATCACTTCCTGTGTCATGGCGATGAGTTGATCTTTGATGCCATGCCACGGACACACCGATTGACGAAAACTCGCAGATAGCACAACTTTTCATCGTCAATGCCTTTAGAAGGCACAGCAGAAATTTCAAGTCGATCGGACTAAATCCCTAGGAGGAGTTCGTTAAAGTACGGAGTGTGTAAATCAGCCAAAATTTGACGGTAAATTAAAAATGGCCGACTTCCTGTTGGGTTTAGGGCATCGCTCCAAGAGGCTTTTTTGTGCGTCTGGACATGGTTGATGTGCCACAGAAATTTCATACATGTAGGTCAAACGTGCGGCGGGGGCTGCTTCGTTAAAGGTCACTTCCTGTTGCCAGCAGGTGGCGCTATGACTGGGGGTGAATGTCGGCATGTACATGTGTTCAGGGCGGGACTCTTGTCAAGCGTGCAAAATTTGGTGCAGATCCGAGCATGTACAGCAAAGTTACTCCAACTTCCTGTTCCATGGCGAATCATCGATGCCACGGACACGCCCATTGACGAAAATGCGCAGATAGCACAACTTTTCATCGTCAATGCCTTTAGAAGGCACAGCAGAAATTTGAAGTCGATCCAACTAAATCCCTAGGAGGAGTTCGTCAAAGTACGGAGTGTGTAAATCGTCCCAAAATGGCCGCCAAATTCAAAATGGCGGACTTCCTGTCGAGTTTAGGGTATGGGTTCTTGAGGCTTTTTTGTGCGTCTTGATAGGATACACGTTCCCACCGAATTTCGTGCATGTAGGTCGAACATGGACGAGGGGCTAATTTTTTCTAATTTTCTAGGTGGCGCTAGCGAGCCATTTTGCCACGCCCATCCGCGAAACCCACAAAATACAAAATTTTTCACCAGTCCTGACATGTGTGCAAAATTTGGTGACTTTTCGAGCATGTTGCGGCCTCGAAAATGGGGCTTACTTTGCAGAAAAAAAGAAAAAAAAAAATAATAATAATCCTAAAGGTCCTTTCACACTGGACGCGATTTTGACGCACGAATAATTCGCGCGATGGTTTTATTTTTTGATCAGCTGTTTGTGTAATGAGTGCTTCCACACCGAACGCGAATGTGCTGCGGCGAAAAAACGACTTTTATTTTTTTCGCTTCGATGTCGATTTTTTTGTACTTTTGCTGCGACAGAAACGGCTTCAGGCAATCACATACAAGGAAACAAAGGTGCTTGTTGACGCTTTGGCTGCTCTGACGTAGCAGCATTATGTGCGAGAGAAGAGAAGTGTCACAAGTTACATGAAATGTAAACTAAAAACAAGCAATACATTGAAACTATAGAAACCTTTTATAATGACAGCATTTTTATATTGCCTATTCCGCATCTCAACGCACGCATGACATGACGTTGTTTGCTTATGGGACCAGATACAAAAGAACGAGGCATTGGATAAAATAGCTGGGATTGTTGGTGTCTCTCCGGTGAGTTGAAGTGCGTGCTGGTGATTTATAATATTTTTGACTAGGAGGGAAATAATTGATTTTTAATCATTTTCAACATTCATGATTGTGTGTTTCATATTTTTGCATGCCACACACCAGAGCATGGGAGTAAAACGGAGTGGGGTGACGCAAAATAAAAGTTAAAAAACTTAAACATAGGCTACGTTTCATATATATGTTTAAATAATATAATGTTATTTTTTTATTTCATCTATGTTGATTAGCTATATGAAAAGGGAACCGCATGAGATGAGTAACGAGGATCATAAGATGCCCAATATATCTGTAACGATCACCAGCTGGAGTGCCCTCGAGAGCCACCAGAGGGCGCTCCACAAATAACTATTATCACTTCCTCACAAACTACATTTCCCATACTCACTGCCTGGACTCATTCACACTGATCACATTCACCTGTACCTCATTGTCACTGATTGCATTGCCCCGGCGTACAATTTCTGAGCGTTTACCCTGTTACCTGAATTATTACTGACCTTGGATTGTTTATATCGACTTCTGATTCTTCTGCTGCCTACCTCGACTCGGACTGTTATCGACTTCTGATTGTTCTGCTGCCTGCCTCGACTCGGATTGTTTATTGGACTGTGATTCCTGCTGCCTGCCTCGACCCTTGCTTGTCATCCACTTCTGCTCTGAGGTTATCTCCGTTGTTCTGTCTGCCCCTGATTTACCCTACCTGTTGACCATTCTAATAAAGCTGCAAATGGATTCCTCTGCGTCCTCTCCGTCATTACAATATCGAAAACATTTGGAATGGGTCAGACATAATTTTGGCCACTTATTAAGTTGTGTTTTGTAGAAAGCCTTTCTTTAAAGTGAATTTCGTTTTGTATAAATTGTATCTTAATTTTAATCAATGTTTCGTCAACAAATTGTCTAGATTAATAAATAAGAAGAATATAGACAATATAGGCTAATCGATGCGACTGCGCGTGAACTGCAGCACGTCTCATACCGAAAACGGACAGAAAAACACTAGTTTATTATTAAACAATTCAAATGTTTAATGCATAATCCTTACTTTGGCTGGTTCTTTGTGGTAAAGTTTTAGCTTCTTTACAAGATTAGCATAGGTCTACTCCCCAGACTCTCTGTTCTTTAAGATTGGGTGCACACAAAACCTTTCTTTTCTGTCTTTTAAAGAAAATGAAAAGCTTGTCTTCACTGGATGATGATGATGATGATAATGAAGTGTCCATGTTTTCTCAGCGTCGGCGCGAAAGTTTTGGAATGTTGAAGCTCTGAACGTCGCAAACTCGCGTCGCGGCTGATGTGAATGGTTTTGACACGAACTATTCGCACGCGAACCATTCGCTTTTCCGTTTCGCTTTTTCGTTACGCGTCCGGTGTGAAAGGGCCTTAACAGTTTCAAGAGGGACCTCGCACCTTAGTACTCGGGCCCTAATTATAGTATAATATTAGTCAGTAACATGACAAATGACTATTTTAAACAGCAGGGGGCAATATAATACCACTTATTGGCTTAAAAAGCCATTATGCTCTTATCATTTTCAGCTTTTTAACTGTTATAGAGGCAAATTTTCAACTGTTTTTGATAATTATTGATCTAGAGAGTCCAGAGAATTGTACTGCACTGGTTTTGAACATTATGATTTAAACATTATATGATAATAGATGGAAAAGACCATTTAGAGCCAATAAAGGCAATTTACCATAGGAAATACATGGTTTTTAAGCTTTTTAACAGTTATAGCGCCATCTATGGTCCGATCTGCATGAAACTTTGCATGCTTCTTCACCATGTTATAACACATATGCTCATCAATTTCTGTGAAGTTCTGAGTTTTTATTTATGATTTAGAGGCTTTTGAGTGTATTTTGCCACGCCCATTTTCTAAATGACCCTGTTATAGTAAACCAAAAGACAAATTTCAACTTTTTTTTGATAATTATTAATATAGAGAGTCCAGAGAATTGTCCTAGACTGGTTTGGTTCCGATCGGGCGAAAATCAAGGGACTAGTTCGCAAAAGTAGGTTTTGAACAGAATTGGCCATAACAATTTTTTTTTATGCCCAAATCGAAATCCGAGATATACATCTCTGAAGATCTGACTTTTTTTGTAGGATTTATAGGCTTTTGACCGTATTTTGCAATTTCATTTAATTTTTTCATTTTCATTCCATTTCCTAAATGACCCTGTTATAGTGAACCAAAGGGCAAATTTCAACTTTTCTTCGATAATTATTGATATTCAGACTCCAGAGAACATTTCTGCACTGGTCTGGTTCCGATTGGGAAAAAAACCAGGGACTAGTTCGCAAAAGTAGGTTTTGAACAAAATTGGCCATAACAATTTTTTTTTTGCTCCAAATCGAAATCCGAGATATACAAGATATACATCTTGTCCGTCTTGAGCCAGGGAGCACAGTGGTGTAAAAAGCTTGATTCTAAGTCAAACGGTCTAGGAGTTATGAGCAATTTAGTACTTTTGGTTGCTGTAGCGCCACCTATGGGCCAAACGGGTCATACTCTGATAGGTTGTCCCCATATTTGAGGCCTACCATCTGGCCGAGTTTCAAGTCTCTAGGCCTTACGGTTTGGGCTGCACGATGCATTTTAGGTTTTTTTTTTTTTCAAATAGCAAATACAATAGGTTTTCAGCACTAAAGTGCTTGAACACCTAATTAAAGCTGCAAGCAGCATTTATCGGTGTCCAAGCAGTTAAGGCAGTTAAGGCAGTTATGCACACAAGCATCAAAAGACATTAAGTTTTATTTAGCATACATTTAACCACTGCCATAATAGATGGAAAAGACCATTTACAGCCAATACATGCCATGTTTTTTGAGATACGCCAATGTCCTCTTACACATACATGGGGCCTTGGACCAAGACTCTGCATACCAATTTTCAGGTCAATCGGACTAACGGTCAGTCCTTTATATGTTTTTTTTTTTCATGTTAGAGCGCCACCTAATGTCCGATCTCCATGAAACTTTGCATGCTTATTCATGCTTATGCTATTATGCATATTCCCACCAGTTTGGTTCCGATTGGGCAAAAAACCAGGGACTAGTTCGCAAAAGTAGGTTTTGGATTCTAAGTCAAACGGCCTAGGAGTTATGAGCAATTCAGTAATTTTGGTTGCTGTAGCGCCACCTATGGGCCAAACGGGGTCATACTCTGTTAGGTTGTCCCCATATTTGAGTCCTACCATCTGGGCGAGTTTCAAGTCTCTAGGCCTTACGGTTTGGGCTGCACGATGCGTTTTAGGTTTTTTTTTTTTTTTTCTAAATAGCAATTACAATAGGTTTTCAGCACTAAAGTGCTTGAACACCTAATAACAATGAGACATTTTTGACGGTTATAGCGCCACCTATTGTCCGATCTCCATGAAACTTTGCATGCTTATTCAGCATGCTATGACACATATGCTCAATAGCAATTACAATAGGTTTTCAGCACTAAAGTGCTTGAACACCTAAAAAAAAAAAAAATTAAGGAACTCTCTGATGCAGCCAAAGGAAGCATCCCTCTCACAAGTTGGCTGAAAAGAGAATAAAAATGCAGGTACTGTTAAATTAAATAAAAAAAAATGTTAGTGCCCTTTTTGGTCCCTCCGCCCCTGCCCCTGAAGAGGTCTGTGCACGCCACTGTCTGAACTGATATCCGCTTATGCAGTAATGTACACTATGATGTTTTAGTAACAGTAATTATTGAGTATTGAGTAAGTGTTGATCAGGGGCCTGTTTCAATAAGGAGGTTCAACCATCTCTGAGTTAAAACTTGAACTCTGAGTTGACTTACCCTGAGATGGGAAACTCTGAGTTTTCGGTTACAGAACAGCTGAAAAGAGTTGGTTCAATCAACTCTGAGTTGACTGGCTCTGAGTTAAGCGCGTGCACCACAACTATAAAAAGCCATTATCAATGGAGCGCAGATATTACGGGTAATTAATTAAATTAAATTAAATTACTTAATTAAAGGGATTACTCTTAATTATTCTGTGATTTAAAATTAAATCTGATGTAATTAGCTTACATTAAATAGGCTACTGCATAGACTATAGACCAATTCAGTATAAAACAATAGTGGATTTAACATACATTTTTAAAAGGTATATTTTTAATGTTAACCTTAATTTAACCTTCTCCCTCTACACACTTTGGTCAATTCAAGAATAATTCATGCAGTTGTATATTGTTAATTTGAAAGCATTAAAAGTGCAGTTTCTTGTCTCTCCTTGTATTGTTCAAGTGCTTGAGGTTGATATAGGATTTAGTAATTAGTAATGAGTAAACCAATACTTTCTAAAGATAGTATTTATTACATTAATCTAATTACACTGTTGAAGATGTCATTTGTAGTTAGTAATTAATAACTATTTTAGAGTAACTTACCCAACTGTTATAATATCAGAGGTGAAACTGTAAAAACAGTATGTTATTTAACCTAGTTTACAATCCTGCAGGCATTAAAAGAATGTGGCAGCAGCTGAAAATAAAATATATAAACATAATTCATTCAGGTAAGGCTTGAGCATATCATGGGTGTAGGCCTGACTGTACAAACATTTGACATATTAAATAACTAAATAGCATCCAGTGTCTAGCAGTGCAGCAGCATTTCTGGCTGAGGGAATTCCTTCATCAGAGCCAGTCACTCCCGAAGATCCAAGGGCCCTCATAAAATGTAATGTGTTACATATGTCTACATATGTGTTATTTTTTATATAGGGTATTTTTGATATTTCCATTTATTTTACTTTGGGTTGGGTTTTTTGTTGGTCCCAATATATTTTGATGGTAATATCTCTCTTTTGGAGCCTCTGTCCCAACAGAACCCCAGGCAGTTGTAAGTAGCCGACTCAATACACCAATTATGACAAATAGTAGACCTAAACTTCATAAATAGTATAGAATTTGTTTAGAACGGGAGGTGGAAAGAGTGATAACATATTTTACTCAAGTAAAAATACTATTACTTTGATCAAATTTTAATTAAGTACAAGTAAAAGTACCGGTCTTAAAATCTACTCAAGTAAAAGTAAAAAGTAGCTCATTTAAAATGTAAGAGTAAAAGTTGGCGAGTTACTTGTTTAACAGCGGGGGTGTGGTTCTCTCCCGTTATAACGTATGAGAGGTTCACAGTATGATAACCGTCTCAGAAAATATCAAGGTTTGGGGCCGACTCGTCAACGGACACCGACGATCTTCAAACCACAAATGTAGAGGTTAGTGTATTGTCTAGTATCAATAAAAAACTAGACATTCTTGTCTCTCTACACGAGGAAATAAAAGACATTCGGGACAGTCTGGACTTTGCCCACAACCACATCATAATACTGCAACAATCAAACGAGGAATTACAGTCTTCCGTTAAAACACTCAATGAAAAAATGTATGCGATTACTAAAGAAAACAAACTAATGAAAGAAATAATCCTGGACATACAAACTCGTTCTATGCGTGAGAATATCATATTCTCAGGTATCCCGGAAAACTCACCTGACAATCCAGAATCATTAATCCAAAACTTCGTGGTCACACAGTTGAAACTACCTCCCGACACCGTCAAACAAATCTCGTTCCATAGAGTTCACCGCCTTGGCAGAAGATCTGACAAAGGACCACGACCCATAATAGCAAAGTTTGAACACTTTCAGCAAAAGGAACAGGTTAAACGCCAAGGAAAGGAACTCAAAGGCACAGCATTCGGACTAAACGACCAGTTCCCACGGGAAATAAACGAACGCAGGAAAATACTTTATCCGATATTAAAGGAAAACAGGAAAAATAACAAACGCACTTCTCTAGTAGTAGACAAACTGTATATCGATGGACAATTATTCCGAAACTCAGAAAAAACGCCATGGCTCTTCTAAATGGACTGAAATGAACAAAGATAACAAACGAACTAAACCTTAAAGTTACCCGGCATCGCCTACTCATTAAATTCTCGGACCAATGCCCCTCTCCGTGTTTGGTCAGTCTGTGTTAATTTTGTTTTTTATTGTTCTATGTTTCTACCACATATCCTTATGTACAGTATCATATTTACATTTGTTAGTTTATGTTACATGTTTATCCAGTCTCTCCGTTAATGTTGATGGCTTCATACATATAACCTCTCTCTTCCCTCCCCCCCTCCTCATCTTAATCATTGTTACACTCTCTTTTATCCCTCCCTCTCTTCTGTGTCACCCCAAGCAAGATATACATAACGTACAATCATGCAAAATCTCAATTTAGTAACATGGAATGTACGTGGCTGTTAGGGTTGCTGCAGGTAGCTGGAGATGAGGACAAGGGCTTCAATACAATAGATTTATTAAACAAACTTAAAACATCCAAAAACAAACAGGAACAAAATAACAGACTCCAGGATACACAACCATACGTAGACAACGACCAACAAACACTGAGGGAAAACACAGGGCTTAAATGAACTGAACCAAACAAGATAATTAACTGAAAACAGGTGCAGAGAATCTGAACAAAAACGAGGAGCGGGAAAACTAACAGGACTAAACCAAAATCACAAAGACAGGGGAAACAAGATCTTAAAACATAACAGAACACATCCAAAACGTGACAGTACCTCCCCCCTCCCCGAAGGCGCGTCCTCGCGCCGTATAACATCCAAAGGGGTGGGAGGGTGGGCGCCCTGGAGGCTGACGAGGACATGGTGCAGGTCCAGGAAGCCTCCAGGGCGGAGCAGGCTGTGGGCGTGGCCATGGCGGAGCAGGCTGTGGGCGTGGCCATGGCGGAGCAGGCTGTGGGCGTGGCCATGGCGGAGCAGGCTGTGGGCGTGGCCATGGCGGAGCAGGCTGTGGGCGTGGCCATGGCGGAGCAGGCTGTGGGCGTGGCCATGGCGGAGCTGTGGGACCCTCGGGCGTCCAGGGCGGAGCTGTGGGACCCTCGGGCGTCCAGGGCGGAGCTGTGGGACCCTCGGGCGTCCAGGGCGGAGCTGTGGGACCCTCGGGCGTCCAGGGCGGAGCTGTGGGACCCTCGGGCGTCCAGGGCGGAGCTGTGGGACCCTCGGGTGTCCAGGGCGGAGCTGTGGGACCCTCGGGCGTCCAGGGCGGAGTTGTCGGACCCTCGGGCGTCCAGGGCGGAGCTGTGGGACCCTCGGGCGTCCAGGGCGGTGAGAACTCTTCAGGTGGCCACGGTGGTGTAGACCCTTCAGGTGGCCATGGCGGTGAGGACCCTTCGGGTGGCCATGGCGGTGAGCCCCCTTCGGGTGGCCATGGCGGTGAGCCCCCTTCGGGTGGCCATGGCGGTGAGACCCCTTCGGGTGGCCACGGCGGTGAGACCCCTTCGGGTGGCCACGGCGGTGAGACCCCTTCGGGTGGCCACGGCGGTGAGGCCCCTTCGGCCCCCTATGCCCCCCCCCCAAAAAAATTAATGGGGAGAGTGACTGGATGAGGGACAGGCTCTGGGACAGGCTGGGCAGACGTGACGTGACTGACGTGGACCAGCGGTGAGGGCTCGGCAGGGCTGGACGGGACCAGCGGTGAGGGCTCGGCAGGGCTGGACGGGACCAGCGGTGAGGGCTCGGCAGGGCTGGACGGGACCAGCGGGGAAAAAGTCTCTGGTAGGACGGTCTCTGGCTGGACGGCGGTCTCTGGCTGGACGGCGGTCTCTGGCTGGACGGCGGTCTCTGGCTGGACGGCGGTCTCTGGCTGGACGGCGGTCTCTGGCTGGACGGCGGTCTCTGGCTGGACGGCGGTCTCTGGCTGGAATGCGGTCCCTGGCTGGACGGCGGTCCCTGGCTGGACGGCGGTCTCTGGCTGGACGGCGGTCTCTGGCTGGACGGCGGTCTCTTGGCTGGACGTGGCTGGACGGGACCAGCGGCGAAGGCTTGACTGGGCTGGACGGGACCAGCGGTGAAGGCTTGACTGGGCTGGACGGGACCAGCGGTGAAGGCTTGACTGGGCTGGACGGGACCAGCGGTGAAGGCTTGACTGGGCTAGACGGGACCAGCGGTGAAGGCTTGACTGGGCTGGACGGGACCAGCGGTGAAGGCTTGACTGGGCTGGACGGGACCAGCGGCGAAGGCTTGACTGGGCTGGACGGGACCAGCGGCGAAGGCTTGACTGGGCTGGACGGGACCAGTGGCGAAGGCTTGACTGGGCTGGACGGGACCAGCGGCGAAGGCTTGACTGGGCTGGACGGGACCAGCGGCGAAGGCTTGACTGGGCTGGACGGGACCAGCGGTGAAGGCTTGACTGGGCTGGACGGGACCAGCGGTGAAGGCTTGACTGGGCTAGACGGGACCAGCGGTGAAGGCTTGACTGGGCTGGACGGGACCAGCGGTGAAGGCTTGACTGGGCTGGACGGGACGAAGGCTTGACTGGGCTGGACGGGACCAGCGGCGAAGGCTTGACTGGGCTGGACGGGACCAGCGGTGAAGGCTTGACTGGGCTGGACGGGACCAGCGGTGAAGGCTTGACTGGGCTAGACGGGACCAGCGGTGAAGGCTTGACTGGGCTGGACGGGACCAGCGGTGAAGGCTTGACTGGGCTGGACGGGACCAGCGGCGAAGGCTTGACTGGGCTGGACGGGACCAGCGGCGAAGGCTTGACTGGGCTGGACGGGACCAGTGGCGAAGGCTTGACTGGGCTGGACGGGACCAGCGGCGAAGGCTTGACTGGGCTGGACGGGACCAGCGGCGAAGGCTTGACTGGGCTGGACGGGACCAGCGGTGAAGGCTTGACTGGGCTGGTCGGGACCAGCGGCGAAGGAAGCTCTGGCTGGACGTGGCTGACGTGAAGCTCTGGCTGGACGTGGCTGACGTGAAGCTCTGGCTGGACGTGGCTGACGTGAAGCAGTGAAGGCTCTGTGCTGGACGGGCTGACGTGGAGTGCTGATGGTGACATGGCGTGCCACGGAATGAAGCTGTCCAGACATCTAGAGAGGGCCTCTCTCCAATCCAGACCAGCGATGTCTGGGAGTTCCCGTGGATCTACCTCCTGGGCCCCAAGCCGGTAACAAGCCTTTATCACCTCGTTGCTCCCCCCTCGTTGGGGGGGACTCTCCCCATGTAGGGTTGGGGGGGTACTCTCCCATGTAGGGTTGGGGGGGGGGGGGACTCTCCCATGTAGGGTTGGGGGGGGGACTCTCCCATGTAGGGTTGGGGGGGGGACTCTCCCATTTAGGGTTGGGGGGGGGACTCTCCCATGTAGGGTTGAGGGGGGGCCTCTCCCATGTAGGGTTGGGGGGGGGGACTCTCCCATGTAGGTTTGGGGGGGGGGACTCTCCCATGTAGGGTTGGGGGGGGGGACTCTCCCATGTAGGGTTGGGGGGGGGGACTCTCCCATGTAGGGTTGGGGGGGGGACTCTCCCATGTAGGGTTATAACGTATGAGAGTTTCACAGTATGATAACCGTATATCACGGTTTATGGTATTAAACAATTATTAAATATATAAACTGCATTATTAAATTACGGTTATTATTATCATTAGTTAAAATGACAGTTAAATAAATTAAACATTTGTTCAATAAAACATATCTAATCAAATAATTGATTATGAATTAGATTAACAACTTATTTTTTATCATTAATAACTTATTAATGTTTAAAAAATCATTGAGTTCTATGAAATGTTTATTCCGATTTATTTTTTAATGATTTAAATTTAATACAAATATATTATCAAAAACGGTGGTAATCAAATAAAAGTTTAGCAAACGTTTGAATCCTTTTATTTTTTGGCAAAGTGCTCAAAACAGATTTAGCCAATTAGGCAAGGCAAGGCAAGGCAAGTTTATTTATATAGCACATTTCATACACAATGGTAATTCAAAGTGCTTTACATAGGAGAAAATAAAATAATCAAAACAAATAAGAATAATTAAAACATTTTAGAATAAGAAATAAAATAAAGTACAGTAAAAACAGTCGGACGAACAGTGGCACAGTGCTCATTCAGTAAAAGCATAGCTAAACAGAAGTGTTTTGAGTCTGGATTTGAATGCGACTACTGTAGGAGCACATCTGATCTCTTCTGGAAGCTGGTTCCAGCTGCGGCTGGCATAGTAGCTAAAAGCAGACTCTCCTTGCTTAGAGTGAACCCTTGGTATTTCTAACTGATGTGATCCTAATGATCTGAGTGATCTGTTGGGTTTATATTCAGTGAGCATATCTGCAATATATTGAGGTCCTAGCCCATTGAATGATTTATATACCAGTAATAATACTTTAAAATCAATCCTAAATGTAACTGGGAGCCAGTGTAAAGACCTGAGGACTGGTGTGATATGTTCATATTTTCTGGTTCTGCTCAGAATCCTAGCAGCAGCGTTCTGTATGAGCTGCAACTGTCTTATGGTCTTTTTAGGAAGGCCAGTGAGGAGTCCATTACAATAATCCACCCTGCTGGTGATGAAAGCATGCACAAGTTTCTCTAAGTCTTGACTGGAAACAAAGCATCTAATTCTTGCAATATTTTTCAAATGATAGTATGCTGATTTAGTTATTGCTTTGACATGACTACTGAAACTAAGGTCTGACTCTAGAGACACACCAAGATTCCTGACTTGATTTTTAGTTGTTAGACCTCTAGAGTGAAGGTATGCATTCACCTTGAGAACTTCATCTTTGTTTCCAAACGCAATGACTTCAGTTTTGTCTTTGTTTAACTGAAGATAGTTTTGGCACATCCAACCATTTACTTCATCAATGCATTGGCACAGGGAGTCAATGGGGCTGTAATCGTTAGGCGATAGGGCTAAGTAGAGCTGTGTGTCGTCTGCATAGCTGTGGTAAGAGATTCGGTTCTTTCTCATTATTTGGCTCATTGGGAGCATATACAGATTGAATAGGAGTGGTGCAAGAATTGAGCCTTGGGGGACTCCGCATGTCATGGATGTCCACTCAGACTTATGGTCTCCTATACTCACATAATAACCTCTCCCTTCTAAGTAAGACCTGAACCATTTTAGGACTATCCCAGAAAGCCCCACCCAGTTTTCAAGCCTGTCAATAAGTATGTTGTGATCGACAGTGTCAAATGCAGCACTGAGGTCGAGTAGTACCAGCACTGATAATTTGCCTGTATCAGTATTTAAGCGAATATCGTTTATTATCTTTATGAGCGCTGTCTCTGTGCTGTGATGCGATCGGAAACCAGATTGAAAATTGTCAAAGTAACCATTCAAGCTTAAGAATTTGTTCAGCTGATTGAAGACAACTTTTTCAATGATCTTGCCTATGAAGGGAAGATTTGAGATCGGTCTATAATTGCTTAATATGGTCTTATCTAGATTGCTCTTTTTCAGGAGGGGCTTGACAACTGCAGTTTTTAGGGAGTTTGGAAAACTCCCAGAGAGAAGTGAGGCATTTACCACTTCTAGGAGATCTGCTTCTAAACTGTTTAACACACTTTTGAAAAAAGATGTGGGAAGTGTGTCAAGGGCGCAGGTTGATGTTTTAAGGTGCTGTACGGTTTCTTTCAAAATTTTGCCATCAATTTCTTCGAAAACAGACATAGTAACTACTTTCTCAGGTAGTGGTCGGATCTGTTTGACCCCAGCACAACTCAAGGATGAGCTGATCACCTTTCTGATATTATTGATTTTCTCAGAGAAGAAAGAAGCAAACTCACTGCACTTGCTGTCTGAGAGCATTTCACTGGGAATCTGGCTTGGGGGTTTGTCAGTCTCTCTACAGTAGCAAAAAGAGTGCGTGTGTTGTTTAAGTTGCTGTTTATAATATTTGAGAAGAAAGTCTGTCTAGCTTTGCCTAGTTCCATATTAAAAGCATGGATGCTGTCTTTGTAGATGTTATAATGGACTACAAGTTTTGTCTTCCGCCACATGCGCTCTGCTCTTCTGCATTGTCTTTTCATATTTTGCACTGCTGTTGAGTTTCTCCAAGGTGCTTTTTGTCTACCACTATTCTTCCTGACTTTCGCAGGAGCAATATCATCAATTACACTTTTAATTTTTGAGTTAAAAGATTCAAGGAGAAAATCAACAGAGTCAGCAGATATGCTTGGTTTTAATGATATAGCCTTCATAAATAGCACACTAGTGTTCTCATTTAGGCATCTCTTCTTGACAGACACAGATCTAGCTTCAATGGCAGGAGAGATCAAAATATCAAAGAAAATACAGAAATGATCAGACAGTGCTACATCCTTAATAACAATCGATGAGATGTTTAGACCCGTACTGATAAGTAGATCTAGAGTGTGTCCACGATTATGTGTGGGTCCATTTACATGCTGTGTCAGATCAAAAGTTTTTAAATTAAACCATGGACAAACAATATATATTCCTTAAAGAATGTGTAAATACATTTTAGTATTATTGTTGGTGTTTAATAACCACTTTCTCTTTAAAAAAGGGGAGGAGACCGCAAGAAACTCTGGGTTTACTGAAGTAAACCTGCTCCCGACCAGGTTAGGTTCACAGAGTAAGTTACCATGGTAACTGACTCTGAGTATAAGTTACCTCTCTTTCAGAAACAGGCTTGACTTACTCTGCTTTCTCAGGTTTGACTTACCTCCCTTTCTGAAACCGAAAACCCAGAGTTTCTCTCATTTCAGGGTTAACATACTCAGAGTTTTCACTTAACCTCCTTTCTGAAACAGGCCCCAGGACTTCAGGATACACAACCATACGTAGACAACGACCAACAAACACTGAGGTAAAACACAGGGCTTAAATGAACTGAACCAAACAAGATAATTAACTGAAAACAGGTGCAGAGAATCTGAACAAAAACGAGGAGCGGGAAAACTAACAGGACTAAACCAAAATCACAAAGACAGGGGGAAACAAGATCTTAAAACATAACAGAACACATCCAAAACGGGACAGTGGCTTGCGTACTTCATATAAAAGAATTAAAGTAATCAATCATCTCATAAAATTAAAGGCTGATATATGTTTTCTACAAGAAATACATTTAACAAACTCTGAACTACAATACTTCCAGACTAAACAATATGACAAAATATTCTCATCCACATACAACAGTAAACAAAGAGGCGTTTCGATTTTAATAAACAAAAATGTTTCTTTTAATCACAATACATCCATCATTGATCCAGATGGTAGATTTATCATCATCAATGCTTCTATTAACCACACAAATTTTACACTTGCCAACATTTACGGACCCAATAAGGATGACCCATTGTCCTTTCACAATTTTTTTTCTTTACTCTGCCATTCAACAAATATTATAATAGCGGGAGATTATAATACTGTTATCAATCCCACATTAGATCGTTCAAGTACCTCAGGTAGTTTAAGACACTGGCACTCCACTGATATAATAAAACAATATATGAATGATTATGGACTTAGTGACAGCTGGAGAACGAGAAACCCTTTATTAAAAGAATATTCATATTTTTCTTCCCTCCACCAATCTTCCTCTAGAATAGACCTCTTTCTCATTAGTAACTCTCTCAACCAACATATCCAAGAAAATATTATTCATCCAATCATAATAAGCGATCACGCTCCCGTCTCTTTGATAATAAACACCCTAACCGGTTTTAAGGCTTCTACTAGATGGCGTCTCAATACATCACTCCTGGAAGATCTAGAGTTCAACTCATTTATCAGAATAGAGTGGGCATCCTTCCTTGAGAGAAACGACTCTCCAGACATCTCACCATCAATCTTATGGGAAACAGCCAAAGCCGTATTAAGAGGTAAAATAATATCATACTCATCATACAAGAAAAAACAACAACGAGAATTGGAAAACACCTTAGAGCTCAAAATTAAACAACTAACAAGTCAATATACCAATAACACTAATACCGAACAAACACAAAATGAATTGTGCCAACTTAAAACCCAACTAGAAGTTATTACACATAAAAAAACACAATTCCTTATTCAACAACTTAAGTATGAGAATTATCAGTTCAGTAATAAAGCAAATAAATATCTAGCAAACCAATTAAAACGCAAAAAAGAGAAAGCAATTATTCCATCCATATTCAATGCAACAGGTACCATAACCCACAATCCACAGGACATAAACAATATCTTTCATAACTTTTATAGCAATTTGTATTCCTCAAAGCACAAACCTAATCAATCAGATATAGACAACTTCCTAGACAAGCTGGACCTACCTACACTACCTAGAGAACAAGCCAACCTTCTAGACACACCACTTACTCCAGAAGAACTCTTTGCAGCCTTGAATAAAATGCCAAACAATAAATCACCTGGACCAGATGGATTCCCAGCCGAATTCTATAAACACTTCTGGGATATTCTATCTCCACTATTTTATAAAGTGACTACAGAAATTAAAGATACGTCGACCATGCCCAAACATATGAATACTGCTGTCATAACACTTTTATTAAAACCTGACAAAGATCCAACTCACCCTTCCAGTTACCGCCCTCTGTCGCTTATTAATACTGACTTAAAAATTATTACGAAATCACTAGCAATAAGAATAGAGACAGTTACACCAAAATTAATCCACCCAGATCAGACAGGCTTCATTAAAAGCAGGAACGCTTCAGATAACCTCCGTAGACTCTTTAATTTAATCAATATATCACAGGAAGGACAAGACAAAACCATCATTGTACACTGTAAAAAATATTTTAGCAATTTAGTTATTTCAACTTATTTTTTTAACTAGATTGTCCAGACAACAAGAAATTTTAAGTTTTCTTGTCCTCAACTTATCGAATTAAGTTAGTTAAACTAAAAAAAAAACCATGCAAAAAGATAACTCAAAATAATGAGTTAACTTTTTTTACAGTGTATCTTTAGATGCCGAGAAAGCTTTTGACAAAGTGAACTGGACTTTTTTATTTAGCACTTTGCGCAAGTTTGGTTTTGGAGAGTCGTTTGTCCATTGGATAAAAACACTTTACACGTCACCTAGAGCTTCAGTAATCACAAACCAGATCACCTCACCTAGCTTCACACTTCATCAGGGAACCAGACAAGGATGCCCACTCTCACCATCTCTATTTGCTATTTTCATTGAACCACTCGCGGCAGCAATACGACAAAATAATACAATTAATGGAATCCAGGACAACAGCTCACAACATAAAATTAGTCTTTATGCAGATGACTTATTACTTTATTTAAAAAATCCATCTGAGTCACTACAGGAAACATTTAACATAATTAATAACTTCTCAATAATCTCACACTACACAATAAACTGGAATAAATCTATAACCGTTATCTCTGATGCGTGGGATTCTGCAGCTCAGGACTCCTCCTTTCCTCTTCACACTGGCAATATAAAATATTTAGGTATTCATATTTCTAATAAGATTTCAGACCTCTTCCACCTCAACTATACCCCTCTGCTAAAGAAAATAGAAGATGACTTTAAAAGATGGACTAAACTTCCACTCACTCTCATAGGACGAATCGCATCTGTTAAAATGAAAACATTACCTCAGATCAATTATCTATTCTCAATGCTCCCCATCACCCCCACCGACAAATGGTTCAAAACACTAGACTCACTAACAACTCAGTTTTACTGGAAAAACAAAAAACCCAGAATCTCACTTTCAACATTACAAAACAAGAAATCACAAGGAGGCCTGGAAGCACTAAATTTTCTATACTACTTTCTGGCAAATCAATTACAATATTTATTCAAATGGACTCAAAAGCACAAGTTAAGTAACCCATGGCTAGCATTAGAACAAAATCATTGTACACCCACGTCAATTGCAGACCTTGCCTTTTTACCACCTTCAATAAAGAAACTGAATTATTTTAAGTATATAACAATCTCTTCAACTCTCACAGCCTGGTGGAAAACTAATAAAATCACCAGATCACTTATAACACCTTGCAAACATACTCCAATTTGGCATAATCCAGATTTTAAACTGCATAACACTCATGTGTATTTCCCAGTATGGCAGCGCAGGGAATCACCCACCTCCACCACCTATTTGAAAATAACCAACTCATATCATTCAATACACTAATACAAAAATACAGGGTTGGGAGAGAAGAGTTTCTACATTATCAACAATTAAAATCCTTAATTAAATCCAAAATTAATATTACCAATAATGCATTACAAACCTCAAAATTGAGTGATGAGATAACAAAAATTACAGATACAAAAAATATTATTTCTAAACTCTATAAACTCATATTCAGTGCAAATACCTCCATAACACTCCCTTTTTTAAAATGGGATAATGATTTAGTCTGAAGTCTGGACACAAATCTGTAATAATATCTTCTCTATGACCACAAACACAAACTTGCAACTCATACAATACAAAACTATCCATAGAATACACCTCACTCAATACAAAATGTTTAAAATGGGACTGGTCGATACAGATATCTGTTCTCACTGCACCATTGGCGCAATAGACAATTATCTCCATTCCACTTGGACCTGTGAACCAGTTCACTCCTTTTGGACAGCAGTAATAACCAAACTTTCCCAGATCCTGGGCTGCAGAATCCCACTATCCCCTCCTAGTCTACTAGGTGATACTACACAAATTACCCTACTAAATACATATAAAAACCCACTACTCGTTTCTCTAGCTGTTGCTAAGAAAGTCATTTTTCAAAACTGGAAATCCAAGAATTCCTGTCACATCACCCACTGGATTAATTTACTTACAGAATATATTTCACTAGAAAAAATAACCGCTTATAAAACAAACAAGATTTCAGCTTTTAATGAAACCTGGGATACCTTCTTACCTTTAACTTAACACTAATTTACCCTAAGATTAGGGCCACGTACATATCCAATAGAACCTTTGCTATAAACTTTGATTTTCTCTTATTATTTTAAGACACAAAATATCCTCTAATCATCTGGATCTCTCTTTTCTTTTTTATTTCTCCCTATTTTTTTTTCTTTTTTTTTCTCTCTCTCTCTCTCTCTCTCTCTCTCCTCTCTCTCTCTCTCTCTCTCTCTCTCTCTCTTTTATTCTACAGTCGCATTACATAACTATTGCCATACAGTTACACCAGTTATTGACTAGCTAAATCCCTTTTATTTTTCTTTATTATTATCTTCCTTTTTTTTTTGTGTGTATATATGTATATATGTATGTGTGTACTGTTTCTGAACACAAGTCGGGCTTGTATATGTGTATGTTGTTTCTTGAAACGGTATACAACATGTATGTGTATGCTGTTTCTTGATCCCTATGCAGTTGTCATTAGTTCTGGGCAAGTGTGGAGCCTGGGGCCTTGAGATAGTACCTTCACTCCGTCTACCTGTACTCTTTTGCCCTGCATTTCTGGTTTTCTGTCAGGTTAAGCACTACATGTCTTACCTTTCTTAATGCATTACATTTCGAGATACATACTCACTTAATTGGTTGTCTAAAACAAGGAATGAGGAAAAAGGAGAAAAGACAGAAAACAAACAAAAAAAAAACACAAAGGCCTAAATAGGATAATCGAGGCATGATCGTGGTGACCTGGGTCTGCATGGAGCTGGTTCCACGCTACACGTCTCGTTTTCCTTTTTTAATGCAACACACTAGTTGTCATGCATATACATCTATCACGAGCAAAAGAGGAGAGAAGAAAGGAAGAGAAAAAAAAAACATAAGAGGGAAAGAAAAAAAAAGGAAAAAAAAAAAAAAAACACACACAAAAAAAACAACAACACAACAACAACAAACAAACAGGGTAAGCATGGCATGTGTGTGACAGCGGAGGTGGGGAGTGTTCTTGGTGGTGGGTGATGGGGGTCCTTGGGCTCCAGGCTCCGGTGCACATCGTCTTATTGCATAGTGGCCCATTGTAGTGTGTCTTGGCCAAGGGGAGATCTGAGACAGCCCCCCCAACCCCCCCCCCCCCCTTTTTTTTTTTTTTTTTTTTTTTTTTACCATATTAGCCTTTATTGTTTTTTCATTTATTTATTTATTTATTTTCTTTTATTTCATTATTATTATTTTTTTTTTTTTATTAAATAATTTTTTTTTCACATCTTTTTTTCATTTTTTTCATTTTTATTTATTTATAATTTTTTTTTTATTATTATTATTATTATTTATTTCATTTTTATCATGTCTGTTGTATCTGTAAGATTTTCTTCTGTTAAGTTATTTCCACTTACACACCCAGTAATACGTGCGCGCGCGCACACACACACACGTTTATGTATGTTATTTTCATGTTTACATGTTAATGTTTATGTATGAGACCTTTATGTCGTTTTGTTATGTCAGTTACTTGAATAAAAAAAAAATATATATATATATATATATATATATCAAGGTTTATGGCATTAAACAATTATTAAATATATAAACTTCATTATTAAATTACGGTTATTATTATCATAAGTTAAAATGACAGTTAAATAAATTAAACATTTGTTCAATAAACATATCTAATCAACTAATTTCAATAATTGATTATGAATTAATTAACAAATTATTTTTTATCATTAATAACTTATTAAAATGTTTAAAATAATTGAATTCTATGAAATGTTTTTAATTCAGATTTTTTTAATTTTTATGATTTAATACAAATATACTATCAAAAACAGTGGAAATCAAATAAAAGTTTAGCAAACATTTTAATCCTTTTATTTTTTGGCAAAGTGCTGCAAAACAGATTTAGTCGATTAAACCATGGACAAACAATATATATTCCTTAAAGAATGTTTAAATACATTTTAGTATTATTGTTGGTGTTTAAACACCACTTCCTCTTTAAAAAAGGGGAGGAGACCGCAAGAAACTCTGGGTTTACTGAAGAAAACCTGCTCCCGACCAGGTTAGGTTCACAGAGTAAGTTACCATGGCAACTGACTCTGAGTATAAGTTACCTCTCTTTCAGAAATGGAAAACCCAGAGTTTCCCTCATTTCAGGGTTAACATACTCAGAGTTTTCACTTAACATCCTTTCTGAAACAGGCCCCAGTTCATTAGAAACAGAATTAAACACAAAGATGTCAAATTTAAGTAATTAAATATATAATAGTTTTATGAATGTAGTGAATTGTGTGTTAACGGCTCAATCGAAGCTTTATTCTGTGTTGATGAAGCTCATGGTTTGATGATCTGACAGAATTATGATTATTAGAATTATCATCACAATAAACCTGTTTCTCACTTTCTTTAAAACTAGTAAATCAAGTGAATACATAATGTTCTTACCAGAGACTGGATTCATCTGATGATGATGAAGATGATGATAATGATGATGAAGATGATGATAATGATGATGAAGATGATGTACTTTATCAGGACAGAAAGTCAAACCGTATTTCCCTGTGAGAGAAGAATATAAAGAGTTTCAAATTAATCTACAGGTTTGAGTCTCATCATGATAAACTGCAGCTGATGCACATTTAATTTCTCTCATTAAATATGATTTACATCAGCAGAACATTAATGACTTTCACAGATGAAGAAGAGCTCAACACTGAACTCATTACTGCCACCATCTGTGCGAATACACACATTACATACATATGTGTGTGTGTGTGTGTGTGTGTGTGTGTGTGTGTGTGTGTGTGTGTGTGTGTGTGTGTGTGTGTGTGTGTGTGTGTGTGTGTGTGTGTGTGTGTGTGTGTGTGTGTGTGTGTGTGTGTGTGTGTATTCGCACAGATGATGGCAGTAATGAACCAGTTCAGTCTCGTATTGTAAGTTGTTTTCCAGTTCAAATCTAAACATTAATAAATTAAGTCATATTTACTGGAGATAAAAAGAAATGACATCAAATATGAAGTCTTGTTTTCTTTGAAATTGATCAAAATGAAGTGAGTTTATGATCAAAACAAGAATAAATATCTGCAAATGGGCTAAAAAAAAATAAGATTATTAAATATATAAGATATTTGTTCTTTTTTTAAGCATAAATACGATTACTTTTTTCAAGACTTAATTTTGCATTTGCTTCTCCAGTAACTGATCTTGAAATGATCATCAAGACGAATCTTGATTTAAAGATGTTTAGATATTGGAAACAGGACAAAAATACTGAGAAAGAATATATGTTTCATTACAGAAATTCATACAAAATAGTGAGGGCTTGTGGTTTAATAATCCTTCTAAAATATTTGATAAGTGTGGGGGGATTGATTTTTAATTAAGATGTGATTTCTGTGTGGCTCAACTTCCTATTAAAGGGATAGTTCACTTTTAAATTAATTTTTGATATGTTTTAGCTTACCTCAAGGGCATCCAAGATGTGGCGTCTTTGTTTCCACAGTATTTTCAATTTTGACATTTTTAGGTCAAACCGTTCTTGTCTGTCAGTCATATAATGCAGGTCTATGGTCACTTCCTCAAAGAGCATACACAGAGAAGTCCAAATTAAACATGATTTAATGACTATCAGATAAAATCACTCACATGGCTGTGCACTTGTAATAACACATTAAGGATGTTAAGAGGCTAAAAGCAGGTTTAAAACTTGCCCCGTTTAAGTCAACAGGGTGCACATTTTAGAGGATAATACTGTGTAGGAAACACCGATTTTTGTCGTTGTTCTCTGTACTGACAGCACTCCACATTTACAAAAAATGAGCTCAATGTTAAAATTGACCGGAGTTTTCTCACACAAACCGCTTGTTTCGTGTCTTAGGCCATCAATGTGTACTTAGATTTACGAGTCATTAAATCATGTTTAATTTGGACTTTCTGAGTATGCTCTTGAGGTGGAACCCCATAGACCTGCATTATATGACTGACAGACAAGAACGCTTTGACCTAAAAATATCAAAATTGAAAATACTGTGGACACAAAGACACCTACATCTTGAATGCCCTTGAGGTAAAACATACCAAACATTAATTTCAAAGTGAACTATCCAAAATAATGAACTAATGATGATAAACACCTGTGCTGATTAAATGAGTTACCATGGCAACTAAAGAGTGGCGGGAAAACAAAGACATGAAACACGTGAAAACACACTAAAAGTCCATGATAATGAAACTAAGAAGAAATGTTTGTGATAATTATGTTGTTTTTGATAGTGTGTTAAAGCTAAATCATAACGCACTGACTCATCTCAGTTACACACAACCATGAAATAACTGTTTTTTGAAAAAATTATCAAATAAAGTGAGTTTGTGCTTAAAACAAGAACAAATATCTGCTATTGGAGTCAGAAAGATAAACTTCATTCAAAGGAGAAACTTTATTATGAGATATTTGCTATTGTTTTAAGCACAAACTCTCTTTATTTAGAAAATTATTTCATAAAACAAGACTTAATATCTTTTATTTTCTTTACATAATTTTCTTTTATATTTCTTGATATCTTTATATATCTTGATATCTTTATATCTTGATATCGATAATTTTGCTTGATTTCAGTGATTTTGCTCCTTCAGTAAATGTGTCTTGATTTAGGAATGTTTGGATATTTATTTGTGCTGGAAAACGAGACCGAAACATAATTTATCAGTCTCTTTGGTTAAAAGTGTCTGCTAAATTAATAAATATGAATGTTATAATATTTACACTGCAAAAAAATGCTTTTCTTACATAGTATTTTTCTCTTGTTTCCAGTCAAAATATCAAAAAATTATAAAATCAAGAAGCATTTACTACATAAGTAAACGATGAATAGAATAAGAAACTCTATTTAGTTTTCTGATTAAAAAAAATATATATATATATATATATATATATATAGAAATTTTAAAAGTTTTTGCTTAAAACAAGCTAAATGATCTGCTAATGGGGTCAGAAAAATAATCTTGTTTTCCATTTGAATTAAGATTATTTTTTCGTTGTTTCATATTTGAGATATAGTTCTGCATTAGTCGGTCCTGTCTTTCACACTAAACTGTTTCTTATGATTATGGATTATGAATTCTGACACATTTGCTCCAGAAGTGAACGGAAAGATTAATATATTGCAGAGAGTAAAATAATTACTGATGCTCAATATTCATCATATATCTGATTTAACACTGTAGTTTCTGGTTTATAATGTTGTTGCCTGAACACATGACTGCATATATACAGTGCTTGTGTAACTGTATATTAATAATGTATATTAATAACTGGTGTGTGTACAGGATCTGCCAGCAGAGGGAGACACACACTGGAGAAACTCTAGTTATGATCATTTTTACAGCATAAACTCATATTAGCACACACTACTGTAACGTTTATATGTGCATGAGCTTCTGTATTAATGCTTCATTTACATGTTCATATCAAAACTGTTCATTTGAGTGACAGAATCAGGCCTTCAGATAATAGATAAAACTGCATTATCACGAGTGTTATATTAATAAATATCTGACATGAAGCCACAGAGATGTTCAACAGGACGAAGAGATATACAGTATCAAAAGCTGAAATCATGACTTAAAAGTCATAATTATGTCACAGAAAGCCATAACTTTGACTTTTTAATCTCATAATTGATTTAGTATGTCATAATTTCTACTTTATCTCATCATTTTGACTTTTGAATGTCATAATTTTATAATAAGCTTACATATAAAAAGCTTACTTACTAATTGATTTAGTATGTCATAATTCATATTTTATCTCATAATTTTGACTTTTTAATCTCATAATTGATTTAGTATGTCATAATTCTGACTTTATCTCATCATTTAGATTTTTCATTATAATATAATTTACATGTTCATATAAAAACTGTTCATTTGAGTGACAGAATCTTGAGATAATAGACAAAAACTACTTGGTTACTCACGTAACCTCAGTTCCCTGAGTTAGGGAACGAAGTATTGCGTAGCTATACGCAGTGGGAAAACTCCTTTTCCTCGATTTTACTGAACCTTATGTAAAACGCATTTGCAGCTGCACAGCTAACGCCCTGAGCGTCTTGCTCGCTCATAGGCTGTGCTGCAGCAACTGCATATCCAATGGCGTGGACGACTCTGACGTGCGACCAATGGGGTCACTCCACGTCAGAGCCCGTCATAGGGGCGAGGCCTAGCCTATATAAGCCCCTGAACTCGCCAAAATAGCAGGTTTATACGACTGAAGCGACAAAACCCAGTTAAAATAGTGCGGCCGGCTACGCAATACTTTGTTCCCTAACTCAGGGAACTGAGGTTACGTGAGTAACCAAGTAGTTCCCTTTCGAACGGTCACTTCGTATTGCGTAGCTATACGCAGTGGGAACGCTATGCAAAACGTCCGACTGAATAACTGGTTGCCACTGCAACTCAGGAACCCCTGAGCAAACAGAACAAGCCATAAACCATTATATGCATACACTAAACCCGACACCGTCGGATTTAGGTGAATACACCGGTAATTCCTGACAGGGTCAAGAACATGAACACCACCAGCCTCAGCGGGTATATAATATGAAAAATTTGTAACCGGCAAGAAGCGGGTTATATACATACATAAGAGAATGTGATTATGCACAGTAACAAGTAATGACAAGGCCAGACACTGTCGGGGCCATAATCATACCGAAAGCACCCCTGCCTGTAGGGAGGGTACTTCCAAATTATAGAATTTCATAAATGTGGACGGCGAGGGCCAGCCGGCCGCCTCACAGATGTCTTGAATGGGAAAACCAGATGACCACGACGAGGCCATGCCTCTGGTCGAATGGGCTTTGACACCTAACAGGCAACCCTGGCCCGCTGCGGCATAAGCCACAGAAATGGCCTCCACTATCCATCTAGACAGCCTCTGTTTAGTGACAGGGTCCCCTTTGGACAGACCACCAAAGCAAAAAGCGACCAAACAGAAGCTAGTAGATTCATAAAAAAAATAACCTCCCCATCCTCTGTGGAAGGGGGAAGGGCTAACAATGTCACCACCTGCGCTCTGAACGCGTTGAGAGCACTTTGGGTACATAACCATGCCTGGGCTTGAGAATGACTCTGGAATCACCAGGACCAAACTCCAGACATGCCGGGCTCACCGAAAGAGCCTGCAGATCTCCCACTCGCTTGATAGAAGCCAATGCCAACAGGAGGGCCGTCTTTAGCGAGAGAAGTTTAAGATCAACCGACTGTAGCGGTTCGAAGGGCGGACCCCTTAGAGCCCCTAGGACCGTAGATAGGTCCCAGGATGGCACAGAAGGAGGTCTGGAGGGGTTAATCCTCCTAGCACCTCTTAAAAATTTTACAACCAGGTCGTTCCTTCCCAGTGACTGACCGGCTACCAGAACATGGTGAGCTGCAACAGCGGCCACATACACCTTGAGCGTGGACGGGGAGCGACCCGCGTCCAACAGCTCCTGTAGGAATGAGAGAACCACTGATATGTCACATGACTCTGGATTCAGACGGTTTTTCGAGCACCAGCCGGAAAAAAACCGTCCCACATTGAAGCATAAAGGCGCCGAGTTGACGGGGCCCTAGCCTCAGATATAGTGTTCAACACCTTCACAGGAAGGGCGCAACACACATGAAGGGCCCACAGGTCAGGTCGCGGATGCCACAACGACCCTTCGCCTGTGTGAGGAGGTCTTTCCTCATCGGGACAGGCCATGGAGCTGTGTCCGAAATCTGAACCAGCTCCGGAAACCACGGCTTGGACCTCCAGAGAGGGGCCACCAGAAGGACCGGGCACCCGCCCTCCCTGACCCGTTTGATGACTTGTGGAATCATCGAGACAGGGGGAAAAGCATACAGGGGACGGTGGGCCACACGTGGGCCAACGCATCCCTGTCCTTCGAGAAGAACAGATTGCAATGGGTGTTGTCTTTCGAGGCGAACAGGTCGATTTCGGCCCTGCCAAACACTTCCCATATCAGACTGACCGTCTGCGGGTTCAGGGCCCACTCGCCTAGGGGAGTGTTGCCCCGTGAGAGCATATCCGCGCCCAAATTCTGGACGCCCGGGATATGCGCAGCCCTAGAGAGCTCAGATTGTTCTGCGCCCACAAGAGGAGATCTCTCGCCATAGCATGTAGGCCACCTGACCTGACGCCCCCTTGGCGATTTATATAGGCCACCACTGACATGTTGTCCTACGGACTAAGACGTGATGACCCTTGAGGCTTGACAGAAAAGCATTCAGGGCCAGACCAACTGCTTTCATTTCCAGACAGTTGATGTGTAAGCTCTGCTCCGTGCTCGACCAGAGGCCGGAGGCAGGCGTGCCCTCGTGTAATGCCCCCCAACCCAGGTTGGATGCATCTGTAAAAAACCACTTTCCTTCTGGAAATGGTCCCCATTATCACACCCTTTGGTACCAGTCCCGCGCCCCGCCAGGGAACCAGGGTCATTAAACAACCGTGATTCACTCTGATGCGCAAGCTGCCTGACTGCCATGCATATGTTGGCACCCGGCGTTTCAGCCAGTGCTGCAGTGGACGCATGCGCAGCAATCCCATGCGGAGCACCGGTGATGCTGCGCCATGAGACCCAGTAGCTTCTGAAATTTCTTCAGAGGTCGCGCGCTCCCGCTCTCTGAACAGAGCAGCGGCCTCCGGTGGTGTGAGCCGCGCTCTTATTGACATCGAGTCTAAAACTATGCCCAGACAGATCACACTCTGACAGGGGGATAGTTGCTCTTTGAAACATTGATCGTGAGACCCAAGCATTCCAAATGGCCGAGAATCAGATCTCTGTGAGCTATCAGTTCGCCTCTCGACTGCGCTAGCACCAGCCAGTCGTCGAGGTAATTCAACACACGCACTCCTCTCTGTCTCAGAGGAGAGAGCGCCGCATCCACACACTTTGTGAACTGCGGGGTGCCAGGGACAGACCGAACGGCAGAACTGTGTACTGATAAGCCTGACCCTCGAAGGCGAATCTCAAGAATGGCCTGTGACGAGGGTTTATTTGAATATGAAAGTAAGCGTCTTTCAGATCCATCGTAACAAACCAATCCCCCGGGCGAATTTGCGCGAGGATCTGCCTGATAGTCAACATTTTGAAGGGACGGCGCATGGGCGCCCTGTTCAAATGTCTCAAATCTAGTATGGGTCTGAGACCGCCGTCTTTTTTCGGAACCAGTAAATAACGGCTGTAAAAACCCGCTTGCATCAGCGTAGGAGGGACTAATTCTATCGCCCCTTTTCCAATAATTTCTGCACTTCGGTGCGAAGCACGTGACCCACGTGCTTCTCACCGAGGTCTCGATGACCGCCTGTAACCTAGGGGGTCTGCGAGCAAATTGGAGCGAGTAGCCTCGCTTTATAATGTTATGACCCAACTCGAAACACCGGGGATAGATTGCCAGGCTAGAACCCGTGTGGCTAGGGACTGACACACTGAAAAGGGGGGAACCACCTAACATAGGGGGATCTGAAACCCTTATAATGTGATTTGTGCATACATTGAGTGCTTGACTGACTGTACAGGCATTTGCGTGTGGGGAAGTCAGTGTTGTCCCAGGGGAGGGAGCAAATTGGAGCGAGTGGCCTCGCTTTATAATGTTTATGACCCAACTCGACACACCGGGGGTAGATTGCCAGGCTAGAACCCGTGTGGCTAGGGACTGACACACTGAAAAGGGGGGAACCACCTAACATAGGGGGATCTGAAACCCTTATAATGTGATTTGTGCATACATTGGGTGCTTGACTGACTGTACAGGCATTCGCGTGTGGGGAAGTCAGTGTTATCACAGGGGAGGGGCCACCTATCTGAGGGGGACCGTAAACCCATGCATTGTGCTTGTGAAACATGCTCTTTTTGTGATTTATTTGGGTCGCCGTGAAAACGGCGTTTGGTTGTAAAGACGCGCTTACTGCGGGCCTGTGTACAGAAATAAAGTCCCCATCCGCCTGAACTGAACAGGGGGTTGTGGAAGTCTCGTTGGCTTTTTCGAGGGTGGTCCGGCCGGAGCGGGACACTCGCCCTCTCTCTTAGTGCCGCATGCTAGGACGACTTCGGCGGTGCTGCCTCGGGCGCAGCGCTGGGCCGCGGGCCTTGGCGCCGGGGCATCGGGAAGGGCTTCACAGCTCTTGTCGAGCGCTGAGAATCAGCCGCAGGGCGGGGCTGAGAGGCCTGCCTCTTCGTTTCGCTGGCTGAGGCGTAAACGAAGCTGGTTTGGGTTTGCTCGATGCAGAGCTAGAGCGTTTAGGCAGGAAGTGTCGCATGGCCTGGGACGCCTTCTGCGCCTCGGTGTAACGCTCCGCTGTAGCCTTGGTAGCCCTCAGGGCCAGTTCCATCGCGCTGCGGAGGTCCCGAAAAACCTCCGGATCCGGGCCAGCCTCGTCCATAGAGCGGAGGAGTTTGGCCTGGTAGACCTGTAGCGCGGTCATCGTGTGCAAGGCTGAAGCAGCCTGCCCAGAAGCGGAATACGCGCGTCTGAGGAGGGCTGACGTGATTCTGCACGGCTTGTTAGGGTGCACGGCTCTGGTCCGGTTTCCCGGCAGAAACCCTCCGTCCAGCCGACCCCGAGGAGGCTCGGCGGGCGCGGCCCACTCGAGCTCGAGGTCCGCGACTGCCTGTGTAAGGACCCGAAGCATCTCAGCGTCGGAGCTAGTCCTGGCAGCAGGCGCGCTGGATGCTGACTGAGAAACAGTGACAGGGTCAAGCGAGCCCGGCCCCTCGTCCTCAGAAGCATCGATAGACAGGCTGTCGTGATCGCTAGGCCCGCCGAAGGAGACGAGGCCCGCCACGTGGGGGGGGGCGCTGATCCCTTCGAACCAGACCGGAGACAACCGAGCGGGAGAAAGCGAGGCACGCGGGGACGTGGCCGGCGTGCGATCGCTTACATCCATGCTCTCGGGCTGCCGTTGGCTGCGGCGCTTCTTCTTCCTAGGTTGAGGAAAAACCGAGGGAGGAGGCGCGGGCGAAGCGGCGTCTTCATCCCTGACGAGAGCTAGCCGAGTCCGCAGCGAGGAGATGGGCCTGCTCTCACAGGCCGCACATCTGCAGGAGGAGAAGGCCTTCTCCGCGTGGTCGAGTCCCAGGCATGAAATGCATCTTGCGTGGTGATCGGCCTCGTGTAGCTTGCGCGCGCACGTGGCGCAGCGAGACATGTTGTTGAAAGAGTAGAAAGGATATCGCCGGATAGCCACAGGTGAGACGGCGTCAGGGGACGAACGACTGAGAGACGTAATCCGCTGAAATAATGCTCGCTCAGGCTGAAGGCCTTGTTCGACGGCGAAGGCTCAGTGAAAAACAGTCAGAGACATATAGTTTGTCGCTGAAGGAGTAAAATCTGCTATTTTGGCGAGTTCAGGGGCTTATATAGGCTAGGCCTCGCCCCTATGACGGGCTCTGACGTGGAGTGACCCCATTGGTCGCGCGTCAGAGTCGTCCTCGCCATTGGATATGCAGTTGCTGCAGCACAGCCTATGAGTGAGCAAGACGCTCAGGGCGTTAGCTGTGCAGCTGCAAATGCGTTTTACATAAGGTTCAGTAAAATCGAGGAAAAGGAGTTTTCCCACTGCGTATAGCTACGCAATACGAAGTGACCGTTCGAAAGGGAACTGACTGCAAAAACTGCATTATCACAAGTGTTATATTAATAAATATCTGATATGAAGCTTCTGAAACCACAGATGAGATGTTCATGTCATGTTGGACGCGTGTGTGTTATATGTGTGTGTGTGTGTGTGTGTGTGTGTGTGTGTGTGTGTGTGTGTGTGTGTGTGTGTGTGTGTGTGTGTGTGTGTGTGTGTGTGTGTGTGTGTGTGTGTGTGTGTGTGTGTGTGTGTAATCTGAAGTCTTTAAGAGTCACTCGTGTCTCTGTGAATGATATTATTAAAACGAGACAGAATATAATTTATGTAAATTGATTCAAACTAAAGTCATCCATTATTTTCATATTTTGTCTTTATATATTTGCATATTTACTTTGTCATATATATCTTTCTGACGTCTGAAAGTCTTCAAGTTCTGGTCAAGTTTCAGAGATTCTCTTACATTGAGAACGAAAATATGACTTTATATATGCAGATGTTTTTCTTGGCAAGAATTTTATCTACAGCATTTATTAATCTTAGCTCATATTAATTTCAACATTTACTACATTATTAAAATCAAAGGTTGTATTAGTTAATGCACACTGAACATTAACAAAGATTCATAAATACTGTAACATGTATTGCTCAATATTAGTTCATTAGTTAATATATTATTAATATTGTAAAGTGTTAACGCTTCAATTAAATAAATAATTTTAATTTAATTTCAATTTTAATAAAATAATTTATTACTCGATAATAAAGTTGTCGGTTAAAATTAATAATGAGAACCAAAACAAACGCACTTTATTAACAGTGTCTGTTACGCGTGACATGAAGTTACTGTAGTAATTACTGTCAATTATGCATAATTACATCCAACTCACTCTAATATTAACCCTATAGCACGTACTTATAGTTAATTATTATTACTCAGTACTTAAATAATAATTACACCGTATTTTCTGCATTGAAATTAATATATGTTTTGGTAACACTTTATTTAGCAGTGTCTTTGTAACACACATTACATGTAATAATGACTTTATCATAACACCATAATCTGAGCCATAACTCTATAAGCACATGCAGTTATTAATATTACTCAGTACTGTTACACAAACACCTTCAGATAACGTGCAACCAAAAAAAAATCTAAATGTGTTTTAAAAAATACACGTGTTACATGTTATTTTAATAACAGAGTAATTAAAGTTATTAGAGTAATATTAATAACTACATGTGCTTATAGAGTTATGGTTTGCATTATGGTGTTATGATAAAGTCATTACATGTAAAGTGTGTTACAAAGGCACTGCAAAATGAAGTGTTACCAAAATATAAATTACACTCTAAAAAATGCTGGGTTGTTTTAACCCAAGGTTGGGTCAAATATGGACAAACCCAACCGTTGGGTTACATTTTTAAAATGCATTTTTAATCCAACATTTGGGTTTGTCTATGTTTGACCCAACCTTGGGTTAAAACAACCCAGCATTTTTTAGAGTGTAATTTCAATGCAAAAATAAATTGCAAGATTTATTTCAAGGAGCAGGAAAATACATTTACAATCTTAAATTATATTTTGGGTAAAAGCAAAATGTGTTTCCCCCCAAATGTAGTTTGTAACACGTTACATTGTAACAAGTAACACAGGTAACACTATTATACAGTGTAAAAAATGCTGGGTTGTTTTTAAACCCAAATGCTGGGCTATTTTTAAACCCAAATACTGGGTTGAGCATTTTGACTATGTTGCTGGGTTATTTTCTCCGTAATCAGCTGACAATGCCCCAGCATTTGGGTTTGTTTTAGAAAAACTTTGACCCAGCGCTTTCCTCTTTGCGCGCTTTTGTCCTCACACTGTTCAAATAAATAAATAACAATCCAGCAAATGGGTTAATGTATAAACCCCAACCTGCTGGGTCAAAATAACCCAGCATGTGTTCTGTCCAATATTTACCCAGCGCTGATTTGCCAAAAAAACCCAAATTGGGTTGTTTTTGACCCAGCATTTTTTTTTTTGAGTGTATGTTACATGAACTTACCAAAGTAATAAGAGTAAATTGTGCATAATTTCATGCAACTAAATCAAACCCTGATCTTAATGTTGTTAATTAATATTACCGAAATATACAATTACACTGTAACACGCACTCCTTCAAATAAAGTGTAACACTTTTTTTAATACATTGTAACACTTAATAAGGTCTTTGTTAATGTTAGTTAATAAAAAAGTGAGTGCAGATCAATTAAATAATATTAACTTTTGATTTTAATAATGCATGACTAAATGTGAAGATCAAGATTAATAAATGATTATCTTTTGATAGTTGGGTCACGGACTCGTTGAGTGGGTTCCCCGTGGCGGTTTGCGCGTGCGTCACGCATCATCATCACAGCGCCATGGCAACAACAACAACAACAATAACAAAGGTGCTGCTTTCCGGGAGATCCTGTGGAATGCGCACGCTTGTTTGTCAAGTATGCGGTCGCCTGGCAACCGTCACCCGTCGCCGAGGGAACCCTCTCACCTGACGCAGCACAGGTGCGCACGGCGACACACCCGCGCCCACGCGTTGCCATGGCAATACTCCAATGTTTGGCCGGAAGCACGCCTAAAAAAAGCCCTGAGTGCTTATAAAGATAGACGTGGAAACACACACACACAAGTCAAGTCAAGTCAAGTCACCTTTATTTATATAGCGCTTTTTACAATACAAATTGTTTCAAAGCAGCTTTACAGAGATAACAGGAAAACAATGTTGTAATAGTATTGTTCAATTGAAAATTAAATGTCCCCAACTAAGCAAGCCAAAAGGCGAAGGCAACAGTGGCAAGGAACCAAAACTCCATCAGGTGACAGAATGGAGAAAAAAACCTTGGGAGAACCCAGGCTCAGTCGGGGGGCCAGTCCTCCTTTGGCCAACGAATGAACAGTGTATGATTATGAGTTAGGCAGCATAATGTCAGGAGTCAGATGGGATCAGAACTTTCACGATATTATCCAGTTCATCTGGTTGGGTTGGGTCATCCGGCCGGTGAGGAGATGAGTGGTGAGGTGTCCATGGACCTTCACAGCCCTGATAACGCGTGTCGACGTGTCCATGTGATGGTCCTTCATCAGATCTGGATATGCCCTGGATCCGGCGGTCTGCGGTAAACCTCGGGATAAACAGAGAGACTAATATTAGCGTAGACGCCATCCTTCTTATGATGTACAAAGTACATCAGGAATTATGGGAAGTGTTCCCGGTTCCGGCTGATCTAATCTATGCAGCCTAACATTGAATTATAGAAATCTATAATGTGTTATGTGTATGCTAAGCCAAAGAGATGTGTTTTTAGTCTAGATTTAAACTGACAGACTGTATCTGCTTCCCGGACCGTGTTAGGAAGATTGTTCCAAAGTTTTGGTGCTAAATAGGAAAAGGATCTACCGCCAGCAGTCGATTTTGATATTCTAGGTATTATCAACTGGCCAGAATTTTGAGATCGCAATAGACGTGAAGGACTATAATGCGTTAAGAGCTCGCTCAAGTACTGGGGAGCTAAACCATTTAGTGCTTTGTAAGTAATCAGCAATATTTTAAAATTTATACGATGTTTAATAGGCAGCCAATGCAGTGTTGACAGAACCGGGCTAATATGGTCATACTTCCTGGTTCTGGTAAGAACTCTAGCGGCTGCGTTTTGAACTAGCTGTAGTTTGTTTAATAAGCGTGCAGGGCAACCACCCAGTAGAGCATTACAATAATCTAGCCTTGAGGTCATGAACGCATGAACTAATTGTTCCGCATTTGTCAGTGAGAGCATATGACGTAATTTAGATATATTTTTAAGATGGAAAAATGCGGTTTTACAGATACTAGACACGTGACTTTCAAATGAAAGATTGGTATCAAAGAGCACACCCAGGTTCCTAACTAACGTCGAAGACTTAACAGAGCAGCCATCAAGTGTTAGACAGTATTCTAGGTTATTAGGTGAGGAAGTTTTTTGTCCAATGATTAGAATCTCTGTTTTTTCAGAATTTAGTAATAGGAAATTACTGGTCATCCAATTTTTTTTTTTTTTTTTTTTTGACACACACACACACCTTTCACTTTGATCTCGAGTTCAGATCTGTCCTGCTCCA